>CM029361.1:14846812-15011367 GCA_017140985.1 Hormaphis cornu
ATTAAACTGTTCAAACATTATTATAAAATAGGTACAGATAACAATATATTATACATAGAACTTTAGAGTTTTCAATTTTTTTTTTTTGCTGATTATAATGTACGTGTTTATTAAAAATACAGTTTAATTTTCATACCTATTTTAGATTCAATAACTTTAGATAGGTTAAAAGTGTCGTTAAAATTTCAACCAATTTTGAACGACTGTCGAGCCACTTGCATAGATCGTTTTAAATGTTTTGACGATTCGATGTCACGCAGAGCTCACTCGGAATCATTATATTTTATAGATTTATTATTGATTCCCGTAACTTTTAACAACAGTAATCAATAAATCTATTTTTTTTTTTTTTTTAGTCAAAACTATATTGAACTAATGAAAAATGATTGATAAATAACGACTAAATAAGAGAACACATAATGATGACACGGAATTTTTTATTAGCGCATCGTTGATGAAATGCTGAGGCGACATCATTGTCACGCTCTACCCCCGAGGCCAACCCCTAAAACCACGCACAGTTTTTTTTTTATTTCCACGGACATCTAGAACGTTCTGTTGGATTCTACACGTCAAGTCTTCTACTCGTTTGTCAAACTGTGATGAATATTGTATTATTTCCTTCAGAACGATGCATTTTTCTTTTTCGACTATTGTACGTCAAAATATATGTGATCTGCGCCGTAGGTCTAATATAATTTTCAATTTTCTTTTCCTAGTCGTGCACGGGATCGCTTTTGTCGAGGGGTCGGGAAGATTTTTGTTTTTGCTCTCTATCACGCGCGAACTATAGGATATCGGACGTTTTTTATTTCCAACGTGTACACCGATCGGTGCAGTGCGATTCTGTGAAAACTGGTTTGAATTAGTCACGAAAAAATAAAAAAAAAATACAAATCGAAATAAAACGAAAAAATTCAATGTTTGGAAAATTTACGGGGAAAAATCGTTCGTCGACGAAAACGTGTCATAAAAAATTTACAACAGAATCACTATCGCGTCGTCAAATCGCGACGATCGGTAAGTTTCGCGTGTGAATCTCCGTCCAGGCTCCTATAGAATGTTCACTTTAGAGAACTTTACGAGAAAAATAAGCGAAAAAAAACCCCCGTTCGAAACAGAGAATATGTCATACCCGCAGCAGTTACAAAACCGAGTTGATCGACTGTTATATCTTTATTCTAAGTAAATGTTGTTCTCGGTCGACTTTCGATATTTTCAATTGACTTAATTGACTTGACGTGTAGGGGAAAAACTGTCGGTTTTTCGCTGATTTGGTACACTCGGTCCGGTACCGATACGAATTTCGATTTTTTTCATTTTATTTAACCTACTACATTTTTTACACGAGCCACGAAACACTGAACATCACACACACAGCCCCCCATTCCATCACATCGCATGTGTGCTGCATCCCGTCTTTGTTTCGGCTGTATTATTATTATACGCGCGTTTACGAGTATACAGGGTGTCCCAAATAACTTTTTTACGTGTGGAATATTTCCGAATTTCAAAAATTATTATCACTATTCGCGACGAGACTATCCGGTTAAAATCGAAACGAGATGTCGGGCGACTCGAATTCGCCGCTTCGTGCGCGTGATTTTCTTAAAACTCGCGTAATATACACGACGACGATGAGTTCTCGAAAATTCGGCAAAATTGATCACAATATTATTTGTACGACTTTGTCGCGGAACCCCATTGTGGGCGACAACAAACGACAAATCTCGCGAAACTGTTTACATCACTAACAACCGCACAAAACGGGCATGTTATACGATCACATAAATTGTAACTACAGTGATTATAGCTCACAGAGTACAGTAAATAATAATATTTGTAGCCCTTAATAGAAAAATACTATGCGTAATAATACTGTACGCACGTCAGTACATATAATACTGATATATAATACTATACAATAATATTGTACACACGTCGATGGTGAAAACGTTTACGGTTTCACTGCACTTTCGTAATGTTTGATCATATTTTTCATTTTGGCTCCACATATTTCAAGACATTCGATTGCGCGTATTGTCTGCACTACGAAAATTCGAGTTAAACTTTTCTTATTTCGAGCTCACAACGCATAACGCCACGCGATAAAAACGATTCGTTAAGATCGGATTTCACACTCTGTGTTGATGTTTTTGACTTTTCGGGTTTGGAGAAGTCGTGGAAGCTTGAAAAGAGCGAAAATTTCAACAACAAAATTCTTCCTACGGAGTGCATAAACCTTTCGGAAAACTTACCCCGACCGTGGTACACATTCTAAAAACGAAAAAAGTCATCGTGTGGACACACCCTGTGGCGGCGAGAGAGAGCCGTTTCGGGCGGACGAGAACGACGCGCGCGCCGCCGTGACCGAACGCGCCCGCACGCAACAACAACAATTTATTTATTTCGGTTTAGGCGGCGCGCGCGTGTTTACGCGGCAACGGCGACGAGAAAAAAACGTTGTCCGAGGACCGGGGACTGACGGAAGGGCGGGCGGGGCGGGGGCGAGGTTCTGTCGGAGGGTTGCGCAGCAGGCACACAGTGTTCGTACGTATTGCGTTATTGTTATTATTATTGTTATTATTATTGTTATTATTTACAGGGCGATCGAAACGGCCGCAGGCACGTAACCAGGATTTTGTCAACAGGGGGGCCATATATTTTTGGCCCCCAACGGCCAACGGCCTCAGCCACTAAAATCTATCTAGAGACAGGGGCGTAATAAGAAAAAATTTCGGGGGAGGGGAGTTTATATATTTTCCGGGGGTGCCAGCTAAGGGCCAATGATTTTTTTAGGGGTGCCCGGCCCACCCTGGCCCCCCCCTGGTTACGTGCCTGAACGGCCGAGTATTTTCGAAGTCGGTACTTCGAAGAGAGGGCCCCTTCGTGCGCGCCCTATGATTATTTCCGCGGAACGTTGTATCGTTTTTCATTTTTTTTTCCCGTCAACAGCTTCGTGTACACGTGGAGGGAGCACGCCCGAGACAGATCTCGGTTTACGTGCTCCGGTGGCTAACTCTGGTCGAAATCTCGCTGATTCTCTTCGATTTTCACCCGGGAAAAACAGCGAAAAAATAAAATCGACGCGATTCGAAATTTCGAGGAGCGCGCTCCGATCCGGGATTTCGGCTTGATATTTACACCTATAATATTGTCTCGTTTGTGTTGTTTTTTGTGTTTGTTTTTTGTTGTTTTCGGCGCCCATGTAAAACGTCTCGTCTCGCGTGTTTCGCAACGAGTCTTGAAAATCGATTTTTCAAAATATTTTTTTTTTAAAACATTTCGTGCGCGCCGTGTACGCGTAGTAACTCGCCCGCACGCACCATAACTCGCCGGCGGCGGCGGAGAGAAAAATGCGTTCTTGCCGTGCGTGCGTGCGTGCGGGGGGAAGGATCGCGACGACGGAAACCGGACGCCTTGGGAACGGGCGGCGGCGGCGGCGGCCGAGCGACAGGTGAAAGAAAACCGGTGGCGACGACGACGACGACGACGACGAAGAGTTTAATATATTATACACCGGTGCGTGTTTATAAATCTTAAATTACTTTACTACCCGAGAAGAGATCACCGAAAACACGAAATACCATTACCGATATACACGTACAGAATTTAACATCGTGTCCATTTGAAAGCGATCGTGTCACGCCAAACGGAAATGGCCAGCAACGTGATCACCATCCCGTCACACGAAAACGCGCGGAGCACATTTCTTCGTTAGCTAGCAGCGAGACAGTAGCGAGACAGATGAAATTGATAAAATTCATTTTCAACAACAAAAAAAAAACTTTCGAGTAGGCGAAAACCGCGATTAGCGTTGATACGATCCAAAAACGTGCCACGAATGTTTTGGTGACACTATAAAAAGTACACGCGAGTTTTTTTACGCGAAACGTCGGTGCGCGCCCTCGTAACGATTACGACGCGGGGCACTATATGTTAAATTCGAAAACGAACCACCTGCTCGAAATCGACCACGTACGCGCGGTTGTCCGTTTGTTTTCTTCGTACTCTTTGTGATCGTCTCAAAAGATCGACTTTTTTTTACAACACGTTTTCGCCAGCCGGTCGGTCAGAAACGGTGGTGAAGAAAAACGAAAATCACAACCGTCGGTGGAAAAAAAAACGAATAAACGTGCAAACTGCGCGTAAATTCCGTTGTGCGCAGCTGACAGCACCAACCCGAAACGGGCCTTCCAGCCCGAGAGAGGCTGTTTCCCCAAACCTGCCTTGTAGTAACACGTATTATTCTCTTTCGACCGCCGTACAACAAAATAATAACGTGTGTTTTTTATCAATATCGTTACGCGCGGCTAATGATGGCCGTGACGCGAAACCAGACACCGGACGGCGTCTTTCGGCGTCTTATAAAAACGGGTATACAACGTATTGTAACGTATAATACGCGTTATAATTCCCCAGAAACGAATAAATTACGTTTTCCTCCTTAACGACGTACCGCAGAAAATAACGCGCGGGTCGGAAAGTACGACGATATCGGCTGCGAAGAGAACCGCCTCCTCGCGTGACGTGGCGAAACGGTTTCGACGTGCGTGAAAACGCGATTACGCTCCACGTCCGCAGGAGAAGACGGTGTCACACGGCGTTTGATTCGGCACGTTTTCGTAACGTTTTCGGAACACGTCGTGCGAAATCGCAGCGCGCTAATCGTTTTTGGTGCGCCTGTACGCCACACGGACTTGCCGGGACACTGCCGATTTTTTACCCGGCGTCCCGAAAAAGCGATTTGTCCCGGTTTCAAAATTTCACTCGATAAAATACCGATTTTCAATTACGGCGTCTTCCTGCACGAAACGCAAGATTACACGCGTCGCGACCGTGTTGTCAAGCGTCCGTGATAGCAAGTGACTGATGTCTTTTGTCGTACGCACGTGATGTTGTCGCTTGCCGTGGTCAGTTTGTAAACTGCTTTAAAGTTTTCCAACAATAATTCACGTGTCTCATTAAATCTGAGTTGGAGGACACGAAACGTGCCGCAGTCGGTGGTAGTGAACACGCGAAACACTACAGGTATTACGTTTCCAGACTTTGTCAAACCCAAAACGCGTTATCCCGATAATCAATAAAAATAATCATAAGTTTTGGTAGTTTAATCACGGAACAACCGAAAAGCTCGATTTTCTTGAATCACGCGGGTCCTTCTTATGGGGATATTGTGCTACAACACTGTTTTTGCGTCAGTGTAGCCTGATAATTGCACAACCGCGTTATAATATCCTGCGGTACCTATTGACACACAATAAATATGGTTCATAATTTTACTGTACAATAGTGACGATTATCACGGGAAAATATAGAATCAGTTTCAGCGGCGAAAGAGAATTTGTAATTATTTTCGAATCCTGGCTGCCCAAACATTTTTCACTATAATTTTCGAATTCTCATTAAATGAGCCTTCTGCTTATTCTCCGGTTTAACGTTCGCCGTACACGTAAGTTCACGCCGTGTCGCGTCGTCCGACTGTCAAATATATATAAGTTCCCGACGTCCGTTTGGTGTGAAATAATTAAAATTTTTTTATTTTTGTTTAAATTAATCGGCGTGAGCGCCATTCGTGACGACATAACGCTACAGACACGGCGTGGTAAACGGTTATGTAGATTTACCGAAAAATTGCAAAGTGAATACACGTTTTTGAAAAAAGTTCGTAACGATAACACCGATTATGCGTACTGCACAGTTTGTTCGAGTTTAGTCGTCGGGCTGAAAAAAGAAATAAACGGCGAAACAAGCGGCTGCGTCGTCCGGTTCAGTCGGTAAATTATTTTACGCGTTCAAAAGCAGATAACAACACATTGCAGCAAAAGAGGTGACTTTCAAACACCAATACGATTTCGCATTCTCAGGGTTTAATTCAATCACGTCAATACGTCTACGTAAGCTATTTGACGAGAGAAAAAAAATTCGAAAAGAAATTATTATTTATAATTTATACGTACAAATATTTGTTTATTTAGTTCGCACCGTACGAAAAAAAGTTTTGAAAATATGTTTTTTTCTTCTCCCGAGTTTTACACGTATAATACAATATGCATTTCCGTTGTTCGAACGGAGCCGAACCGTGCTCGAAGGCCGTTTAACAGCGGGATGTTTGAAGAACGTCTGTGGGTACAAAAGACGACGTTTTATTTTAAGGCCGCCGCACGTCGCTACAAACAAAATACAAATCGTGCGATTCGGAACATTTCTGTTTTGTATTCAAAAGAGACCCTGTCCCCGCATGTGTCCGAAAAAAATAAAAACGCGTTCGAGAAATGTGTACAGGACAGTGTGTATTTGATACAGAACGGATATAATTTTTATCGTACAAAAAGCGGTTTAGAACGGAAACAACTCGATGACGTTCGTGTGGCGAAAAAACACCGTCGCGGTTCAACAGAATTCGTATAAGATTAACATTGTTTTTAGATTTTAACGCACGACGTGTCATTTGAAACAACGGTCTGCGTCCAAATAAAAGTTCCGAAAAAATCCACCCTGTAGTTTTGCCCGAACCGAAGACGTAAAGAAATTAACGATGTTGATGATTTCGTCGAGTTTCCAGTGAATCGTATTATACCGTACTTGTACCAATAACTTTTGATGCTTCGAAGTTTTCATCGAATTCTCAAGATGAGCACACGTGTGATACTATTAAGTTTCAACGAATTTCGGAATTTTCGGGGAAAATATCGTCAACTCGGACATTCGAAACGGTTTCGTTGAACTTCGGTTAGGTTTTGGATCAAACAGTACCAAACAGAGTCTGTACAGAAAATTGTACGGTTTTTCTTTTGTTTTCATACCGATCAACGATCGAAAAAACCGAGATAAATCAAACGTTCCAGAAGTCGATGGAATGCCAAACGAAACTTCTAGTGGTAGACAGAAGTTATAATACATTACAACACGAAAATGGTAGGTGACGAAAACATATGGAATCCAACAGTACGTTTTAGAAGTCGGTGAAAAAACACACTGCGCTTGGTTTTTTATACGCTGAGCGAGAAAAACATGTGCCCAACCCTGAACACTATTGAATCGTTGAAGCAAAATAATTTTGTTCACGCGGTATTGATTTAATAGTTTTACTGCGCAGTAGACGAGGTAGAAAGAAAGAAAACGCGGTAACAAAATATGTTTTTTTTTTTTGGTTTGTAGGTTGTTTATTTCGACGTCGGAACGTTTTTAACAGATGTTAGGAGGTATACGTGTAACGGGACAGTAAGACTGGGATTTTCTTTTAAAGATTATCTGTGTGTGTGTGTGTGTACAGAGTGAGGCGCAAAAACAGGGCGTTTTTGAAAAATTATAAAATCAATTGAAAATTTGCTTGGAAAAAATTGTATTCGTATGGTAACGTTGAAAAAAAGAAGAACGTACTATTGAAAATATATGTTTTGAAAAAAACTCAAACCTCACATATTCTCGTAATTATTGTTTTCGTGAACCCGTCTCTTATGCACGGTCTATTCTAAAAACACCCGCGCCGTATTATATTTTTAATAAAACGACTATAATCGACGTGTCTTACAACAGCCTTATTTTACGGAAAAGTAGTCTAAATTATATCCATTTAAAATATGTTTTAAACTTGATGGTTGTTATTTTACAAAAAAATATTGCCCGCCCTAAGTAACGCTTGAGTACGTAAATACACGACCACTTTATGTCAGATATCGGGGAATCAGTAGACATTATGCAGATGTCTACGTTATAATAAGTCATAATATTATATAATGTAGATTTTTATACGTTATTATAATGTTACGGTCGTTAACAAAAATACAATTTCATAGTTACTATAATATAATCCATTTATAATAGACATTTGGTATTAATTTGTAGTTTTCATAGGAACGAGTGTAATCGCATTCACATGAATCAATTGGAGTAAAATGTATTGAGGCGATAATTTTTCGAAGTTATTGGTATTCAATTGGAATTCATTTTTTCTTATTTACCATTTCCAAATCATACATTATTCCGAAACTTAAAATCCTGAGCACCCTAAAAATTATGTGTTGTGCTTCACAAATAAAGTCTAAAATACGCAACTCTTTTCCGTATTAAACAATTAACTGCTATTCGAGTAGGTAATTATTTAATTAATTTACATCTTTAACATGTCTATCCGTTTTCGTTTCTATAATAATTAATATATTTTATATTCGTTTTAGTTTGAATTTTTTATGAATTATGAAAACAATCAGGTTTAAATACTTGATTGCGTGGCTATAAAACCGTTAAGAATCGTTTTAATGAATGCGATCTGTGATATACGTTAATAATATCTTTATTGGTATACCGTGATTGATTTTATAGTTTTGTTTGTTTTGGAACGATCAAGTTATGAATAAATAATAGTTTGTGCTAGAATTTTTATTGATGGTTTTTTCTTCAATACCTACAATTTACGTTTGAAGAAATTCACTAATTATTTTCGCTTTCATTTTGAATTTTAATTCATATTATGTCAGTTAAGCATCCATTAGTCTCGTCCATTAGTACATATCATCCGGACATTCGTTATGCGTATCAGACTATTATTGTGTTTGAAGGAAATTGACTAATAAAAAAAACTAATAAGAAATTAAAAAGGACAGCTATTTATAAATATTTTACATATTATGTTATCATCTCAAACCTTCTGTCCTCCAAAAATGTACTAATCTAAAACTGACACGATAAACAAAATTTGTCGTTGCACTCTTTGCCAAAAATACGAACACGCCAGATTTACGACTCGCGCAAAACATGTTGTTATAACAACAGCTGTTATTTGATTTACCTTTTACTGACTTTGAGCTACAAAAATACTAAAATGAATTCTTCAAAATCTGATGTGTTTTGATGTGTGTGATCATTATACCTAGGTTTATCCTTTTTAATCGATGATTATTTCGATTTCCGAAAACCTGTACTGACAGAAAAATGCGTTCTAATCGTTTGACGAATGGGGATTCCATATTATTTTTTGATTCGGGTAGAAAACAACTGAAAATATGTATTGATAATGTGTGTGAAGTACATGCTACATTAACTGGGTGTCAGATTTTCGTAATACATTTTAAATAACGATATTGTAGGCATACCATTCGTCCATACCTACGCTTTGATAAACTTTAAATAATTATAATAGATTTTCTTAAAATTTTGCTTACTTTTTGAATTAAACGCCGAAAACCAATAAAAAAAATTGGAATTTTGGAGAATTTTACGGTGAAAAGTTTGAAATTTTAATATTTGTGATGAAGTTTTCGCATAAAAAGAATATTCCGATTTTCAAAGTCTAAAGAAAAGTCTACAAACTCCGGTGGGACTTTGGTTGAAACTTTTTTCGAAAATTTTCCTACTTTTTGAGTAATACCCCAAATACAAAAAAACAATAATTTTACGGCGGAAAATTTTGAAATTAACAGGCTTGTAATGACGTTTTCTGGTAGAAGGAGTTGCGTTGTTACCACATAAAATTTGAGATTTTAGCTTTAAATTTTATTCGAATAGCATCTTTTGATATTTTGACTATTTTCTGAGTTATATGCTGAAAAACGACGAAAATGGCAAGATTGCCAAATCCAGCGTCAGAACGGCTATATACCTTTTAAACTATATCGCTACGAAAGATTATTCCATGTCGTTTTAAACTTTTACGTGCTAAATTAGTTTAACACGTTATAAGAGATTGAAAAAAGTTTTTGCTAGGTATTTTTAATAATTTTCCGAGTATTTTTTTTGTTAAATATGGTTTTTACCAGGACTTATACCAGAGCTCGCTCAGAGTAGTTTTTTCAAATGCGATGATTTGTCATTGCTTTCAAATACTAAACTAAACGTTTGAACCACAAGTCGCTGCTAACCACTGATCCACCCAAACTGTAGTCGTTGCTCCGTTTCACAAATAATTACGGGGAACGTGTTTTTCACACATCATTTTAGAATTTTTTAACATCAAAAATAAAGATCGGCTGAAACTTTTACAATAACACTACAATAGGAAAAATACAGATAAAAGTTTCTGTTGTTAAATTTGTTTTTACCAGGACGTGCCAGAGTTCGCTCAGAATCGTATTTTCGAAAGCAATGATTCGTCGTTTCTTTTGGATACATAAATAATGCGTTTGAACCACAACTTCTTAACTAGTCAAACTGCCCACGCGACCTAGAGTTATACCGGCTTTTTTTTTTTTAAACTAAATATAACATAATAATATGACTAAACCATTCGAATTCTTTACAAAGTATACATAGATAGTAGACATATTGTATTCCTTATGTACGTACGAATGACAAAAACAACATCGTCGTAAATAAAAACATCGGTCGTCGGATAAAAGGACCGATGTATTCCAGTTGGCCTTGATACTTCCGAGCAGTATAAACGTACGTGCACCATTGCACCACATACACCTATATTATATTGAATGTAATTGCCACCAAATTATACGTTGTTGACGAGTCGTTGAATGAAAACTTAAAACGCAAAAGATAAATATCGTTAACGCGAGTAAAAGACAGGTCAGCCGCCATAGTTTCAATGTATATAGATACATTTACACTATCGTGATTTCGATCAAAACCAAACGCGTTCAAATGGATGTTATGGTTAAAAAAAGCTATTTAATTTTATAGTTTTTTCTTATCAACCCGTTCCTGAGCTGGTAAACACTATTATCGGACACGCTTTACGTATCCTACACCTTGAGTATATTATTTTGGATAATTTAAAACTACGATACAAAACGAATTGTGAGACGAACTCGACAATTTTTTAAAAAGTGAAAGATTTTCGAACAAACGTGATTTACTGTAAAAATAAAAAACATGCCGTGATAAATGTAACGAACGATTTGTGGGCTTTTTGAAAAAGAAACCTAACCTGTATAGAATAACGAAAACAATTAACAGTATTTATTTAGTCGGCACCGCGTTCGTTTTTAATCCATAAAACACAGACGGTGTTGTATTGAAGTGTGATTTTGAATTCTAGCAGTTGACGACGATTCTTTTGCGCCTAGTTTAAAAAGTTTTTCCTTTTTCAAAATTCATGATCGATTTTCCTCGGATGTTTTGTGTTCGACTGTTAAGACCGTGCATAAATATACTGTAGCTGTTATAAGTTATAACATATTTATTTTGGGGGTTTTTTTTTCTTCTCGTTTGTATCGATAACTATATTATTATTATAGTAGTCTATACGCAGTTTTTTATTTTTTAAGTTTTTTGAATTTTAGTTTTTCTTTTACCGAACGATCGGTATATTTTCTAAACGATCGGGATCAATGGCTGTTTTATCGTCGCGGTATGGTAATTAATTGTAAATGGATATTATAATATATAAAGACATAAAACAGAGGCACAAAGGTTCGCGCTGTTCTCAGTGTTAATAACAATTATCGTAATAGTAATTACTTTGTGGTGATATGGCCTGTCTACACCATGTACGTATAATAATTAATATAGAAATCAAATAGTATCGTGGGCAATTATACAATAAAGAAACAGACAATGAGCAATGGTGTTTTATTACACTGAAGTGTGGGTAGATTGAAACTCGCATTACGTTTGGATCTTATTGGTTTTATAGCACGACACGAGTATAAGATACGTAATTACCTATTCAATCACCTCGTGTGACTCGTATTGTGCAGGATACATGGATATCAGGACGCAATGGTTTTTAAAAGGAAATCATATTTTGGCGGGTTGTTTAAAATAAAATATAACGTTTCGTTTTTGACAGTCCGTTTTTCTGAATCACTTTCATCGTTTTGAGTTCGTATACCCGTTTTAAAATGCCGCTTTTGAATATTGACTTCTTCCGAGTTCAAAAAGAGGTGTTTTTTTTTTTTTCCGATGACATTTAATTTTAACTTAAACGCTTTCTGAGAAGGTAAACTGCGCGCGTACAGGTACCACCAGCTGTCCGTGACTCGTACAGGATTCGTGGACTTTAACGACAAATTCCCAGGACGGCACTTAGGGGAGGGCCGGTAAGGCGAGGGTGAGAATTCACCGCCAAGTCAAATTTTCGCTCTCCTGCAGACTTCAATGCCCGATTATTTTACCCCCTCGTTGTTGGACCTTTTGTATTTTTTTTTTTTTTGCAAAGTATCTACCTACCTATATTGTGAACTAAATTCCATTCGTAGTGGTCAAGACAAAGCAAATGTTGTACACAAATTGACGTCCTACCAGCTTTAACCGTCTTTACGAGAAACAAATTTCTGTTACCGAAAACTTCCCAAAGCTGTGACCACCAGATTGTCACTACTTTGTAGTAGACAAAGCGAAATCGCTATAAATTTTTATTTCGCACATTATACTAAAATACTGTACTTACTGAATTTCTTATGGCTTGTACGAACGTTTATCGATAAATGTGTGACATCCTAGGCTTATATATTATGTACGAGACCCGCGAACGGCAATCATTACTATTACTATTATATTTCCCCTTTCATCCCCAGCACAAGAGGTTGACAACCCCTATTTCTATTTTTTTTTCACCTCTGTTCATCGCGTATTCGCATCTGTATTATACGGATCATAATACGATTGTATGGATCCGAACCCCAATCTGCAGGTCACCCCGATCACGATGTCGTGTATTATACGAGTAAAGTGTGCGTACGGTGTAAACTAGTTATGTTTATACAAGGAATTCGTATGAACAAGCGGCCAAGTGCCAGGTGATAATGGACAAAGACTAGGAAAAAAAAAATAAAAACCAGATAAGATTTGAATTTTGAGCAGGCCTGCAACACTCCTACGAGTTGGTCATTTTGTGCAGTTATTTGTCGAATGCGCCTACTGCAGTACATAGTACTCACACAATATCCGAACAAACAAACATCTTGGAAATGTGTTCGTTTATTATGTACATTGAAACACGGACAAACCATTTTTATGGGCAATCATTGTTTATCTCTTTTTACGATTTTTTTTTCTTTTGAAATTTTGAAGAGAAGGAGTTTTGAAAAGTTTTTAAAACAGAGCTAAAAAACATTTTTTTTTTTCAAGTTTAGCTTCACTCTGTAACATGTTATTTTAGTACTTTTTTTTTTGTAAAAACAATTTTAATTCTTTCGACCTTCGTCCCAAAATTGGTTGGCACTTTGTTTCGATCGAATAGTTTGACCACAGTATAATATGTAGTTGTATTCGTGTCACTGTGGTGAGACAAGCAAAACAATGTTTTGGCAAAACCTTCGAGTTAGACAATTGTATTATTTTTATGAGAACGAGATAGTTTACTGAGACGATAAAATCATATACGATTATTTAAAAAAATTTTTATAACATGAAATAAAATTCAAAACTAATTTTTAACGGTTGTCGATTTTGGAAATATTATTTCAGCGATTTAACGTCTGAAAAACACTCCAGAACATGAAAATTATTTATCAATTGTTTTTTTTAAATAATTTCGAGGATACAATCCACCCTCATCGTCCATTACAAGGACGCCCCTGACATGAACAAAACTAATCAAAATAAAACAATAGAAGAGATGCACATGGTATATGGGTTCTATTCACAAATTATTCAGTGAAACCCATTATTTCTCGTTAATATATATAAAAAAAAAAATAATAATCGTGCGTAAAAATTTTTTTCATTCTTTTTATGGAACTTTGCTTTGTTACACTATAATTAAATTGTACTTATGAAGTGGCAGTATTGTGGAAAAAATAATTGATAACGTGTTTAAACAACTGACACACTACAATGTGAGGAGATAATAACAAAGATAAACAATATTTTTTTGACAAAACGATAATGTGTGTGTATGTTTTATGTTCAACTACGTCTATTTTATAGTGCGATATGCTAAATACAAGTCATAATGACAATGTCAGTCATTCCCCAGTGGGAAATAAAAGTATGTTTTTCTTTTTCCACAAAATTAGATTCGCGTCACGTCTGGACTGTGTCCAATTAATCGCACTCTGTTTATAATAACTGTTGTGGTGTAATAACAAACTCATAACATTTGCCCGGATCCTGTGCGTTTTCATACTTAGACATAAAAGATTTTCGTTCAACTCAATCAAAATATATTCAGTATATCTTAAAGTAACTAATCGTTTTCTAAGCTGCGTGTAATGTCAACATTTTTTTAACTAATGTGATGTAACGTCGGCTTTGATTTTATTCATTTCTAATTCAACTTTCTATAAAACTAGTTTTTCAGTCATTTAACGTGGAATATAATACGAGAGTTTAAATAGTTTTGCCGTTTCTCGCATTTGTTCTAATGTTTTCTAAAAGTTCATTTATCTGCAGTTTAATCGTCCACGTCTGGTGTTTTACCGGTCGATTATCTGTTAAAAGTTGGATTCCCATAAATTTATGAAATCATCCCCAAATTTAATATTTACTTGACTTTTGAAACATTGTAAAAACGTAAATATACACCGCATCTAGTAGTCATACAATATGTTTGATTTCCAAAACGTCAAAAATTATAGTTAATCAATGTTTTTGAATATTAACATTTAACTAATAAAGTAGTAAATATAGTTTACCTACATAGTGAAATGTTTTCCGACGACACAACGTTCAATTACTTATTTTTGGTGTTCTTTCGATTGTATTCATTTGATTTATACTTTAATATGAAGGTTTCTTTTTTTTTTTTTTAAATAATGTGTTTACAGTGGTTTTCAATTTCTAAAGCTTGTTTTGTGAAATATGGTATTTGAGAGCTGTCCGAATATATTTGGCGTACAGACCAATTCAATTAAATCTGATAGCCCTTGCGTTATACTAAATGCGCTATTAATGTTATTATTTTTCATGTTTCTTTTATTTTGATTTTCATTTAATTTATACACAAAACTAATTGAAAGTTCTTAAACGATTTTTAAATATTAACAACTAACCTATATTGAATTTAATACTTTTAATAATATGTTGCGGCTGAGATCGAGGCTAAAAGTAGGTGGTAATTGATATAGTTATAGCTCTGAAATTAATTTTATCTTCATCAATATTATTATTGTTCGTCCCGAGTCCTGAGAGATGCGACATATTTTTAAAGTTAATATAATTTATACTATATGATCGATTGGCGCGTCAAAACGTGTTGACAAATGAAAATTCTTTTGGTCCAATGTGTTAAATCGAAATCAAATTGTAATAAATTATTTAACATTTTTTTTTGGCTCGTCTCATCTTTTATAAACGCCAATCGTGGATTCCATCCATTGGACTGTTTAAGAAATTTCTAAAATTTTACCAAAAACTTGATCCAAACAACTAGACATTGTTGGACATTTTACGCATTATAATACATAGTACGAAAATTCTTGTTACAATACTCGTAAAAATAACTATGATTTAGTCCATTTTTACTAAAAATCGTAATAGTTGACACTTGTTGTTAGTAGTTTTTTTTTGTTTAGCGCTACAACATTAATTATTCGAAGTGAATATCAAACGTATGCGAGTTTTGGATTTAAAATGCAGCGAACAACAGACGTTATTCGTACGTTCTGATATACGAGCTGTTGTCTGGCAACAATGAAATGTTTCGATTATTAGACGTAGGTGTTTGAATAACGAGCGCTATTATATCAATTATTATACCTACACCACTGCTGAAGGGAAAAAAATTAAACACGCAGGCGTGTTTGTTTTGTCAAATCAAAAGTTTAATTCAATCAAAAACATTCGTTCGACGATCGTGCTTGATTTACCGAGTGTAAATATTTTAAGAGCGACGTACGAAACCGTCGATTACCATCATAATACTACATACAGAATCGATCGCGGTCACGGTGTAAAACGGCAAATAATAACTATATTTTATTCGTTGCGGTGTGAACAAAATAATAGTTCGTAAATAGAAAACACTGTGTAAACGGACTTAATTACTTGGGCAGTGTAAAAATCGTAACGAAAAGAAATCTTCTCGATAGCTTTAAGCTGTCGACCGTGCAAACACCAACCTAATCCATCATCGCTCGTTAGTATATTATCGTGCAGAGTGGAAATACTGGTTAGAAAAATTGTGTCGTAAATAAAAAGAAAATGGCATTTAGTTGTGAAATTCTGCATCGGTGCATTTTCGTCGTGATCGTTTTCGGTTAGATACGACAACCCGCGCGGTCCCCGTGTGTGGAAATCATTATAATATCACGTTGTTATTATGTACCTGCACCAATCGACTTCAAGGGCGCGTTAAGTTTTCGAAACGAATTAATTAGAAATCGCCGTCTCTTGATGATTAGACATTTTTTATGTGACGTTCTCGTTTTTTCCGTTTTTTGCGCGTACCTACACGAAACATCGAATATTTTCATACCTATCGGTTAGGTTATACGTATATATACAGGTAATACCTGCCGCGACCGTCGTTTTAAAAAAAAAAATATATAGGTAATATTACGCGAACGGCAGCTCTATGCGTACAACAACAACAACATAACAACAACAACAACAACTGACGGGTGTAGCGAAAATAAATAAATGGAAAAAAAATAAAAACACACCACGACTCGACACAAAATATATCGGGGCGAACGATACGCGAAATGCACGTCGTGAAATTCGGTTGACACACAATGTGCGAATTCGTTCGAAAATTTTGCTGCCGTGATGGCTGTTTTGCCGATTCAGCGTTCAGAATTTATCGGCATCGGTATGAACGCAAAATAAAGATTACAAATTCGAGTATGTTATATTATGTATGTGTGATTTTCAAACGATCGTAGACAAATAAAAACGCAGCATTTGCGAAACGCCAAACAAGAGCTATTCCGCCAAACATCGGCCTTTGATTCACATTATAATAACGTGGCGTTTTGTTTTTCTTCTTTCCGAGAACATATTATCGTTCAAACGCGATTATTTCGCGCAAACGAAAGACTCGACGACGTGGTCACGTGATAGAGATAATGTACCGAGAAGAATAAAAAAAACAAGGCGGAACGAATAAAAAAACACTGCGTATGGTTCGAGAAAACTGTACGAAACCGCGTCGCGTATGGTATAGTCTGCGGACACGACGAACAATTAATAAAATAACTGTGATCGGAATAAAGAATACGTACAAACTAACCAATGTCGGTTGGACTGTTTTAGATTCTGAGCGTAGAAAAAACGTGGTTTTACTTCTAAAGCTAACTCGCGGTTCACTTTTTCGGACGGTCCGATGTAAAAATATTTTTCCGCAGATCGGACTGTATCGCGCAGACGTAATTTCGATTGTTTTTTTCGTAACGATCCAATAATGTCGAAATTCCCGAAACTGTCTCAAAAGCTGTCAACAACGTTCACGTATACGAAAAGGGTAGACTTACCCGTGAACGCAGTTTCTGTGTCGATTCGGAGAAACATTTCGAGCGAAACGTAATGCGTTGTAACACAAAACTTTGTAATCGTGCGATGAACGCTGCGGTAGCCGGGGTTATATACGAAGGATCATGAACGATCTCCAAAGATTTTCACGAGATCCTAATAATTATAATATTATAATACACTTTTTAGACAAACTATTCCGCACATACTCGGGGGAAGCGAACAGGAGACGTTCGTCTGAGCACATAATATTACAATCATCAAAAACCGTGGCAATACAAACGACCTACGTACATCATACGATTATATTCCTGTATCGTTCGATAAAAAATTGAAATGTACCTACGCGTTTTTTGTTTTCTTTCGTATTTTTTTTTCCACAAAAGACTTTACTCCCCGGAGTGTTTTTTCTCCGTTACATTTTATAACCATATAGACGCGTTTACGCGTAGGTGCGATTTAGGGGAGCTATAATCAAATCGATAGTTGACAAAATTTGAATTAACTCGAAATGAAGATTTTTCAATCCGGATGACGTCATTTTCTCTTTCCTCGAATACTTTTTTTTTGAAGAGATTTAAAAAAAAAAATGTTTAGTTGTTACACGTTAAGTTCAAAAAAATTAACCCATCAAGTAAAAATAGTCAACGAGTTAAATAACAGCTCAATTAAAAATCGACTTGACTTTTTAACTCGATTTTAACGAGTTAACGTCCACCGACTTTTTAAAAATTCTCGGGGGGGCCGCCTCAATTTTTTCGCGTTCACGTTTCCCTGTAACATTGTTCGACGATGTATAGACGCGAAATGACGTTTTTGGATCGCAAAGGAAATCGGTTAGGCCGGATAAAAACCGCGCACTTGGTTGTTCGTGTTACTCGAACAATTATTATTAATTTTTTGTACGTAATCTAAAGTTGTTTCACAGGCGTTTAGGTTTTTCAAACACGTATTGTGTAATGGGCCAGGAGTTTATCACGTTATGTTAATACCAACTGCTATTCCACACGGCTCACCTGCTGCGCGTAACCCCGTTCAGTAAAATCAAAAAAAACATAAAATTATTAAAATAACCTCAGCGTTAAAATGGTTATGCGAACACCGGCAAAGATTTCTAACCGGAGAATCGTTGCAGAACACACTTTTGTACCTATGATTTTGCTATTGGCGTATTTTTAAGGGTGGCCGAGGGAGACAAAGGAACCTCATTTTTTCACGTCAATCACGCGGTGTTGCATAAAAAAAAATAGAAGAAAAGAAGTAAATTTGATGTCTGTGAGAGGGTTGTTTGGCGTTGTTTCGCCTAAAAGAGTCGTGTTTCGGGTAGCGTACCCCTGTGGGTATTTTTTGTTGAATCTGGATTTTACCACGACCGTATACGTAACCGAGCTAGCTCAGAATCGTTTTTTTCGAATCGTCAGATTTTAAACAGATTCCAGTGACTCGCCCGACGTATATAGACCCGGATTTTTCTTTTTTTTTTTACCTATATAATACGTACCCAATTTAAACGCTTTTCAACCGTCTGTACTCGAACACTTCTTAAAAGTGTCTTATACAAGCGACCGCTAACACAATCGATATTGTTTCAAATTCGTACATCGAACGGCGGAAAAGTACCGATGGTTTCTGGAATAAATTCCTTTCATATGTACGTATACCATACTTTCATCCTGTTTTTGAATAATCGGTCTGTTGCTAGGAATGTTCGTCCCTCTCGCGCGGACACACCTAACCCCCTCGGCGGCTATACCATATCGACGTGCACGTACAGCGGTGAAGGTAATAAAAAAAAAAAAAAACCACCCTTATTTCTATTCAACAAATATTATAGGTACCGACGTGCGCGTATTATAACGTTAAAAGGCCTTCCAGCTGCACACGCGCGTATTCATTCATCCGTTGCGGGCCTGACACAATAATATGTTGGCCCGGACCATTTTGAAGCTGCATTATATGCTCGCAACCATCCTTATTTCTTCTTTTCTCGTTCACAGATGATTAACACGTGTGTGTGTGTACATTCGTTATGACAATTTACGACCGTGAACGTTATAACAACGATATTGTAACATCGTGTTGAACCGCAGTCGAAGAAGACGTGTGCAAACTGGAGAGAATTCAATAATATACGAGTGGAATAGTAGAAAATAATGTGACGCGTCGATTCGTCGTCACCCGAACAACAATTGTTATTCCGCTGCAGTTTTGGACCGTTCACGATACGTAACATCGATGCGACGAACCTATTTTCATTGATTATTTCACACATTTCAAGCCGTCGTTGATCCTCGAGGTGTCGTTTTGGCCATCATCGCGTGGATATAGTTGAGAAATCGTGTGTCAGTCAGGAAACAAATAGTTCAGAAACTATCGAGATCAGGAAAGTCAGATTCGGGAAAAACGATATCCAGTAAAAAAAAAACGATTTTTAGGAATGATCCAACTATTAGTGCTTATTTTTATTCATATCCTTATTTTTTATAAGCGTCGTTCGATTCGCACTTTTTTTTTTGGCCAAAAAAAAAAAATTTTTTCGACGGGTCTGTACCATCCTCTTTTTAGTCCAACCTAGCAATATTACTCTGAAGACGGAAAAAAAAAAAAATACCGATTTTAAAAATGTTCTCCCGACATAAACTGTCCCGCGTAAACATATTTCAGTTTAGGATATTTCCGATATTCGTTTTTCTGAAAACGAAAAAAATTCCCGACTTATTATTCCAAAAAAAAAATACTGTAGGTACTCGCGAACGATTTTCTCAGGTTTCCCGATTTTAATAGCTCGCCTATTTTAACCGACAAATTTTCCAAAAATGACGCGTTTATTTCATAAAATAGAAAACGACGGAATACAAGAGATCCAACGGCGTTTTAACGACAGAAGAAATACGGTAAAAACTGGCACAGAAGACATGGCGACTCTATATTATGTTCCGCTGTACACTAATCCTAAGTTTTTTTATAAACACTATCGAATAGTAGGTGTTATTTAAAAAATATAAATTATACGGCTTTTTTTCGTTCTTTGTCTCTCGTGTACAATAATTTTCCATAATTCATAAATGTCAATATCTAAACCTTTATTGTTGTGACCTCGCTCACTTCAAACACAATCTTTTTTTTTTATTGAAGGGGCATCAAGTAATTTTATCTTTGTTTTATTGTGAAATCTCGATTTGAAATACATATTATTTTAATATGTTAAAAAAAATACATGTATACCTCGTTACACTATACGTCTCTCGTCTACGGTTTGAATAATAACAATCCGTTTTTAAAAACTCCGCGTAGTCCACTGCAATAGTGTGTAAATAATAATTCCGAGTAGAAAAAAAAATATTCAAACGTTATTTATTATCGCCATTATAATACATGGTCACACATTATATAACCCGTGTATATAATTTATGCTAAACCGTGGATATTTTATACACTAAAAGACGATAAATGCGATTGAATTGTAAAGCATTCTAAACAAAACCGACTGGCTGTATAAAGTCGAGAAATCGAGAAATCTGGTAAAAAAACATACTGCAACTGAATTGTATATATCATTCCGAACAAAATAATACAGCTTTTGTTTCCACAGCAGTATTATACTACCTAACAGTTTTTATCTATAATATTATTATTATTATTATTCGATATTTCCGCTCATTATAATGTACATAATGTCATTCATAT
Source organism: Hormaphis cornu (assembly GCA_017140985.1). Classification (NCBI taxonomy): domain Eukaryota; kingdom Metazoa; phylum Arthropoda; class Insecta; order Hemiptera; family Hormaphididae; genus Hormaphis; species Hormaphis cornu. The sequence goes on from CM029361.1 coordinate 14,867,807, forward strand.
AATCTAATCGTACTATATATTCATAATATGCATTTTGTCTGGTTTTTTTTACTGTACAAACAATGAACGCAAGTCCCCCTGCGTTTAAACACATTTTTTATTTTCCATGCAGCCTTCTGTTGGTGCGATTTACGCGTTATATAGTTGAACAGAGAGAAAAAAAAAACAGTAGGTCTACCTAATATCTTTAAGGTATTTTTTTTTTTTTTTTACTCCAGTCGTGATGTATTACAGTCAGCTTATAACAAATTGTTCAAAAAAATAATATAACATGATAAATTGCTCGTCCCGTTTCAAAAAAATCATCCCAAACCATATGCACGTTTATATCAAAGTAATAAGTCAAAATTGATTTGTTTTGGCATTAAAAACTAGATAAGCGTATTTTTTTTTTTTTTAACTATTACCTAAACTATACACTAGGTACAAGTACTGCAATATATACTGAATATCTATTTTCACTTGTACAGTTGCAGTACATCTATAGCATTTTTTCTGGATTATTGAAGAATTTTTGAAAATAGCTCCTTCCTCTTTTCGTTTATGTAACCAAATTGTTGTGAGACAAAATCTTATTCTATTTTGATTTTATTTCTTAATGAATGAAGTACACAAGTGCTTCGCCCCCCCCCCCCCCTCGAAATCTAATTCCACACCCAATTTCTATTAGGCCAACATAAACTGGTCACGGATATGATGTCGGTTTTAAAAAATTGCTTTTCATACCATCCGAACGTGACACAAACTTATAGTCTTACGTATCGTTCTTAGTTTCGTATGTTTTCAACGAAAACGTCGGCGATATTTCGGTCTCGCAAAGTAGAGATTCTTAAACGATCCGTGTTCTGGTGAAGAAAAAATTCTGATTTTGACTGCGAATTTTTCAAAATCGTAGTACCGCCCAAGCGACACTGTGAAAAGAAATTATTTAGTCACGTTAGTCTCGGTTAAGGATCGGCCATTAGAACGGTCCGTTTTAGGATTTTAGATACCTCTTCATTCACGGATATCTGCGGTTTATTTATTTCGCTTATTAATTTTATTCCATTTATTAGATGCCTCGTCGTCGCACTGTCGACGATGAGAACGGCTGTCCTTCAGAAATTTTCACGTACTCGCAGGGATCGTCACCATCTGCGGCACACCCTGTGAGAAAATATAACGTTGAACCCTTTTCAAACGAAGCGGACAGGCAAAACGTAATTTTTAAGTGCATGTTGAAATTTTGTTGGGTAATCCTCCGTCAAACTGCCTACGCGACCTAAAGTGATCCCCCGGTTTTGTTTTTTTTATTATTATCAGTATTATTTTTTTTTATTAGTATCTTTTTATTTTTTATTACTATTATTCCGGTTTTTCGTTGCGCGTCGGACGGACGATCCAACCACCGGTATTGCTGGCCGCCGCCGCCGAAGACGTTCTCCCGTCAGCTGACGTTTCACGGTCACGAGCAGAGCAGAGCAGCGGCGCGGCGATCCCCTCTCCTCCATTCGCTTTTCAATGCACGCTCTGTTTTTTTTATGTTCCGAGCAAAGCGACGAACGCGTTGTTTTTACAATAATGATGTGATGTTTTTTTGGTAAACACCTTTTCCGTTAAAAGGACGATGTTTAAAGTCGGTGGTGACTTTTCTGACGGGGTTTTTTTTTTTTTAATTAAATTTTTGAGTTATATAGCTCAAAAAGTGAAGAAAAAAAAATTGAAAAGCCGAAAAATTTGAAATTATGAGGTTTAAAATAGTTGAGATTTTTAAACGCGTGTATTCGAAACGTTTTTTTATTTATTTTGATTATTCTCTGCGTTATCTGCCGACGAAAATCGGAACGTCGCCGAATTCGATCATTACAGCGCAAAAAAGTTAGGGGGTCAGGTTTAAATTATAGACGTTGTTCGAAACAATTTTTAAAATTTCACCCTGCTTGACGATGCTTTTGATGTGAAAACGCGCAAATTTAGACCGAAAAACCCCGATGGAGAGTCGATCTTTTCATGCGGTATAACGTAACGTACAAAGTAAACGTAGTTAACGTAGTAAATAAAAAAAAAGAAAGGACCGGGACGTATGCACTAGAACGAAAAATCGTGTTTACGGTTCTTCACGGGTTTTTTTTTAGTATCCGTTAACGTCGCGTTTCAAAAACTTTTTGTCGAAAATCAAATTTTTTATCTAACCAAAACCACTCGGAGAAAATGGAAATTTTCCAGTCGAGTTCTCGGCTAGCGCTAATTTTTAACGTTTTCAGTCGAATTTGACGTAGTTTTTCGATTGTAAAAATTTTCAGACCCCTTCGAAGTACAATTAGAGTCCAAAGACCTTTTACCATCAGAGAACGTAAAAATCGGATCGTTACGTACCGTCGTTTATAGAGAAACAAAAAAACATCATCGTAAGTAGACAACCGTGTTCGTCGACGCTCAGAATCTAAAAAAACCTCTACAAAATCTCCAAATCGGTCTCTCCCTGTATATTCCACATGCGTTTGTTTAGGAGATAACGTGAATAATAATAATAATAGGTAATGTACCTACCTACTCTTGCCGCAGGAGTTTCATATACGCACGCGTTTGTCCGGACCACTTTTTTCTTTGTTGTCGCGGGACGGATACAAGTACGACGTTATAATTTACGACCGAGGAAAAAAGAAATACGAAAACTAAATCAAACCTCGTACGTAACCTATCGTGCGTTACAATGCGTTGTGGTAAGTATACCATATACAATAGCATAAAACATTTCCGACGACGAATCGTTTGTTTTTCGAACCGAATCGAAAACAATCGAACCGAAAAATATGATATATATAATCGAGAAATGTCTGAATGGAAAATTTAATGCGAACAATAAACATGATTTTACGCGGTGTATAACGTCGTGACAACCGAAAATTGTACTTACCGCGGAGAACGGATTGTTGTAGATTATTCGGTTAACGTAAGACTTTTGAGTTTAGTGTTTATAAGGCGATTATTACAACAAGACTTAAAACAGTAATCGCTATGTCTCCACACTATACGGTCTATATACTGTATAATGATACGAAATGTTGGGTACAGTTCAATTCGTTTGAATATTTTTATGTTCGGTGTTGCATTGGTTCGATGAAATACCCAAACGGTTCGATAACCAGAGTTGATAAAATCATTATTATTAAAGAGATCGGTATAACGATAGAACGGTATAAGAGAGCGTCAGCGAGGAACGGACTGTTTGACATGATTGTTTTTCCGTCAACAACTTTTCGGGCAGAAGAAACGCTCAAAAAGGTCAGTACCTCCTATATCGATAGGTACATATGGCTCCGGTGGTTTAAGCTTTTCCTGATGTTTTACCCGAAAAAATCGACATTATACGGCGATAATGTACGAGTTATGTGCCGAAAAACGGCAAAATCGCGAGACTGAAAAGAGTTTTTGCCGCAGGTATAGTACACTATTTTTTCCTCCGTGTAGGTCCACGACGTAATCCGCGATTTTTTTACACGTCGTTTTTTTCATTTTGCAGGCCGTTTCACACATCCGAAATGGTGATCGGGACAAGCTGAAACTTTTACATGACATTAAAATTGGTACGATACGGGTTTGTTTCGAGTGATTTCGAAAACAGTTGAGTACCTGGTACCTGTATAGAACTTTGAAATTGTCGAAAAATTCACCAGAACCGTGTATGTAACAGCCGAGCTCGCTCAAAATCGTTTTTTCAAACTATACGGCGGTTCAAACCACAATACCATTCCAGTGTGCCGCCAAAACTCCGTCAAACCACCCCCACGCGATAAAAGAAATGTCGTTTTACACGACGTATTTCGATTCTTGACTAACAAATTCGTGTGAATTTTTTTCTAAAAATAAGAGTCAAAGGTGTGTGACCGATTTTCGAGGCCGTTTTACAACTTTAAACGACTCGTGTTTCAAAACTTGTTGTCGAAAATTAAATTCGTCGTCGAACCACCGAGAAAATCTTTGAAAAAATTTCAAGTTCAGCTCGAAAATCTTCGTTTGAAACTTGGACCGTTTTTAACCTGTTTCGGTGTTTTGCGAACATTTCAGCTTGTCCGCGTCGTCGTCGGTTCTCGTTTTCCATTCAACTTGGGTACACCGCGCACCTTGGAGCGGATTTTTAACCCGATCGACGACTACGGTCCGAAAAAAACTGGCGGCCGTCGTGCCCCGAACACACTACTTTTTAAACGATTTTAACGCCATAATACAGTGGCAGTTATGACTCACAGTTGGGCGAAAACGTTCTATTCTGAATTGTCAACGCGAAAACTGCGATACGGACATTGGTTGTCCGCTCGACCGGGGGCGAAAAAAACCAATTCTGTTACACGCGACGATACGGTAAATTTTTTTTTCCCCGTGAAATTTCGTATATTTAGGTACTACACAAAGTGTAACGAAAGCGAAACGCGGTGAAAACGTTCATCGGGAAAAACAAACGACCAAAATCGTATTGTACCGTTGATCCGTACGTGGATAGATTAGTGTCTGCGTGATTTTTTTTCTTTTTTTCTTCATTCGACTCGAACAGACCTATATAGCTGCCGCCGAAACACGTGTAGGATTATTATTTGTCTTTTTTTTTATTATTTTTTTCCCCCGAACCGCGCTCGTTGGACGTCGTCGACACACATGCGCGGCCGGAGAAGATGTGTAACTTGTGTAACGCGACAGTAACGCGGCGGCGGCGGCGGCGGTATTCCTGCACCACGACGAGACGACGAGTCGCGTGAGATTTTATTTCTTTCTCCCGCCATCCGTGTGTGTGTAGGTACACACATGTCACTTTTGACAACATTAAAAATTTATAACGAGCACTTTAGTGAGTGTTATTATACAGGACGAGACGGCACAGCGAACCGTCCACGGTCAAAATTATGACGACGATTTTTATGTGCGCAGCTTCCGCGGGACGACGAACGCGCGTTACGATGTAAAAGCGTTCGCCGCAAGTTTTCTTTTATCAAACGGTCGGCGGTGCCGTGGGGTGGACGTCGTGAACGATCGGTCGAGGGGGTTGAAACGAGAACAACAAAGGCAGAAAGGCAAAGTTCCCGAAATCAAAAAGTTTTGGAAAAAAATAATCCGAGATCACTCTAGGTCACGTGTCGCTGCTACAGAAGTCTAGCAGTTGTGGTGGTTCAGACGCGTTGTTTTTAAAATCAACGAAAACAACAACGAATCGAAAATACGATTCTGACAGAGCTTCGACAATAGAAAAATGGTCCGTGTAAAGAGAGAGACAAACAACGCGTGAAAATCTCAAACCGTTATTTTATTAAGCGATTGCGCTTAATCTCACTGTTAAGACCACGCCGTTTTACAACACTTTTTTTTGTACTCGAAATCTACAGGGCGGAAATTTGTTTTACCAGACAAGAGATGTGTCGTTTCACGCGACGTATTTCTTGACCGACAAATTCGTGTGAATTTTTTTCTAAAAATAACAGTGTGTGACCGATTTTCGACTCGCGTTTCAAATCGTTTCGTCGAAAATTAAATTCGAACCGCCGAGAAAACTTTTCGAAAAGTTCAGCTCAAAAATCTTCGTTTGGACGAAAACCGTTTTTAACCCGTTTCGGTGTTTTGCGAACGTTTCAGCTCGTTCCGTCCGCGTCGTCGTCGATTTTGGTTTTCGATTCGCGCGGTGTCCAGTGTGTTCGGGCAAAAAAACAATTGCGGAAACGACGTTTTTAAAAGTATACCTGGCACGTCATTATGCCGGTAGAGTAAGGTGCTTGACGTTCGTTGATACCGCGAGTTTAGAACGACATTTCCAGACGCGAACTTTTGTCAGTTGCGTAAATCCACAAACAGGGGGCTCTCCAAACAACGGCTTCAACCATTTTTTGGAGTGTTTTTTTATTATTTTCCTGGCGGTGTTTTTCTTTTTTTATACAAATTCGCCGTTTCGCTGCCGATTGTTTTTCAGATTTCGCCGAAAACGTACGGACCGTCAAAAAACGTAGAAAAATGCCTAAACGAATTCCGTATCGGTCACCTGAAAAACAAAGATTTCGCATTTCCAAACGTTGACCGACAAAAAAATAAACGTTTAACCCCCTTGTCGCGCACCACCCGTACGGGGTTTTTAGTGCCTAAACGTTTCGCCATTCGGGAGAGGGCCGCGCACGATTGCGTCAAAAATTACTATTTTCGTTTTTGTTTTTGTCGACGTTTAGAGTAGCTCCTGTGGTGTTTTGTGTAGATTGTTACAACATAGCTGGTTTACGGTAGGCACACACGCACGCCATCATTATTATTATTCTTACTACTACTGCGCATGGGTTCACAAAAAACCGATCCGACGGGATTGTTAGACGCGATAATAATAAAAAAATAATATATTATTGTTTCGTGTACCTATCGCCGAATAAAAAAAGGTATGTAATATCGTAGGTTAGGCGAGTGCCGCCCAGGTGTGTACAGTATTATAATACGGTTTTTTATTATTATACGTGTACGATATAGGCGCGTTGTAGTCGAAGGAGAGAAAGGGGGAAACTGACTCGTAAAAAACTCGCGACTGGATATACCAGTTTGCCGTGGCACAAAGCGATCGCGCCCCGCTCCGCTCGAAACCGACCGACCGACCGACGAGGAGGACGAAAACAGCTGCTGGCGTACACGTCGCTCGTAGCGTACAGGGTGTGTGTGTTTTTTATCCTTAAAAAACGTTTATCCGTTTTTTCGATGTTCGGTCGGTACACACCACACTTATTCGTGTAATGACAAGGCTTCGTACAAACGGCCTATCGTTTGTATCGCGCGATTTTTCATAAAACGTACCATCATCCACTGGACATTTGAAAGCGAGATGATATTTTATTTACAAAAGTCTGCGCGGTTTTCGTTGTGGAACATATATTGTAACGTAGGCAACAGACCTGTTACGCGTTGTTTTCATTTTATTATTGAAATCAATCTATACGTGTAATCAGTACAGTATAGGTAGGTGAACGGCGAATAAAAGAAAACGATTGGGAAGATACCCAGTGGTGACGCCCTATAAAATGACACTGAAACGGTGAGAATAAAAGACAGAGAGAGAATGTAAAAATACATTTTTTCTTATGGTTCGAAGGTGTTACCTGGTAGCGCGGCACTAATTTTGCTCGCTTACTACAAAACAAGATCTCTACACCATTGCCTTTTAGTTGATAACTCAGAGATTAGTGGATTTGTGTGTTGTTGTGGACTCCGGTGTATATAGTTTGGAGATTTGGTTGAGATTTTCTTTGTGGAGACAATTGTTGGTTACGTACCAGGGCGTATTGACCGAAAGGCTTGGACAGAACGGGTGTATTTGAGGGTTTAACGGCTCCTCCCCATAGTCGAACGCCGTAGGTGGCCTAAGTAAAGACTTACAGATTAGTAGTTTATATTCGTTTTAGATTTCAGTAAGGGTCTGACAAGGCGGAGTCGGGTATTAAGGACTTTTCGTTTGGCTTTTAGGTGAGGATTCCGTGTTACTGTCGGGAACGAGACCAAGACGTTTAACTTCAGGAAGGGATGTTGTTCATTGTGGTGACACTGAGGGGCAAGATTCTTTTTTTATGGTGAATGTAATGAAGGAGGAGGATTCGTTGATTTTCCATCTTTTTGTCCCTGTGCATCGTAATAATCGCGGTGTAAATATCTCGATCACGACGGAGTGCACGCGATTAACAGCCGTAAAGAGTGTATTTGTGTACGTAACAGACCGAAACCGTTTCAAATTTTAATCGTTTTCATTACGACGTAAACTTTGCGCTCAATAACTAATTAACCCACGTTTTTGGACTTTTCGGAAGAAAATTCAGAAAAAGTATGCTGCTATTTTGGTAACACTGGCCACGAATTTCGAATTTTCCGCTTCAAAAAAAAAAAAAAATATTGGAATCGTTTTCAGAATGATGTTTTTTTTTTTTCCGTCCAACAACTTTTCGTACGTAATGCTCCGACGCCGCTCGAATTCGGTTACCAAAAAAAAGGTTTTTTCGACACATTTTCCAATGACGTTTTCCGGTGTAGAAGTAGTCGAGCTTTTTGATTATTTTCCGTGCCGAAAATAATAACAACAACAATAGGGGTAATTTTTTTTGTTTTCACTTGTTTGAGATTAGACGGGACCGTTTTCTCGGACGCGCAATGAAACAAACCTTACACCTACCGCTAATCATCGCTTTGTTCGTTACAATATGCTCGTGATAAAAACGGTTTACACACAAAAATTTAATAAAAAAGAGTAGGTAACTAAAACAAAAGTTATCCTCGGGGACACACGCGATGAGACACACCCTGTACTATATTAAAAACATTTTTATACTTATTATTATTACGGTGCCCACTACCTGTGACATTCGTGCAGTCTCCCTTTATTCAGAGTTTAGTAGGTGGTACATTTACAACCCGTTCGTACCCTACGGAAAGACGGAAAGCGCGGCAGCCACGAAACAATTGGCCCCGTCGTAACTGCGTACCCGGAAAAACAAAAAACGTATCGAAAACACAAAAAAGTAGTTTTGCAATCGATTTGCTGCTGAAATGTCGGGGCGATCACGACGAATCGGCGGTATTCGGATGAAAATGTTCCGAGAAAAACGCGCCGAATGTCCTGCAGTGCCCGGAAAACTCGTTACCGGTCGAACCGACCGCGTTTGTGCTTAACGTACACGCGAGAACTGACAGGTGGTCTAATCGCGTTTTTGGAGAGCTGAAGACGATATTTTTAAAAAAAATGGTCGACGGAAACTAAAACGAGATGGAAGAAGGATGGCGGAGCTGAGAAGTACGTTCGTGGATGCGTCTGTTGGACCGACAGGGAGAGGATTTCTATAGTGGCGGCGACTCGGGTCCTTCAAGAAGAAGAAGAAGATGAACGATTGACACAGGTTTTTGGGCGATTCGGACGCTGCACCTCGTAATATGTGCCCGTTGCGGTTGGGGTGTTTCTTCTGTGCATCGATGATGTTCGCAAATTCTGAAAAATCAGTTTGCTAAGTATAATCGGCATCCTGAACACGTAGGTCGATTGAAAATTACACTCTAAAGTTTAACCAACCAGAAATTTTTGTAGCACTGCGTGATTTTCTCTGTGAAACGAACAAGGCATCAAACACCAAATTGTTCAACATTTGAATGAGCTTAAAACAGCTAATTGAAAAATACTTCCCTAAATGTGGAAAAGATGACCACCGGACAATGTTCCCTTTCAGTGAAATTTATTTCAAATCTGCAAATTTATCGGCCCGTGAAAAAGAAAAATTGATTGAAACGGACCGTTCACTTCAAGCAGCATTTGTTGAAAAAAAATCATTGATCACCTTTTGGGCTAATGTTTAAGACGATGAGCTTTCTTACAAAGCGTTCGATGTTTTACTACCGTAGCTCTGTGGAGAGAGCCTTTTCGTCATACACGTTTATTTTAAAAATAAGTACCGCGATAGACTCTCGGGAGTTCGGACTTACGAGTTTCATCCGTGGATTTCAAAAAGTTAAGTGCTAGTAGCAAACAAGCTCAAGGATCGCATTAAAATTAACTCGATATTATTTTTTATTATTTATTTTTATATATATACAATGTATTATTGTGCATGTTGATCAAAAAAAATAAATTATTAAACTTATTTCGTAAATTCATATCTATCCTATGTAAAAATATATGACAAATTGGTATTCGGAGGTCCGTAAAGTAGTAGTGAGTGGTCAAGGGAATGGAAAAAGGTTGAGAACCGCTGCTCGACCAAACATGAAAATCGTGACGACGGATGTCCGGAATCGGCGTAGTATAGCAGCGTAATATGTGTTTACCTTCGGGTGTGTAGAGAAATGAATTGTAGTTTTTTTTTAAATTTCTGAATTCGTCTACTATTCTGTTGTTTAGCAATGTCGTCGTTTATTTTCAAACCGTTCTCATCAGACTCGAACCCTTACGAGATCAAAGCGTACTGAATACTTTTAAGGAGACCTCGAAGAGTTAGAAGAACCAATAATTGTAATACAATTCGGCTTTGTTTCGCCAGTAGTCGTCAACTTGAATTCCAAGTTGTACGATAAATTATACTTTGATTTTAATTGAATAAAACTTACGTTGACCCAGTCAATGGGGGGGAGAGGTCTTGATTAGCCACCGCCTCCCCCCCCCCCCGTGTACAGTGCCAGCGTAAATAATATTTTTGAAATAAAATAAAACATTTTAGAAGACAATTATTTATTCGAAAATAAAAATTTTAAATCGTGTACAACTAAAAACATAGTGGTAATATTTTTTTTATAAATACTCATATTTTTATATAACAACGTCATCAACAGTCACAGTATTGTTTAACAGCCGTACACTTTCTATAATTCTCAATGTTATTTTTGAGTTATTACAATACAAAATTATATTTCCTGGAAGTTACCTGTGCAAGTTTAAATGTATTTTACAGGGAAAAATTTAAGAAATTAATACTCCTAATTTCTGTTTTTAATATGTTAAGTTGGAGAATTTCCCTTTAAATAAATGCATTAGCTCCCCCCAAAAAAAAATTACGCCCCTGGTATTTTAGCACGAAAAGTTATTAATTAATAAATTATTTATGTTCTCATTTCCATTTATAAATTATGATCGATGATTTAGGCATATTTTAAGATTTAACACCGTGCACCTTGCTTTAAACATAACAACAATATTTAGTTCAGGGACAGTTTTCAAACAATATTTTGTTTACGTAAGAATATGCAAAATTTTTGTTTTCGATATAGTTAGTGCAACGATATTAATGAGAATAAAAATTACTAATTACTGGATCTTCCATTTCAATAGTGACTAAAACTTGTTTGAACTTTTCCAAAAGCTGTAACAGTTCTGATCGCCTGATATTCTCTAAAAACATAATTTCCTCGACATGATGTTGTCCGGATAAGTAACCATTTTTCAACAAACTCAATAACAAACGTAAATCATCTGGATTTGCCGAATTTTCTGACGATTTCATAATGTTCATCAACGCTGTTTGATCAGCTACATCCAAACCACGGAACACTTGTTCAGCACTAGCGACGTACGAGTTAGACCTTCGTGACGATCTCTGCTGCCAGTTTGTGGACGTCTGATACGTAGTCATCGGCACGTCAGACAATTTATCAGTGTTAGGACCACGGCTTTTCGGAACGTTATAATAGCCCTGCAAAAATTGTAGACAGCGCATTGAAAACATTTATATTGTACTATTTAGCGATCGACTATTACCAGTGCCCTATCGGACGGCATGAAGTAAATGTACATATGATATTGTAACAAGATTTTATGTTGTAACAACCAAATCAATATTTGTATCATCGTAGAATTACTACTCCTGTCTTCGACCGCACACATTTTATATTGCATCGATGTCGGAAAAGAAAACTCGCTCATAATCTAGAATTAAACATTAAATATTTGTCATTACGAAATAAATAAAGAGTGTAATTTTATTCTGTATCAGGTGGGAACTGACGTTGGGTTTATTTTTTTTCTTTTTCTCACAATTGGGTAAAAATTTTGGGCATTTACCCAAAAAATCGTTTTTTTCAATGGTGCTCCTACCTACTCGACTCTACAAAGTTATAAGATCAAATATTTTTTATCAATGAAGGTTTGACATTAAACGTAACCACATTTCTGAAACGCCATATCATAATTATTTATCATCTAATAGTTTTACACTTTTACAATATTTCTATACTTGTGCTTTTAGATACCTCATTTGTTACGTACTTACAATATTACTGTAATTAACAGTTAAAAAATTAATTATTATACTGTCAACAATAATTGACAGTAAAATTGTATTGGGTGGCGATGAAAACCCAGTGTGGAAACATTTTATCATAGTTCAACTAATCACAATAGCTTGTCATTGGAAAATCAAAAGGATAATAGGTATAGCACAGATTCAGAATATGGAAGTAAAGCTGAAAGTGAAAGGTAATTGATTGTGCGGGCACATAATCGTTTTTGTAAAAGTATTTTTAAACTTGTTAATTTCAAGACTAAAAGGACACTTTATTACTTGTTTTATACTTTACATATTATCCTATATTAATATTATTTTTTAACAATAAACAAGCATTTTTAATTTTTGAGGTGTATAATTTTCAAGACGGAAATAACTTATTTATAGTTTATGCTATACCAATTGTAAACTTAAATAATTTTATATTTTGAAACATATCTTAGTAGGAATAATAAAAAGACAAGTTTTAATTTTTTATCTTTAAACTTTTTTTCAACGAAAGCCATTCAAGACCAAAATAGCATCTTTAAATTTATTTGATACAGTGAAATTAAATATTTATATAAAAAAATTACTATTAAAGAATAAAATGACACGTTTATTTATTTTGTGTATATTAACTATTGTGCTATGATTTACGAGCATAAGAAGCGTTAATTTTTAAGACTGAACAACATCATTAATTGATTTATAACCATTAAATAATATTGTAAAGTTAAATATTTATTTCAATTTACTATCTAACTTAGTGCAATAAAGTGAACTTTGATAAAAATAAAGACTGATAAAGTAAAGCACCGGTATATTTTATTTCTTCTTTCTTTATTAGCTTTTACGAGCCATTTAGGTCCATTACCGCCATAACTGCGTGCCTTCACCCATCTCTGCCTAGTGCTAGTTCTTTTCCGTAGTACACTGCCAACCTTGATGCATCGTTATTGATCTGCTGTCTGGGCCGTCCTCTCGGCTTTTTTGTGTCCGGTTTCCAACTGGCTAAAATTATACTTACCTGGTATTACTCACATTACTGAGCGGGAATATGTTTGGGGTAGCGACTTCACGATGGACTACTGGTTTAGAAATTGTAGTTTGATGTTTATATCAAAATCTGTAACAATAGGATTGCTTAAAAAAATTTAATATGTCTGTTATAGCCAAAAACAAAAAAATTTAAATTTAAAAACGATTACAAATTACTAAAAACCACCAAAATTGTATAGACTAATCTTTTAAATGTTTTAGCCACATATAAGTCGATTTGTTGTTGATCTATTAAAGTTTCAAGACAACAGAAAAAACTTAATGTTTAATGAAAATGTATACCAATTGTTCCACCCATAGCTCTATTTTGAGCTAGTTCTTATATTATGTAGTTCACTCGCAACCTCTATGCATCGTTTGTGATCCCGTCTATCCAACGTTATATGAACTATTCTCCTGGCCTTCTTGTATCCGCTTTCCAACTTGTGGCCAACCTAATAGGGCCTTCAGACCTCCACACATGACCAGCCCATCCCAGCCTACTGCTCTTAAGAACACCAATTATATTTGTTTCACCATATCGGTTTGTTCTGAATTCAAACTAAACACAAATGTTTCTTGTTAGCCCAAATATCTTTCTAAAAGCCTTTTGTTCAAAAGTAGCTAGTCTATTTTCTTTGTTGTTGCCCATATCCCACAGGCGTATAACGCTACCGTTCTCACCAGAACTTTATACAGCTTTATTTTCGTTCTCCATGATTAACGTCATTGACTTGAAAAAGGATACTAGTCCAAAGTAGCATTTATTTGCTGCTACTAATCTTATAATACTACTCTTATCGAGGTCGTTAGTCTTTTCATAGATGTTTACCCCTAAGTATTTGAAGTTTGCCACTCTTAAAATTATTATTATTCACTTTCAGACGTCTTGTTTCAGGATTGTGTCTTGTGAACATCATGTATTTTGCTTTCCCCTCAATTACCATTAATCCAATTTTTTGCCTTTTTTTATTAGTTTGGTTGGTAGTGGTTCTTAAGGGTCTTTGCTGTTCATTGATTCTCTGATTTAACTAAGTTTGTCTATATTGTTAGTCTATACCGTTGTTAGAATGATGATTCTGAAATGATGATTGAGAATAATTATAACCCTATTAATTTATGGAACTGCTGAAACCATATTTCCGTCATAAAATCCAGTACAACGAAGACCCTTAAGATCCTCACTCTCAGCCATTGTTATAACATCAACTGCGTAACCTGGCGCTACCAGTTGCTGGTCATTTCTTATTTTGATTCCTGTTGCCCCAGCCACAGTATGCTCAAATATGATTCTTATAATCTTTTTTGGTATCCCCATTTGGTCCATTACTACCATAGTCTTTCTCTTTACTGCATTGTATGCAGTCTTGAAATCCACAAACAGTAAATGAAGATCTTTGTCAATCTCGTAGTGGTTTTTGATTATCTGTTTGAAATGAATTCGGTCCAGTATTGATTTACTAGCCATAAAACTTGCTTGGTAATCTCCGATGATTTCTTTTATGTACGGCTTTTATCTATCGAGTAGAACATTTGATAATACTTTGTATGATGTGTTGAGTAGGGATATCCCTCTATGGTTTGTGCAATTCACAGGCTTACAACTCAAAAAATTAAATAAAAAAGTGAGTAATTTAAGTTTTTTAGAGATAAAAAGTGATTAATTTTTAAAATAAAAATTGGAGAAATTAAAATATTTAAACGTTTTTATTCTCTGAGTAACACTTAGTAACTTGCATTTATTGTATACACAAAAATTACAAATATATTTTGACACTTATCCAATTTTTACTATTTTACAAATAATAATTATTGATGGCAAAACTAAAATACTTAGGTATATTAAGACAAAAAAATTGATTTTATTCTTTAAATTTTCTTTTAAAAAACAAAATATTTCAAATGATTAAAAATATTTTAATTATAACGGCATAAAAGTAATTGTTTTGGCAACATAGTGACAAAAAGTGAGCAAATCTTAAAAGAGTGAGAAAAGTGATAGAGTTGCAACCCTGAATTCATGGTGTCGCCCATTTTGGACACTGGGCATACTATTGGTATTTCCTCTTCATCCCAGATTTTAAAAATTAGCTTATATTTAAATACTATTCTAAATACTTAAAAAAAAAATTGGTTTTTTGCAAAATTTACACAATATACCAGGTAAATATTGGGTATTTACCTGATATATTAACCATTACTAGGTAAGAATATTGTTGGGTAATGACTTTGCGCGAGTTACACTTTGGATAAATTACCGGTTTAGAAATCGAAGTTTGATGATTATATGAAATCTGAAACAATGTATTGCTCGAAAAATTTAAGGTATCTGTTATTTCCCCAAAAACAAAACAAAAATTTAATTTAAAAACGATTACAAATGATTGAAAACCAAAATTGTGCAGACCAATCTTTTATATGTTTTAACCACATATAAGTCAATTTGTTGTTTAAATCGAATTAACGTTTTAAGATTATACAAAAAATTTAATATTAAATGAAAATCAAACAAATTAAAAAGTTTAAAATCTCATTAAAAAGTAAAAGTATTATATAGTATAAGTATTATACTAGTATATACATTAATAGTAAAATTATATTTATCAAAATTCATTCCAATTACACACAAAAATGCTAAGTGCAATTTTCAAGTCATATTTTTTGTTGTTATGCAGTGTTTATCTACTAGTAGTAATTTCTGTTACAATAATATTGTTGTAAGTACTTTATATCTTATGTCTAATAATGATACACCTCTGTAGTTTGACACTAACATTAAAACTTTTTTCTTGAAAATAGGACATAGTAATGCCACTCCTCTGGTATAATAGTTTTGTAAATTTAATGACCAAAACATTTTCAAAGAGTAAACCAAACTCCGCTCAGAATCATTATTTTGTAAATAATTTTTAATACACAACTTTTAACTAAACTTTCCTAAACAGTGACCCACACCCTAATGACACGGCCTAGAATTTCTCTGCTTTCTTTCCTTTTTCATACTATTGCATTCTCATCCTAAACAATATTGTGTGCTAAATCTCCACTTGATAAGACAAGATAAAGTTATAAAAAATTTTGGTTGATTTTTCAACTTGATATAACTAGAAAAATTTTGTTGTGCAATTTTTGAAATTTTCTGACGACATAAAACTGTATATTGCTAACCGTGAATAAAAAGTTGAAGATATTTCTTTAAAAATTAAAGTTTTTACTAAACAAAAAGTAAAAACTACAGAAAAATTACATTTTTTTAAATTTTAAAGTTCTATAATTAGCTCAAAAATGATTGAAATATTTAGAAATTAGTATCAAACATGTATCTTATACACAAAAACATGGTGTATAAATTTTAGGTCTTAGAAAACATTATTACCAATGTTATTACTAAATAATAAAATATATTTTGAGAAAATCACGTTTGTCATACTTTTCCACCAGTTATTTCAAAATTTCATTTTTTTTTTTGTTTTATAATTTTTTTCAAATTGAAAATTTAGAAAAAAAACAATAGGTAAAAAACATCAAGTGTATAAATTTGATTATCATAGAATATTTCTACCGTTAAGATTGGAGAAATATTCTTGGTTCTATTACATGTCAGACAAAAAGAATCCCAGAATCTAATATAATGAAAATATCAAATCAAGGTTCAACTAAAGTATCATTTAAAGCCAATTCCCTATCTTTACAGACAATCATTTGTAGTGATCAGAGCAATTCTACATACCCAAAAAGTCGATCACAGGGAAGTCAATACATTTGTCGCTCCGTTCAGTGTCTAAAAGAGAGAAACAAATGGAGTAGGTCACTGGCTTAGAAAGTGGAACTTATGCTCAATTTGTGAGTAGCAAAAAATTATTAAAAGTAAAGATAATGATACTGAGCAAGCAAGCACAGAGAGCTAAATAATTATTAAAATGTTAACACTAAAAATTGTTAGTTAAAAAGTTTTTGTTAAATAATTACCAAAAACTGAACTAAAAATATATATATATATATATCAAACATTCCAATACTGTGTAAATTTAAATTAATTTGACAATTCTCGGAAGAATTATCTTTAAGAGCAGAACAATTCTAGGTACCCCTACTACCTTTATAGTTTTAACAACAAAACAAAAAAATCTTAGTAGAATCAATACCTATTCCTTGCTGCATTCAGAATCTAAAAATTATTCAAGATTTTCAAATAAAAATTACTTCAAATAAATTGTGTTCTGGAAACTTTTCTTGAAATTTTTTTGCAATTTCATTGTTGCGTTGGGTTGGCACATTCGGTGCAACAGCATACAAGTTGTTTTCGGACAGCGGAAATATAGCGATTGCATCTCCCCAATAAATCAAATGCCCGGCTATATTGAATACCTGTAATAATGTGACAGACAAATGCAACTAAAACAATATTGTACTTAATTTTAATTTTTACTTAATTCCATTGTTTTTAAATTTAAAAACCTGAGCAAGGGTTAGATCAGAATCGGCAGATAGAGTTTGCAAGCTTTTAACCGGATTGTACATATTTATAAGTCGAACAATCGATGGACTAGAATCTTGTGACAGTTTGTCCAATAAAACTTTGCGGTCAGCCAACAGCAACAACCCATGGTACGGTCTAAGTCCTATCAAACACCTTGGAAAACAAAACGATACTGGTTAGTTTTTAAAACGTACATTACAGAATAAATTGTTAACAAACTTGTTTATTGATTCCGGTTCAAAATACATGTCTTCTTTATAAAAATGGTGTACCTTGTGCGGCAAACAGACACTCACTTCTACCCAGTTGTTCACTTTTAGTTTAATTACACCGTTAGAACACACGTCTTCAAAAACTTTTTTCAAATCCTTAGCCAACCGACAGCATTTAAGAATTTTTTCATAATGTTGATATCCCTTGAGACAATTTTCTATGACACTATCATTGTCATAACTACAAAAAAACACTAATTTATTAGAGCCATTAACTGCTTCCAGAGTTCGAACATATTTTATGTTCTAAACGAGACGTTACTGACGAGTACCGTCAGTAATGTTGAAGAATTTTTAACGATAAATTCTAACATTATTGTTACCTACCATTTTTCTATCACGGTGTCGTGAATGTTGACCATGTGTCTTACTTGCGAGGTGAGGTACACGCATCGGTTCTCTTCGTGACCGAGTGCGATGGCCAGCGCTTTGCTTAGCTCATAGTAGCAGTCGACCACCTGATGTCGGGCCGACGCGTTCAACGCGAACACAATGTGAATCAGTATGGGGCTTTTTACTCGCTTCTTCTTGTCACAGAAGCCGCCGATCTGTATCAGCATCGGGTGCCCGACGAACCTCACGTCCTTCACCGTCAGTTCGAATTTTCGACCGCACATGCGGTCATTCACGGCCAACAGATTGGCCACGACGTCGTCCGTCAGGGGGGCCAGGTTCTGCGTCTTCTGCCGGTTGGACACGGTGTCCGCGTCCCTGTGCAACGACCGTTTTCGATCCATCACGCTCATGGTGCGAACCGGTTCTTCCAGCGCGTGGAACGGATACCGGAACAACAGTTTTGCGCCCTTATGGTCGCACGACACCAGATAGACGCTCGTCGGGTTCGTTTCCGCGACGGACGACCGCATCGCCGCGGCCTTTCGAAAAACGTCCATCAATTGGAGGAGGAGGAGCGCCTGTTCAAAAATGAAACAAAAATAAACGATAAAACAAGTACGTACACCCACGTGGTGAAAAATTCTACGACGACAAACGTTCTGTCGACCGTAACACGCCAACTGTACTATTTCTCTCGATCCGCGTAAGAATCGAGACATAAGGTGTCTCCTAATCGCCGACGCAGAAACTATATACTTACCCGTGTGCGATTTGTTCGGAAAAGTCGAAACAATATCGTTTTTTAACGGTACCTGGTCAGTAATACGATTAACTATATATAAACTTGCCTACTTGCTTACCTGTAGCCGGTAGGCGAAAACGTTTGAAATTCAGTTCGATCGCAAGAGACGAAAATAAATAAACATAATAATGACACTGATAAAATATCCGACGTGCCGGGCTGCTTTGCTGATAACAATAACAACGAACAAGCCGCAATCGCGATTGATAACAATATACCCCTACTATCTGCTGCCGAAATATTGTAGAAATTATTATCAAAAAGTATTTAAAAATATTTCTAATTTTTTTTTTGCGTTTTGTTACACCATCAATTTTACCATACTAATCCGGTACAATGATTGATTTTTGTTTAAAATGCCGCCAGCTAACGTTTTAAATTTGTCGCGTCAGAAATAATTTTTTGTTCCGATGATTAATTTTTAGACTCTGAGCGTTAGCGAATGTATTGGTTTTGCAATGACGTTTTTTTTCTCTCTGATCAGAGAAGTTCTTGTAGAAAACCTGCACCAATTTTAACGCATGACACCTTAATCGAAAGATAACGGAACCGAGATGGTGCTTTAATTGAAGCGTTTTTTGAAATTTCGATTATTTTCGAAGCTCTGAGGGGCAAACGAAAAACGGGCCGAATCGATCGACTCGATACTTATATACGTCATTTAGGAGGGTCTTATGAGTGTTCCGCTGAAATTTCGATCGATTTTGATCATTTTTGAGGGAGTTACGGAACTTTGAAAATTTCGTTATTTTGGACGGCCTTTTATTTCGTATGGGAGGCAAAAACAATTACGGGGAAACAAGGTGTTTTTCACGCGTCGATTTAGATTTTTTTGACCATAACATCCAAAATAAAGATCGGACAGAGCTGAAAATTTTACACAATACCAAAATAGGAAAGATACGGACATGACGAGAGTATAATTTGTTTTTACCACGACGTATACTGGACAACTGAGCTCGCTCAGAATCGTACTTTCGAAGACAATGATTTATCGTTGCTTTCAGAAATAAAATAATGCGTTTAAACCACAACTTCTAAACTATAGTGACCCACTCACCGTGTACCCCGTCAAACTACCCACGCGAACTAGACTGATCCCGGCCCTTCCTTTTTGATTATGTAATTGATAAAAAAAAAATTAGGTAATCTCATTACATGAATCATTTTCAATAAAATTCAATAAAAATTACATACAAATGTTTACAACTATTTCACTTTACTCGTTTTGTAAGGAAAAGGAATAAATTATTTTGTACAAAACATATAACAAACGATTCAAGTTAAATTTGATTTATTTTTTAGTATAATGTCTTTAAATGTTATTGTATAAAAAAAGTTATGAGATTAAATGCATTACTAGGAATAGAAAAAATTAAGTAATATATGATTGATCCATTTATGTTTAATATTCTTCACCGCCTTCACCTTCTCCTTCAACTGAGTCCATGCCAACTTCTTCGTAATCTTTTTCCAAAGCGGCCAAGTCCTCACGGGCTTCAGAGAATTCTCCTTCTTCCATACCTTCTCCGACATACCAATGGACAAAAGCGCGTTTGGCATACATCAAGTCAAACTTATGGTCCAACCTTGCCCAAGCTTCAGCGATAGCTGTAGTGTTAGACAACATGCAGACAGCGCGTTGTACTTTAGCCAAGTCACCGCCGGGGACCACAGTTGGAGGCTGGTAGTTAATACCAACTTTGAAACCAGTCGGACACCAGTCGACAAATTGGATGGTTCTCTTTGTTTTGATAGAAGCAATAGCAGCATTGACATCTTTAGGTACAACGTCACCACGGTACAACATGCAGCAAGCCATATACTTGCCATGACGTGGGTCGCATTTAACCATTTGGTTGGCTGGTTCAAAACAAGCGTTGGTGATTTCTGACACGGACAATTGCTCGTGGTAAGCCTTTTCAGCAGAGATGACTGGTGCATAAGTAACCAAAGGGAAATGAATACGTGGGTATGGGACCAAATTGGTCTGGAATTCAGTCAAGTCGACATTGAGGGCACCATCAAAACGGAGAGAAGCTGTGATAGAGGACACGATTTGGCCAATGAGACGGTTCAAGTTGGTATAAGTTGGACGTTCAATGTCCAGATTACGACGGCAGATGTCATAAATAGCTTCGTTGTCAACCATGAATGCACAGTCACTGTGTTCAAGAGTCGTATGTGTGGTCAAGATGGAGTTGTATGGCTCAACAACGGCAGTGGACACTTGAGGAGCCGGGTAGATGGCAAACTCCAATTTACTTTTTTTACCATAGTCAACACTAAGTCTCTCCATCAACAAAGAGGTGAATCCAGATCCAGTACCTCCTCCAAAAGAGTGGAAGATCAAAAATCCTTGCAGTCCAGTGCATTGGTCAGCCAACTTCCTGACTCTGTCCAAAACAACATCAACAATCTCTTTTCCGATAGTATAATGGCCACGAGCATAGTTATTGGCGGCATCTTCTTTACCTGTGATCAACTGTTCAGGGTGGAACAATTGGCGGTATGTTCCAGTTCTTACCTCGTCTAAAAATAAATATAAAAGTTAGATTTTTTAATGAGACACAAAATTAAAATTACTAACTCACCAACAACAGTTGGTTCAAGGTCCACAAACACAGCCCTGGGAACATGTTTTCCGGAACCAGTTTCACTGAAAAATGTGTTGAAGCTGTCGTCTCCACCTCCAATGGTTTTGTCAGAGGGCATTTGACCATCAGGAGCAATTCCATGTTCCAAACAGTATAGCTCCCAACAGGCATTACCAATTTGGACTCCAGCTTGGCCAACGTGTACTGAGATACATTCACGCTAAAAAAAAAACAATATTTTATTATAATAGGCGGATGAACAGTTTTAAGTTAGTTAAAGTTAGACCGTAAAATACGTAGATACTACCTATCGACTATCTAAGAACTGGAAAATAAAATTAATAAAAAATTTATAGGTACTTTTACCTACTCATATATATATATAATTTGATAAAAGGGAAAATTCATAAAGTATAAACAAAAAAATTAACAAATTTTCATAAAATAAAAATGTGATTCTATTAAATAACAAACATTAATGCATCATCACATTCCACTACTACTTTACTTGTTTGATTAAATGCAAAATAATGGGTAAAAGGCCAACCTACCATAACTAATTATTAATTTTTAGTGTTAGTACATCCTCTAAAAATTGATGTGAATAATAAAGTAATTCATGCAAGATGAAAAATTTAATTCAGTTTAATAAAATTAATTTAAAAAAAACAAATTAGCTTGTAAATTATGCACCGACCTAGACACTTCTGAAAACGTATTATGTGTAAACTGTTAGGTATATGTTGAATGGATATGATACAATTGTATGTAGGTACTCTATCCCATCTAAAAGCGTACAGCGTTAGCGCATACAAATGAATTGCTGAACTACGCAAAAACCCCCGTGCTGACTGTAATTGGCTGACGACAACCGAAAACGGTCTATTACGCTGCTGCTGCTGCTACGCAGTATACACAGGAAGTTGAATTAACAACACGTTACACGTAACAACTGTTGAATTTTTGTAAACATTTGCACACAAACGTGTGTGTACAAAAATTTGTATGTTTTACTATACATTTATTATTTTTCATCTGGGCAACAGCGGTGGCACAACCAATTTTCAAGGGTGTAATAAAAATAACAAGAACAGGACAACCCACCTCAGAAAATATTGATTCAGTTCATTTACAGACTATAATTTCGTATATAAAATATTTTTATTAATACCTTGCGTTATACATCAGAGAGGTAAAAATATTTGCAACATAACAACTTGACTGCCACTTATTTTTTATTGCAAATTCCTTGCATGAAATCCCATTTAGGGTGGTGTCGGTAAAATTTTAAAAACTTTTTGATTTTACTCACGGTCGCATAGTACACAAACCGTATTTGAGGTCCGTGAATAGGATCTGACCACAAAATAACTTCTCCAATATAACTTTTTAAAGTAAAAATTGGTGAGACGCCAAATATCAGTACAAGTTGCGCATATTATGTAGTTAAAACGAAAAAAATGTGATACAGTACGCGAGGCTGTGAGAGAGTGCGATTAATTTCATGCACACCGGACCTAAGAAAATTTTCTTCTTTACGAGATAGCAATCCGATTTTTCTACAATTTTTCTATATCGCGCTATTAGTGCACATTTAACAGTTAAAAAACAAATTCAGTACGCCTTCATTTGTACAAATTAATTTTAGCGTACCCCATTTAAAATTTGCTTCCCTTTGAATAGGGAAATCGAAACGTTTGTAAATGTTTTTGCAACGTCTCCCTGAACAAACGCATTTTACCAACCAAAATGTTTCTTTAAACGTATCGTTCACAAAACGCGGAATAAAAACTTACGCCGATACTTTAAAAAAAGAATATACCTAACGTCGCTACGCTCTGCAAAACGCACGATTATATAAACCTATCTCTATAAACAGCAAATCGAATTTTCATCTACAAAACAATGGATTATTGACACGTATCAATACAATTAAAAAGTGTTGGATATTCAGCATGTTAACGAAAAAAAAATATTTAACTACAATATGTACTGGCCCAATAATAACGGACAAGTAAACTTCAAATGGCTACACAAACAAAGCGAGTGCGACAAGTTTCAATTGTACCGTCATTTCCGGCGTCAAAAATGTACAACGAAAAAAAAAAAATATATCAAATCGGAAACGGGTTGGTAAAATGCATTTTGGCCCGCGTTCAATTATTATTTTCACGACCATTCCGAGGGCGTGGACATCGAAAAGAGCGCGGCCGTGAAAGGGGCCCGCCGAACGTTTTCGTCACACCTACGGCGCGAAAAAGAAAAGCCATCGTCACGGCGCGGAAACAAAGAAAAAGAGAAAAAAACGCCACCGCGGTACTCACCATTTTGAAGTCGGTTCGTTTTCGATTCGATCGGGACGACGAGAAAGAGCGGTAGTGCGGACGTGTGTCGGGTGGCGGACTGTAGAAGCGTTCGAAGCGGCTTCGGTCACGTCCAAACGGCAATAGCGAAACGACGACGACGGGGCGAAGGGAAACGGGAGGACGATCGATGACAAAATGGCCGCCGACCTCTCGGGCGGCGCGACGCTCGCAGCTCCCGGCGGCGGGGACGCGGCCGCGGGTTCGGCGGTGCCTTGTCCAAAGAGAATATATAAAATACGGTGTCGCCAGACGCTCCTTGGAACGCGGCCGCCGCCGGGTGCGTGTGGCGCGCGCGGAAATCGCGAACCGGCGCGTACAGATTTCACCAGGATTTTTGTTTTTCAAAGACTTGCAACTGTTCGGTTCGTTTCTGCTAACTCGCGCCGGTCCGCTTTCGCCGACCACTCACTTTCGGCCGGCAAACGTAAATAGAACGATAGTATTTACGTCGATAACAAAATTATCAGTTGATTTTGATGTTTCGTAATGCAACGGATTCACTCGAAAAATAACTCTGTCCGGAACAAATCGTTTTTACCCGGGTCGGTTTGAGAGAATCGTTATAGCGTGTGTGTTGTTTGTAACAATCAAAAGGCCGACATTATATTCGTGCTGTTAACAATTATTATATTTTTTAATAGATACAGATTTTATAAAAATAAACACAATTTTCACATTAAACTTCTATCAAACCTGTTGCCCGTTTTAATATTATGTAAAAGCTTGTTCTGATCACCGTTTCGGATGTTATGGCCGAGAAAACAAAATCGACGTGTTGTCTAAAACACATTTAATCAATGTTTCTCCTTAGTTTCATGACTGTGACATTTTCAATTTTGAATTTTCGAATTTTGCACCCCCTCAAAGTACCATCAGAGTTTATAGACATTTCGTTAGAAGTACCGACTTTAAAAACGGGAGTATTTTTTATACCCTTAAAGTTGGTCACTAAAAAAAAAAAAAAAAATGTATTTTTACTGCGCTCAGAATCTAAAGAGGCATCATAAATTAGGTACCGTCTTGGCCCGCTTATTCAAATTTTCAAAGTTGTCATTATGTCAATATTGGAGAGCTATTTCTACCAAAAAAAAAATAATAATATATATATAATCACTGTAAAAACAATAACAGAAATTCTTCAAGCAAATTTTGTCAGAATTATACACACGACAAAAATAATGATTTAAATATTGCGTGAAAACATCAAATAATTTAGATTTTAAATAGATATTTTAGGAGATATTACAATGCAAGTGTAAAATTTCATTGTGTAAGCACGATCCAGCTGTTTCGACGATAACACTAACCAAACCGTCTTGGCTGATTTCACTCAAAATACTACGTGTCTTACGCTATTGTACATTTGTTTTACTATGTTGTGTTTCATTTTCAATAACATGCGTGATTTTGATATCTTAAAAAAAAAAAATATTTTTCTTCTTCAAAATTTTGTCAATTTTCAAAACTGTGTGTACTGACTTTCAAAATTTGTTATACATACTTATAACAGTATATTCAACCATTAATATAATGTTATTTAAATGTTAACAAACGCACACAAGCTACACCTAATTCTTTGCTAAAAAAAAAAAAAAAAAATGTTGTTAAAACCAATTCTTTAGCTTCACAAAATTTGTCGCCAGCAATGTTTAAACTTCAAAGGACGTGTTTGAGAAATGTGTACCGGAATGTAACAATCAAACATAAAGATAATTTCAAAAAACCATTTTATTAATTTTTTAACTCAAATCATTTCAATAAAATAAAGAAAATTACAACCTTGGTAAAATATAAATATATATTTTAAATGTTGTTACAAAAAAAAAAAAAAGAAATCAATACCTACTTGTTTCATTTAATAATCAGTAGGTATATAAATTTTTTACAGTCAATATATATAGTTTGCTACATTATAAATTAACAATCGTGTTAAAACTATAACAAATAAATTATAAAACATCTGGCTTGTTTAACAATAAAAATAAAACTTAAACTAAACAATAATAAATTTATTTTACCTTTGAACAGCGGTTACCAATCAGCGGTGGTACAGAAAAATTTGGAATTTTTAAATTTGGTTTATGACTAAAGTATAAGTGGAATTTAGTTATAGATTTAATGATCCATGAGGTCCAAAAGGTTGGCGACCGCTGTCTTAAATAATACATTTAGAAACAATTTACAAGTGATTTTGTATAAGTGCAAGTGTTTATTTTAGAGTGATCACAATATTTTTTATACTTTAACAAAAACATTTTTTTTTTTTTTTTTTGCTTCATGATCACAATTTACTATTTCACACATTGATTGAGTATACAATATATGTGTGTATACAGGACTGAACCGGGTGTTATAAGACACAAAAAGCTTAACAAATATACATATATATATATATGTATAAGAACTGATCATAAAGTAGAAAGAGTTGGAGCGTTAATATACTAACATAGCCTTTGAGGATTTTAACTGGCTAAACAAAATACGTATAACTTTATGGTGGCTCTTTTAGTAAAACTAATAGTGAACAATTGAGGAAAAAAATGTCGGTCGCACTAATTTTATTTTAATGCTATCACAGAATTTCGAAGAATAGAGACCCAATATACACATTATACTATACATTATAGATAAATTGAACATGCTTGTGTTAGATAACTAACTAATAAATCAATAAAAATAAAATACTATCATCCGACTAATTTAGCACAGTTATGAGTGTATGAACCTAAGAGTATACCTTTAAGCTAAATCAAGTTTGTGCATTGTGCGATATAAGAAAAATGTTTTCCAACTGCAACAATTACAGTTAATTGGTACTAAATCACTTAGTTAATTATAAAAATCCCATTATGGAACCTGAATAACTTAGTTTAGATATTTTTTTTTTTTTTTTTTTAGTGTAATGGTACATTCAAATAAGACTTAAACCATTTAAACTTGCTAGTTAATTTATTATATCACAGTTGAATAAAATTATTTGCTTTTAAAATCATCTTTGGGACTAAATATTCGTTACGTAAAAAAATGTTCAGTCATTTCACCTAAAATGGAAACAAAACATTTGTCAGAAAATCGTCAAATTTTATGATAAAATGTTGAACACAAAAATAAATAATATTTTTGGTATAAATTAGTTAATTTTTAAACAGATTACTTATTTACAAATAGACATAATTAATATTAGACGTTACGCTCAAATTAATAGATCCAATCAATATTTGCAGTATATAGTAAAATATTCATATTCTTCTCGAGAAGAAAATATACAGGAGTAGGAATATTTTTTCAAGTATAAATAATTTTACAATGTTAATTCCAGCAACAAAATGGTTATCATGGCTTATATTAGTTTGTTGAATTACCAAGGTTTGTTTATATTTAAAAAAAAATGTATGAATGTATGTATGTTGATGGTGGTGTGTTCTAAAGGCAACACGAGATAAACAACTGTTGACCAAACTATTATGAACTAACTCCCAGTCACAAAATATACTCATGCCAAAAGGAAGGATCCTAGTGCAACTATTTAAATAGAAATTATATCAATAATGATGGTCTACGATTTATAATAATATGATGAAATATTATGTGAGAACTAATTTGAAGAGAGGTTTTAACTATTTCAATATCATTTAATACTATTAGTCGGGTTGACTATCTATTAAATATTAAGTCATAGTTATCTAACAATATTATGAAAAATAATTTATAGTGATCATTTAATAATTTTTTTTAAAATACATAAAAATGAATGTAAATATTATTTTATTTTTTGATGGAATAAAAAATATTTGCAAGAATTATACTTTCTAGAAAATATTAGTTGAGACCAGTGTTATTTATAACTTATAAGATAACAATTATTAAATTTTTGTATAAAAATAGTATTTAACGAATTCAATATAACTGGTCATTAAATCTACAGTAAGTCACTAGTTTTTATAAATATAACACACATTTTATCATGATGCAAACAAAATAAACCTTAGACTAGAATTTGACAAACTATCAAAAATGTAACACTAAGGAGTAAGAGTTTTATGTACAAACAATGACGAATATACAGAAATGGGGAATGCTATTAAATATTGGTTAAAAGTTTAACTTTTTAATTAGTAAGGTTTCATAGTAAATTTTGAAAACAAAATTATTATATTTATTTATAAAAATGAATTTCAATCAGGACTTAAATCTTATTTATCTGTATGCTAGTTTACCATATTTTATTTTAGATTTATCTTGCCAGTTAAAATATTCGTTATATATTAGTTTGAAGAGGAACAAGTGAAATATAACAATTAAGCAACCAATTGCTACCCAGAAATATGTTGGTAATCCTCCAAGATGGTGGCCATGTCTGTGAAGTGCTATTACATGATGTTCATGAGCAGGAGCTGAAAATTGGATTCAAAGTAAAATAAAATAAGATCGTTTTTAAGTGCATTCATAAAGTTAGAAATCATGTATTTACTAGATAAGGAGCAAATATTTATTACCTTCTAAAACTTCCTTAACATGAATAGCATGTTTTAAATCTTCCATGTGTTTTTTGTCATAAGTCAAATACAATATTCCAGTAAAAGGATCTGTCAGCTTAACAGGAAACATTTTGTACTCGGGCCTACAAAACATAATATTGATTGGGTATGAGTATACTGTAATTACAACTTTGGTTGGGTAGATAATTTTTTTTTTTCAAATGCTGGTTACCCTAATAAAACAGGCTCGTCTAAACATCCACCATCACAAGCATAATAGTTTCTATCACTGCGATCAATGGCTACAAATATAACTGCTTTATTATCCTCTTGAACTTTGACTGTTATATTTATGTGAGTCATATTTCCATAATTTAGGCGCCTGTTGACATACAATTATTTTAAGTTTAAAAACAAATACTGCTGTAAGTGGATCACTAATTTAGAAAACAAACATATTATATTCAAATTTGAAAGCCATAATGATCTTGGAAAAATAACAACTCTACAGTATTCTTTTTTGTCATAATAATGGGGACTTTAAAATAACAATGTAATAACAAATGATTAACAATAAACCAACTATAAAAACTAAAATAAATTTGTAACGAGAAAAACCATCCAAACCACCAACTTTACAAAAGGTAAAAAAAAAAATCAATTATTTAAGCCAGTTCCTAAAATAATTATATTAGCAAAATACAAAAATTAAAACTATAAAAAGAAAATGCTGTATTCTTTCACTTTTTTTTTTATAAGTTATAACTCCAAATAGTTAAACAAGAAATACTATCTGTACAAACTTCTTTGTATATTGGTTGCATTTAAGTCAAAAATACTCATAGTTAGAAATTTTTATTTATTTTAAAGTAAATATCTTTAATCTTACCTGAAGTGAAAGTCTCTGTGTAAAAATTTTGGATGCATATTAAATTCCAAATGTTGATTTCTAAATCGAAAATTACCAAAACTTAAAACCATGGCTTGAACTACTCCCAAAGCACCTGCATTAACGAGATTATGACATCCCTGAAATACAACTATAATTAATTTATGTTACACTTAAAACTAATATTTGTTTTTGAAATATTTTGAAGTATAAATATAAAGATTTTCATGATTTTGAAAACTTGATAAACAACAATTAATTTATGTAGTATAACATTTAATAATCAAATAAATATGACTATAAAAGATGATGAATTAAATCCGTATTACTAATTGTTATTGTTCAGACATATTTAAGATTCCAAGTAATTGAGCACATAGGTGAGTCAGACATTTACAATGGGTATTGGTGTGTTGATGAAGTTTTACTGTCATACGCTTTATCTTTTATACAAAAATATCCCATTTTAATTAAATTTATTTATTTAAATGATCTTTAATGTAAATGTTTATTTTAAATATAATAAGATGTCCACTAATTTTTGTTATAAATAGGAACTAACATTTTTTTTAAACTTACTTTAATTTCACACTTTTTATTTTAATTAAAACATAAGCCTTGAGTTTTGGAAATTTTGTAAAAGTAGGAGTAATTTCCCAGTTGTTTTTAATAACCTATTATATTCCCAAAGTCCTAACAACCTAACAGGCACTTCATTAGTTTAAATTAGTCTTTTACAAGAGAACATTAAACCAACCTACTTAATGTTAAAATATAGGCAACTTCTTTTACTTTATCACATTGATTTGTTTTTGACAATCAGAAAACACTAATTATTAATCAATTAACATGGTAAAAATATAATACTAGCCTATAAAATTTGCATCACGCCACAAATTTGTTGACACTTCATTAGTTAAAATCGATTTATTAGTTAAGGTTTTACAATATACATACATACATACATTTTTTTTAAACACATTACACTCCATATTCCATAGTCGGGTAAAAATTGACATATAGGTATGGAATTTTGTAAACTTACTAAAAATATTAAATAATAAATGAAAAAAAAAATTAGAAAGATAATCGTACTGATCAAAAACCAAAATTGATTTAACTGTGACACGCATTTCTAACTGTGGTAGCGACCACTTGGTTATTTCAATTTTATTTGTTGCTCCTATATTTTGACATGAAAAATTACTCTACCATGCCTAAAATTTTCATCAAACACTTGAATTTTATAATGGAGAAAATACTGTTTAGTCGTTAAGTTATTTAGTAAAAAGATACAATTAATTATATTTAATTACTTTGGATATTTATAATTTAGAAAAAAATAATAAGTCGAACGATGTATTTTTCTAAACAAAATAATGACTTTAAAATAAAAATAGAAAAAAGATAAAGATAAAAATTAAAATCTATCTTTAAAAATAGGTAAAACATTTAGGTAACCATATTATTGTCTACCTGTTTTTCTAAAGTTAGAATCCATAGTGACACAGCATTGTGAACTTTTTCAATTGTAGAAAGATTTGACCATAAGCCCACAGCTTGTCTAAAATGACATAATATAATGAGAGTACGTATTAAAATCATAAGCACATTTTTAAAGACTAAAATTAAACTACTGGGGGTCAGTTTGTGTTTACCCCGTTTGAAATGAGAACTTGGGGGCATTTGGAGTAACCAGGGGGAATCAAAACATCCATGTTATTTGCACCTACGATCATAACTACATATTTTATCTTCTTAAGTAATTAAAATATACATACAGGGTATCGTGATTAGCGCCATAACAACCTTCAAAATCTGACAAGCTGCTGGATGCTTGGGCAATAACCATAGGAGATGATAAAATTTCATAAGATGGAACTCGAACACTGGATAGAACATAATACATTGTTGCATTGATCAAATCTCCATTTAAAACATCACTTGCTTTTGACGTACTAATTGAAAATCCAGTACTCCAAAGTTTATCCCAGATATCAGAATGTGTTTCCTCAATGCTTTCATCGTGTAAAGCTTTTATTAATGACTGGAAATGTAAAAATAATAATATTTTAACCTCAATGTTAATAGTCCACAACAATTCTAATTAAATAAAAATTGCAACCAAACTTACATCAACTGATTTTTCTTCTAAATTTTGTCTAATTCCAGTAAAATCAGAAGACTGCTTTAAAGGAACATATTCTATAGATGTGTAAATGCAAAGTTTAAAATAACTATGTGGTGAAATCTGTAAAAGTATTTAATAAGTAATTTACTGTTATTAATTGTAATAAGCAATTTTCAATTTACTTTTACACTAAAAGGAAACTGTGAATATGCTATAGAAACAGCATAAATTGAATTCTCTGACGTAGATGAACTAATACCAGATGTTACTATATAATTACCAGCATTTTTTGTTAGCCTGCAACATAAAGAAATCATTCAATAAATTGTAAACAACTGAGTAATTATAAGTTGTCATACTTTACTGTACGCGAGTTATACATTGACCATGCATGTGTTTTAAAAGAGCGCTGATTTAGTTTGGCATACAATACATAGTCTGTAGGATTAGTTAGTTCTATATCTTGAATAAGAATTGATGGCAATGCCCGGAAAGCAAAATATTTAATACTGCTTTGGAGTCTATTAGCAAAGTGTTCGTATCTATGTGTGATGCCAGTTTTATAGTTTACAACCGTAGCAGCTTGTGACGGAGCTTCAATTATTATCTTAATAATAGGGTGCCAATATATGGGGATAGACAATGCTCTGGTGTCTTTTATATAAATTGGAGAATCATAATCAAGTGTAACACCAAAATAACCATTTCCTATAAATTCTTTGTATGGCTTTTCATTAGATTCCAAGGTGTCATGCTTGATGTTGGCATCAAAAACTTCATAAGCTTGTTTGTGTAAAGATAACTTTTCAAGTAATCCATTTTTCATAAATAACTCATCTGTAAAAAAAAAAATATATACATACACTCAATTGAACAAACAACAAATAGGAAAAAATTTGGTTTGAATTGCATTGAAAGAAAAAAAACTATTTCACAAACAACACCTAGTAAAATTACATAGGTTATCTTAAAAATAAAGTACCCAAATCACAAAATAATACACTTTATTAATTAGCGGATACGTATTTCGACAACCGTGTTGTCATCTTCAACGCGAATCTACAACTGACTCTAGTAATCCAACGGTGGTACTTTTTCTTTTCTACGTCGTGCTTTACGTTTAGCAAATAATATTTCCACTTCTCTTGATTTTTTTTAATTTATCAGGTGAAATTTTCAAGAATAAAACTTTGTTATACTTAAAAAATCAACATATATTTTAATCTTTTTGTCAATTTTGTCATATCCTATCTGTTATTTAATTTTTTAAACTGTTATACATATCTTTTTGATCTGAGTGTTTAATGATTGTTTATTATTATTATTTTTTGTTTTTCTTATTCAATGTTATATAATTATACATTGGCACATTATCTATAGTTATGTACATGAATTAATGATTAATCTCGATTATTTTTAAAGTCAAATTATATATGGTATGTTTTCTTTTGTAAAAGGGCGTTTTGCCCGTTGAATAAACAATATGTTTTGGTTTGATTACTCAGACCTACTGTCTACCTACCAATTGATAATTAATATATAACATATTGGATAAAAATGTATCTACTTTAATATATAGGTACCGCCGATACAGTTTTAGAATTTAAGCAATCCATGAATTGGAGACGCAAAGAAATGGAGTTCCCTTACTACTTTCAAAATATTATTGGCCTTACCTTCATATTGAACAGTTCCTATGGTATAGCACCTATAGGGGAATAAAAACGTTCCTTATTTTTTTAATTAACAGCATCCGTCTACCTAATGCGATTTGAGCACTAAATCTAAATTGTACCTAGGCCTGTTATTAAAATTCCGATACATACCATATTCTGTGTTACGACTGCTAGGCGACTTCCAGTACGGACTTAGATAAAATATGAATACAACAACAAGTGAAATAACGATTGCAATTTTTTTCGATCTGAAACGATAGACATTCTGTTATCCACAAGCAATGACACACGACTCTAAATATGTATATATCGATTTTGGGCAGACTTACATTTTGATTTTTTCCAAACTCCTTCTCAATCTGTACAAAATATCCTTGGGACCCATGTTGTATATAGTAATTTCGACCAAATCAATGTGAACACGACTTTTTACATTCTCAAACGTAAAAAAACGAATAACGAGCAGCGACTCGGGTATTATTTGGCCGTCAAGAAAAAAAAAAAAAAGAACAGTGAAACGGACACTTGCGTTTTTTTTACGTAAACATCGTCGTAGTAAATATTTCTTTTTCCGTTCGCAGTCCTGACAGCGAGCGGCGTTTGGTCTACAACGGGATTACAAAACACGCGGCGTAAACGCGCAATTTATGAAATTTCGAGAAGCAATTGAATAATAAAACCATTAATCAAAATATTAAAAGTTTAAAACATCACTCGAACGCCGTGGATTTCGTAAGTGTTTTACGTCTGTGAAGCTACCAATTCCTAGGGCACCAATTTCTTATCATCTAATAACCGCAATAATATAAGTTTCTTTGTCTCTACCGCTAGATACCGGTAGTGTGTTAAAATACGAGTATCCGTAAATTGGTATATGTGTGCGACTTGGGGATGGGTACTTACTTTTTTGAATAAGTTCCGGTCCGAGTCCAGTCATTATTATCACACCTACGGAAAGCTTATGAAATTTTCTATTTATTAATACTGGTTTGAAAGTCCAGCGAGAAGTCCATGTGCTAATAACTTTGCAAATTGTTCGGCGAAATCATATCCGTAAATTGGTATATGTGTGCGACTTGGGGATGGGTACTTACTTTTTTGAATAAGTTCCGGTCCGAGTCCAGTTATTATTATCAAACCTACGGAAAGCTTATGAAATTTTCTATTTATTAATACTGCTCTGAAAGTCCAGCGAGGAGTCCATGTGCTAATAACTTTGCAAATTGTTCGGCGAAATCATTGATACACACAAAAGGAAATAGCTGATTTAACAGTAGCTGAATTGTTTAAAGGCTATTTGATCGCGTATATAATATATATATACGCCAAGACTGTTGCCATAGTCTTGGCATTGACTTATTATGAAATAATATAACTCATAAGTCATAAGCAAACAACAATGGTCTTAGCAGCATAGTTTATACTATTTTATTCAAACACTAAAATATCAATTTATTAGGTTGGTAAGTAACTAAGTATTTTTGATTTTGTAAATAACAATTGCCTTCTTAGTTCTCCCCCCCCACCCACTATTCTCAGTATTTTTTATATACTTTTATCATTATCTAATTTTGGCAACAAAAGAACTTATTGTACATTGAAAATGTCAAGCGGACAATTTAATTTGTGTAACTACTAGGTAATACAACTTAATCTTACTTTTTTCTTACTAGTTGTTTGCATTTTGCAATTTTGAGGAAATCAAGTATTTTTGACGAAAAAAAAAAAAAAAATTTAGTGCTGTTATTTTTTAAAGTAGTCTATAGTTGCCAAATATAATGAGTTCATTCAATACTCATAATAATAATTTCAGTACAAAAAATAGATCTATTTGTTTATTCTTTAATGGCACATCAAAAAAGCTTTATTTATTTATTAAAAAACATTATTTTGTGGGATCTGCCCTCAGTTTTTATCACTATAATGCTGGTTGTGATCTCATCATAAATACTAAATTTCCTTATTTAGAGGATCACTGTCTAAGAAACATATAGGAGTGATAACGGTTAGGTGGTAGTAGCAAAGAATAGATGAAATTTCATCAATTCTGTGGTAGTAGTAATGCTTTCTGTGAATTAAAACTATACATTTTAGCATTAGCCAATAGTTCATTTTATTCTTAATAAAAAACGTTTAAGTACAAGATTTTCCTACAAATATATAAGTAAAACAGTCAATATTACATAGAAATAATTAGTAACAATCTTACCCAAGCAACAATATTATGGTACGAGTAAATAGTACAAGTAAAATACATTCCTTATAATAAAATAATGAGAAAATACAAATTAATAGTTTGTACACAATATTTGGTTTTTGCTGTTGGTATTTATTTGTTAAACAATAGACACAATATTCAAGTTTTTGTTGGCAAAAAGTACAGAAATACATAAACATTGCTTCAGATCTTCATTATGGCGAGCTCTTGAAAAAAAAGAGTGTTAAGCTACTGGTTATTAAATTGAAAGAGAATCTCCAAATAATATTAACAATATTTAAGTTGTTAGTTTAATAATTGAGGAACTAATTTGAAATGCTATAGAATGCATAAAGATTTAAAATATATGTACAATTCTGGATGAAAATCTCTTAAGATTCAGTAACTAAGAATTCACATTTGGCGTTTGAAACACAAGGTGAAATATGAGTAACAGATTGTAGAGATGATAACAGTCTTTGAGTTAAAAATAAAATAAATGACAAATTATAGCTTTAACTATGCAATATTAAATAAAATATTCATAGTGAACATAAAATTTTAATAAGACTGACTAGACCACTGGCTGACTGTCCACTAATGCAGTTTTCATTAGGGTTTTTTTTTTCATTTTAATTTGTGTGGCTTATCAGTAACTACAATACTATTAAGTATATGAAGTTCAAAATGTTGCCTGGCCAAGTGTCTAAAATGTAGAATTACACTTTAGTAATTCAAGAATCTGTTTAAATAATTACTAACCAATAATTTTTAACAAAAACTGTAGCCTGTGTCAATGATAATTGATTGTCCTAAATTTTTGTATGTACAATAATATAAGAGTTTGTACCTTTTGATTGTCAAGATAAATTATTACACTTAATTTGACTGTATCAAAATTGTATGTGGTTATCATTCAACAGAACTTTCACAGGTATATAAGGTCAGTAAAGATTGAATAACATCAGTTAAATATGTAAAATTAGGCCGATCACTTGCAGCGTAAGCCCAACAAGGTTGCATAAGTTTGTTATATATGCCAACTGTGCACGGAGGACACGATGGGCACTGTAATCGATGACCTTCTTCTAGAGCTCTTATCAATTTTTCTACGTCCAGTCTTTCTTCAAGTTTGGACACCACATTTGGTTCTTTGCCCAATGAAAAGATTTCATAGAGTAATACGCCATAAACCCAAATATCAGTTTTTGGAGAAAATTTTCCATACAAAATAGCTTCTGGAGCATGCCTATATGAATTTGATTTGAAACAATTAGAATTTTTTTTTTTTTGTGTTGTAATACAAAGCTCACCATTTCAAAGGTAAATCTCTCATTGTTTGTAAGTAATAGTATTTTTCATCAGGTAGAAATTGAGCAAGTCCAAAGTCTGAGATCTTCACTCTAGTAGGACTTGCAACTAAAATATTTCTAGTGGCTAAATCTTGATGTATAATGTTTAAACTTCCTAAATATTCCATTCCCTAATATAAAATTCAATACAGTTATTTACATTCATAACTAATTGTTTTAACCCAAGGTTAGTGACACTAAATAGTAAATTGCCCCATTAGTAATGTGTAAGTATTTCACTCTCATACTAAAATCAATAATTTTTTTTCTATATACAAAAACGGTTCTTATGAAAACAAAAAAATAATTTAATGACCATGTTAAGAATACAATGCCTTAATTGATGCAGTGTGGTGGATGTATCATGTAAAAAACTCAACAAATCATATAATATACAATTTTTCCAAGATAGAGTAACACTAAAAACAGTAGTTCCGAAAATTGCAATTGTGTAAACAATTTGCTCATAGCGTCACTAACAACGGGTTAAAATGATAATAAAAACAAGTTACCTGAGCAATATCTAAAGAATACTTTAGTAATCTACTTGTTTTGTCACGGAGTTCGTCTTCGTGTAATCGTAAGTAACTACTTAAGGAACCAAATTCAACATATTCCATGACAAGCATTAGATTGGGTTCTTCCAATACACCTTCTATCTTCACAATATTTGGATGATTTAGTCCCTAAAATGAAGTTAAATTATTTTGAATATAATTTTAATCATTTTAAGTACTGTACACCAACCTCTATGATTCCAATTTCTCTTTGAAAATCTTCAGTTTGGAATGATCTTTTCATATGTTTTACAGCTACTTTTTTGGTTTTGTTATCACTATATTCTAACAAACCTTCTAAAACAACTCCATAAAATCCCTATTCAAAATTATTCTACTCTTAGTACAGTAAAAATGTTGTTTAGACTTATGGTATTTTATAAATTAAAAAACATACTTGTCCTATAACTTGTCGTAAACTTAATGTAGCGTCATTGAATTGATAACTTTTTTTTTGGCAGTTCATGGCACTTTGCATGTTGTTCTGTATTTCTTCTTTTGATGTAAGCTACACATTATAAAGCAAGCATTAATTATAAAGTATACAATCCTTCAAAGTTCAATCTCTAAAAAATTTTTATTCCTTTGAATACAGAACACAAGAATTTTAAGAAATCCCAGTGTTTTTTATTAATAGTTCAAAAAATTTGTTCTGAAGTATAATTCTCAAATAACTCAAAATGTCCACACATCATTAAACATTTTTGTCATTATTTGTTTATAAAACATTTAATTTTTAATACTAACTCTTCCAATTTTAATACAATCAAAACACAATAATCATGTTTTATAGATCTTTAAATATTTTCCTGGTATAATGATATAACATCCAAATGGTGTGTTACCTGTATGAATTACAACTAGTATAATATGACCTAAATATTCTGAAACCTTATTAGTTTACTATCGTTTTTGACCCATTGGTATTGGCACCTCCAAGAAAATTTGATTACACCATAACGTAAATTAGTCTTAATGAACCATTAAACAATTCGCTATATGACTTTGTATTGTTTGCACCAAATAAGTTAATCATTAAGTAGAATAATTTATATTCGTACCTGTTCCATAAATTGATTGAAGCTTGTATTAGGTGTAAACATAGGATTTTCATTTTGATAACTTCTTCCATCATCCTAATCAATAATTCATTTTAAAAAAGTTATAATTTAAAAAATTTAATTTAAAAGTCAAAATATCTAAATTTGGCAACATACAGGATTAGAACTGAAATCTATAAAATCTGACTTGGTTTCACTTCCAGAAAATGAGCTTGACACTGTATCCAAAAATGTTTCGACTAAAAAAAATATTTAAAATTATGTTGTTAACATGACTTAAAATTTAACGTTATAATTTTTTTCTATGCAAATAAAATTTTTCATTTATAAATAACTCCAATAGAAAATTGTTTATCTTTAAACATACAGCATAAGTGCACAAAACAAATTATGTATTTAATTTGTAGTGCACACATTATACTAATTACTGATTAAATACTAATTAGTATAGTATTAAGGACTTCTACTTTCTAGCCACAAAAGCTTGCATGCATCTATGGTTAAAATATCAATAAATATGTAGGTACTAGGTACAAAACTGAAATATATTTTAAAACTAGTAAATTAATTTTTGACCCATATTTTTAATTAAGTGAAGCACATTTTGCTATTTGTAATTATACTAACAAATATATCATTTTCTGGACTAAATGCTGGATCAGTTATGGACAACAATTTAAGAAGAACAAAAATCATATTGTCAAAATAATTTTGGGTTCGGCAACATTCCTGAAAAACAAACACGATTGATTATTAAGATAACAATTATAAAATCATTGCTTTAATAGTATAACCAATTGTGTTGAATAAAAATGTTTTTTTTACCTCAATACCATCATATATTTTTTGTACGAGCTGTAATTTGACCTTAATGTTCACAGTAGGATTTAATATCAGTTGCAAATCTACTGGACCGGTTGTTCTAGGGTGTATTATTTTACGAATTGGCTCCATAATTTATCAAAATCTTAAACAGAAATAATATTGTATTGTAAAAAACATATTTTTTTTAGAATTTAAGCAACAGATTGAAAAAATATTAAAAGTAAGTAGGTAGATATTAGTAAAATATTAAAATAAAATTTGTTATAAAATGTTAGTTTTCTAACAAGTGCTTTAATTATCTTAAAAAAATCATAAATTTAATATTCAATCAAACACTTTAACTTGGTTCACAACTTATCTTGTTGAGTAGAAATGAACTTGGAGTATTACCAATATCATACATTCAACATGTAGGTATAATTAAACATACATTGTCAACATTTTATAACTTACATTTTCAGTATGCCTATGTGTTATATTTCTAGCTATTATCACCATCATAACCAGGTTCATAATCACCAAACAATGTAAAACCCATATTGTTTTAGTGACTACACAGTGGTCAGCCATTTATACATAAACAATAGAAGCACAACGATCATATTATAACACTAAACACATGATATCTTTCAAATATAACACATACATTTTTTAATGAAATTGTGGAGACACACACTTCTGGATAAAAAAAATGTTTATGTCAAGCAAAAACTACTTAAGGGGATTGGAGACCTTGACTTTCTTTCTCTGTCTATCACATTGAAATCATAGAAATTTAGATGTACCCGTTGCCAAACACACAATTGATCTAATGATGTTTGTAAAATTCAATTTGTAAAAATGTAGGGTTTAAATTTGAAAATGTGGAAAAGTCTTTATCAAGTAGGCTTCATAACAAATTCAAATCAGTTTTCAGAATTTTTATCGTATCATTAGATCAATTGGTATGTTTGGCAAAGGAATGGTCTAAATTCCTAGGATTTTAGTGTGATTGACAGAGAAAGAAAGTCAAGCTCTCCAATCTCCCACAGGTTTTCTTTAAATTTCAAACTGGAAGAGTGCTAAAATGCTGATTTAGAAACAAGACAAATGTATAAATTAAGGTAATAATAACAGTTTATATAGTAATAGTTAAAAAATCAACTAAATTTGTTAGTTAATTAGTTACCACATTAGTAATAACTGATAACTAACTAATAACAATTAGGTACAATTTCATTTTACTTATTACATTTCACAATAACTGATATACCTAACAATAAACTTAAAGTTAGTACTCATTTTAATTTTTAGTATTTAGGTACCTATTTATACTTAAAAAAATTATTTTATAGAGCTTAGCAAATAAATAACTTATTTTCATAAAAGTTAATTGATACATTTTACTAGTTATTGACGGCTTATTTAAACGTTATCTATTATTATTATTATTATTATTATTGAGCATGTTTTGCTGACTTAATATTTAGTTAACAGTTTGCTGCTATCCATGAGATGATTCGTCAAAACAACAAAAATTGTTTGTTTAAAAAATAAACATACTTTTTTTAAACAAAATAATTTAAATTTAAATTAAAATTAAATTATATTAAAAACTGTGTTTTTATGTTCTTATAATTATTTCCTCATCATTTTGTTAATGACCAAAGCATCAACAAACACTTCTCATACTTATTTACTAAAACAGGCAACCACCAGGTTGTCAAGAGACCAGAAGTGAATAAATCACGCAGCAAACAATTTATTGCACTAAACAATATTGATAAAACACATTGTTTACTGATTGAATAAACTGATTACTAACTCGTCAAAACACGTTTAATATTACCAACAACATAATAAATTCAATAAAAACATTTTAAAAATATCTAAGGATAATTAATATTAAAGTCCAGAGAGCAGAATCTATGTTCAAAACCATTTTAAAAGATGTGATGTGTTTTTGACACCAAAAAGCAACCAACTATAATAAATGCAACATTTAACCCTCAATTTAATGTTTATAAATACCTACTTTAAGCTTCTTAACTTTTTAAAATATACAGGTATTTTTAATAAATTATTATAACAATGAAGAAAGTGCTAATAAAATGCTACATTGTTGAAATTAAATGGAAATAATTGCCTTTGTGATCAAAATACATTGACCAAATGCTTAAATGTTTCAACCACCCTGAAATATTTTTTCTTTATATTAACAGCTCAATTAATAAGTTGTTAGGTACTGAAAAGGATATTAATAAGTTGTTTTTGACGAGTTTATTATTTATGCACCTAAAAGTTACTTAAGTCTACACTTAGCTTGTTTAATTATGAATGTAAATAAAAATCGGTGTAGATGTGTAAATAAATAGAATTATAAGACACTTAAATGGAATATATCAAAGACTGTCTGTTGCAGTATAAAATGCTAAAAAAAATTAAGTACGTGCACAAAATAGTACACAATATAATAGTAATACTATAGTAATAAACTATTGTTTTACGTTAGTTTTAACAAAAGACAGATAGTTCAAAAAAGTACATTTAAGTTTTCTATGGGGAAAAAAGTTTCCATTTTGAGGGGTGTAAATAGCACTCTATCAAAGTCAAAATTGTACAATACTGAAACAAAGCCAATCAAACAGAAAACAATAAACAAAACGAACACAAAAGGATATGTTTAAGTTGCGCGTCAATTTCAGTAAGCATTTTTTGTTTTATATAAAACATTAATGATTTTAATACCCGAAACAACAACACAAACCTAACAACATGAGCTCCAACGGTAATTGGTGGGACCATCGATTTTCACATACCGAAAAATTACGACGGAATCAGACAACTGAACAATTTGTAAAAAAGTGCCAAACACACTGCTTCCCAGGAGGTATGAAAAGTTTACACTTATTGAAAGGAGTTGCCATCCAGTGGTTGGCTGAATAGGAAAAAGAAGTGTCATCCTTACATATTAATATTCATTGCTTTGTTTATAGTTAGCCAGGGTATAATGGATAAATTTTAAAATTATCGTTACTTACATTTCTACTTGGGATGTTTATTTACGTTTGTTATATTTATTGTTACTATTTATTCGGATTAAAACATACAAACGAATAAAAAAAATGGAAAAAATATAACAAAAAAAAAATGATCGTAAAATTACCTTTGTCACGTCCAAATAACGATTGTGCGGCGCAATCGCTTGGCCAGGCTCGGCGCCAGGAAATTGCAATTTTAAAACCGGAGCGCCTACTGGAATATCGCGGGCATCCAATTACGTAAGTATAATTGATTTGTTGTTAATTGTATTTTTTTTTTTTTTCAAATAATCCACGACGATGATAACGCCGAGTTTCGTCTAGGATCGGCGTGTTATCACGGTTCTTTTTTTTTTATTAAGAAACGGCGCACTAGTGCGACGCTATCAGCGCCCAACTGCCTATAGCGACCAGGCCCCGTCAACTTATAAGAATTCCGGTGATTCGTGATACTGTTATCACGCTCGCGTCGTGCTTATAGTGATTAATGATAACGCTCTTCGTCAAATAAACAAATAAATAAATACCTATTATAATTAATTATTATTTATTATAAAGTAATAATTAAGAGAATTTTGACCGCATAAGAACACGTTCACGATCTCTCTAGTACTTTTTCAGTTTCCGAAAGAAAAGAAAATTATATTAGGTAGGTATCTATCTATATGCCCACACCGTAAAGTTTTAATTTTTTTTTTCAAATTGAAACATTTTTTTTTCATGTATTTTATAATATGCGATTATTAGCTGTGTTGTTAGAAAAGACGTATTGAAAATGTTTTTTGCGTACGTCAACGATTGAATAAACTGTGATCAGAGAGTAAAAATTATAGAAAATAATACAATTTTGCAATTTGCTGTAAGTAGTGCTATAGTGCGCAATTGAACTTAGTTTGACGATTTCAATTTTGTATTGATTACATATTGTGTTGGTTGACGACTATCTTTGATGATAATTAAGTGTTAATCAAACTTTGTACAAACTAAGTTCAATTATTAGCAGTAAATTTGAACGTAAATGATAGAAATTATTCAATTATTGATGATTGATTCCAAAAAGATTTAGTTTTTTCCGTAATCTCTGTATTCTATCATGAATGATAATATATTTAAAATGCAGTTTATTTTATTTAGTACCTACGTCTTAGCTTAGCTATAAAATGACATCACAACTTTTAAAGGGGTGGTTTTTCATTCATACTAGTTAGCAATTTTTTACACTGGCTATTGTTTGAAATGACAGCTGTGTGAGGTATTTCTTAAATTGTACATATAAAGACTTCGCTTTGGCTGAGTAGGTCACCATTTTGGAAGGTTAATATTAGTTAGACGTTGTGAATTAAACTTATGTGCATTGCTTACAAATAAAAAAATTTTACAAAAAAAAAAAACTTTTAAAAACTTTACATAAATTTTGTATGTTTTATTTATACTTATCGACCTTTAACTAATTTTCGGTACAAAATTTACTCGGTGAACATTATTATATTAAAATATTCATTAAGAAAATGTAAAGAATAAAATAATTCTAAACTTTATGTGTATTACCTATTAGTTATTAATAAAATAATTATGAAGCACTTGAATCTAAAATATCCAGGGGGTTCCAACTTGCTACACTTAGCCGGTGCCCTGCTGATAGTCATTATAATAAATCATATATAAATTTAGGTTTTATACATCTACCATTTTTACACGTTTCATATTCTTTGAGAAATATTTTCTTTTTTTTTTTTTTGTTAAATACCTACATCAAGTAATTAGTACTTTACTAACGTGGTCACATATTACGTTTTATTTTTATACGCACTTAATATTGAAATAAATAATTTAACACAATGGTAGTATATTTTATTGTATGCAATTTTATTCTAACAAAAAAATTAATTAACTTAGGACAAAAGACATTGGATTTTACACAAATATGAATAATGATATTTAAGTACCAATAGTGCGTAATCAAAAAGCGTCTTTGATGTTTTGTAACTGCCGGATCGCTAAATCTGCTGGAAGATCGAAATTGTAGTGATTTAATTTCTCTAGTGAATGCAACGCGTCCTCAAAACCTGAAATACGATAATTTTATAATATTACAGATAGTTTTGTATTAATAGGCTAATTATAAGTAATTATGTAGTGTTTTTGAACTTTAATTGGACATGTAAAACAGTAAAGTCGCAGATATTGAAGACTGAAGTGCGTACAGCGCTATGTGATTGTTATTGAATGAGTTCAAGTTGAAACGCTCAAAAATAGAACAACAATTATATTATACTGAATTTCAACGAACCGCAGTTGTTCTGAAATGGAATCATTTAAAAATTATTATTAAACTACAGAAAAAAAAAACTTTGAACTCATCTTATCTCTGAATCTTTTTGAAAATTAAAAATCACCTATACGAAACCCCTCACAAGTTAGAAGTTGGTCTTGAAAGACACACATACAAAATGCCAAACGGTCGAATTTTCTATAGAAATATTAAGTATAATATTAGTAATCACAAATAATGAAATAAAAACAAGTTCATTCATACTAGGTACATTATTTAGCTAGCTATATTATATATATGTTATTATGTAGCTTAAAAAAAAAAAACGATTTTAAAATAACTGTACAAATCGTTGAATACGACCTACTAGCTACTGTATCTACCGTATTAAACGTATTTTATTGAAAAAAAAAAAATTTATTTTAACCTGTTTGCGCGACGTAACTCCAGGGCTGGTAATAAAGTTCGATTAATGGTTGACATTTGAATATGAACTTTAACCATTTGGCCAACATCTTTGCGCTGAAAAATTTAGATACAAACAGTTCAAGTAATAAAAGTTAAACGTAAGAACGGACAATGCGTACAAATAAAACATCACGAAAGAGCGTGTAAGACTCACTTTAGTCCAGCACATACAAAGGCTTTGAAGCATGAATCGTAGCTCCTTTT
Source organism: Hormaphis cornu (assembly GCA_017140985.1). Taxonomy (NCBI): domain Eukaryota; kingdom Metazoa; phylum Arthropoda; class Insecta; order Hemiptera; family Hormaphididae; genus Hormaphis; species Hormaphis cornu. The sequence continues at coordinate 14,912,551 of CM029361.1, forward strand.
GTAACGGGAATGAGATGAGATTATGTTTCCGATAATAGATAGAAGACACTGCAACGAAAAATCGAAACAAAATGGTCAAAAATTGATCTTTATAGCCGAATTCGATCATAAATGTGTTCACATTGTGTAGACATCTATTTGTATATTTGTACTAGCTGTCCTGCAGACCCGGCGCTGCGCGGGTATAGTTAAATAATATTGATTTTACCATCCTTACCATCTTGATTATATTATTGTGCATAGTTCAGTAGAGAAAAAAAAAAAAATTAAAACCGACTGACCGACTTCAGTTTTGACCGGTTCATTCGGTTTTCACCGATTTTTAAACCAATATCAGTGTTCGGTTGTCTATGAATTCATATTAAAATTTATGTTTTCATGCATCATAAGCTGTATGATAACAAGCAGGAAAAATAAATTTTTCATGAATGCTGCACACATATCGAATTTTAGAATTTTGATTTTAATTAATTTAAGTTCAATTTAAAAAAAAAACTTCTCGCATTGACCGTTATTGTACTTTTGAACGCTCACCATAGAGTAGAGAGACAACCCCGTAGATTTTTTAAAAACTTTGGGACCTTGGATAGTGGCCAAGTGGTCTAAGTACTCACCCCACATCAATTGCACTTATATGCGCAGCGAATAAAAGTCACAGGATAAGCGTACGTTTTGGATAGGACTTAATCTAACCTAACCTGTTTGTTGGAAACTGATGATTTACAACCCTCGATGTCCAAGTTGAAACTCTGAGACAGTTTACGGGCTGGTGTCGAATTGAATAAATCGCCATTTTTCGTCTCGTAATACTTCAGTATGAGTTCCCACGCGTGCATCGTCGATTTCAAGTTGTTCATCTTCGGATGTAAACAGTCCACGAACGGAACAACGCTCGTGCTTTGGCCCACCTGTTAATGTAAATTTAATACAATATTTATCTCAGAAATTCATAGTTCTTCGTTAAGCAATAGAGTTTGATTTTTTTTTTTTTATCAAGTAAATAGCTCAAGCAAATAGCTGTACCTAATACTAAATATTTTTTTAATACGTTAAAAATAATTTATGGGCACGTGTGATATTCGGAGCAGTGGCGTATTTCACGAGGGACCCTCCTCTCAAGTGAAATGTATATCATACACTCATCATACAATTTTTACTTTTTTTTTTGGTTTTTTTTTTTTTAACTATGAAAAACTTTATAAACTTTTTTATAAATTCTCCAAACACCCCTCGTATTATTATTCCACGCCCCTATTAAGACATTCCTAACTATAATATACCTAGGTACTTGGAAAATAAAAAAAAGTTGATAACATATGCTAATGATAATATACGCGCGAGTGGACAAAAATTTTCTTTTTTCAAATTCTTTTAGCATACCCTTCGGTGTTTTGCTCATATCGTTTGGTAATTGGTATATTATACATCATCCCGCATGTATTACGCGTCGTAGCTAAAATTGGTTTAGGCATTACAACTTTCTTCTAGAATAATAATACTTCCAAAAAGTAAAACTACTGTACTTTTTTTTACGAAATTCAGCGGAAGTAATTTAAAGTGTATCAAGTTGGTTAGAACAAAAAAAAAAAAAAAAAAAAACGTTAACTGTAAACGTAAACGATTTTTAAACAAGAATAATATTCTCTACTATAAATTAGTTATGATAATATATCAAAGCCGTATTGAAGATTTTTCGATCCATGAGTATAAATAATTAGTTGAAAGTATAAAAACTGTTCACCGAATTTCTTTTTTTTTTTTTAAGTACAAAAAGGTAGAATTAAACACTCATTTTGACGAGAAAAAACAAATGTTTTGTTTTATGTTTATGCAGAGACATAAAAATTACCCCCTTATGTGTGCATGTAACAATATTAGATACAAATATTTAACATCTACAACGCACATAATCACTAAACGTATTTTATTTGCCTACGGTAATTTTTGATTTTATTCTTGCAATAAAATGAATATTGTTAATAATATCGATTTAAACGATTACCACCATGAGGCCGTGTTGAATCAGTTGTTGAATGGCCGGTGCCAAACGTTTTCTAACTGTTGTGGAAATTTTCCCATTGCTTTCGATTGCGGCTAGAGCCCCTTCGGAATCGGACATATAATCACTATCGATGTGAGCTTCGGGTACGGAGAGCATTTCTAATAGCTCGGCAATAACCAACTCCAAACTGGCTCTGTAATCACTAAAAAAAAAAAAAGAAATATAATCGTTATAATACAGGTAGGTAGGTCCAAAATAAGAGTATTTTTATTTTAATAAAGTTATTTTAAAAGAAAAATTTTTTAGAAAATTCAAACGATTCGTTACCTCTTCTAAGTGGTCCTAATGCCCTAAAGAACAGAGTCGAGACATCCAACAATAGTTACTTACCTACTTGGAATTTGGGAGTCTACGCGTAATCTCATAATGGGGGATTACGAATACTTGTGCAAATAAAAAACTATGAAAAAAAAAAATGAATATAATACATCTATCTGATGTGAAATGTTTTATTCAATAGATTGTCCGTTTCCGGTATTACATAAACTATATTTTCGAACTTTATATTTGTGACAATGTAATTCTGTTCTCTAACTATGTCAAACATCAAACACGGATGGATGCCTTTAATTGCATAAACAAATTGACTTGACAATTTGACAGACAGTACCCAATACAGTTGAAATGCACTGGATTTTAAAAATGCGATTGTTATTAGCCGTCCGTCCCCTCGTGTGGTGTCTTTGGACCGACAGTTAAGTGGCCCGACGCCCCAAATAATTCGGCGACCATCTACCAAATAGAAATTAAGGTAGGCTTGATTTTTCATGGTCAAAAAATAAAAATAAAGAAGGGCTTGAAAAAAAAAAAAATTTTAGGCGTAAAATTTTTTGCGAGGGACTTGGTTAGCGCATAAAGTTTAAAATATTCACTTTGTGTAAAACATTTTATCTCCTAATGAGTTGATTATAAAAGTTTGAAATTTACAATTTAATTAGCGGGTAACTCTCAGTTCGATCATAATAGATCATGCCTAATATTGAATTCAAACTTTTAACCCACTCGAATTAGTGACTATTACTCCGCTGTAGTGACCCATTACTCATTTTTTTTCCAATCATTATTTCAAAATTTTATATTTCGTGAAATTTTCAAACACTAGACCTGTGTATTATAGTAGCCTGTATCATATGCGGTTTTGCGCTTTTAAGTCGAGCTCTGGATGTGTCATATGTATACTTACCCCCAGTGATTTATTTTCATCGTTTTCTTCAGTGTGTTCTTTTTGAAGCGCTGCTGTTGATTACACGACATTTGCGTTCCAATGAACATCTGTACTATGGCCGCCAATCTTTTTACCGCTCCGATGGTTTTCTAGAAAACATTCAAATTTATAACATTAAGTATATTTAAACTTTACAAAATATCTTTAAACTCTGGTCAGCTGTTTTAAGAGCGCGTTTTTTTTTTTTTTTTTAAGAGTCTTCTTGTTCACCTTCCCCCGACTATTTGTTATTCACGTAGACTTCACGTCGGGTTCAAATAAATTTTCAGACTACTTAATGTATTGCATCATTATACAAATCGATACTTTTGGCATAGAAAACATATAATCTAAATGCCTATGTTTAGAGTGTGATAGCCAATATATTATAGAATGAAAGTCAGAAATGGGCCTTTAACTGCACATCGTGAGCCGCTAGTTGGGGTTTTAACTTTAAACGTCCGTCATAAGCAGGCATTTAAATAGGTTCGATTAAAATTCTGTGTGTAATCCACCATTAGCTGGTTTCTACGTTGCACAGTATAATGTTATGCACAATTTGTTTACGAAAAATTGTCGAGCCGCGTAAATTTTATATTTACCATTTCTCTCGATTTTTGTGCAAACGATTTTTCTTTACTCGTCGAATTTTTCTGGTTTTTTTCTCCCGGCGTTCTCAGTTTGATTTGGCCGGCTATACATAAAACATTCACACGAAATATTTATACAATTATTATTGTACCGATAGACGTCGAAATGAATTATGTTATTGATTCATGGATTTTAATATTTTTAAAAAAGACATTGATTCAACCGTCATTGATTTAAAGATAAACTAACCCTACAGTAGTTCTGTGAATTCACCTACCTAAAAATGGTTGATGTGCAGATAATATGTGAAGACACTAGACAGTCTAAATGAATCTTAAGTAGAAAAATTTAGTGATGCGCGAGCAAAGCCGGTACTGTTTTGTGTAGGTTTACTAGTTTGGGAAGTACTGCACATTTGATGTTTTAAATCAATACAAAAAATTATCGCACATTTTTGCGTAATATTAATGTATATAACGAACATTTTGGAGTCAGTCCAATGAGTAGAATGCTTGAAAAATATAGAAGATTTCAATTACATTCTACGTGTTTAACTACTAAATAATCGTTAAAAAATGAAATCGTTATTATATTGATTTCGTTTGGTTCTACTTTACTGATTCCAACAATGTATAAAAAATGTTCAGTTAATTTGAAAAACGTTAGGAAGAGTGATTGCCAAAACATGAAAGAACAAAAATAACAAAACTAAAACGATGAGTAAATGTATAAATGTTTAAAAATCAAAATTAACCAATTATCAACATTTTTTAAAATCGTACGAGAAAGAAGTATTGTGCAGTAAAACTTGTGTTTGTTTCGAGTTAAGAATACAAAAACTACCTACAATATGTTTTATTCAACAAAAACGGAAAATTATTGAAAATCGTAAAAATCTAAATTATGTATCTAAAAAAGGTCGAAATTATTTGAAATTTTTATGATGTTATTGAAAATTTTTTATTTTTTTAATGTGTTCACATTTTTATAAATTTGAGCAATTTATCGAGGAGAAATAAAATGAAAATAACGATGGTAAAACGTCTACATAGACGAAAACAGTACAAAGGAAATAATTTAAAAAAATGTTTACACTAAACATTTATTATAAGGTACCTACATAGTTGTTTGTTCTACGTATTGTAATTACAAGTTTTGAGACTTTAATTAAGAAAAAAAGGTTAGAATAAATCCCGAAACTTTAAATTTTGTAACTCTCAAAAACTCTCAAATTTTGTAACTTATATATTTGATTTAATTTTGACATATTAGAGAAATATGTACTTCTGTACAAGACTTCATGACAAGTAGGCAAGGTTGGGAATGTTAATAACTTTTTTTAACTCGTTAAGTTAATTGAAAAAACAAAGAGAAAAGTCATGTTAAAAGTTAATTTAAAATTGTTTTCACTCACATCGACGGATTTGTGAAATAATTGACTATTTTATACATCATATTGTATTTTCTGCTTAAAGTACAATGAACATTAAATGTTTTCAATTTAACAGAAATAAACTTTTTAAGGACAAGAAACATTTTGTCGCATCATTTTACATGTCAAATAAATTAGTTTTTACTTACTTTGTATGTATTCGATGAACCTCTCGAGATCAGCTATTTGTGTTTTTAACTGTTCGACCAATTGTTCTGTGGCTTTCATTGGAGTTACCAACTAAAAACAATTACAAATGCATACAATATACTATATATGCAACATGTGATAACGAAACAATAAATGAAGGGGTCCCCGTTTACACGGTTTATAAAAAAATTCATTTTATCATACTTTTAAAATTTACTGTACAGTCCTATCTTTTCTTATGGTCCTATAATAACCATAAGTCATTTAAAAGTACCGAACACGACCGTATTAAAAACATTTTTAAAAAGAACAAGATTTGTTTGAACAAAGTACGGTCTAGTGTCCTAACCTTCCCAAAATAAAATCCTTAGCACGCCACTGCGTATAGTTAAGTCCAGTACCTACCTCGAATGGACTATTAAGTATTGTATTTTCACCAATTCCAAAATATACAATTCCATTGCAAGTTTCACGGTCAAGGGTACGGTCACCCCCTTCGTCCCTTTTTCAAATACGCCACAGTGTCTGTAGAAATGTCTTAAAAACATTTCACGCACAGTTCATTTTTAAGAAAAAGGTTACGTGATAGGATACCGTTTAACGGGCAAATAAATCTCGTATAAATTTCAATTGATAAAATAGTTCGGTGTATTTAGCTCGATAGTTCTAAAATGCTCCGAACTCTGTACAGGTTACGGGTGGTACCTAACAAATCTTTCAGTCTTACGAGTTTCAGATAAATCTTGTTAAGTTCACGTTATAATATTATACATTCATTTGGTCGAATCGTTCGTTTTTGGATGCCATTTTAATAACATTTTCATTGTAATACTTGTTCCGAGTATAAATATTTTCGCTTTCATAATGCGACGTAATAAGTAAAAATAAAAGTAGATTTATACACTCAACACAATTGTGTTAATAAATCAATCATCATAGTCAACTCCGTCTATTTGTCAGATGTTTAAAATTAGCTTGACGTACAACACTCATGCATAATTCACATTTATTGATCATTTTACGTATTTGCGCAAATGATGTTTAGATGTATATTTATCCACCTACGTCACTGAACGAAACATTCATTGTCTATATTTACTTAACGTGACATTAAATCATCAGTACTGTAATATCACCCAAAACACGTACCTACCTCTTTCGTTTTCATAGAGTTATTAGAATATTTAGTAAGCATATTTAATAATGGTGGTCAGAATTTATTTTTTATATTTAAATTTATCAGTTTTTTAATTAAATTTTGTCATTCAAGTCAGCAGTCAGATACGTTTCAGAGTTTATCAGTTAAGTTAAAAGTTAGTAGTATATACTATATAATAAATTAACTTGAAATAAATACATTAAAAAAGAAAGAGGAGTGCGAGTTGAAGAGGTGATTACGAATTTGCAGTATGCAACTGTTTTAGGTGCGTCATCGGTTTGAAAGGGGTAGTTTGACGTTTTATACTAACTTTTGTAAGCGAATCATTGTTTACGAAAATAAGAATTATGACTTATGATTGAGCTCGGTCTACTCAAATTCATAATGTGGAAAAGTGTCGAATTCCTTAGGTAATAAATGTATGATTATAATTGAAAACAAAAAATTTTGTTAATCCGGTTTACTCATTTGCCGTGTATTTTACTGTTTTATCCATTTTCGGATAGTTTTTCGACCTAATTTTAAAATTTCAAAAAATTAGATCGCAAAGTACTATACGTGAACTACCAAAAAGTGGCGCTATTATAAGCAGAGCTGTTATTTCAATATTTGTTAAGACCCGATAATTATCTTTCTATCGGCCCATATAATGATCTGATTGGCTCATATTGGTCCTTCAGCTTGCCTATTTTGAACAAATGTGGTTGAAATTTGTCCTAACCATGTCCAGCCCAAAACTTTTTTTAAAAATTATCGGCAAATGCATACTCCTGCATACTCCTTGCCCTTCCTCCATGACGGCCCTGGTCCATTTTTGGAACGTTTTTGAATAAATGGTTCCATCAGGAAAAAAAGTCTCACATTAAGTGTATGTTAAAACCAACATATTACTCGTTAGACAAAGAACAAAAAACTTAATATTTCGTTTTATGTTTAGGTACCTATAATTTTATTAAATTTTGTGTCAAAATCGTTTGTCCCGTGTACGACAATAGAAACGTAATTCAAGTTGTACCTATTTTTTTAAGCAAAATCTTAATTTAATTTAAAATTGGAGTTAAAAAGGCAACGGACGTAAAAACATTTTGCTTATTATTCTTAACCTATAAACTGATGAACGAGTATGTGTTAATGATTTTGTTACGAATAGGTACGTACTTTTTGAATAGCGTTATCAACTTCTTCTTTCAGTTCTTCAACAGACATATTTTTAGAATTTTTGATACTTAAGTTTAATTTTTTTTCTACTTGATCTGAAAACCAAAATTTTGTTTTTGTTACCCATTGCTGAGAGAAATTAAATAGATAGGTTTTTTTAAAACATTAAGTTGGCGTTATCTCATTACTGATTATGTTGTTTTGTCTCTCGCGGAAAACGTCCACAAAACTTTCTGGAAGATCGAATTCGTCTCTGTTGTTGTAAATATGGTTTTCCAAGTCCACTAATTGCTTTTTCATCTCGTTGATCACATCAATTTGGACTTGATGTTTCTTCTCTACCAACGTTTGGTCATCATTCTAGAAATAATACAATTGTACTGTACATTTTTATTGTAAAACTCACGTAACTCAACTAAAATATTTAACAAAAATCTACCGTCGCCCCGAGCAAGTAGTTCAACGAACAGTTTGTGTACACATTTGGGATGCCTTTGAACGCGAACTCTTCTAAATTTTTTAATAAATTTTTTTTTTCTTCATCGGGAGACTCGATAATTTGATGAATTCTCAACTGTACCTGCAGGGCAAACGTTAAATTCAAGTTGTTTTAAAAACCATAATAGTTAAATTTTAAATGTTTCAAAGGGTTTAAAACAAAAAAGTTGTACCAAATAATAGACGTGCATTAAATTTAGGACTTGGAAATTTTTCACCTATCATTATGAAAAAACCGGGTTTCAACCGAATTCAACTTAAACCAAAATAAACCTAGAACACAATGTAAACCTGTTAAAATTTTAGTTTTTTAGTTATTAAAAAGTTTATTTTTTTGTCTGCTTAAACTGTTGTAATTTATATTTATGAGTATATACGTTATACTATCTGTCTTTAAATGTATTGATCTCTTTTCTCTATTCCAAAATCTCTTATTGTAAATCATATCTACCTTTTTTTAATCTTCGTTTCAAATTAATTAAAAAAAAGTTAACCATTTTAAATGTTAGATTTAATTAAATACAAATAACAATAACTAACACGAAAAACTTTGGGTTAATGGTAAAACTTGAAGTCAAATTTTAAAATCATCTAATATCGTTAAATGTATTATTATACTGTTAAAACGAAAATTAATAATTTTTTGGTTTTTAACATGTTACTTAAAAAAAAAAGCGGGGTACGATTGGTACAATATACAACCCGAGTCTGACTTAGAGAATTGGCGGGCCCGGGGTGAAACAATTTCGGGTTCCTTTAATGGGAGCGTTGGTAACTAAAAGTTGTATCGCTTCAGTACTTAGCAAAAAATCAATTTTATTGTATTAATGTTGGCACATTATTTTATGTATTAGAAAAAAGAAATCATCTTCTCGAGTACTTGTTTAGTCAATTTGTAATCTTTAAGAATGTGAGTTCAAACTGAAATTAAACTGATTATTAACTATATATGTTAGAAAATTCATCACAAAATCAAGATAACAAGCGATCTTATAAGACGATGATTTTTAAAAAAAAAAAAACAAATATTTCATTTTTAACACGTTTAGTGATCAATATTCAAAAAGTAACTTCTACAAAAAAACTATGTACAAGAGACTTAACAATTTTAACGATTTTCGTGAGAGTTCTATACAAACATTTTACGAGATACGTAATTATACTAACCGAATTTACTTATTTACATCAGAAACAATTTGTAAAAACTCAATAAGATTTTGGTAACGTAGACTGCTAATCTTGCTGATTTGTAGCAATTTCAGTTAAAATCGTGTGTATATTCAATCTGTAACTATTTAATACTTAAATATTGCAGCCAAAAATCTATATTTCAAATATGGATGGATACGAAAAATAAAAAAAATTAAGAATATCAGCTGTTGAAATATTGTGAAATTGACGACTACAAATAAAATGTACCTACTTACATGAATTAATAATATGTTGCATTTGATTGTTACTGTGGTATATCAAATATGAGAAGTAAAAGATAAATATGTATATAGATACCTAATTCCTAAGTAGGTATTGTATTACAATAATTAATTGTTTTAACTTAAATCAATTTTAATCACAATAAGAAATTGTCTTTATTCGTAGCAATAGTAATATACTATAGGTACAGGTATCTAAAAATGTAAAATTTCGAACCACGAAACTATCGATTTAATGGTTTTGGTGTTTAAAATGATAATTAAAATAATATTATATTAAGTATAAAGTCGTATTCATGCACGAGGGGCAAAAATATTGGCGGGGGCCGGGCAGCCACCTAGACCCACTAAAAATTAGGCTTTAAATACATTAAAAGTTACACAATCATACGCGTACGAAATGAAAAAAAAAAAAAAAAACAAAATAAATGTATACCTGTGAAAAATGTGAAGTCAATGCTATAACTGATGAATAGAGAATTTCATATTGTTCTTCTAAGTAGCCGACTTTATTGTTTTCACTGGAAATCAAAATTTTGTAATTATTACAACACGAAGTATTAAAAAACAATTGTGTTTGTAAAGAAAGTGCGTTTGCACTAAGTATATTGATATTATACTAATCATACTGCATTGATATTCAATGCACGACGTCCGTGATTTCAAAAACGTCACCTTCAAGTTCATTGGCGGGCCAACTTTGCGGGCCAAAGAATCGGTTATGGAAAATTATAGTAGATTCGACGTAACTAGCAAATTTTCATTATGAACTCAAAAACTCGTGAGGTACAGTTGTTTGAGAAACGCTGGTATTTTGGTTTAGAAACAAAGACTTGAAGCGTAATAGTGGGCCAAGTTCATGGGCGTCAATATACACAGTTAAACACACATCAAACGCATTTAACTACAATATAGAGTAGGTAAACCAATTGTGTAAAACATCCCTGAGCTACAAATGAAAAAAATGGCACCCTCTATTTTTAAAAAAAATTTTTTTAAGCTTAAAAGTACCCATATTAACTGTTGTTTTTTTTAAAGGACTATGAAATTGAAAATTAAACGTGGAACGATTCGTTTTTAAAATAGATTTATCGTTACCCACTATTTTTGGTAGCAAAAATTATTGTGGAAAAATAAAGACAAAATTTTGTGGAATACTAATGGTCAACAATCAAAGCAAAACTTTAAGTGTCTCAAAATATAGTTATCATGTCCTTCAATACAGGTTGAATGCTTTGAATCGTAATACATTTTAGAAGTAACTTTATAACAACAGTTTTAAAAATTAAAAAAGTAAAGGAATATTTTCATAGACAAATATAATTTTATTGATATCACATATTAAATAAAATCAATGTATCGAATAAAAAAAATAAATCATATGAAAATACTAAAAACGTCTATCAAACGTAGAGGTTATATTGCAGTAAAAAGAATATTTAGTCAACATAGTACAGTTATTGTTATAATTTATTTTATTATATTTTAAATTCTTTTTTATTTTCGCATTTTGTCAGGACTCGATTGTGTCAAATGACAAGTGTCACAATATTTATTGATTTAATAGCACCGGGCACGATAAGAAGAAAAAGAAGAATTGTCACGATAATTTTTTTTAAGATTAGATAGGTATTAGTGGATAAATACTATTATTAAAAATTATTAGTACAATAATCAAAGAATAGTATTCTGTTATTTAATAATTAATAAATACATTGATAATTGGTAAAAAAATTATGTTTTAATTTAAATTTTTGAAAGTACCAAGTGGATAAATCACCACATTTTTAACGATACTATTTATTATATTTGTATCGTAGATAAGTTTTAAAACTTTGTTCTGACGCAAAACATTGAAAATAACGTTTCGAAAATTGCCGAAAAACTAAACAATCGGTGGATTTTTTATCGCTCGAAGATATTTTATACTATGTCAAAATTTATTTTACTTGAGTACTTTTTGAATCTATAGGTCATATAACTGGTGTGCTTTGTGTAGTTAGAATTTTGTTTTAAAACAATTTTTCGACATGGTAAATATTAGTTGAGGCCCCACCAGAGTTTTCACCTGATAGACGTATTTGTATCAAGTAAAATGAGGATACTTTGCACCAAGTTTCATTTTTTTTTTTTTTTTTTTGAAAGAAACACTGTGACGTTAGTAATAAATAGCGATACAAATATACAACTGAAATATTAATTTGTCCATTAAAAATGTTGAGCGATAAAAACTCAAGGATTAAAAAAAAAAAATCGCCGTTGGAATAGATAGATAATTTATTAGTCAAATACTATGGTGTCATACTTTCAGTGTTATCTTAAGGCCGTACAAATGTTATATGTATTTAGAAGAAAAAAAAATAATTTGTACGCATGTAAACATATTAATGAATTAAAATGTTTTTTAAACACATTTTGTTGTAATTATATTGTTTATCATTGCAAAGACATAGTTTAAAGCATATAATACTGATGTAAAAAGTGCAGCTTACAAGCATTGGTATCATAGTCAAAGATAAAATATTTTTTTTGTAGGAACATTGTCAATTTTGTGAATTATATCAGTTATAATAACGAACAATATTATTTGGTGGAAAGTTGACTCTTAAAAATGCAAACAATCCTTATTTTGTGGCACGTATAACGTAAACCATTTTATTATAAGTTGAAGCGGTTGACTTACGAGCTTCATTAATCAAATAAAACTACCGCGGCACAAAAAGTTGATTAATTGTGTGATGTTTAGAAAAGAAAATTTGAAAGGACTGATGAGTTTAGAATATTTAAACTAAGGTGTAAATGGAATACACTTTCTGTAGTCGGATTTATTCATGTTATTGAAATTTTATTTATAGCATAGATTATGGATCTTTTTATTTGATAAAAAAAGGTAAGGTTGGGGAAAAACACCGCGTACTATACTCTCCAAGTATAATATCTAATGTTTTTTCAATACAAAATATCAAATACGTATCTGAGTAGGTACTTAAAATACAAAATACGTTTTCGTAAATTATTTTCAGTAATTATTTTGTAATTTTGTTTCAAAATATACATTTTTTATTGACTCAAAAGACGAAGTTAAAAACTAAAATTTATGTTTTAAAAACACGAATAATACAATAATCGTGAGTAATGTTGAACAAAATATGCTTGGACAAATTATTATTATTAATTCAATAACAATACTTTTTTGTTGAATATCATTAATAGTTTTGAAAAAAAAAAAAAAAAATTTATTCAAAATAAGTGTTTTTCTGTATTCCTACCTACCAATTTTTAATGCTCAAAATGCATCTAATTTGTACTGTAAATATCTACGCTCTGAATGAATAGATATTTACCATAATATGTAAGTGCAAAACACCTATTGCATTTCAAGTATGTACCATAGTTGTTCGAAATACTGCTCATCCTTGATAAAATATAGGTTCTAAAACTAATTTATAAACGGAAATCGAATGTAATATGTAGTAACTGTCGCAAGAAGCCAGAAATGTCGGTCGACGTGTGCCGCTACCCTTGAAGTGTGCAAAGTTTGTAACGTCCAATTTGTCTGTAGGATCAGTTCATGTTCTTACATATTAACAAGTACCTCATTTTATTTTTTGCTATTCCCCAAATTTTTTTATTTCGTTTTATAAATCCAAAACGTGTTAGCCTATCTTGATCGCGGCGTCCGTGCTTAGTTTAGTCACGCGAGTGAAACCAAACTTTTTTGTAATGCGTCCACGGGCTCGGGCCCGTCGCTTAGATACCGGGATAAAGATTCAGTAGAACCAGCGGTGGATTCAAACGTCATTCGAGAGCTGCTCTTTCGCACCCTTGGTAGGGTCGAAATTTCGAAAAAGGCAATACGAGAACAATTTTTTTAAAATTAATGTATTAAAAATAATAACGCGTTAAAAACCGTAACTCGATTAGTCCAAAAGAGTCTGGGGCGATGACCGCCAAGTGAGCAGAACTACACGTTATATAATATTATATGTTATGTTGAAAATTTACAGATTCGTTTTTAAACGTTTAGAGTGAAATTTTCGAATTTGATTGTCGGGTACAGCCTACCCGACGTGTTTAACAAATCGATAAAATTCGTGAGGGTCGAAACATGTCAGTTTGGTTACAGCGTTGCACCGATTGTCTAGAATCCCGTTTATTGGTTTCACCCTGTCTGCGAAATCAAATCGTTCACGCTAACCGTCGCAGTTATTTAAAAATGAAAATTTAGTTTTAAACTAAGAAAATCGTAAAAAAATAAATGCGAAACGCGAATTTCGATTTTGTTGTCACGGTCGAAGATGATCTTTCTTTATTTTTATTTTTTAACCGTTTCCCAGAAATTCGAGCCTTAACAACATAGGTACACATCGACAAGTACTATTTTGAAACTGGGCGGGGGACGGGACGGGGAGAGTTAATGAACTATAGTGACGTTTGAAAAAAAAAAAAAAGCTTAAAAATAAGTTCTGAATAATTCGTAATAATTCATTTTGGAAACATTGCGAATCACTGTATTTATATAATTTTTTAGTCGCACATACTACGCGCGATAACGATCTCGCATTGAAATTACAAAACTTTTTCTCGAAAAATTGTTATTGAAAAAAAAACCACAAAAAAAAAATAAAAAATGTCAAAGTTTTAAATTTGGCTAAACGACGTTCAAAACGTTTCGAAATCCGTGACAGACCGGCCGTATCGCATTTATACGACTAACATCGTGTGAAAAGTTCACGTCTTTCCGATCGTTATTTTGGAATTTATGATCACCGAATAAGAAAATCGTTTTTTTTTTTTGGGTATATAATTTTATTGGAATCGAAAATCAAAAAACAGACAGCGCAATGCACCATAAGCATGTCGGACAATCGTTTCTATCGTTCCCTAGACGTTTGTGCGTGTCACGGACGTATAAAAAGTAACAAAAAAAACCACCTAGGTCCAGGGGCGGATCCAGGAATTATCCAAGGGAGGAAGTGATAATTTTAGGGTGGATTCTATCTCTACTTAAATTCTATTTGGAATCATCCACTTTGGCAGTCGATATGGTCACTTATTATTTCGACTGTTTTTATTGTATTCATACATAATATTTATCTTCTCCACCTTTCCCTCGACTATTTGGGGGGCCTCCGTTGTCCTACCTTTCCACTTATCACGATCATTCAAATTCCACACACGCGCGCTAACAGCTGAGCTCGTATCTTCTTCAATCGTTTCCATATCTTATCTTTTCGGTCTTTCTCCACCTCTCTTTCCATCAACGTTCGTTTTCATAACCGCTTTCAGTCTCTTACCACTTGCTCATCACGTCACGTCTCGTCAACCGTCCCAGTGCATCGTCCGTTATTGTCGCAACAGCTCTTACGCGTTCGTCTCTCGTCCAGCTATGTCTTCTCTCGCAGTCGGGCGCTCCACTCGCGGTTATCTTATTTTCCGCTACACGCTCGTGCTGGCTGTTCTGGTTTCCAGCTGTCAACCGGACTCCGAACACTCCGAACCACGCGCAACAACGCGGTCGCGACATCTCACATTTTTCCCGCGAGCCTTAACGCGCCCTGAAAATAGTCAACGTTTTCGAACAACGTCCGACAGACAACTCACTCCCAGCTCTTGTGACTGTTCTCGCAGAACGAGTACAGCGAGTTGTCCCGCCGTTCGTCCGCGCTGCAGTCCGTCCCGTCGCCGCCCGCGTTCTCGTCGCAGCCGCCGCCGCCGCCGACGGAGCTGTGATCCGGGACGGTATCCATGCTTGTTGTGCGATCGCGTGCAGCCGACGTTGCGATATAACCGCGGGATACTTTTTACGGAAAAAAGTTAAAAAGTACCCGGATGTTGCGGTCGCCGGCGTCGAAAAAAGAAAACCAATATTGTAACGTACCGGGCGAACAAAAACAAAACGAAAAAAAAAAATTGACGAACGCTCTCACGGCCCGTGCGCGCCTAACCGTCCCACGACGCGGTTCCGCACGAAACTGCTGCTGTCGCGCGAAATACGTTTCGGGCGACGAAAAAAAAATAACAAAAAAAACGTCCAACGTTTGTCGGCAGCAGCTGCGTTAACACTCACTGCTCGCGGTGTGCCTACGACGTATTGACGTTGTTGTCATTATTATATTTCACGTACGATAATACAATTTGTAAATAAATTGTAAGTAATAACAATGATTATAACGTGTAATAGAGTGTAAAACGATCGGCGACGACGGCTGGGCCTGCAACGATCGATTTTCCGCCGCGGTTTACGTGTGGTGGTGGTGTTATGACGTCAGCGACGGGTTCCCAAAGTTTGCGCGTTTCGATTCGCGCGTGGGCCGCAGCGTTCGTAATAATAACTACTGGTGGTAATTTTGATAAAGTTCGCTTCCGTTGCTCACACTTTATCGTTTTGATGAATCGTCCGAAATTCGTACAAAAGTGACACGTTCAAACCCATTAAAAAAACGAAAAATCGACACGTCCTGTTTGGAAAAATTTAAAAAATTCATTTCCCACCTTTTTTTTTTTAAACATTATACCGACGCGATTCACGGATTGCGCGTGTCGTATTATTGTGTTGTATCCATCCGCCGGAATTTTTCCCGGAAGTTTTTACGGCTTTTTAGGAGCCACATACGACACAATATGTATGGATTAACAAATCAGAGTCCCCGAAAAAAATGCTTTGCTGTTGTCTTTTTTCTATATTTGTAGGGAGTACTTTATGTGGATGATTTGTCGATTGAACACGACGATGTTCGGGATTACGAACTTTCGGGAAAAAGTACGTTCGGGAATCCATATATGATATAATGAGTACTTATATATATATTTAAACAAAACGAATAAGTTCTTTAAAGCATAATCTAAACGTGTTTACCGTTGTTGATTATTATTGTTGGATGGGTGAATGAAATTAAACATTATTGAATGAATTTATCGCAATTCTGAGCGAGCTTTCAGTACACGAGTGAGCTTCAACTGTAGTCAATTTTTTTGGAAGTTGTGCGGAATTCGCGTACCACGCCCATTATCGTAACGAGCGAACAATTTAATAAATTTAAACAGTTCGCGTAAAACATCACTTTAAAACCAATACGCGCCTGTTTGAGTTCTCCATATTTTTCGTTGTACGCTTATGTTGAATATAAATTTTGAAAAAAAAACGTGCCAACGCCTGAAATCAGTAGGTATGGTGCGTTTTTTGCTTTAAAAACCGTATAAAGTTGTTCGTACAACAATATTACTCCTCTAAAACATACGAACGACAGATGAGTGATGACACGATTTATTGTACTCATTTACGCTTTTACGATTTACAGTAATTTGTGTTTGAAGAAGGTCCTTACCTCAAGCTTTGGAAATAGGCGTGATAAAACCAAAACTACAAACAGATATCTTACTATGTTAACCGTAACGCTTTTGGAATTTTCGAAAGCTTAAACTAAATAAATCATACTTACCCATTTAAAAATCCACGTTATCTACTACAATGACCTCGACGCGTACGTATAATAAAATTTATTTCACGGTCATGTTTACGCAAATGAAATCGTTATGCGTATTTACTGACGAGTTATTATACGCCAATATTTTGTACGAGACACGAACCCAGTCGGTTCTCGCTCAAATCGTTTTTTCACCCATCATGAAAAACTTTGTTAGTTGTGTTATAAAAAAAATAACAATAATTAAAATTAAACGCGATTTTATCGACCGCGCGTCGTGTTAACGATAAATATAAACTATCAAAAGGGTAAGTTTCTTAAAAGATAAGTTTTACATGCGGGCGAGCGTGGTGAGACCAATCGTGTTGTATGGTTCGGAGTGTCGGGCGGTCGACGGGAAAACAGAACAGAGTATGAGTGTAGCGGAGATGAGAATGCTGCTTAGATTGATGGGTGGAAAGAACAGGATAAGATGGAACATAAGAAACGAGTATGTAAGACGATGGTGTCGGTGTTGCATCGGTAGTCTGGATAAGACGAGGGAAAATAGGCTGGTTTGGACATATTTTGACGAGAGGAGAGGAGAAACCGAAACGGTTTGATAATTTTTGATTCTGGATCAACCGTAAAAAAATATTTTGTAGCGACGTCAATGGAGATGAAAACAATTAGTTTTCCGTGTTTTAATTATTTGACGGGCTGAAAGGTATGAAACCACAAAGCACTGAATGCTGTTCCGTTTGCGCGCACGGTACACATTTTAATGATTTTCGTGACGATAATGCGTGTACGTGGATTTTTAGTTGAATAAATTATTGTGTTTTATTGATCAAATAAAATTCCAATACAATAAAAAAAAAAAAAAATGGCGATAATAATATGATTGATCGCTTTAAATAAGAAACGTTGCCTCAAAATAATTTTTTTTGAAAAAAAAAAAAAAAACAACATAAACATAAATACAAAAAGCGCTTAGAAGAAAATATCATTTAAATGTGAAAGTACTATTTAACGATGGTTAAGTTAATAGAATAACTAATGAAATTATTAGATACATCAGTATTAAATAACTATACGGGTGGTAATCAATACAACATAAATTGTGTGTACGTAGCAAGTAAATAGGAATTTTCTAACGTTGTAATATCAAAACTATTTTCGCTTAAAAAATAATTTATACAGTGACAATATAATTTATAATATGAAAAACAACAAAAATTACATGCGTAGGATGACGTTGATACTTTTGGAAAACACTTAACAAATTCTACTATGTAGTATATTTTGTATAGTAATAGTTGATATAGTAAACCATTAAAATGTGCTAAATTATGTACATTTTTACTGGCTCGCTTTACATTTAGTTGCCGTAAAACTATGTTAAAACTATTTTTCCATCATGACTAGGTATAATATCACCTTAATCCACATACAGCTTGTTCTGGAACAGACAACAACACAATTTATTAATTTATTTCCGCAGAACAATGGGCCCCAGCGAGCGTGCTTGTGCGGGGGCCCGCATGAAAACTATCCGACATTGTTTTTCTTAATTTTACGTCGATTATTTACATAAATATTATAGTGGTGAATAATAATTTCGCGTGTTTATGTTTAAGTTTACAATTTTCTTTTAAGACATTAACTGACTTATTTGACAGTATTTTCCTATTCTCGTCAAATCAACAGTTTATTGCATTAGCCGTCCGTTTGAGTGTGTATATTATTTCAAAAGAGTTTTTTTTTGTGTATATATTTTCACTAAATTCGGTGGGAAACGAAATAAATGTTATTTGACGAGAGAGTATGAATAATAGTGGTGTGTGCGAACTGTTAACGCGGGTAAATATTATTTAATTATTAGTATTTTTGCTCGAGCCACGATTAAAAAAAAGAGATAAAAATTTAGAATGAATTAAAACGATAATTATTGCAAACAAATCTTCGACTACATATACCTACGTCAAACTCGAAATCGCGAAGCTCGATGATTACATCACTATATTTCATAAGTCGTTATTTCTTAAAATGTTCTTAAAGTGTTCGATTGTATTCGAGTAAACATTTTTATTTTTATTCCCCATACTTCCAGGTGCGTGCGTTTTAAGTACAAATATTTGTACTCGAAGAAAAGTCACTCAATTCTTATAATTTTTGTACAAGAGCAGCAAATTTTATCATTTGAAATGGACACGTGCAATTTTTACTATCTTCGAAAATTATCACGCCGTCTATTCCAACAAATTGGGTCACACATACAACGTATCGTCATATAATATCAACGGACGAACTGTAAAATTGTTTTTTTTTAGAAATTCAATTTCACCACACCGAAATTGTAAATATTACTGTATTCATTAATATTCAAATTATGCATAATTTGAACGCAAAACAGAGAAAGTTCAATCCACTTCGGCCGTGTGCGTGTTAATATAATATTATTATTATATGTGTTCGAGTGTAAATAACTAGCGAAACAAGCCGCAGACTGATAAACTCAACAAAGACAAATGATGTTTTATTAGATTTTTGTTTTCGCCCGTGGTCGACGCACTGACGATTTCGCACATCTAAACAAACATCATTAGAATGATCATGATTGATTTTAGAATCAACGCGTCCTTATAACACAATCAACGAAAGGTTACATTGTATTGTCTCGTATGATTTTCTCGATCGTATCGATTTAGAATTTGTATTTGTACCACCTATGCTTGTTTTTACTTTTAAATATGAACCGTGGTAAAAAAAAACAATCGTATTTGTTACGAGAGATAACAGTGTTTATCGTCATTAGCGAATAACAAGATATTCGAATATTTGCGTGGCGATCTGTACCCTATATAACATGATTTATTTTTACTCTCTTGTCGCAGGCACATATTTAACGAAAAAATCGGGGCGTTATTTCCACACGAGAAGTAAGGAATAAGCAAATTTCACACGTTTATGTGACATATTTCTTTTCGAAGTTTAACCGAAAAGAATTTATGAAAACTGCGAAAAAGAAAACTCTTTCGCGGGAGTTGCTCGCGTTAAGAATCCGACTGTTCCTCTAACCAGGAATGATTGACGACGGAATATAAAAAAAAAACTCCAATATTCTAAAAACAGCGTACAACATCCGAATTGAAAACGGTTTTAGGTAAAGCAACCGCAGCAGCCGAATCGTAAAAAAACATTACGTTCTAATAGACGAATTCTAAAATACTAAAAATATTTTCGCGTCGCCTTTTCATCATCTACTAACCGCATTCTTCCGGAATCCCCGTTAGTTATTTTTTTTCTCGATCGTGCCAGTTTTCTCAAAATTATATATATATTTTTTTTTTTTCGTTTTATTGCAGTTACTCGTATTTTTAAACGTATCTAAACTGACACATGTCCGGTATTTTTAACACTGGTCCTCGTGATTCTTTCGGACACTAATTGTACGAATAAAAACGTGCGCCGAAACCCGTCAGTCGCCCTGAAAACCAGCGGCGTAATTTGGGCTATTTTTTTTTTTGGTGAGGGGGTGTCCAACATCTTTTAAGGATCCCATAGAAAACGGCCCTTTAGAACTCTTTTGACTCTGAAACGATAGGTACGCGGGTATTTTTTTTTAAATTTTTTTGGTGAGGGGGGTGTCCAACATCTTTTAAGGATCCCATAGAAAACGGCCATTTAGAACTCTTTTGACTCTGAAACGATAGTTACGCGGGTATTTTTTTTTTATTTTTTTGGTGAGGGGGGTGTCCAACATCTTTTAAGGATCCCATAGAAAACGGTCCCTTTCCGTACCCGGAAGGTATTTTTAGAGGTATACCTTAAGAGGTATTTTTTTAAATTTTTTTTTTGGTAACGGGGGTGTCCAGACATGGAGGACACCGCCGCCCCCCCAAAATTACAAAAAATTCCAAAAACGAAACGTGTCCGCGCATACTTATTTACGCGTTCCGGATTCATCGTGACCGTCCCGTCCCGGAAAAGACGCCTGCGCAAACGGTCCGCCACGGTCACCCGACCTCGTAGCCCAGCACGTTCTGCAGGTCGTAGCCGAACAGCCTGAAGTCCATCTCGAATATGCCGTACAGCTGCAGCACGGTGCGTTGGGGCAGTGACGAGAAGTACCTGCGGCGTTGTAAAAAGACGGTGTTCTATTACTTTATATTTACTTTGAAAAAAAAAAAGGATTAAACTCGACGTATGGGTCACAAGAGAAGTACACTGTTTGGCGAGTACCGATTTACTAGCACTCCCTCGGGTCGGTCAATCATGTCGTAAACAGATTTGATTATGTTGTCCGTACACGACGACGAGTCAACCGCCGTTTAAGACCGCGAATTTAACAAAAAATCATCACCTATTGACTGAAATACGAGTTTTTTTTGTAGTCGTTTCAACTTCTCGTCCGACCAACAAATCTACTCCCATTCTTTCTATACTTTTTTTTTGTTTACGTAAATACCATACGTACATTGTGTAATGTTGCCTGAGGTTCCGCGTGAAAAGCTAATCTCACCGTCGGGGGGGTTTTTTCCAAATCGAAATTTTTTGCGTTTTCGGATCTCGTCAAACATACTGCGACAACCTAGCGCGTGCCTAATTTTTTTCGCATACGTAACTCGAATTGATCGATTCTAGTCTGAAACGGCAGTTGACTATACAAGACTTGACTGTATAACACGGTAGGTACCTGACCAGTTGCGCGGACGTGTCGGAGTCGGGGCCCTTGGGGAACCGGACGTCGGGAGCGCCGACCACGTGTTTGAGCAGGTAGTCCGAGTCCTGGAACAGGGACTCGTGTTTGCCGATAAAGTCGTAGTTGACGGCGCACGGCCGGCACAGCCTGTCGATGGGCGCCCAGTGCTCGTTGAACACGGTGAGCCGCGTGTCCGCGACGAACGCGGCGAACTCGGCGAACGTGACGTCGTCGCCGTCGCGCAGCGAGCGCGCGGTCGCGTTGGCGCGGTACCGGCGCACGATGCGCCGCCCGAACCGCGACTGGAAGTACCGCGAGCTGTCGTGTCGCCGTTCCAGCTTGTTGCGGTACGCGGACAGCAGCCGCTCGAACGGATGGCGCACGAACAGAAACTTGGTGTACGCGGACAGCATGTGCGCCGCGCGGCCGGCCGGGTAGTCGCTGAGCCGGTCCAGCGCGCTGGGCTTGTGCACCACGTCCGCCGGGATCAGCGACAGGTCGTCGGCGGACACCGCCGAGGCGGTGGCCGTCCCGTTGCCGCCACCGAACGCGCTCTCGCCGCCCGACAGCACCATGAACACGCGTTTCCAGTTGGTGCACGCCACCTGCGACAGTAGATAACATATTAATAACATAACGTATCCTGTTGATGCAGTTCTGCAGCACAGGAGCGGATGCATACTGCAGTTCGAGGCGGGCGCAGACGGGGTGGGTTATCGAGTGTAAAAGACACGTGAAAAGAGCTGATGCGAAATTTTTGAGGGGGGCTTGTTTGTATTAAACCCCCCTTGTAAGATGTAGGAAATTCCGCGTATTTTCTTAAACATTTTGAGGGGGGCTTAACACCAAGCCACCCCCGAATGGCGCCTATACATGTATTTCACCACGTTCTCACACAACAAGTATATAGCAATAACGGTCATTTATCCGATATGGTTTTTATTAATTTAGCGTATGGTTTAAGAAAATTCTAAAACGAAAATTTTAATTTTATTTACGGTTTTTTTTTTTTTTTTAACGTTCCGTCCAAACTTTTTTTAAACCTTTCGTCCGAAATTGTCGTCATATATTCTCAGTATACGCACGATTGGTATGCACAAAAGAGAGACGTGTCCAAAGTCAGAACGAGTGCGTGGATTATATATTCGGCGACGCGTTTAAAAATCTGAGAGTTATCAAAAGTTAGCGATTAAAAAAGTATCGACTGCCTTGATTTTTTAAGAATTTTTTTTCGCGCAGGACAGCGATTGATAAGCGCGAACCAAATCCACATCGCACACCAAAAATGCTTACCTTCGGCACGTAACAGTACAACAATTTGTGTCGGTGATCGACGAGAATGTGATCCAAGAGTACGGTGTCGTTGACGGCTTGCTGATAGCTGTTGTCGTCGGCTTTCGATAACTCGTACGATCGGCACATTTGTGACGTGTGCTCTTGCCTCTCTAAGTAGACCAATCTCTCCAGGAACGAATGCGTATCGTAGTTTTCCTCTGCGACGTCATCTGGCGGACAGAACGAGGTGTTGAGTTTTTTTTTTTTGTCTACCTACTCTGGCGCGAACGAAAGGTCGCGGAAAATTTTTCGGCAGATCCAAGACGGAAATAATTTAAAACGTCGAAAAATCGTTTCGCGGGGAATCGCTTTTCGCAGTCCTCGTAGCATCAGCTGCCAACGATCTAACGGCGAGGAATACGCGTCTAATAACGATTGGTTTGTGACAAACAGAGAAAAAATTCCCGTTAGGTTCGGTGCTAAAATTGTAGCAAGAGTCGTACAAAATAAAAACGCAGCGAGTTCTAGGCGTTTGTCTCTTTGCACGGCGTATCAGCCAGGTTTGGAGGTTGTATAGGTATAACACTATAGTCGTGTACCGTTGTAGGTTGTACACTATACAGGGTAACTACGGTTTTGATTCGTATGTTCTATAAATTCTGCAAATCGCTTACCAAAATTACGATTCTAAGCGAAGCCGTTCATGAGATATCGAGTGTCGAGTTATTCTGTAATAAAATTTTTGTGTATGAAACGTCGTACCGAGTGCAAGACCATGCGAACAAACAACGTGAAACGGGTATTTTGGTGTCGAGTGTTAATTATTTTTCGTAAGTTAACGTTTAATATCATAACAAAATAATTAAAAAATCACTTTTTAACTTTCCGTTCTCTCAAACAAACCGATTTAACGAATTAAAAAAAGCCGCCGACTCGCCCAGAGCCTTGCGTATATTACAGCGCAGCCGACGGTAACACGCGCGCCGAACAAAGTCGAGGGAACAACTATAACGATAAATAATAATACTGTTTTAACGACCGAACGATAAAAAATTACACCGTTTGTCCATTACAGAGTGACGTGTTTACACTCACGACTTGATATCGCATAACATTATGGTCAGGCAATGGACGTACAGTTAAAAAATATAAAAAACAAAAAATAGCCGGGATAGGTATATAAATAATAATAATTATATAATATATAATATAAATAGCAGTCTAGGTCACGTGGGTAGTTTGACGGGTCGCACTGGTTCGGAAGTAATTGTAATAAAACAATTGCGAAAAAACGATTGCAAGCGAGCTCATTTGTCCAGTACCCTAATGGACCTGCTAAACTTAGCAGTACTCGACTAGTTGATTATTTGACTCGAAAAATAATTTTAACGGCGTTATGGTTTTCAAAATGACCGAGTCACTTGTCAAGCTGCTACACTATTCATTCGACAACCGGAGATAAAAATAAATTTGTTTTGTACAGCAAAGAGTACTACCTACTGCTCGATTTATCTGCTTGTTTCTGGCTGTCGCTGTAATTTTTTTTAAAAAAAAAAAACAATAATCCCATTGATTCGATAGATTTATTTTCCTAACACAATCACCAAATCGTGTGACGTATTAAGAGTTGGTCGTTTTTTACCTATTAAGTAACATCGTTTTATAACTCGGTTCGGTATAACCGATTTTTTTATACTACTAAGCGTATTTCATAGAAACGCCAAGTAACTAAGTGGGCATTTAATTATAGTTCCCCCATTTTACTGTTTACCATTTTCCAACTGTAACTAGATTAAGCGTATTTACAAACTTGCCCCCCAGGCTCGTAGGTAAGGCTTACCTACTTACAGGCCACGTGCGACAATACGAATAATTCTGGGCGAATTAAATAGACGGACAAACGTCGTTGGCGCTGACACACTTTACGCGCCGCTCTTCAATAATTACAACCGGTGTGTGTCACATCAATGTGTCTGTACGCGAGCAACATTATTGTAATAATATTGTTCGTTTGCGAAAACTTTTCGTTTCTGACGCCTTTTTCTTCTCATTAGAAAAACGCGACAGAGAAACTGTACGTATTGGCAGCGACAAATTTTTTCTCCGTCTTCGTTCGCACACGCCAAACGTTCTGAGGATGGAATTGAATTTGACTTGAACACCGCGAGAACGACGACTTTCCGATATTTTTTGTTTTTCGAAAATTAAAATTTTTTTTTTTTTTAATTCGATTCGCACAGGATCGAAAGTGTGCAGGAAAATATATTCAGAAAGTACCATCCAATATATATAAATTGTATAGGTATATCAGACATATTGGCTGGAAATAGTCGAAAACGTCTAAATTTCTATGATTTGCGTGTGATATACCTATACAATGTACGATTGAAACACCCGTTTTCTACTAGAAAACTAGTTCTTTTATTATTTTCGTAATTATTACATAAAACGTGTTTAATTTATTAACATTAATAATTAACGTAAAATATTCAGAAAAGTTATTAAAATATAACGCTTCTATGTATATAGTTAAGTGTCGAAGTTCTCTCAATTCTAATATATTTTTTTTTTGAAGAAGAAGAAGAAGAAGTCTCTGAGCAGAGGCGATACCGACACGTGCCCCAAAGGCCATAAGCTTCCCAATTGTTTGTATAGCATAATAACATTGTGCGTCAATCAAGAGTTTTGACACGTAAATTTTTTCTCAGGTTTTATCGTGGTTTTTTTTTTTATTCAATCGAGTGGTCCAATGATCATGATTGAACTACAAAAACGGTTTGTAAAAGTCATTTAAACATTAAACTACCGAGTCAGTGAAGCAAGACGAAAACACAAAACTCTCCGTCTAAATTCCTATAACTTGCGCGTGAAAAAGAGAAGAAGAAAGAAAAAAAATCGACGTTTTCTTCGTTTAATAATAATATCGTAACGTTGTAACATTTTGTCCGTGTACTCGTAGTTGTTTAAAGCCAATTTTCATTAGATGTCCGTACCCAGGTACATTCACTACTTTCTATAGACTGCGGTTTACTTTTTAAAATCACGAGACGTTTTTCACACTCATACGTGGCTGTATAAAAAACAATTTCATATTATTATAATATTGTGTTCGTCCACTACCTATAGCAGTCGGGCGTTCGTGTTATTATACGCGTAAAACAGGAGAAGAAAAATAAATGAATAAAGTGTAGGTTCCTAAGCTACCTGCGAATCGTTACGAACATAAAATCGCAGCTGAAAATCGACCAAGATCACTATAATATTCCGTAAAAATTAAACACGCGTGCGGTTAAAAATTGCGTTTATGATTCTTGGCTGTTTTCGCAGTAATTGAATTTTTTATAAAATTAACAATTTTACTATCGTGTTAGATAAACGTGACAGTATAATTTATTTCGTATACCTACCGTTGCAGGAATTTTTTTTTTTTTTGTCCTACACAATTGATTTTCATTTTAACGTATATTTTTAGTTTTAACTCTATCGATCGACGTATCACAGGCTCAAAGGAGGTGGTGTACACTTAGCTGCTAATCATTCGTGATATCGCGTCCAAGTGTTTATGATGATTATTCTGTTTCAATTACAACAGAACTGTTGATATCGAAAATTCGAAAAAAATAAAAATTCCACTCACGGGTTTCGAACAGCACGTTTATGTCCAGACGTCGAGTGTAAATCAATATTATGCTCGCCGAGCAGACAATCATCAAACAGAGCGCGACGATCTTGAGTATCATAATTCTTCTTCACCGTGACGCTCGTTTGGATCGCGGCCGAAGAACCATATTTTTTATGCTCGCCACCCCGGAAAAAACAAAAACACACGGCGCGTATTGAGCAAACACCGCGTTGCGTCCCGAGAAACGATACGATTGTTATTGATTTTTTTTTAAATTTATTAATATGTATGGTACAACGTCGTCGAAACGTTTTATAAGAGATCGTGACTGAGGAGATAATACTACTGTTTTATGGTCGGCGATTCGCGCGCGCCACGTACAACCGAACGCGTTTTCCTCCTCCGTCCGGATGTACGTTTTTTCTTCTTCTTCTTAGTAGGTCAACAACATTCAGTCTGACCTTGACTTTCGGAAGGAGCGATCCGGCTGTCTGGCCACCTCCTCCAGCGATATAACAGTACCTACCTACCTATATTCCGCGAAACGGCATCCGTCTTCGATTTCGTTTGTACATTTTCCGCTGTATAATATTATCATATTATATTATAATATTAATATTATAATATTCTGTTGAAATCTATTCTTCGCTTTCGTCTCGGCGGACATATTATTTTGCGTACGATGATCCGTGGAATTGAAATTTTTCGAAATCCGTCCAGCCGCAGAAAATATGAAATTAACGCTGTTGAATAACAACGAGGTTACGAGCGTTCTGATTTTCCTAGGTAGTACGTGGATTTGTGAATATTTACAAATATTTTGTAAACACGCGCCCCCAGCACAGTTCGAACATCGGAATAAGAAGGTTTTTGTAAAAATTTCAGAATCTTATAGCGACGAACGAGAGTTTTTAAAATGATGTTTTTTTTTATTTCTGACAATTTTTCGGGTAGAAGGAACGCTCAGACTTTTTGAATTCTGTACCTCCACAGGTATATTACAGACTCCGTTATGGTGCTTTGGTTGAAGCTATTTTTGAATTGTACGCCAAAAACCAAAAAAAAAAAGTTCTGGAAAAGTTTGAAACTTTAAGATTCGTGATGAATTTAGTTTGGAAGGCGTGCTTCAATTTTTCAGTAACTTTTCTGATAGGTAGGTTTTATTATATTAACTGGGGTGATATTTTGGTCCTAGAATTTTTGAAATTTCGCTTACTTTTTGCGTAGCGATACCCCAAAAACAAATTAAGAATTTTACTGCAAGAATTTAGAATTTTTATTTTCGCGATGACGTTTTCGTGTACAGAAAGAGTGCTTTGAATACAACAAAAAGTCGAGATTTTGCCTTTAAATTTTTGAATTTTACACGTTTTGCGAGTAATAGTCCGAAAACACACAAATTCATACTAAAAAGTCCGCTGGAGTGGCGAGTATTTTCAATTTGTCCGACCGAATTGAAACCGATACCGTTATTATCGGTAGGCCGTTACGTACCCACTACAATTTTTACACGTCATGTTTAGTGGGCTAGTCTTAGTTCTTAAAGTCTTAATTAGAGCCTCTATAAAAGTTTTTTATATTTTACTTTCTAATAATTTATGTCTCAAAGCTGGTGTACACCTGTGGTGGGTACCTATAATTAAAACTATTAAAACTATTTTTGAGGTTTTTTACTTTTTTTTGTTCATTGTATTTTTACTGTTGATTTTTAATCTAAAATCATAGTTTTACAACGCTATA
Source organism: Hormaphis cornu (assembly GCA_017140985.1). Taxonomy (NCBI): domain Eukaryota; kingdom Metazoa; phylum Arthropoda; class Insecta; order Hemiptera; family Hormaphididae; genus Hormaphis; species Hormaphis cornu. Next base: position 14,940,986 of record CM029361.1, read on the forward strand.
CAGTTCTATATCGAAATTTGCAACCTTCACACTATATTAGAAAACAGAGTAGGATTATGCTACTATATATTTGTCTTTTTTATTTTTCCTGGTACAGTTCTTTACATTTTATACGATTTAATAATAGCAGTCGTACTTAGTAAACGCGCGATGGACAGTATTACAATTAAGTATTGGTGCTTTGAAAGTAAAATTATGCGCAGTAAAAACTAAAATTTTATTTTTACCAAACAAAATTGTTGTCGAACGATAAAAAAAACACTTGCGTTCGGTGTACCTACTTTTCACGCGGACTCGGCGTAATGTGAACACAGAGGCCATACAAAGGTGACGTGGTTAAAAAAAAAGAAAACCAAAAAAAAAAAGGTTAAGCGAGTAAAGACGAAAAAATAGTTCGTTTGCCTATCTACACGTAAACGCGGACTTTGTAGGTAAAGTGTAGACGAACGTTTAGAATTATAATAATTAACTAACGGTTAAAACATCATGTTAAAAATCACAATTTCGCGCTCGGAAAGAATAATGTTGATCGAACGAAAAAAAAATTCCGCGTCCGTTTTATATCTGTCTCCGTACGTCTAGTTGTTACGATTTGTTAACGAAATGCTCGTCAAGGGATTTACTTGACAAATTTCCTAAAACGATGAATGAAATTTTTAAAAATAATTAAGCTTCTATAAAGCGCATATACGTGTTTTAATTAGGTTAACGAACAGTTTATCTGAAATCGCAGAAAATTACTACTTTGATTTCTAATGACTTATTACGCACTATTTTAAAGTTTGGTATACGAGGGCCGTGCGAGTAAGGGGCGCGAATAATCGTGACACATACCGATCACGAATAGCTGCGAAGAATAAAAACGAATTAGGTGCAGTCACTAAAAGCTGCGGTTTACGTCCTGCGCGGTTCCCGGATTCGTTCAGACTTCGGAAGTGATGAGTAAAAAATTATAATAACAATCGTAACAATATCAATTATTGACGCGCAGTATAAGCAGACGGGTATGAACGGCAAAGTCAGCAGTTTATATTACAGCGCCTGCTCGATAAGACCGGGGCACCGTCGTCGCGATAAACAACAATGAAATCTGTATGATAAAACTGTTTGTTCAAAAATCGCACTTAGACTACACGGGGAGAGGGGCGATTTGAATATTTCTCAATAATAACAAGAGAAACATGCATTGTTATTAATACATTTTATTTACACGCTTAAAAGACGAAAGTTAAATTATTACAATAAATTATCATGGTTTTTATTCACTATTTTATTTCTACGTCTGTCAATTTTTGATGAGTAAGATTATATATAATTTTTGTTAATAAGCAACAAAGTCTCAGCTGATCGTTATTTCGGAAGATGTGACCAAAAAGCTTAAACGAATGTGTCAAAAACACGTTCGCCGTACATTTTCACGTTTATTCCATAATTTTTGCTTATAGTTATCTCTTATTCTTATAACTCTTTCAATGTTTCACGCATAAATCTACGACCCCTCACAAAGTGCCACGCGAGTCCTTAATCCAATCAGAAGAGTTTCTGACTTTGATAATCTGAGCATTATTGAAGAATCGTGATATTACCTATTACCGTTTTTTTTTTTTTTGTAGGTAAACGAAAACACACACACTTCGTGTTAAAACAAATAGGTATGTGCATACACTTCGCTACACTCAGAATCTTAAAATTAAGGTTAAAAAAAAAAACACGCGCATCGTGTGAAAACTAACACATTCTTCGCAACACTCGGTGTTTAAAAACTAAACAAAAATAAAAATCGAAATTCGAATATTTACGGCCCATCCGTTTTTGGCGGCAAAACCAAAAACGTTACATTATCTACACGACTCGGTTATCAGTTGCCGGTGTTATCGCTCATCGAAGGCGAAATAGGATTTTCGGTCTACCCGGAAACTCTACAAAAAATTCGTGTTCTCCGCGCTCTTTTGATTATGCACAGCTCTAAAGTCTAAACGGTGGTATTGTAAACTACGATGTTGCTCGAAGTTTTATGTCGTGCGTTCAATTTTTTTCCTAAATAATTTTTGATTGTAAAACGTTCAACGACACCGGGAAACAGCCCGCCTGCCGCAAACGTCAGTGTTTTCGGAGAAAATCGATTTCGGTGAGTTCTCCCCAATCAACAAGTGTCCATCGCAGTCGTGTAGATAATTATTGGACCGTTTTGTTTTCGTTTCACCGTCTTCTCTACTGGATTTCACGTCCGGTTTACCCTAATTTGGTTCGGGTGTCGAGCGTAATCTTCGGCTCTGACCTACCCAGACTTTTTTTGTGCTCCGACTCGTCAAAATAATTAAAATACCCGTAGGATTTATGAACGGTTGCGTGTGTACCAGCAGAGGCAGCAATGACGACTTCCCCTGCGTCCACACAGAACTGTCCTGTTGTTCAATTTTAGTAACTGAAATGGTTACAGTCACTTGCTTAAATTGAGTAGGTAAATAACGTGGTTAATTCACAAGTTCCCGAACAAAAAAAGTAACTATACTCCAGGCGGTGAGTGAACGCGAGTCGTATTAGCTTCGAAAGCCGCGCATTACCCACTCACTCTTCGGCGCGCTGTTCCGCTAAGTTTGATTAAATTAAAAAAAGTTAAATTAGACGACGACGGGTCGGCCGAGCACCATCATTCGGACTTACATTCTCTCACCGCCTGGAGTACAGGTAATACCAAGATACTCGCGGAAATTGGTACGTTACTAAGTTAAGTAGGTAACAAGTTAATTTTATATTTGTACTTACTATGGTATATATTTGGTATAGATGATAGTATTTGTAATTAAAGTATAATAGTTGTCAGGGCGGTGACATGTAACCGGAAACAGATAGAGCTGTTGTTGTCTGTTTTGTAAAGTACAAAACCATGGCTGGGGCCGGGTAGGTGTGTAGAATGGGCCTTTGGGATAAGAAATCTTTTTATGTAAGTTCCGCCAGCAGCGATCGCTCCAAGTTCTTTATACCTAATGCTGTGAGAACAATAAACCTCTGTAAGCATAATTCTAAGGTGAGACAACGGCAGTATAACAATACCAATAGTATGATAACATGAGTTAAGACGTGACTTTAGACAAAAAAAGTCTTCTTCAGTTTCGGGCTTATTAGATGTAAAATAATTAACTATAATATCGGCAACAAAATGAAAAACCCATTTTCACTTCTTTATTGCAAATAGATCGTAACTCGTTAAGTCACTCACACATGTACACAAAAAGTATTTCTTTAAAATATAGGAGAATTAAAAGTAACTTACAAAATTATTGATTTTATTAACTGAGTAGTTAACCATTTTGTAACTTAGTTACTAGTCACTGACCAACTTTAGGGTGTCATAAACATTAAATTCCTAGAAGTTAAGGGCTTAAAAATTGGTGATGACCCTGAGCGTTGTAACTGTAAGCCATGCCATGCTGTTTATGAGTGGCAATTGTTCACTTGGGCGTACTCATGCATTTTGATACTGGAGCTGGCTTTAGGGAATATTTTGTTCTTCTCAACTCACATTTCGCAACGTCAGACATTTTATTAGTGCTTGGTTTACAATCAATTATACGTACATACGTAGCTAATATACAGTCGTAGATTTGCGCTGAAGATGACTACATGGTTGTCGAAATACGTATATGCAAATAAAAAAGTGTATTATTTTGTGATTCGGGTATTTTATTTTTAATACATAGCTAATACTTTTAAGTTGTACAAATAATAGTATAATTAATATATCTGATTTTTAAATATCCCAACAAGTACCTAAAATCAAGTTGGTTCTAGCATAAGCTGTACTGTTACTTTGATGGTAAACCTACTATTAGGCCGTGTGCTAATCTACGACAAGATGTAGTTGTTTGAGTTTGATATAGTATGATCGTATGTCTATTGTCCTTAAATTTGTATGTTACCATTAATTAATTTTAATAGATAATCAAATTTATTTGTTTTTTCAGAATATTTAGGTGTACTTACGTAAGTAGAAAAAGATTAACCATGCAAAAGTATATGTCTAAATCTGAGGTTCGATGTGCAAGTTTATTGAACAACATATTGGATGAAAATATTAAGATAAATGACATTTTAGACAAAATTAAAATGTTCGATCAGTGTGTAAGTTTATAATTTATCATACTTAACCATAATTGTCTACTGAAATTGTTTAGTGCAAAATGTATTATGCTTTAGAATGTACGTCCTGGCGTTGGAAAAATAGAGTTTACTGTTTATGTAATCAATTTTGTTCATAACAAAACTATGCCGTAAGTATATTATAAAATTGTCTTATACTACGTCTACATAAGATACCTACATTATTAATTATTTTGCAGTTTTGTAAATCCTTCGGATAATGAAAAACCTGCTGTTAAAAATATGTTTAATGTACCAGAAGTTGAATCACCTACTGTAAAATCAATACAACTGAATACAACATCTACACCCAAAAAAAATGAAACTATCCAAGATAAAAAGACGGTACAAATTCATACATTACCAGCTAAAAATCAAAAATCAAAATTAGTTGGTAAGTCATTGACTGTTTATTAAAAAAAAGGTTTTTTTAGTGTCTTTTTAACACTTCAAAATAAATTTATTTTATGTATCCTTAGATTTTTCAATGATTTAATTAATAAATTATTTGTTCAAGTTTATTTTAATAGCTCTAAAATATTACATTACAAATTTTTAACGTGTTTAAAGCCGATGATTTATTTTATTTAAAATTTGTTTTTGCCTTATTTCAAATTTGTTTACGTGCAGAGCAGACCTAAGGCTGATTTTTGGGAACGTGTGATGGCCTATATATTCTTTGTTAAATGTGTCATCGACCAAACTTAAATGAATGATAAATTAATTTATTGTAGGCCAAATTAGTCTATCCAAAGTTTGTTAGATATACGACTATATTTAGATTGATATTATTATTATTAGGTAAGTTTTCAAACCAAGTAATACAAATAATTAATGTAATGAAATTGTATTTGTACATAAATTACAATAATAATATTTAATAAATCTAGATAATTATTATTTACTTGATTTATTTTATTGTCTGCAGTTGTAAAACTTAAAATAAAAAATATAATTACCTAACTATAAATTAATTATTATAAGAAAAAAAATAAAAATGTAAAAAATTAAAGGTCATATTTGTTTTCTTATAATTAATTTTATTTTATAACGTGAACTAATTAAGTTAAGTTTTGTTTCAATCAGTAATAATAATTAATAAATCTAGATAGTTATTCACTTGATCATTTTGGTCTAGGCCGTATCAGATAATTTTAAAATAAAACAATTGAAAACAAACTTTTATAATAATGTAAACTAGATTTTTCTCGTCATAAATGATGTATTCTAACACACTTTGGACTAACTAATTTAGGTTAGGATAAACTAGTATGTCCTAAATTCTGGTTTGACTGTATTTCCTAATGTTAAAGTAAGAAAATGTGGTTATGTGAATGTTAAAATATGTCACTATTGTTTACACTTTTTTATGTTTTATTCAAATTATAATTTAAATATACCATATGTAATTATATTTTTAAATTTTATTTTTTCCAGAACCCACTGTAAAAGAACAAAAACATTTGGATTTACTGGGAAGTCTTTATGCAGCAATAATCAATTCTAATATTTTATGCAATTTGTTCCATGAATTGGGCTATATATTTACTCTTTTTGCTGTCAAGGATTCCGAAAACAAATGCAATCATGACTTTCATAATTTAAATACTGTTTATTTCAAATCATCAGATGATTGTCATTATTTCGCTTTCAAAACTATTCAACATTTGCTACACATTTTAATGTACTTGGAAAAACCAATAATTAGTCTTATTTCAAAACAAAAAACAGTCAGCATGTATCTACCAGAGCTTACTAAATCTCTCGAATGTAAATTTAATCCTACAGTTAGTAATATATACCATCATAAATTAATAATTTTTAATTTGTTAACAACAAATAAACTGAATTAATATGTAATTTTTTTACTATTTAGAACATAAATGATGATAAAACTATAAGTTCAAGTATAACCAAAGACATGGTAAAATTTGATGGAGAACATGATACCAAGAGTTGTTTTCCTACGTTAAAAATGTTTCATGCATTTAAGTCTCAAAGGGACGCATTTTATGATTTACTAGAAAATTGGAAGCAAAATGAAAATCAGTTGGATTACAAAAAAACTGTACATATCCTGAAGTTGCTTAACGAAAATAGTAGTTCAGTAAATATGAGTAAATTTGCTAAATTATTTGTTGCACAATTAGTTAATTCCTCGTTCGAGGAGTCAAAGGTAAAAATAACAAAATGACAGTAAAATATAATATGGTTACTATTAATATTAAAATCATTTATTTATTTTTTAGGATGTTTATAGAAATGAAACTATTAAAGAGTTATCAGCATCAAAGTTAGAACTACTTCATCAGCGAATAACCAAACGCGATTATACAAGCGGACAAAATATTAATCCTGCTAATGATTTTCCTGGCGTACAAATGTTTTTTAAAGAACTAATAATGAAGTTGCTTAGAAATGGAATTTTTTATAAACATTTTATTGACACATTAGTTTATAGAATTGAAGTATTAAATGAAATGGAATGGGCTACTGAATTACAAGAAGGTAACTTGTGAACTTTTACCTGTTAGTTAAAATTATTACATTTTGAGATATGTTTTTAAAATGTTTAGGTGCTATATATCAGAAAACGTTTTTTTACCATGTTGATTCATTAAGGTTACTGGCCAAATTTTTGGCTTTTACCTTGTATCATCAGTATAAAGATTGTAATGTTTTGAATCCGTCGTCAAAAGAATATTTATGGAATATTAGATCTAAGGTATTTTATGTTTTACTTAATACATCCATTATATTCATGATTCACCATTAAATACATTTTTAATAATTATCATTACAACTTGATTGTTCTGTACATAGGTTCTACCACCATTACATCTACTTGATAAATTAAATTTTGCTCTCAAACAAGGACACAGTTCCACTGTGTTAACAACTACATGGGTAATTGAGTATTTGTATCAAGTAGACAAGATATCAATTACAACACCTTATTATAAAACCGTTCTGTCGTGGCTCTATTCTCTTTGTACAATCAGTTCTGTTTCAACTGGTTCTGTGTTTCTGCTGAGACTACAATTTAATCATTTAGTTGAATTTATCAATGTACAACCTCACACTTTGTATGATGAGTCTACCCCTTGTATTAATAAAAGTAATTAATTGTTTTGTTTTGTGTTATTCAAATTGTTCTGTATATTTAGTTACTTATAAAATAAATTGAAATTTATTTTGTGTTAGTTCTAGTTCAAAATGTGTTTAAAGAATCAAAAAGTGGTCCAGTAGTAAATACTAAGCAAATTTATCAATATTGTCCACAATTAAATAATTATCGTACTATTCTAGAGTGTAAAGTTAACAGTAAAAAAATCAAGTTTATCTCGCCTACACTGAGCTCATCTTGTAAAACAGGAAATAACCGTTTAATTGAAGTACGTTTAAAATATGTTATGCAGTATTAAAGTTATTGGTTGAAATTAATTGCAGCTTTTTAATTGCAGTTGGAAATTGAATCACATTTTTTCGAAAATCATTCTCCTTCAGTATTAGTTACGGTTGATTTTGTTGCTAAGCGTGTGACTTCGTCGTGTACCAAAAAAATCCAAAATGAAGGCATATCTGCTGTAAAGAATATGTTTGTTGATATCGTGTGTGAAAAATTTAAAGAACATATAATCAATAAAAGAACTGTAAGTGAATTGATTTTTGTGTTGATTTATTGTATCAATTATATTCTTTTGTTGTATAGGATAAGGAGTTTAAAATTGATATGAATGATATTGCTAAGTGTAATACGTTTTTGAATTCTACCGTTCAACAGTATGTAGATAACTTTTCCAAGAACAATATTCCAAATTCTATTAATGAGTTGTTGGATTCTGACATTGTAAATCCTGGTTCTTTGCCATTTTGTGTTGCTGTAGCAGTTCGTAAATTCATAGCATTAGTGAATGAATGGGTTAAAAATCATATAAACATCAAAAGTACAATTTTAATTTTTTTTTTTGTATTATTTATTTTACACTAATCAATAAATGTTTGTGCAGGAATGATCACTACCTACATAAGTGCTGAATTGAAACGTAATTTGAAGGCTGGCAAAATAAATAAAGATGCAAGTAATTTGCGTGAATTAATGTTGTCTACTAAATTGGGTGAGCCCGATGAAGATTTGTTTATTCCAGAAAATCAGCTCTTGAAAGATTTGGATGTGAGTACTTTTAGTAACAGAAAAACAATACATGTACTGATGTACACAATATGCGTGGTGTATTACTTACTAGAGTTAAAGATAGTGTTGCATTTATTTCTAAAGTTTATAACTTTCGTACATGTGAATTTACCAGCTATCAGAATATCACTAATTTAATAATAAATTAAGAGTAAAAAGTTTTCATAAAATTTTGTAATTTTGATAGAATTTCAGAATAACTCTAAAAAAACCAATTTGTTATTGATAACTAATTATTGTAAATTGTTTATCTAATGTTGTTTGTATATACATATGGATACAACTGGGTGGCTAATATTTATAGGTAAAATTTTATTTTATTTTATTAATTTCAGTATAATCAATTAACATTTAATCTTATTAAATTTAAATTACATTGATAAATTGATACAAATGAGCTCTGCTTGTAACTGGTATACGGAGTTTTTATAGTTATAATTATTTGTTTAACTTAAAAATAATTATAAAATTATTTATGTTTACATGTATTGACTTTTTGTAGTTTTATTAACACACATCATTAAGCTCACTAACTATTCTATCAATTGTTTTTTTAATTTGATTTTTAATAACTATATCATTGGTATTATTCGAATGAGTTTCACATAGATTTTTTAATAGACTCTTTACTTCTTTATTTAGATTATTAAATATTGTTTTACTCATGTATTTGGGGGAGTTTCTTGAACTGGTTAATAATGTATAATATGATGGTTTAATGAACTTCCTTTTGTCTATAATTTCTGTAGTGTTAAGTATGTGCATTTTTATCGATTTTATTAAAATTTGTCTAATGTATAGTTTCTAAATAGGTAATATATTTGTATGGTTAAATAATTACCCTGATGGGTAATTTAATGGTAGGGAAAGAGCTACTTTAATAATAATTTTTTGGTTAGTATGCAATGCATTGATATCTGATCTATTTGTGCCTCCCCAAGATGTTATGCCGTGTTATACAATTGAATTACACGATGTTCATTTGTATGTATATTTGTCTTATGATTGATTTATCAAGAAATCAAATTTTGTAAAATAATACAGTTAAGGTCCTCATTTTATTTTTAACGTTCTGTACGTGTTCTGTCCTTTTCAAGTTGAAACAAATTGTCACTCCTAAGTATTTAAATGATTACACCATTTTAATAAGTTTACAACTGCAGTTTGATATATTATCGTCACATTTGTGTATTATAAAGTTGTATCAATTTGGTAGTTGTGATCAAATTGTGACTATAGGCATGCAAACTGACTTATTTATATTAAAAGATAACAGATTTTTTTCCATCCAATCATAGATATAACGTAGATCAACTTCTACAGTTTGTTTTAATTTTTCCCGGTTATCTTCAAAGTTAACTAGAGCTTTATCATCAGCAAATGTAAATAGTTTTCCTTTTAATAAACATGCAGGTATAGAGTTAATATATATTAAAAACAATATAGGGCCTAATGAAGTGCCTTTAGTGACTCCATAATCTTTGACTTTGTGGTAATCACTATAATAAGTTCCAATTGTAATTAGCAGTTGTCTGTTACTTGGATAGCTAGTAAACCATTTTAATGTATTATATTTTATTAAAAAACTTGTATTACACTTAATTGATTTATGAAGAAATAATTATTATAGTGTGGTGAACTTAATTAACTTCAGTTGTAATTTAAATCTTTTAATAATTGGTTCAGTGGCAATTTAAGTTACTGTTAAATTTTTTGAAAAACATGCATTATAAAAGAACATTTTTATTGTTATAAAATTATGTACAATACAATTAAAAAAAAAAAACCAGCTTTTATTAAAGACAGAACCACTTAAGAAAAAAAAAAAAAAAATTATTAAAAAATATAATAACATAGGTTATTTTTAAAGAAAATAATATTGTTTGTTGCATGGAAATAAAACAATGCGTCACAGAATCAATAGAAAAGTGTTCTTACACACAATATCATAAAATTTCCAAACTCATTAATCTGGTAAATAAAATCATTGTGGTTGGTAACTTGAGTACAGTTACAATGAAATGCTGTTTGGTAAACACTCCCAACATTTTGTTTTAAGGTATGAGTTTGAAATTTGTAAGGTATTTTTGGTAATAAAATAATTTATTACTAAACCTTCATACTGTATAATATAAAACATTATATTTTTTTATGCATCAGCATTGTACAGGTACTTTAATCAATTCATTATTATTAATTTTTACTCATTTGAATTTTGTTTTTTTATTCATTAGAATTTTGTTTTTTGACTTTTTTGAATTTTCTTTTTAAACCATCATGTTTATTTGATATTGTGCCAGATTGTCCATATTTTGTCAGTAATAAGTAATTGCGGAACACAATTGTGTGGTTTGCACATTTACTTTACTTACACCACCCTCAAATTGAATAGCGTTACACTTTTACCATAATATGTAAGTTACCTCTAACAAAGATTTTAGTTTCCAGATTTATGAGTTAGAAAACTTTTTGTTACTTTGTATAAGAACAATTTTCTGTTGTTTCTGCAGTGTGCAATATTATTCCTGAGCAAACTATGTTATCCTCTTTTAGGAAAAAAAATATTTGTATGTATTAAAACTAAAACTATTGACCTGTATTTCTAATCTGGAAATAAAAATATGTCCAATGTTATTGTATCAGTTTAAAGGTGTCTTAAACATTTTGTTAAATTAGTATAAATAAAATCAAACATTTATATTTGTATAAATGTAATATTACTTTTCATACTAATTGATTATGGTCAATGCTATGTACGCTAATTTGTCGTATAATTCCATTTCTTGTAGACTGGATGGTGATAAGTTGATTTTTAGGGGTTGTTTTGGAGTAAAGTTGAGTTAGAGGATTTGTATCAATTTTTAAAAACGGTGCCAAAATGTAAAAAAAATTGTAAAACATTAACGCCAAAACCCTGGAACATCCATGTTATGGGCTTATCCCTCACTTCAACCTCCTGACCCATTTGAGTCAACTTTTTGGGTCGATTGGGCCTCACTAAACCACAATACAGCATTGTCACTATAACTACACATATAGGTGTGATTTCTGATAATTTCACTAATGTTACATGGTTCAAAACTAACTTGATATTAAACCCAGACAACATAAAATCAAAGTTTTAAAAATGTGTATTGATTACGAGTCATACAAGTTGGCAATTCAAATGTGCTAATAGTATTTCAATTATGAGAACAATAAGATTAACAAAATATGTGAAAAAGTGCGCTAAATAAGTTTCTTAGTTTTAGTAAAATAATATGAAATTTGGTCTTATCAGTGCTATTAGTAAGTAATATGTGGATTAATATTGTTATTATTCTATTTTTTTTCCAGATATTTAGTTTAAAAATAATGGAAATTGACGACCATAAATTAACTTCACTGGATTTGTTTAGTTATGCTGAAAATTTCAAAATTATTTTAGAGAACAAAGCCAAAATGAATTGTGGTGTGTATAAATTTATAGTGACAAGACTGATTGATAATGTATTATTAGCAAGTACGTCAAAAGTTTGTTGATCATGTTTTTTTTATAAGTAATAAAGCAATTAACTTGAATATTTTTGGTTTTAGCATATATTATGCCAAACCTGTTTAGTACGGAGGTAATGAAAGCTTATTATCCATACATAATAGAAAAGTTATATGCAGTTTCAAAAATAATATGTGAACGCAACATATATGTATTATCAGAAAAATCCAATTCGCAGAAAGCCGTTATTAGTGAAAAAGTAACAGCTTGGATAACATTTTTCATTGAAAATGATTTTCTAACTATTGATGAACTTACCAATCAAATCATGTCGATACTACGAATATCTTGGCCCGAGGTAATTTTTTTGTTGTGTAAACTGAACAATTGATTCATTAAAAGTAAATAGTGAACTTTAATTTTTGTTTCATTTTTCCAGGACACATTAAAGTGTTTGTCTGTTTGTTTTAAAGACCTAAACAGTGTATGTTTAAAAAAATTTGATGATAATAAAGTACAAGAATTATTTTTATGGCTCACCCATTTCATGAATGTCATTGAAGATATTGATGAAGGGTTTTAAGAGAATACTAAACAAATTATTTTAAAGTTTTTTTTTTATTACATATTATATTAAGTCAAACCAATTTATTATTAAGATTTTATTGTTGTTGTCAATCATAAGACTGATTTATTTGTACTTCAGTATCTGTAAACACGATATAGACAAATGGTGATTTTTTCCTATAGTTTTCTAGAAACTCGTGTATTGCATATTACATACTTTTGCAAATTATTTTGAGTGTTTTGTATGGTTTTTGATAAATAACATTAAATCTCATAAGTCTGTTTTTGTATTTAGTTAAAACGTTAGAATTAAGTAGATAAGCATTTTGTGAAATATTGTATTAGGTAATTTTTCATTTTGATCTTGTAAAAATGTATTGTCTACTAACTATTTTTAAATTGTTACACAGGCTCTAATGCTACTTGTACTAATGTGAATTATAATTTTAAACTGTTTAGTCTCAAACAATATTGACATTTACTCCAAGTTCTGTTCTTCTTAAACTTACCAATATTCTCAAAATCATTATTTCAATAAACTATTTTGTTTATGAAAATTGGATTCAATTTAAATGTTAACAGTAAATGAGTTTTCCATAGTATGTGTAAAAATATTTATTTTTATTGTTAGTGGAATAAAAAAAAAATACATTTTTGGACTAATTGTTCCTTAAATAAAAATATTTAAGGAAATATAATTTTTGTATTTCATTTATTTTTTTCCCTAAATCATTTCATATTTAGGTACCATATATGTTTGTCATTATTTGTTTAAAGCGTTTATCTACGAAAACAGTACACAGTTCACCAATTCTACAATAATTTCTTTTATTTTTTATACATTTAATAATTAAATCTTTATAAACAGAAAACAAAGTATGTACCAGTTTTTGTTTCAGTATTGAAAATTCTCACATTTTGATGTGACCAAAATATTACAGGGAAAGTATTCTATCAATTGCAGTCACCTGCAGTGACACTGTTCAGTGTTTCTGCTGCTTTTGTGTGATACTATTTCTGTTTAGATTTTACCCCATGGTATCCATTAACTTTTTGGTGGATTTTGTATAAAAAATTAATTTTTTTTTTCTTATTACAATTAAAAGGGTGTCAAACAGGTAATCATGTAATCATGTAATTGGCTTTCAGTATAAGAACTTCTAGAAGTATCATATTATAATTTAATATGCAAAATAGTTTGACTTAAGAAAACATATTGGAAAATTGTTTTGTCACAAATAAATGTGTAGTTGTAATGTAATCTTAGTCAACTATTGTTCGACTATTAATTAGGATACGATAACATTTTATTTGAATAATAGGTAAAAGTAGAGAACTTAAAAACTAAGTATGCATAACCATTGATATATTGTCAATGTTAAAATATTGAACTTTGGTGTGAATATGATTTAATGGTTGAACAAACGTGCCCAAAAATCATTGTTTCCATGTATTGCAGTTTTAAGTTTTTAAAAATATATAACAATATGGAACTTATGATTTTATTATTGTAAAATAGAAAAAAAAAAATTAGTTTATCGGTATGGGCAACGCTCAACTTACCGAAAAACAAATTTAGTTTTACTCTAACGGTATCATCGAATATTTCAAATTTGTTATCTAATTACATATCAATGTTTTTAATGAATATTAAAGAACAAAATAACAAATCCTACTACTTGTAGAGTTATTTAATAAGCTCATGATCTATTACATTTACCCGTCAAAACATTTTTTTAATCTCAATTTTAAATTAGCGCTAGGTAAAAATCCTAGTGTAGTTTTTGTGTTGGTAAAATAAAACCTATTTTTTCTGTTGTGAACACAGAAGAATCGACTGTAATTTTTTGTACTGTACCATTCATTTTTATGTTTTGTCTAATAACAACACATGTTACGATCAATAACATTTTATAATTTATGGAACGTTAAGCATAATATTTTATGATCTGTTATTTTATTTTATTGTTAACAATTATTGTACATTTTTGTTTCTATAAATCAAAACTAGAGGCTACAAGACTTAACCTAATCGTTCGGAAATTGTATGACTTGATTTTTTTATATTATATTATAAAATCTAAAACTGTACTGTATTTAAATATAATATCTACATATTTTGTGAAATTATCGGCATTTATGCGCACAACTAGTTCTCAGTTTGACCGATACAAATAAAATAATTTTTTTGTTTAATTTAATTTGTTGAAACATTATTGATTGTAGTTCCCTATTTCGAACGCAATTATGAGTTTTTCATACGTATTTCGATGTGTTTTCATAGGGGTACCCAAATCGAATAATTATAATATGTTGGTTGTACCATTTTATATTGATACAAGTAAGTTTCATCAGATTAAAAATATATTATCTTTCGCTTTCGTTATGACGTCTGTAAACATACACTAACCTGTACGATGTTATTATATTACTACTATTACTACTATTTACTATAACTAATGATCCTAGCAAATTTTTTTTTTTACACCATCGTTTTTAAAACGTTTATTTTGGTAAGTACATTAGAATTAAAATATAATAAAAAACAAAATTTCGAGGAGGATTAACGTTTGTTCTCTCTGTCGTCTAACGCGGAATACACATTGTAGCTCCTGTCAGGAAACTTTTTGTCCGGTGTCATTGTTGTTGTTAGTGCCGTCCGTGACTGCTGCTGTTTGCTGTGTTATCCACGGTTCTTTTTTGATTTCGGATACGGTCAAGCGATATTTTAGTGGCGCCAGTAGCTTGGAAATCGTATTCTTACAGACTTCTGGAATCTTGTCGTCCTTCGGAAACACCACTGGCTTTTGCACTTGCTACAGGTATAACAGGAACACGTGAAAAAAAAAAAACAAGTACTACTACTATTCTTATAATTTAGCCCTCCGTGTAGGCTGCCCCCAACTCACATGTTTTACGATCAAATGAATCGTCGGACTATTAAGAAGAACGGAAGCCTGTTAAATTCAGATACGAAGTCAAAATCAGAGAACGTAATACCAATATCGTGTTCAGGAACATACAACGCTTTTGGGGATAATCAAAAACAGAAATCGTCAAAAACACGAATTCTTTCAGGAATCATTATTTTAACAGTTATAAATGGATTTTTAGTCTTGCCAATACATTTTATTGGGTCTCGTAAACGCGTGGAGGTAATCGATTTATAAGCTTAACCAACCATTCACGGGTAGGTGGTACACGCATATTTTCTCTCTGAAAACTGTTCGTACCACCGGGCCCCGTTAAACAATACGTTTGTCTCAACAACGCGATCCAGCCGTTTTATCCCTATCCACTATATAGTTGTCGCCGCCTTTGTAAAACCATTTATTTGTTTGATTTAAAATCACGCCTATTTATTGACACAAAACGTATCTGGAGTCCCCGAGTACACCTACTTTGAGTAATTTCTGGTACGTGGTATCGTCGAACGGCAACGTGCCGTATATCATGGCGTAGAGCACAACGCCCATGGACCACACGTCCGACGTGTTGGGCTGGTACGGTATGCCGTTGAGTATCTCCGGGGACGCGTACGCGTAACTGCCGCAGAACGTGTGGCTGGTCTTCATCTGGCCGTTCTTCTTGATCATGTTGTCCCGGGCGAAGCCGAAGTCCGACAGCTTGATCTTGTAATTGCTGTCCATCAGTAGGTTTTCGCATTTTAGGTCTCTATAGTCAATGGACAGCTTAGGTTAGGCGTCGGGTCAGGTTATTCTCGCACACGAACGCGGCGGCGACAGTTTTGAAGGAACTATAAATACAGCAACGACACGATTCTCCGCTGGGGAATCATGGGCACAATCAGTGTTTTGTTTATTTTTATTTTTTTTTCCGCGGGGACGGGGTTGTTTTTATCGTATTATTACAGGCTATCGGGCCTACCTAAACAAAAAAAAAAAAAAAAAAAATTAAGAAAAATGAACCGCGCTTCAAGGACGATGAATACTGTATTTGACCGCACCAACTGGATAAGCTGCTATCGGGCGAGAATAAACCAAATGTTGTGGGTAGACGTAGAGCAGCTGATGATGATGTCGAGGACACCGTCAGTGGCCCTGTGTCGGAGAGGTCTACCAAAGAGGAGGCCGGGGTAGAAAAAGCTAGATGTCAAAAGGGACGAAAGAGCAGATAAGAACATGGGACATTCCATGTTATACGCGCGCGATTATTTCAAATTCATCTGTGAGCCGAATACCTGGTTGGGATAACTCTATAAGTACAGAGATGTGCTCAGCTCCCTTTTGAAGAGGAATAATCCCTCTCTAGCTCACCTGAATTTCGTCCATGATCATATTGATATTACCTGTGTACGACTCCGTTTTTGTGACAATACTCTACGCCGTTGACGAGTTCCATGAACCATTTGCGTGCCCTGGCGAGGTCTATCCGGACGTCCCTTTTGATGATATCCAACAAACTTCCGTTTTCTGCGTACTCCATTATGATGTAAACACTTATAAACAAAATTCGATTAAACACGCGCAGTTTTTCTTTTGGTACACGCCGAACGCGTGAGAAACAAAAAAGTTTGGTAAGAAGTAGTTCCAACACCGGAGGAATCTTCAATTTTAGTGTTTACAGCGTATCGCGACCGTGACCGAGTAAAAATTTATCAAGATATCGATGAAACGATGAAAGATCTCTGAAACCATTTGGATTAGGACTCGGATAAAGAAACATATTATTGTAATAAAATCAGGTATCTCTCGGACGAGACGAGATTCAAGTAGAATTTTTTTAGACGAAATACAGCACAATAATAATTCAAAACTCTCAATACTCTGACACTTTTAATCATAACGAAAATTAAATTCGGAAAAAATTGATTAACCAATGATTATAAAATCTTGGTACTGAAATCACCGTTTTGGTCTGGTTTGTTGAAAAACAAAATTATTTACATAAGTGCTTTAGCTGTAGGTACAAGACGACGGTTAACAATCATTTTTGTGTTTGAACATTTTTAGATGGACTTTGAAATTTTTATCTAGATAAAATAAATATTGTCGAGTCGTCTTGATGAATTCTCTTTCTCAGTACTCTTAATCAGTAACCTAACTCGACACTGTTACAGGTGTCAATCAAGGACGGATCCAGAGGGGGGGCAAGGGGGTTCCGGGCCCCCCCCGAAATTTTGAAATGAAAAAAAAAAACAAACATGAATATACAATTTACGATCAGTTCAATATGTTGATAATCTTGTATGCAAGTAAATTTAATTAACAAAGCCATTCTGAAATCGTATTTATATATCACTGCGATATCTCCTGAAGTCATAAAACCGTGATTCAAATAGCGCGCCGATTTCATTTAAGATCTCAGACCTCAAGATAGCGACTATATCAAATTCCTTCTACACGTACAGAAGAACACGATACAAACGACATTTTCATTGTTCAAAGATCAAAATGACTACTCATACATCCATATTCAATAAATGTAAACCCAATCATCTCAAACAGTAGCACGTATTTTATATGATGTTGCACAATACGCAACACATAGTACTTTTCTTTAGGTAACTGTAGACATGGAGTATGTAAACTGCTCATACTCGTATTATACCTTTTTAATAACTATAAACTGATACTTGTGCGCAGAAATGCAATATGAAATTTCATAAGGGACTGAGGGTATAATTTGAAATATTTTGATCGGGCCCCCCCCGAAAATATTTTCTAGATCCGTCCCTGGTGTCAATAGTTAATAATTAAGTAATCAATATACAAAAGTCGAATGTATTGTTGACGTATCGCACTATTTTGTGATTTTAAGATAGATCTGAATTTCGTAATCTCTAACGTCAAGAACTGATTGAAGTATGAATTTGACCGGATTATCCCCCCAACCCCTCCCCCCCCCCAAAAAAAAAAAAAAAACAGAATAAAAAGCTATTGTTGAAAACACATTGTTATAAGTTTCTTCAGTATTTATAAAATAAAAGTTATGTATTTAATTATTTTTTGAAAGCAAACTGGTGTATGTATAAAACTTAACGGGAATAGTTATTGATAGTCGATCAAGTTCGATGCTCTAATTTCCTGGTTTATTCATTGGAATAAATACAATGAGTTAAAACTGAAGTGAAAGTTGAAAACATAATTGTTTTGTATCCATACGAGAATCGTCTAGCTCCAACTATAACAATATAGTAAGCTACGAAACGACTTTCGGGGTAGGTATTTCGCACAAAGAATTCAATTTATTTTTATTTGCTGTCCGAAAGGAGAAATTAATAACGTTTGGTTTGTTTTTTTTTTTTGTGAGAAGTCGCCACATGCATTTCATCTGGATTTAAAGATCATTTTTTTTTTTCTACAACTATCTGCGTTTTGCATAAAAAACAATAATGCTATTATTGTAATCGCGCGTTACCGGTGCGTCGTATCGATCGCTTGATAGTATCTGATCAGATTTTCGTGCTTGAGACCTTTGACCACATCGATTTCGCGGGGCAAAAATTTTTCCAAATAATCCTTTGCCGCTTGACGTTTAGTTACAATTTTGATGGCCACATCACACTTATGCCGTTCGGAATGCGCTATCTGTGAATTCAGCGCCACAAAATTTTTAAAAAAGAACGGTACCACGGTAAAGGTGTGCAGTAACGACTACGGTATTGGGTGGGTGTCATATTGGTTTCAAAGTTGCGGTTTATCCGTATTATGATTTGAAAGCAACGATAGATCATTGCATTCGAAAAAAACAACTTTGAGCTATCTAGTCTAATGAGTCCTGGGTGAAAATAAAAAAGATCGCGAATTACTTTTATTATATACGTAAAAAAAAAAAAAAAAAAATAGCGTATTATACCTGGCAAAAACTTTTTTCAATATTTTATGACGTATTAAATTAATTTAGTACACAAAAGTTTGAAAACGTCAAGGAATAATTTTTTATAACGTTAGTGTAACAGGTATAACCGTTCTGACACCGGATTTGGCATTTTCATCGTTTACGACGCAGAAAATAATCTAAATACAAAAAAATGATTCGAATTAAAGCCAAAATTCAAACTTTTATGTGGTATTCAACGTAACGATTGGATTGCACTCCTTTTACTCGAAAACGTCATTACAAACCTGAAAATTTCAAATTTTTTACCGTATCGGGTTTTTTTTTTTTTGGGGTAAAACTCAAAAAGTAAGCGAAATTTCAAAAAAAGCTTTCGTCAAAGTACCAGTGGAGTCCATAAACCTTTGAGAAAAGTTACTGACTTTGAAAATCAGAGCGTCGCTTCTGTACGAAAAGTTGTTGATAGAAAAAAAAAAAAAAAACATTATTGTAAAAATAATACATTCCTCCTTGCTTGTCGCTCAGAATTTAAAAAAAAGTTTGCAAATCAAACGTGTGTCGACGTAAAAAATTTGTGTTCGTAACATCGCAGTTAATAATATCATCGTACTACCACGGAAACATATTGTCGCCACCGGACGAATCCTACCAGAGACGTGTTGTTGTCGTTATTATTAACCTTAACTGTGGCGTACGACCCGCTGCCGACGTTTCGGCCTACCGTGTACCCGTGCGTCTCCAGCACCGAGAGCTTGTGGTCTTTCGATTTGGGCCTTTCCTTCGGTCTCTCTGGATCTGCAGTTCCCGTGTGTGCGTTGTCTACTCCATTGGCCATTCAAACTCAAGCTTGGAAATTTTGACGACGTTAAAATGTGTGTGTGGTAAAAGCTTGTTATACGTTATCAATGTATTGATTGTTTGTTAAAATGAATTTTTTTCGAGTATCCATAGTTCACTTGGTTTTATCGCGGCCGCGCCGCGTTGTTTGGCACGTTTTAACCACTGTTACCCGGGTAACTACGTATATAGGTGGTGCAGCTCGGGCAGTGGCGATTGTCGATAATATTGTACTATCAGAGAGTGCGCGCCCAGGGGCGTTAAAATCTCTCGTTCGCGCGCTGAGCGGACGGCGGCGGCGGTGGCTGTAGAATTTGCGCGTTAGGCCCCCGCTGTAAGACTGCCGGGAAACGTGCGCTGAAGGTAGTGTTTTTCAGCGTAGTATTTCTTATGTACTATTCGTCGGGATCTTTCGGTGTTAGTTTTAAAATCATTTTCTCATGATGATAAAATTAAGATACTACAGTTTCAAACTGTTTTCACTACTTTTGATTATAGCGCGTATTGAAAGACCAATAACAAATTGCTTACCGATTTAATATACGACTTGTGTATAAACCATTGAAAACAGCATCAAACTACCCACGCGACCTAGAGTGATTTCGGTTTTTTTTTTTTTTTATTACTGTTTTTAAAATAGTGATCCAACTTTTCACAGTATCTCAGCTTATTTCGTGTATAGTTTTCAATTTAGAATCGCTATACGTGTGTACAATCTTAACCGCATACTTTTTATGTTAGGTTAAAAGATTTAAAAAAAATCAAAAATTTAAAATTATGAACGTTTTTACATTGAAATCGTTTTGTCATATTGTTTTTGGAAATAAATCTTTTAAAAATCAATCAATTAATTGAAATTCATACGAACTGTTGGTTCAATTGTAATACAAATTTCAAACAATTTAATTAGTTTGACCATATAATATAATAGATAATATTGAATTCAAATTTTAAACCCACTCAAATTAGCGACCAACTCCACTATAGTGATCCATTGTTTTTTAATCACGGGATATTTCAGTCATACTTCATGCAACATTTTATTGAAATATTTCAAATAGTTTTAAAAATATGTTCAATATATAATATTCAAATATGTTTTAAAACACTAGTTAGGATACGTTACGCATTACGACAATTTTTTCGGTTTGAGTTTAAAACGTGCAAATAAGGTGTGATTCGGGCAACGAACCACTCAAAAATAGCAATTGTCTATAAGTGGTCAACTTTTGTCAAAATGGCTGTTATTACGATCGTCTGATAATTCAACACTTTCAAACATAAATTAAGTGTTCTTAACTATTTGTGTTGAAATCTTAAATATTGAGACGGAATTTAAGACGGGAAAAAATATTTTTAAAATAGGAAGGGGGGATCCTTTTTAAAAAACTATTTTAGCGTACCTACCTTTTCTAATTTGGTACACTTCATGGTCTAGTATAGACACACCAGTATAAATCAAATTTTGAATTTAAGTCCTACTATTCTTTCTTATTCAAGCACTGCCTAAATTCGTTATCATACGAAAAACGAAACTGATCATCATGTGCTTGTTCAACATAATATTACGCAATAACACAATTAATACAATACTATAGGTCGGTACCGTGTGCCGCACATAATATGATAGGTTTTTCTCGTAAAAATCCTATAATATGTGTTGCGTAAAAACTACAATAATTGTTGTTATGTTCAAATGTTCAAAAATCTACGTTTAATCGTCGTTATATAATGATATAAGTACATTAATATTGTTTTGAACTGATGCACTTAGCGTTGAGAGTATCGATTATCCGAGTTTCCAGGCGACTAATAATAATTATTACCCTTAAGTATATGGCCTATGGATATTAATTATATATACTGGCACGTAATTAAACACGATGTTTTGAGCTGGTTTTCCGTGAATAAATTGCATTGTTTTTTCGATCGTTTTCTAGCGTGACTCATTTCGGTCGTAAGCGGATCTGTGTCACGACGAGCAACAATGTACAGAAAAAAACAACTATCTGTCCATCTGTAAACAGTTCTCGTGAATAAAAATAATAAATTTATACACTAACAATTCGCCAAAACGTTCAAAAATTGTCAACGACGTACAGGTATAATAATATATAATTAGTGAAAAGAATTAACTGCGATATAAGTTAAGTTGTGGATCAATTCAATTGCCTTCAGTTAAAAGTTTAAAGTTAACAACGAAAAAAAGTTAAAGAGTTAAGTTAAAAGTAAAGATAGTAAATGAAATACACACGGTTAAAAAAAAGTTAATTTTTTTTTTTGCTAAAATATTCACATGTCGTAAAACGCCCAATCTGTTGTATGTTCAACTTGTTTATTTCGTAAAATAAATTATGGAAACAAAACTAAATCAATGAATTAGTTTTAGCTGTTGGTTCTGCTTGGAAAATAGAAATAAACTTAACTTTGCAAAAATAATAAATAACTATATAAAGTTGAATAAATGCAGTAAAATGTTAACTGAATGAGTTCATAAGTTAAAAACAAAAATAATTAACTAGTAGGGTTAAACAATAATCAACTTTTCAACTAGTTAATGCACACCTTTGATATATTGTTCAAGAAAGTTAAATTTTTCTGTAGTATTTTCGCTAAGAAGAATGAAACTGCAATATTCTTTACCGTAGGTATCAAACCTAAACCAAAATATGTACAGTTTGAAAAATTCTATTACAAAATTTGAATTACATTTTTGAATTACTACGTACTTTTTTTATTTTAAACGTATAGGTTTCTGAAAGCATACAGCATTTGCATTGTTTTAACTGTATCTATTTGTTTAGCGTTTACGTTTAAGTTATTAATGGTTTCTATGGACGTAATAACATACACGCAAGACACGATAAATTCAGTCAAAAACGAATTGGACAACACATTTCTTACACCGATTTCGAACAAAATTAGAATCGTTAACAATGAGCAGACATCTCATGAAGGTAAGACTGTAATTATTGTTTCGGTACATTATTGTGTTTATCTAATTATAATTTTCGAGAATATTATGATCTGAGCCTAAACACATTTTTATTTTTGCTACGCGGCGTGTAAGTGGAAGATCTTTATTTCTCTAGGTTAGGCTAAATCACTAAAAACAAAACAATTTTCATAAGTTAAAAATCCTTATGACACAAAAACATTAACATTTTGAGGAGCTATACAATATGATATTTAGGCAAACAAACGCTATAAATTCCGTTCCACCCATCATATTGTCTTTAGAGTTCGTTTTGTACCATTGTATTGGCTACATTTTGCATAGCTAACAGGCCGGGTTGATTTTCAAAAGTGTTTCATTTCCGTTTTCGAAATTTATTCAATGTTAATTTAAAACGAAAATAACTTAAATTCAATAAAGTCCCATAGACATGAGCGTCGTATACGATATTGTAAATCATTCAACATATAAAATATGAACGATAGAGTACGACGATTCCGTCTTTTTTATGTTGCGTTTCCCGGCCCCGTAATCTTAAAATACACTTATGTCTATAACGCATAATAATACTATGCACTATATACTAATACATACATAATCGTATAGCTCGGAAGGATAATGTTTCTCAAGAATTTGTCTAAGAATAATGTAACCGTGATTCCCCGGAAAAATTTTGGATCGTACGGCAAGTAAGTATAGCTGATACTACCGATAAATGGCCTAAGGACAATTATTAATTGTCTTCGTTCTCGAAACTACGGCAGGCACCTTGGAAGTACGAACCGTGCCTACATCTAGCCAAATCGGTTCCCGTTTGAAAGTAAGGACCTCTTCATATTCGTGGTCAAATTGGTTCCTGTTTAAAACTTGCTCCTTGGGAGTATTGAGAATTCGAATCGTCTACAAAGTGAAATTAGCGAAAATCAAAATCAATAAAAAAATAAATAAATAACAGATTGTTTCTATTATACTTGCAGTTTCTTTAAACAACAGTTCAGAAATCATAAAAAAACAAGGTGATCTTAACTTGTAGCCACAGGTGGGCCAGTCAATTAATATCACGGTAAGACGAATGTCTTCGGTAAAAATATGTCTACAAAATTGGCTTTTACAAATTTATCTCGGCTTCAACAACGTTCTCTAAAGAAAAAAAAAAAAAGAAAAACTTTTAAATAAATTACTTCAGAAAAATTTAAATTTTTTAAAAATAACATCATATCATATGCTTTTAAATTTCAAACAACCATCGGTTCCAAACCGTTCTGAAACAATCACGTAAATATAAATTCACCTGAATTAAAAGGATTGGAACCCTCCACTACATTTCTCCGTCCATCACGTTCAAACCATAGGAATTCAGGCGTTTCCCTTGCCAATCGTACCGATTGATCTAACGATGCGATAAGCAAAACTTTGTTTGAGATCGTCGCGATGTTTTCTTGTAAACGGTTTGTTCACTTTTTGATCTTTTTATCTCAAGTTATCCAACATGTACGGATAAACATTTGTTTTTAATATTTGATTTGTGTGTATCAAGGCAATAAATTACAACGTATTTGCACCGATTGGCAGGGGAAACGTACATATATCCCTATGATTCGAGTGTGATGGACAGAAAACTATAGTCGACGGCTCTAATGCCTTTAACATGACGAGACTATATTATAACTTGCAGGTCGCCTTTATCATTCCATAAAAACTGTTCAATTCTGTCCTAACGAAAATCAACACGGTTAACATAGTTCTGTATGCCGCGGAAATGAGGAGTACGGTACCTATGAGGGTGACTCCCTAGAATTTTTTTGTCTGTCGGCAAACGGTGAAGTAGGTTGAAAATTTTAGATTTTTGAAAAACAGACTACAGGTACAGATTACGGGTGTCAGACACTAGATCAGGAACTCGGTATGATAACCGCTAGTCGTTTAAAAGTACCGACCGCGATCGTTTGACAAAACAAAATACGGTTTATCCCATCCCGTAGGATGGTCCTGAGCACGCCACTATGTGCGGCTAGCCAACATGTTTTACGGACGGGAATCGATTCGGCCGAACGGAGAACTGTCCCGGGAACGCAGATTCTATAACAGCCCTTCGTGTTTGGTTTTTGCGCTTTTTCCGCAGGTCAATATCGATCTGTGTTTACGGCGCCTTGGGAGCGATTGCCGGTACGACTGGCGCCACGCTTTACACGGGCAAGCACTGTCCGTGGTTCAGAGATATGCTAAAGAAACATTTCCAGGCGATGGACAAAGCCATCACTGTGATCTGGAAAGAAGAAAAGACTGGCGATCAGTATTTCGACGAATCGACGAAAACCGCGGAAAACGAACAAACTAAACCCGACGAACCGGACAGATAGTACACGCAGTTCCTATATGTTATATTCACTGTTATTACGGATGTCGCGTGCAAAACTTTGATCACGTATTCTCGTAATTAGCTACGTAATCGTCGATCACTTGCTTATATAAATTATTCTACAGGAAATCTATTTAGAAAAACTCGACACTTGAGATGACCGCATTATTTTTTAACATTTAATACGTTCCACAAAATATGTAAATAAATATTTTATTAAAAATTATCTCCGTGTTGGCCTTACTGTTTTTGATTAGCTGCAATAGCTGAAACGTTCGCAGTGTAGTTATGAAAACTAGTTTGCGCGGGACAAAATTGTTCTGCATGTAGACGTAATACTGTTATAGAATGATAATTTTTTTTTTTTTTTTTTTTAGAATAACTTTGTCTGTAAAACAGCTCGTTTTAATTTTTTTTTTTTGATACCATACGTAGATTTTAAAATATCGCTGCGTTAACGTTCGTTACGCTTCAAGATTTTTAATTTGTTGTAAAAAAGTGGTTGGTTAAGTTGAAAAAAAAAAAAAAAATTAGGTAGAAGTGTTTTGTAGATAAATTTCTACTTATAAAAAAAAAAAAAACTATCCTTCAACCTAGTACAGGGTAAAACAGTCCCGCGTGAACTGTGTTTCACGATTCAATTGCGAGGGTATCGCTAAGTAAAAAGCGATGAGCCATTGATTTCATAACAATATATTTTATTTTTTATAAATCACTGATATTACATGAAAGTAGGTTAGACTTTGTATTATTTTTATCGGCGTCATAGGCCGCCGACCAATATATTGCGACACGTCAGCGTCGGCTATAATATAATATAATATAGATATCTTTTTCGGTGAATGAACAGTCCGTTGCACAGGGTGTGGAACGTTTGTCAACTGATTAAAAATCGAAACAACGACAAATTAGAATGGAAAAAATGTTAATTAAGTGTGTACAAATTAATTTTCATTACGTTTTAGTAGTATATTTTCTACGTCGGTAAGAAAATATTCGTGTCGTGTACGGGTTATAAGTACCATGATTTTGTTTGTGTTTCACCTGTTTATTACTCGATAACTATTGAACGACCTATTCTTGTTTTACGACGAATCGTAATTTTTTTTTTTTTAAATAACTCGACGTTTTATTTTCGGTGTGGCGTCCTCTTAACGTATTCTGTTTTTGATTCATTTCCATCAAGTTTACATTGGTTTTGTTCCCCTAGTCGGATCCGCGTCGGCATTAAAAAAACGTGTTCATATACAAAGCGCTTTATTTTTCCCTTACATTTAACATAATTACTAACATAATCGATCGACTAAAAACCGTCGTCGCTTTATAAAACACTTTTTATTGTTCGTTGGTGGTCAAAAGTATCCTAGATTCGAACTCGAGTCACTCTTGTCGGTCACCCTGCAGCCTATTGCTGAGTGTTAATTTTAATTTTTCAAACGTTCGTTTTGTTTTATTGTTCCTTAAGTCTTTTTCTTGCGACTTGTGTCAACCGATATAAATAAACACATATTATCAAGTGTACAAGCGATCGGAAATTGTTCGGAAATATTATCTAATCGAACGTTCCCTCGAACGACATACCGCCGAGTCATCCTATATGTATACATTTTACAGTAGAGGCCTGATAAAATGTTTTATATTAATTATTTATGTTTTTTTTATTCATCAAGGCTTCCTACTATACGCTATATATTTACACATATCATAACAGTTAGCAAACGCATAGTTCTTAAAAAAAATCAAACATAAAATAGACTATCAACGAACGAAATAACGCGGTTGACCCTAAGCGATAAACCAGAAGAAAAAGTTGGCCGATAAACAACGAAACGCACTTTGCGTGTACACACATTCCTATCAGAGTCGTCTGACGAGTGGAGAAACGATGTTCTCGAGGTGTTACTAGAGGCACTTCTGGACGATTTATTTCTTCGGTTTTTCTTTTTTTCTCCCTCGCTCAGTGAAATGCCGACCAAAATCGCGATCGCGGGCCTCGCGCTCTTGTCCGCCACGCTGCTCGCGTGCGAGGACGGCAGATTCCAGCCGTTGGATACGGCCAAAACCGCGGCGGGACGGGCGCGGGACGGCTTCAGCGTGTCGATTTCCGGCGATCCGGACAAGTACATACCGCACTCCATGTACATCGGTAAGTGCGCAAAAACATCGTGACATTTTTTTTTTCTGTTCTTCAAGACCAAAATATCATTTGGTATACGTTTTCCCAAAAGTGTGTTGAAAAGTTAATTATTTTTTAACTTCCACACTTGACTAACTCTTAGCATTCTCGTTTTTGACTGGTTCGGTTAAAAATTTTATCGCATTAATTCTACTTTTTACTATAGTCAATTACTATCGCTGTTGCAAAGTTAAGTTTATTATTATTTTTTTTTGTGTTATCAAGCGGAACCAACAGCCAAAACTAATTTATTGACGTTTCTCTATCGTTAATTTTCCAAACTACATATTATTAAGTTGAACACACTATATTGGACTGTATTTATGACGACTTGTGAATATTTTAGAAAAAAAAAAAACAAACTTTTTTTTTTAATCGAGTTAAGTTTTCTATCTTAACTTGTCTGGTTATTTTATTCCGTTTTTTTAAACTTTTATGTGAAGGCAATTTAGATGAATCAACTTAACTTATCGCAGTGCCGATCGTACCGATATACATATTGATCCAAAATATGAAGCGATCATAAGCGCGATTTCGGAGGCTATTGGGATTTTAGGCCCCCATTCCGGTTAGTCTTAAACAGCTGAAATTGATGAAAAATTACACATAATAGCTACCTAATCTTGAGGACAGGGCAAATTAGCCCTATAAAAATTTTAATTTTTGCTCCTCGAATCGCGTTAACGGTTTGCTGAAAACTGATTTAAACTCGTCATGAAAACCATCATCTCACGCGTTTTATTTTATTCCTTTGATTCGTACAAACCGAATTAGAAAAGACGAAAAATATATGCGCGGGAAGGTTCGTTTACACTCGACGACTTTTTGTGTTGATTTCCAATCAGTTTTCAATATCTTTATCGCATCGTTAGATTAATCGATACGATTTGCAAAGTCTGAATTCCCGTACACGGTTTAAATATAAAAGACAGAGAAAGGTAATCCGGGGGTAATCCTTTATCGCTGCCAACTCCGTTCCGGGTTCTGACAACAGTTGAACCGTTCCGTATATCATTGTACGTTGGTTCTATGCAAAAGTGGCTGGCCCCATTATTCAGTTGAAAAACTTAAAGCCGATAGTTAAAAAGTTTGTTTATATCGTTTTTTACTCGACTATAGGTAGGTAATCCTACATTATAACACCGGGTGAAATATTTTAAAAATGAAATAAAAAAAAATACTAGACAAATGGGCGCGAGTACATTCAGGATATAAACCCCAACTATCCTCCCTACACACATTTTTTTATCGAGTTGCTAAGTTCAAATGTAGATCGGCTCTGTCGCTCAAACCGAGTCGTGTCTTCTTCTGACTATTTGAGGTCGGCGCCACTTTTGTCCTATCCCTGCACTTGTCACGATCACTTACATCCCCTACACACTGCACATTAACATTAATCCTCATATATTTTTCAGTCGTTTCCACTTTCCGCCCATTCCACTCAATCGGTCTTCCTCTATGCCTCTTTTTCCTTCGACTTTTGTTTTTTTTTTAACCGCTCTTGTATCACTGCTTCTGTTTTTTCTCTCCACACCACACGTCCGACCCGTCTCAGTCTGTTTCCCCCCTCGTCTTATCCACTCGAACCGACGTTTGTCGTACGCAAAATATTTACGGTTGTCGTCGGTTTCGCAGTGACGGTCGAGAGCGAAAAGGCGAATTTCCGTTCGTTCGTGGTGACCGCGGAACGAGATTGCCGCGGAGACGACGCCGACGAAGACTGCGGCGACCCCGCGTCTCCGGACCGCTCGGGTTCGCTCCAGCTGATGGACGACGGCGTGACGTTCCATCCGGAGTGCGTGAACACGGTCGTGCCGTCCGAACCGGGCACAGAGATGAAACGGTTGCGTCTCATGTGGGTGGCCCCGAAAACCGGAAGCGGCTGCGTATACATAAGGTGCAGCAGTGTTGAAAGTAGTCTGGATAGTGAAGGAGTAGCGAGGAAGATCGAAGAACGGTCATGACATGGGTGGAAACAATTGAAAAATATACGAGGGTTGTTAATGTGTGTGAGTGTGAGGGATGTGAACGATCGTGATAAGTGGAGGTATAGGGCAGGGTTGGTCGACCACAAGTAGTCGGGAGGAAGGCGAAGAAAATATATTACACGAGTCACAGTTACACAATGAGCTGGACAGTGGCAAAGTTACGATAACGTTACTAGGTTACTAAAATCGGTGACTTTGTAACTTGTAAGTTACTTTCGATTCTCTTATAACCTGTAACTGAACGGTGTAACTTTTTTTTTTTTTTTACAAAGAAACATAGAATTATTTTTCTACTCTGAATACGAATAAAAGGACAACTCTTTTTTGTGACCTCATGACACTGTGTTACTAGTACGCCTCGTTATTTTCCCTTATTTCATCATGAACTCGTGCCTACAATGCACGAACGTTCAGTGTTCTTTCATTTCCCGGCAGTGGCGTAGCCAGAATTTTAGATTTTGGGGAGGCAGCCGAATCATATTATTTACACTTGAGCACAGACAAATTTGAGTGCGCTATCTTAAAGTCATTTAGTTACGTTGGTAGAAAGTTCGTTTATTTTATCGGCTATTTGATTAAACGTACTACTTATGTGTAAATTTTTACTCTCTACTCTTTAGCGGTAGTCGTTAATCGTTGGGGAAGTTCTGAGCTTGCATAGGTATTTCGAGGTTTGAGGTAAACACACTTTAGGAAATCATGAAAATCGAATATATATGTATATATTTGTTCAAACATTAATTATACATCGAACTTACCCAATTAGTCCAAATAACGTCTCTTTAAATACACTGGATCTTGAACATTAGTGTAGTTTTATATAAAACAAGTAATATTCAATGAAAATTGTTTTTGATCTACTCAAAACAAATGCGTACTTGACTGAAACGTAACAGCTATAGTATAAGCTTAAACGTAAGAGGATAACCCGATTTTCAGTAGGTAGTTGTACAACTTTTCATTGCAGGACACAATTGTGTAATAAATTGTAATCTTTTGACTTTTGTTCCACTGTGAATCATCAAATTAACGAAATAAGTCGCTAGCGAGTTTGTAACGGTACAATTTAAATAGTATTCAGTACCTATGTTTCCATCGCCTAGCTCTAAATCCCTGGATTGGCCTTGTAGATTTTTGAAACGTGTCACTATAATCAATTTTCTAGGGCTCTGATAACCCACGAAGACGCTTATGGCGTAAACAAAGATGTCGAACTCCTCAAGGAGTTCTGTGAAATGTCTTTTAAAACGGCACCGAAATCGCACGACCAGCCGACTGAGACAGAAAGTTGCTGTGCTTGTGACGAAGCCGTTTACGAGGTAAAGCGTTGTCGTACATTTTGAACCAATAAAAAAATACACAAATACACCGACTCGTATTAAAATGATCCGTGTCAACTAATTCTTCTGCTGTCATTACAGTTTCAAACATTTTACTTAAACCCGTTTACAGATGAAATTCGAGGGGCTTTGGTCGCCGGAAACGCATCCGAAAGATTTCCCGACGGCTCTGTGGCTTACACACTTCAGCGACGTGATCGGTGCCACGCACGACAAGAACTATTCGCTTTGGGCCGAGGGCCAATGGGCCACCGACGGAGTCAGACAGTTGGCCGAATGGGGTTCGACGGCGATTTTAGAATCGGAACTCAGACAACAGGTGAACATTACGCAAACGTGTTGTAAGCCTATATAACAACATCGTAGTCGATCGTATAACGACGATATTTTGAACTTCTACGGTAGTAAAAGTACCTAGTTTGTACCGGTTAGGTTGGAAATGCTCTTTGGTTGTACACGGTACACGTCACACACGGGAGGTATGCCTACGCTGCGGATAATTAATTTATCTCGTTGATTTTACCGGAAAATATATAACGATACTGATAAATACTTGATCTGATCAGCTGCATAACCCTTGTGCCTATTGGTGTATCGCCGCTTGGCAAGTACTTTACGTTTGTAAATTATACTGCAGTTTCGGGAAAAAATTTACCTACCTACCCAAATATTTCTTAGGAACGAATATTTTCACTCGCACACCTACTTTCAGCTGAACGTCGTCCTTCTCCATTATCAAATTTAGTACCTATCGGCCGAGTTTGTATTGGCGCACATACATTTTTGCACGATAATACTGTTGACGCGACTACTTGTACAGCTCGTGAAACTGCAAAACGAGTTTGAAGCGACTCGAAGTGTCGTCATCATATAGTTCTTATAACTAAGTTTAACGTTGTTTAAAAACGCGACCGGTGGCACTGACGACCGATGTTCGCCTGTTGATTCGATTTGTTTTGTTTCCGATCCAAAGAAAAAACATTTGAGAACTCTGATCAAAGCCGCTGGATTGTGGCACCCCCGCGTGAACGCCAACACCACGTCCAAGTTCCGAGTTGACCGGAAACACCATTACGTCTCGTTGGCCGCCATGCTCGGTAAACCGAATATTATGATGATACATCGGGTTTAGATTTTTTTTCCCTAGCGTTTTGTGGAACGACGTGTTATAAAAGGATTTTTTTTTTTTTTATAAAATTGTAACGTGGTTTTAAGGACCGTCTCCCGATTGGATCGTGGGCGTCAGCGGTTACAATTTGTGCGAGAAAAACTGTCAGTGGGCTCAAAATCGATCCGTCGACTTGTACGTATATGACGCTGGAACGGACAGCGGACGCACATACATGGTAATCAATTTCAGTTTTATTCATTTTTTTTTCTCAAGCAAATCGCTGTTTAACATCCATTTTATCTAAGTCGGAAAAAAAACGAAACTGTTTTTGTTTACTATTTGCTATAACGATACATATACACCTACGGGTTCAACATAATAGTTTGTTACGCATCTATAAGTGCATCAAAATAGATTTAATCCATTAGCAATATCAAAATTGATTAAACAGGGGGCACCGGTGTTTCATGAATATTCAACGCGCGTTTTTGTTAGGTTCGGTTATCAAACGTGTAATTTAAATGAGACTTGTAAAAATTGTCAATTGTCATTAATGATGTACTACATAATCATTATACGCAAAGCAAGGGTAATGGCGAGACTTAATGTAACTTGTCGAACAACATATATAACTCGTGAATGGATATTTACAAACATACATTTAATACGTAGCGTTTTTGTTAAAATTCAAAAAATAATGTCAATGTAATGAGAAGATGAAAGTTAAATTTAAATTATGTAAAGGGGCACTTGTTGCGCTTACTTTTGATTTATTATATTATGATATTAATATTTGTACATCAAGTAGGTTATTTATTAATAATCAATTACGTTACAAGATTCAATTTTGTTTGATATCTCTACACATGATAGTTATACGATTGAATACGGCAAACGACCATTTTAAATAACATTTGGTTTATAACTTATACTTAAGTCCACCCAAATTTTTCATAAATATGATCATATCAACAAAAAAAGTTGAAGGCAACAGGTGCTACTGTCAAATGTACTATTTTTCCAGTAAAACGCACAACGAATTCAACCTGTTCTGAAATTAGTAGTTAGGTTATTGATTTATACTACTGTTTACCACAAAATGTCCTGTATTGCCAAAAATATTAATTGAAGAGAGCCATTACCACGTTCTTGTCAAACAGAACTTTTGCTGGGGTTTGCGATTGAGAATAGAAAGTGTCATGTCATATAATGATATATTGCCAATAACATTTTCAAGAGTATAAATTTGATTATTACAATTATTTAAGCTTATAGAATATTATTCAAACTGCTTTGTGATTAAAATATTATATCATAAGTGATGCGAATCGTATAACTTAAATATTATTGAATTTATTTTATAGAAAAAAAATTGTTTTATGAGTAAAAATCGGTTCGGAACTTCAGATAGGTTCATATGATAGTGATATTCATTACAAAATGAACTCGTATTACCGAACAATACAATACGAAGAAAAATTGTTATGGCTTTTATTCGGTCAAAAGGTGGAAACACCTTTTTTTTTTTTGTGGAACTCGTGATAATGCTCAAGATTACCGTGCATATTTTTTGTTGTTTGATTCATTAATATGTCCAAATTGTTTAAAAATCGCACTATAGATTTAAATACTCGATGACGTACAATACTACTGCTGACTTATTGAATTGATAACCATTTGCATTGAGTAACTTAACACCTGCGCAATATATTTTGTTATTTGTATTTTGTTATACACCTTGGCATTATAATACATATTATGTACATAACATAAGTAACTGATACATGGTGAATTTTGTTGATGAGTATTCGAAATACGAAAATAATATTCCGCATACTGTTATAACATTATCGAGTTAGTAAACAGTTTTAAATGTATATAACAGAACGATTGTTAATGGACTCGAGAGTTCATGAATTTGCATAATATTCATTTATTCAAACGATAACGTCATACCGTGTACGGAAACTTTTAAATTAATCAAAACGATTTTCTGAATAAAGGCCATGAGTTGTGCGTCATGCTAATTGCTATGGACGGACAGCACACCTATAGAACCTCAAAAGTTAACGAATTCAAACAAAGCAAAACAAATAAATACACAAAAAACATTTGCTTATTATTTTGGTGGAAGTTCATATTATTATGTAGGTACATAATGCAAATACCCTAATACATCGTTTTGCGATTTGAAATTACTGTCATAAGATACAAACGACAAAAAAAAAAAAAAATTGTACTTCATATTTACTCGTGTTACGTTTCTATTTAGGTGTCTCGATAATTATTTGTAACGACAATCGTAGTGAAAAAAAAGAGCAATGAACTGCGACCGGGTGAGGAACGATTTTGAGTTAAGGTTACAAATTTGTAGTAGGTCATTGTTTTGGGTAATTTGCCGGTTCGGAAGTTTGACACTTTAAACTATGATTGATCGGTGTTTACGAAAATAGCGCGAGTTTCAAGCTCGTAATGTAGTGAAAATATTTTTATTTATAAAAAAATTAAATGACAAAATTGGAAATTTTGGGAAATTTAAAAGTTCTATATTTAGCTCAAAAATTTGTGAAATGTTTTGAAATTTGCCTCACCCCTGTACATAACCAAATTTTCCGTTTTTTTCTTAAATTTTTTTTTTGTTTTTCCTGAAAATTTTTTTTGGAATTGAAAATTTCGAAAAAAACACGATCAATAATGCACCAAGGACATAAAATTCTCTACCGGAAAGAGGTACTGATGTTGAAGATCGGAACAACTCCCTAGGAGTTGAGCCACAGACACAAAAAAAAAAAAATAAAAAATAAAACACATCTTTATAAAATCAATAGCTTCTTTGCTTCGCTCAGAATTTAAAACATCCATATTCTTATAAGTCCCTAGCCTTACATTATGAATAATTAATCCTTCGATTTCAGTCCCACAATCAGGAATCTTCGCCACACGAACGCATTTATCGTATCACCCCGATGTATCCGGACGACCCGAGGTCTCCGTTCTTCAGCGAAAACGGTGACCAAATCGCCCCTCTGGCCCGGTTACATCTTAGCAGGATCAACCTCATACCGAAATCTTGTTCCGACCGGATCATAACGGACTTGATGGACGAGCTGACCGTTTCGGAAAATTCGCAAGACGTACTGAAGCGTAAGCACATCCTTTTCGGGAGACCTGCAATCGATTCGAATCGTTTTTATTTTTTATTTTTAGCGGAATGTCTGGTATCGAAATATTCGGAATGGAGCGAGTGCAACGCAAAGTGTGGAAAAGGCCTTAGATCCAGGACTCGAAAGTATTTGAACGAGACCGCCGCCAAGCTCTCTGGCTGCGACCGGCAGTTAGTGTCGAAGGAAATGTGTCTGTCTTCGGTGCCAATTTGTCCGTAAGCGAAAAAAAATTAACTGTATTCTATATTCGGTAGTTTGAAGTTTAATGTGTGAATTGAACGTAAAAACAGTAGAAAAACGTTTAAAAAAAAATTGGTACGTTTGTATCTGCTTTTTAGGAATAATACGCGTGTAATTTGTTTTGTCTAAAGGCCCGTTCCCATGATTAGATTCGACCAAAAATTTTTTAGTGGGATCGGCGAATTGCCGGTTTCCCAAATGATGTCGGCAAAACTCAAAGAATGCTGCGAAATCAACGGGAAAGTCTCCGATCGAGTCTACATGAGGACTTTACATTTTTTTCTTTTCAAACCATATTTGTATGGTTGTACAGTTTTTTTTTAAAAACGTAAAACAAATGATAAGATTTAACTTATTTCTAGAAATAACGCATATTATATTATTAATATACAATATTGTAATTAACTTGGTATCTACAAGCAACACTAACCCTTAATAATTTTTGTAATTTGTGTTGAATTTTAAAATTTCATCGTAATTTTCATCTTTCAATATCGATCGATTTTACAGAACTGGAAATGAAAACGTAGAAGTCGTTGTTTTCATAAAACCAGCTACCTATTCATTGACTATAATATCGTACTACGTCATGGTGAATCATTCTTCGTACCTAGTTAATTATGTTAATTAAATTATGATTGAAAATAAAATGCACGCACCTAATGGTTATATTATTATTCTTCTAAAGTTCTAGTTGAAACGATTAACTCGGCATACTGATTTTTACCACATTATCCAAAAAGTAACCTTGAAAACTTGAAAATATAATTTATAAATTAATTTTTAACGAAAATAACGCTTAACATTAGACAATATACTCGTATTATATAATAATTTATATGTACCCATAATCATATTCTTCGTCGATGCATTTTGTTACACTAGCATAACATAGACGTAGATTTGTCAATTCTGAACTGAGGTTTAACTTACATTCGAATCGGTGACTCAGATCGATTTTGAAGAACGATTTTACCTATTAAGACCCTACAGCTGGTAATTGTTGTTGGTTTGAAATACACTTACCACCGTACACAAAATAATTAAATAATTCGGGAGGTTTTATTTCTTTCGTTCAATCGATTACAGGCAGTCTTGAGAAGAAGATACTGTTATTTTTAGTCTTGTTCAAGTATTCGACTACATTCTAATACCAGTATTTAAATGTATTTTTGAATTATAAATACTCGTAGAATACTCTTAGAGCCGTATATTGTATACACTTTTTAAATATATTTGTATATTAAGTACTAAATAATTTTTGGTTTTTTAAGCTCTAAATAGCTCTGATACACTGATTGCGAACACTTAGTTCAAAAATTTTAGATCTTCTCTACATTTTGACGACCTCAATAAGTCAATTCAAATTGAAAAATTTAAATAATTGTATTTGTATTTTACTTGTTCTAAGTACCTTTCTATTTTTGTTTTTACACTATTTATTTTTCTTTACCAACGTTAAGCTGAAAAAAAAAACGTATTCCAAGAGTATTGGGAATACTTTTAAAAAGTGTTTGAACTCGAAAACTTTTCACAAAATGTTTAAAAACGTATTTTAAAGTACCGTTTCAAAAGTATTCTAAACAATTCTGGTTATTTTATGCACGGAACACTCATTGGAATAAATCGGAAAACATTTATTTAGAGTATATAGAATACACCTTTACCTACTTAAAAAAAATGTACACTCGGAAAATCTATTTTTTCTTTTTTTTTATATACACAATACGTTACAAAAACAGTTCTGACAACAAAATATATGTATAAACAAGAATAATCACTGTCATAAAACGAGTTGATTTCTTTTTGTACTATATTGTTGTAGGACATACAAACAAAAACTTTTTCAGTACTCTGGAATGGAATGTTTTCGTCAGAAAGTATTCAATTACAAAAAAAATATTCAAACAGTTCTATCATTTTTATAACTAGCGTTCGCGTTTTACCCATTTCAGGTTATAATATTTTTTTAGTACGTTTCACACGGGTCGCAGAGTGTGATGATCGGTTTTTAATTTTTCGGTTTTAGCGTGCTGTTCATGCACATTTTTTGGTTTAGTTAAATTTTTTAACTTTTCACTTTTATTTTACTGTTTATACTGTTCTCACAATAATTATTGCAATACTACTAGTTTTTACTGCGGAAATACATACACGTATACTAAACCACGTGCGCACCAGACATTTAATTACTTCGTTGTTTACCCGTTTTCCATCCATAGCGGCGAGACGGAACAGGAAGAAAACAGTTTATTTATAGACGACGCCAAGTGTAACACTACGGAATGGACTCCAATGTCCGAGTGCTCGGTGTCCTGCGGGATCGGTTTCATGTTCCGCACACGACAGTTTCTGGACCACACGAGTTACAAGAAATGCAGACACATCGGCCTCGTCATGAAGAAGAAGTGCATGCAGCCCGCGTGCACCAAAGTCGAAGAGGTGAGGGAGGTCGTGTACGAAATAATAGGTTTTCGATACGTGTCTTTAACGAGCCAAAAATACGCATAAAAAAAAAAAACTTCAAGTTCATTCTAACTTTTCGACTAGAATCGCCATTCTATTTTACCATTAACCTGAAACGGACGCCACTTAATTCGTTTCGGTCTGCGAGCCGATTATTGAATTTCACCCCATAGTTGGGACGAAAAATCGTTACACTAAAATATAAACGTAAAAATATGTCGATTTTCCGTTTCGTTTGACAAAATCAAATAAACTCGAGTTTAGCTGTCGATTTGTTATTTTTTTTTCTAAACCGCGTTGACGCAACTGATTGAATCCGAATTCGCATCGTCAACTTTGAATTCGGCGAAAATAATTCTGTCATTTTGATTGACTCCTGTCAAAAATAACCGTTAACTTGCCAATAGTTTCGCATAAAAGTATTGCGTTCAAACCCTAGAGGCAGATGTTCAATATTTTTGAGTGTTTTGCAATGTTTTAGGATTGGATTGTAGTTTTCGGCTGCGAAATCCAAGCAAATCAAATTTTGTTCATATGTTTAGAAACGACCGCGTTTGTGACAATTTTAATACCATCCGTCTCGTGAAGGGCGCTTTCATTTCGTATACTCGGTGTAGGGTTCAATTACTTTGTAAAAATGCTAATCTGTGAATGCATCTTGTAACTCTGATTTTGATTTATTGAAATTTCAACTAGGGCGAATTTCTATTTTATATTCTACGTCTACGTACAATTTTTTTTTTTACATATTATACTCTATCGTTTGTGTAGAATGTGTTCGTACATAACTTGTGCCTGTAAACAGCTGTACTCAGGACCAGAGTTACGCAATCGGTGCCCCAAGGCTAATTAAAATTACGAGCTCTTCAAAAAAATAACTAACGACCCGTGCAATTAAGAAAAGTAAAATCTCTGACGGAAAAATAAAAACCGACAGTAAAATTATAATTTACGTTTAATGTATACTATCGTAAATTGTGTATCTCAAGCGTCATAACAGATTTTTTCTAATTCTATGTTCTTAATATACTTTTAAAAATGGTTCAGTTTTTTTTTTTTTGTTTTTTTACTCGTATTCATTGTTATTATATTTCGTACTTTTTATTTTTTTAAATTTTCTAAAAATCATTCAAATTTATCGAACTGCTCATTATTAGAATGGATAAAATACAATCGCCGTACAAAATTCAAATAGTGTCAACCATTTTCATTGAAGCTGGGAGAGAGACACATTGTCGGGGCCCGGCTTAGAGGGTGAAAATCAGGCAATTTCTACCAAGATTTCTTCTGTCTCGTAGATTCAAAATAATTGAATACATTTTTCCTAACCGATAGAATACGAAATCGTGTAGGACGGATTGAAATATAAACTTCAATTTTATTTAAAACTATATAGAAAAAAATAATTTGACCGAATGATATTGTCATTAAAATCGAATCAGATCAAAGTGTCAAAAAATAAATTCGTAAAATGTTTTTGAATTTCAATTGAAAAAAAAAAATTATTTAAATATTTTTATCCTACGAGGCAAGAGGACTTCTTTCGCAAAACGTATTTTTGATAAAAAAATTGCTTCAAACAATAATGGATAAATGCGGGGTATTAAAGTGAACTGCCCGGCCACAGACAAATAGTTATTTGAGAATTCGACCTCGCTCAGAATAGTAATTTCGTCGGAAATAAATCACACTTTTCGAACAAAAGTTTTCCGCCAAAAGGGGCTTTTTAATACAATAATTATTGATTATAATCGTTGCCTTTTTCGTTGTTATTTTGCTTGGTCTATTCTACACATTTTATTTATGAATTTGAAACACGAGCATTGTTAGATAGGTAAATCGATGTTTTTTTTTTTTTTTTTTTTTTACGGACTAGTTGTTTTGCCGACATATATTTTTTCGGTATTTTAAGCGCAGGCAAACTAAATAGTTTACGACGATATTTCTTGAGCAAAGCGTTGTTGTGAATTCCAGTGGCGTGTAATACGAAAAATATTTTCACTATGGGCCAGTTTCGCGTGGATCGTTCAAAATCAAATATTCTAGGAAGCACTTGGGGTTCTCGGAAGGGTTTTTAAAAATTAATCGCCCGAACCCTAAATTTTAGCCAAATTGTACCGGAACGATTGTGTAAAAAACGCAAGGTTTTTCTTCGTTCTTGACACTTCACGGTGGCATCATGATGTCCGCTCCTCTATCGTATACGCCGCATCGTAAATTCTGTCGACTTTTTCACTACCTAAATTATCGTGGACTGATTCGAAAACGGTAAACGCGTAAAAATCGTAACGCTTCCTCCCTCGTGGCGAATTCCCGCAGAAATGTCTTCGAGCTACGACTCCGAACTGACCGTGCCGTTTGCGCGTTTCAGCCGGACTCATCGAGCGGCTGTCCAGTGACCGAATGGAGCACGTGGAGCCCGTGCAACGTCACCTGCGGACAAGGGGTGTCGGTGCAGTCCCGGCTGTTACTCGTCCCGGACGAAAATCTCACGAATTGCGCGGACAAAGTTGTACTGGAACGGAGCCGGCCGTGCAACGGGCTGAGGACGACCTGCGAGATAAGTTCGTCTCTCGCAAAAGGTATGAACAACGTTGCTATAAATCAATATAAATCTATTATTACACGTTTCACGACGCGGTTCTAAACCAAAAGTCTCTTCGCGCTACGCCAACTACGGGAAAAAGCGACAGACACAAAAACGCGTGGTTGCTACAGATGCGCCAAACAGTTATTTCTCGACCGAACTCAAACGCAATCCCGTTATTTCCTTACTTTTTGTGTTTACTCGACTTTTTTCATTTCCTTCCTTCCTAATGTTCGTCTGTTCGTGCGACTTACGGAGGACTCCTCTACACCGCCGGTCTTGACAAAACTGTACTCACTAATCGTTTAGTACAGAGACGAGACTAACGTAAACCAAACAGGATTAATGCGGAGGCACGGCTAAAAAGGGGCTAAATACGTCGTTATTTCTCGGTCTGACTTCTTTTAACTCGGCATACACCGAAATACAATATAAAATTTAGAATTTTTTGAAAGTTCGACTCCCATGGGAACTAAAAGGGTCAATGGAGGCGTGAGTGGTAAAAGTGGAACACGTTATTTCTTGGTCTGGTTTTTTTTTTTTAACTTGACATATATATATAGAAAGGTACGCACACTGAAATAAGTATCCCGAAACAAATAATGAAATATATCTTATACCCATTATGAAATTTTGGAAAATTTAACTCTTATAAGAATGAAACGGCTTAAAGGGGGGGGGGGGGGGGATAAAAAAGAAAAACCTTTTTTTTTTGGGGGGGTGAAAAAAAAAAAAAAAAAACAATAGCTTTAAGTATATAGTCGGTAGTTTTGTTTGGTGATGTTGAGGTCAACTAGGAAGGGTTTTTTTTCCCGGCAATTCAATCTCAATAAGAAGAGTAAATGTGGGGTAAATCGGGTAAAAATGGATTAAAATACATTTCATTGATCAAAATTAGCAGTATAAATATCTATTTGTAAATAACACATGGGTAAATTGGAACATCCGGGCAATGAAAGATATTACATTTTGCGATGTGGTTTTTAACGATAAAAGTTGAAAAATAATTTTGCATTTTTGAGAGTTGGCCAGTTGGACTGTTGCAGTCCCGAAGTTATAACGATTTGGCCGTTTTTCCATTAGATATTATATTGGTATAATTTAGTTTTTGGGCATGCATCGCTGTAAATTACATTTTACTGGATTTTATTTTCCCTCTTCTCGTTGCGTTCCTAAAAGAACCCCAAAATATTATAAAAATATGTTTATTATATTGTTATTCAGAAAAAATAAACCGAATTCGATCAGATAGAGAAATACACGAACACAGTTAAACCATGAAACTAGAATTTTTACCAGAATGGCAAAACGAATATTGACAGTTAGATTTGAGTTTGACCGTTTTAAAATAAAATTAACTGGCACTACCCATTTCCAAAAATACTTTAAAAATAAACGCTGTGATTGACAAAATATGAACGCGATACTTGATTTTTGAATTAGATTAAACCTAAAACACATTTCAGGTTGGAAATTTAGTGGTTTTTAAACTTTTTCCCGTTTAAACTTTGAACACACAAAATTGCTTTTTAAGTGAAATATTCGCAGGGTTATTTCTAAATGAAAAAAAAAAAACAAATTTCGAAACCTTCGTATTTTATTTAACCTCACCTCTACGCATTTTTTTCTTGTTTAAGGTGTTTGAGCGTTTTACACTCATTTTCTATTCATTTAATTACTT
Source organism: Hormaphis cornu (assembly GCA_017140985.1). Taxonomy (NCBI): domain Eukaryota; kingdom Metazoa; phylum Arthropoda; class Insecta; order Hemiptera; family Hormaphididae; genus Hormaphis; species Hormaphis cornu. The sequence continues at coordinate 14,983,069 of CM029361.1, forward strand.
ATACTTATGTATTAACGACATCAAATTTACAATTAGGTGCATTATATTTCTAAGGAAAATCCATGACGTAGGTACTTGTTAAATATTTCATTTGCTTTTAATCATACAAAACTTTATTTATTAATTTTTCGTATAGGTACATGAATGTTTATTTAATTTTCGTACAAATCGAATAAAAGACAAATCTCATGATTTATTATGGATTAATATTTACACTTTATAATTGTATGTAAATGTCCAACTGTGAGACATCTTACATTCAAGGACTTAACTATAGTTATTAGAGGGTCATTATTGTTTTTTTTTTTTGGTTCTATATTTTGGCTGTCGAATAAATTATTTAGAATTGTCTAGTACATCTAATTACCTCACTAGTTTTTATTCAATATTTTTTTATTCAAACAATCAGTGTTAATAAAAAATTTGAAAGGCGAATAATAATTGTAGATAAGTCGCATTATAATTATCTCTAGTATAAAACTGTATAACTTAGAATTGTATTATTGTAGATTAAAAAGCATACGATTAAAACGATCATAAACATTTTTGTTCAAGAATTATTTTTGTACATAAATTAATTAGGCAGGTATCTTGCATTATTTGTCTTTTTTGTCTTTTAGTTTCTTTTTATAAAAAAAAAAATAAATCACTTTTATTAATTTTACTCAGTACAGGTACAAATAAATATACACTACTTAGTGAAATTATTGCACTCCATACACAGTTAAAATGTTTCCTTTACATTATTTATGTATCGAGTTGAATTTTAGAGTTATTTATACAGTTTATTGTATCACACATTTATTTCAGTTTTTTAGTATTTTCAAAACAATAGTATTCTTGTCCTTCAGCCTACTAGTATTTTATGGACATCTACTAAATAGCAATTACTGTGTAAAAAATTATTTTAAACTTTTTAATTAGACGTTTCATAATATCAACTTATACAGTTCTACTTATCCTTCCTGATTTAGTTCTACTGTTCATAAGTATAGGTATTGATTGGTTTAAAACGTAATTTCTTGAATAATTACTTGCTATTTAGGTTTTAGTTAATAACGGACAATTATTATACACACTTACTAAATAATATAAATTATAAATAAAAAAAAACCTTTGAAAAGATTAACTTTGTGATTTTTTTCATTACTTCTAAGATGAAAGACCATTACAAATGTTGAATGTTATTATAACAAATTTAAAGTTTTGTTTTTCGTTATTGTCCAGCTTTTTTTTGGTAATTAGCTTTCAAGATTCAATTCAAGATTAATAATAATTTATATTATATATCCATTCGTACAAAAAAATATTGAAAATCATTATTAATCGTAGATAAATGGCTGTATTGGAGAATTAATGCGGTTGATTTCTGGTTTAAAATTCACAGGAACACCGATTTTCAGTTTCTAGACTTAACATTATATTTAAAGTATGTCAGGCAATTTTTTAACTCATAGACAACAGTAATAATTATGTTCTATATTTTACTAAACATTTTTTCAAAAAATTTTTTCTCATGACATTTAATAAAAGTTGAGAAATCTACTCGACAGTAGTTCCAATACTGAGTATTGTTAAACAAATTTACTTGTATTGTGCAATTACGTGTAATGAAATCACAACCGAGTAACCTGACCCGATTGCATATATTTGATTGTAAAAATCGTCTGCAGTTAATAATAATAACAAGAAATCTCATAAATATGATTAATTATTCCATTGTGTTTAACGTGCATCAGTTCTTGAATATTTATATCAAACGTAGCGAATATTATAATTGAATTTACACGTTGCGTCACTCATTTTATCCTTTTCAAGTCGATTTTAAATTGTTGGCATAGTAATTTATTCGTAAAACATAATTCCACATTGAAAGTTTTGCATAAATACATTATAGTGAAATGTCATTTAAATGTCATTGATTGCACAAAGCTGTCCTATAATCGAAGACAATTTTAAACTACCTACTAAATGAGTAAAAATTGACGATTTGAACTGTTAACTAACTCGTTGAAATTAAAGTCGAGACGCAAAATTCACTTGACTCAATTGTAAAAGCCAATTTTTATTCTATATTCTACCTTAAAACAAAATAAATGAAGTACCAACAAATTTAATTTTAATTTTTTAACTTTCAACGGCTACATTTTGATAGTATTTTACAAATGTGGATGAAAAACGTGTAAAAACGTAGTTTTCAATGAAATTTTTAAAATTTTGCAAGATCAAAAACGCGAGACTGTAGTTTTTAAATAATTTCTAAATACAGTTTAAAAAAATGGGTATTTCAACTGCTTTTGTTCTTATTTTTTTTAATACCTAAAATTCATGCATAACATTTCAAACAAACACTGAATTTCTCATTAATCTATTAAGTTTTCATTTGGCCAAAATATGGAATAATTGTAGAACAGGTTACTGTCATGTAATGTCGACGGCTGAGAGATCATATTATGTTATAAAATGTTACTTTAGAATCAAATTACATAAAAGTTAGTTATATACATAGCAACATAAATTATGACTTATGACAAATATAAAACGTTTGTGTATTGAGGTGGTAAGGATCCTGTTTGACAAATATGTGTTACTTTCATATTTAGGAAAACTTAACAATAAAGTAGTCTAGTTTTAAATCTCAGTAACAAAAAAAAAAAAAATTCCTTCAAAATAAAGATAAAACAATACATTTACATTTTAATTACCATTTTTGTCCAGAACGTTGGGTTGGCAAATCGATCATTTACAGAGACAAAATGTAAAACTTAGTTTAAACTTTTGTTACATACTAGTTTAGCCTCTATAGGCCCTCCCTTCATAGCACTGATCTTCAAATCTATAATTTGTCTAGAATAAAATATAAAATATAAATAACTACACATTGTTATCATAATTTCCGTCAATAATCGTTACGCGATGTTTTATAATAAAATACGATATGTGCTTACTAACTACGCAATTTTCGGTTTTTGTCAATTCAAAATTATCAGTACACATGGTACAAAATAGTTTAACTGCATTAAAAAAAAAAAAAAAACCGAACTTAAAATTTTTACGTATACTATTGAATACCGAGTTGAAAAAGATTTGATTTCAATATCAGTTTTGTTTTAAAAATTAAGGGATCAAAAAGTATTCATGTAATTTAGCATAGTGTGTAAGTGGCAAGTGTATAAACATGATTCGATCAACATTTTTCCTTATTATTTTTTAAGAATGATTTTTAAAAAAATGTATGTTTATCATAAAAGTTTGCGCTTAGCACGATGTTTCAACCATCATATGTTATCCGTTACCAGAATCATTTCGTTCTTTCGGCAAAGCATGGATTAATAACATTGAATTTTGTTTGTTTTTTTCCAGAAATTTGTAGCATGGACAAAAACGAGGGAGCTTGCAACATTAACGTGACGCGTTATTATTATGACAGGGAGTCTAAAACTTGTAAACAGTTTAGGTATCGCGGATGCCGAGGCAATGAAAATAATTTCAAAAGTTTTCAAGAATGCAACAGAATATGCAACGGAGTTATTTAATTGAACATCGCTTATACTTTATTTGTTTAATGTTATCATATTATCCATCCACCTCAAATTAAGCTTGATTTTTATTAAAAAAAAAAAAATCACTTATGTCAAAACACTTTGTTGCGGTACTATTGATAAATAATACTGTATACTTATTTTTGTTTTTGGTATATTACCGTTTGAATTTTTTCTATGCGTCCGTAAAGTCGTCAAATAAAAATAAATATAAAAACTTGTTTTCTAAACGTTTTACGATGTTTAAAATAGGTACCTAGGTCACGCATCCTTCGACCAAATTTTATAAAGATGGTGTATACAGTTTTTATAAAATTTTTCATGGTTGTTTATTTAAAATATGTCTATAAATTATTTTGAAGATTAAATCGATGAAAAGCATAGCTAAAATAACAGTTTTCAAAACTCATTTATTTAAAAACTATAAAAATATTAAAAGTCAATAATGTGTAAACTTATTTGTTTCAAAATTTGTTAAAAATTAAAAAGTTAAAACTTTTGGTTCTTATTCAACTAACGATCATATACCCGTTTTGTATCATAGCTGAAATATCTTTTTATGTTGATTAGATAGACTAAATATGTAAAAAGCAAAACAAAAACAAATAACGTGCCTGTAATTGCAAACTTTGGGTGAGAGTTTGATATGCGAAATTCGGTAAAACTAAGGTTTGATCAATATATCATAAGATTTATAAGTATTTGTACTTTTACCGTATATATTATGTATATACATAAATAAAACTTCTAGTTCTTTAAAGTTATCCTAACAAAGTTATTCATATTAAACGATCATTGTCTACCATTAACAATAATTGTTGGCTTTTGTATATCTACTTTTGCATTGATTTTGGACATTTATGAGTCTTTAATAAACCATATAAAATGCATTGTATTTATTTGTATTTATTTTTTTTTTAGCAGTACTTGTATAAATTAACGGACTCAAATATAGTTGGCGTTTAGTGTTGCGCCTCGATATAAAAGAAAAAAAAAAAAAAGGAATAAAAAAAAGAAAGAAAGAAAAGAAGGAAGGAAAGAAGAATAGTTAAGTTTAAGATGAAAGTAAATTCTAAGAATGGAAAGGAAGAATGGGAGTAAATTATTGGTTGAGAAAGAAGTTGTTTGGCGTAGTGACTACGAAGTACGATTATTTCTTTGGGTAGGTCAATGTTTAGAAAGTTATACACGAATTGTTTTGACTTTTACTGCAAATTCTGTTTTACGCGTTTTTATTTTACAAAAAATGGTTTATATGTTTCAATTATTGTTGGTTTTAAAACGTTTTTATGGCTAGATATCGCAGTTGTTCTAAGATAAATTTTGGAAAATCATCGTAAACACGTTTTTATATTGACGTTTGTCAACAGACGATTTTTTCGGTACAATTTTCACAACAATAATACTTTGTCGTCAAAGATAGAAATGAGTAAATGAAGTACTCGACGATATTTATGCGAGTATATCACGACCGTTTTGTTAAAACAAAACTAGTTTTATACACGCATTCACCCTACAGCGGTTCTTTCGGGACTCCAGTCGATTTTGCTTTGTTGAGCAGAAAAGAAAAAACCAATGGCAATGTTTTTTAAATTGTTAATACGGTTTGTCTGCAGTGTTGTAAAGAATACTAGTATATAGTATTTGAGTAAATACCCAAATATTTACTTTTAAAAGTACTTAAAGTACAAATCAAATACCTAATTTATTTTCAAAATATTTTAAACAACCCTTAAGAAAGAAAAAAAAAATCTAAGACGTTCGATGGCTGTTGTTTCACACATCAGTTTTCAGAGTTTTCATCTCGTCGAAAGATCGATAAAGTTACGTTGGTAAAAAAAATTAATATTCCACATAGAGTTTGGAAACTTTAATAATTGGTAACATATAAATACATAGGTTAGCTACTTAAAAATGTCGAAAATCCATAGTCACATTTTTTTTTTTTTTTCTTAGTCGTTTTAAGTTGAAAAAAGCATTTTTGTGGTATTCAAAGTTAAACACAAAGTCGCAAACCTGAAAATTTTAAAATGTTTGCAATAAATTTCATAATTTCTTTTTGGGTTATCACTCAAAAAGTACGGCAAAAATTAAAAAAATCTAGGACCAAAACATCACCGCAGTCAATACAAATGTTAGAAAAAATACTGATTTTAAAAATTGGAGCGTTTATTCCGAACAAAAACCTCATCACAAATCTTAAAGTTTCAAACTTTTCGCCGTAAAATTCCGCGCGAAAACTTCCAATTTTGTTTTTGGCGTATATTACTCGAAAAGCAGGTGGTGAAATTAAAAAAAAAAAAAAAAAACCAAAGTATCACCGCAATCGATATATCCTATCGACCTATGTCGGAAAAATCACTAAACTTTAAAAATCTTAGCATCCCTTCGATACTCGAAAAGTTGTTGTCGGGGGGAAAAAAAAACGAACAAAAACACCGTCGTAAAAACAATACGCTGCGCTCGTGGAAAATCGGTCATACGTTTCACTCATTATTTTCGGAAAAAACAAATTCGTATCGTTTAAACGCCGTATTTGTTTACCCTGTTTACACTGTTACAGGTGTGCGCGGTGTACGACGGCAACAACAATATGATACAAATTATTATTTACAATGAATGACTATATCGGTGTCGTACGGACAAAGCAAAGCAAAAAAAACGAAACGAAACAACAACACACAATAATTATTATTTATAATGTCGACAACGGTTGGTGGAGAGGTCTTGATCTTCTTTTCTAATTACGCATTCGTCGACGCGGCGAAATGGCGCGTATAAAAGACCGGCGGTCGGCAACCGGACGCACATCGCCGCAGTACGCGTTCTCGGCACCCGTTGGTCAGCTGACGACGAAGACGACAAAGACGACGACGACGAAGACGACGACGACGACGACGACGAGGACGACGAGGAGCCGATTTTGGACAAATTTTCGGGGGAAAAAGCCTGCGCCCCCCCTGTACCCTCCCGAATTCTCGACCGGCCGCCCCCCTCTCCCCCCCGCGTCGACGGTCCGCTCCAGCGGTAGCACAGCAGGTAAATTTTTTTGCGAGATTTTTGTTTTTTTCTCTTCTGGTTAACGACCTTTTTTTTTTTTTGCATCGAGCCGAGTCGATGGAAAAAAACAAAAAGTCGAGTATCGAGTGAATTTTTTTTTTCTAACTAATCAAAGTGGTCGTTGGAAACGTCGATTTTCTTTCTCCGTCCGTCACGCGTAAATTATATTCAGGACTTTACTTCCGACACACCGATCCACAATCCATTAACGCGATAAGGAATCTGATTTCAATTCTTCGAGACGTCTGCTTTGCATCAATTTTCGACTTAATCTTCTAGATGTTTACAAATCAGATTTAAAAGTGCCGATACGGGGGGGTTTTTTATATTTTGTATTCTTAAAAAAAGTACGACGAGAAAATAAAAAAACGCCGGATGCAATACAGACGTCATGAAAAATTTAAATTAATTTACAGATTCCTTAGTGCATTAATCGATCGATCGGTATGTTGGTAGTAAGAACCGTCCTATACGATTTGCGCGTGACGGACAGAGAAAAAAAGTCCAACCAATCAAGGTTTTTTTTATTAAAACGTTGGTGTCATAATAATAGCTGTTATTATATTATTGAACTTGATGTACCTGATAAATTGTTTACGACAAAAACATTTGAAACGAAAAGTAATTGTTTACCGAAGTTTCTGGGTACAAATGTATAATGTTAGTAAGCTCGAAGATTAACGTTTAATTGAATTTCAAGATACGATATATATATACTATTGTGCGATCAAAACGTCTGTTGAAAACACATTAAGCCCTTAATTATTACCTATTTACCAGCTAATTGTTTAAAAATTAAATCCGTCATGGGGAAAGACTCGGTACTTTTCCGTAGTAAAAATGTATCACATCAGTACTTGTTATGATATTGTAAAACGTTTGTACGATTAAAACTATAAATATTTTTAAATTAATCTAACAGAGACATTGATTCAACAAAAAGACAAAATTTCATTTTGTTCGCCCTTATTCGTCCTATTCAGTACAGTCGTCGGACGACCGTATTCATAAGCGTTAACTATCGTATTAACACCCAACGTTACATTCAATATTATTACAATCTGTTCATAAATACTAATAAATGATAGTTTCTAAAACCATTCCGTTTGAAAGTTCTTGAGAAGGTCAGATACTATATATATTTTTAAAATCGTATGTTTCAAGTGCTTGTAACCGTTGATTGGTATTGATAAAAAACTTTTACACGTTCGAATAGGTTTTTTTTGGTGTTTTGAATCTTAAATAAAGAGCGCGCGTTATAACGATAGTTCAAATTAAATAGTTTTTTAAACGTAATACTGATAGTGAAACTCAGATAAACGTAGATATTCAACATTCTGCAGTATTGGAAGATTTTCAAAAAAAAAAAAATGTTTACTTACGTAGTTTGAGTTTTAACGTAAAATTTTTATAACATCGGTAAAAATTTGGATTAGGTGATTTTCGAAAAAAATGTGTGAGTATTTAGTATACATTTGGTAATGCTACATTGGTAAATATCAAACGTAACCCGGACATCGTATTGATTACGATGTTTGTAGTTTTAGAAAAAGTAATTCGTATTATTGTCAATTTTTATTTTTCTATATCCTTCAATAACGGCCGTATCGGGGACAGTTGACGCATTCAATCACCCGTTAGACTATTTGAATAACATTTTTACGTTTTGAGCGCAGCGGGAGATGTATCGTTTTATTTCTTTTTCTATGAACACTTTCTCGGCCAGTGGGTCAGCCGGAAATTTTTCGGAATATCGACTTACATGAAGTTTAATTTTAATTTTTTTTTTTTCTTAATAAGGAAAATTTTTAAAAACTCTCGACACTTAAAAGTTTGTGTTTCGATCAAACAGAAAAATCACGGTTAAACGTAAGAGTGTATAAACTCACATTATGAGAACGTCCGCGCTTCTGCCAATTTCACTCGTACCACCTACGTTTCGTCTTTTTTTTTGCACGCAGGATGGGGACCTCAGTACAGGGCGTGAACCCGCTGTTAACGCTGTCCGCGTTCAACATGTTTTTCTACCTTCTCACGCCGGCCATCGTCTTGTGGTACATCTACTTCCGGATGTCCCGCAAAAACTTGTACGAGCTTGCCGACAAGATCCAAGGATCCGACGGTCTGCCGCTGTTGGGCAACGCGTTGGACTTCATGCAAGATCCTCACAGTGAGTGCGACCGCGGGCTTTTACCGCATAATTAATTATAAAAAAAAAAGAAAAAAAAAACTAATCGCCGGGATCGGTCTGGGTCGCGTGGGTAGTTTGACGGGGTAGCGACTACGCTCCGTGTGGGTCACTATGGTTCAGAAGTTGTGTTCTTTCACACTTTCTGTTAGAAAATATCCGACGGTGATGAAAATCACTAGGTATCGTAAAAAATGCTTCGATGCAAATCTGTCGGTAGTGTTAAATTTTTAGAAAGACGTGGGGAAATCCAAAAGAAGGGGATCCAGACCCTCTCCTCCGATCCTTCCGATTTTTTCAAACGAACGAATGAATTCAATTTCTCGGAGTTTTGTGTTTTCGCACAAATATCGTATTTTCACCTGAACCACGGTGGTTGTTTGCGTACGAAAGATAAGGTGTCGGGAAATTTTTTTTTTTAAACTTATAACATGAGCTTTTATTTAGGATACATTTAAAGCTTAGAGTAAACCTTTTCAAAAGTTAATTTGAAAATGTCGACTTTTTATGCCAAAGTAACTGTATTTGATCCCCCCCTGTGAAAAGGAAAAAAAGTAAAATATTTAAGAAAATTATAAAAAAACAAAAGTAAAATGTCTTACGTACATGGAAAAATTATTTTGACTTGTTAGTTTTTCGAAAAATCATGGCTAATTTTAACAAAAAAAAATCATGAAAAATGTCGAAATTTATCATTTTTAGAATTCATAATATTTTCGGATACTTTTACGGAGATCGAGATACATTTTACGGATTATCATTTATAATAATGCAACTTTTATGTCATTATTTGTACAGTTTATAGTCAGATAAATACAAAAACATGAAAAAATAAAACAACTACGAAAACTAAAAAAACTATAAAACGTCGATATTTTTTATTTAAAATGTTCTAGGTATTTGTACAATTTTGTAGAAGGATATGCGTTTGAACGAAATTTCGGGCCGCTAAAAAAGCTGATAATATATTATTTTACCGGAACTTATGAACGCCGACGTAGGCATACAATCTGGTCTATTGTTATATTCTTGTGTTTTCAAATGCATTGATTACGATAATTTGATCTGCGTTTAAAAACATTTTTAACTTAACGCAGCCAAGTTGAAGTCAATATCTGCGGAGTAAAAGTTTCACTTTTCGAAATAAAAATTTTTATTTTGAACCGGTTACCAATTAGACTTTGTTCAGAAACCGATTAATCAAGTTGAAGTGTGTACCCGAACCAAGCATTTTATTTTTTTTTTAAGTATTATTATTTCAATGTATAAATGCTCCAAAATGGCAGAACTGATTTTTGAATTTTCAAAAACCGTCTATTTGTACTTGGGGAGACCCATATGCTGACAAAGTTTTATTGTTTCTCTTAAAGCATAAGCGGTATTTTTACTCATGTTGAACAGATATCCAACCCTCAATTATGTGAAAAAAAAAAAAACTCTATACACTCATCTTAATCAAAAAAATTGATTTTTAATTCCGCGTGTATCATGAGTAGTATGAATATATTATGCAATAAATCTCATTGCTTGTAACTTTGTTTTACAGAAATTTTTAGCACAATATATGAAATAAGTTTTTCATTTGAACAAAATATTCCACTCAAAATGTGGATTGGACCCAGGCTGATGGTGTTCTTGACTGATCCCAGAGACGTAGAGGTAACGTGTGTTTCGACAGTTTATTTAATCGGTTTTTTTGTAAGCTTTCCTCGATGGTTATGTTGAACGCGGTGAAAAAATGTTCGTTTGGACTCAAAAGTTTGTAAAAAAAATGCACAGTTTTTTTTCGTATTTCATATTTTCAACATTTTATATTAATCAGATACCTGTGATACAAAATTAGTAATTCGATTTTAACCGTACAAATGGGTTTAATATTCAGAGTTCCTTGATTTATAGTAATAAAAGCTTACTTATTAAATATATAATGTTACAAACATGCAAAGTTAGTTGATTTTATCAGTTAGGTACTGTGCAATTTATATGGTACCTATGACATTTTTAAATAAATGCCTCACTTATAAATATCAAAAAAATAATTTTATGTGTTTTGTAAATGTCATATATACATTTAATTCAATTAATAATATGTAATCTGTTAAAATGTATTGTTTATGCCTATTTTTTTGTTACAAACAATTTATAATCGGGTGCTTTTATTACTATGAATTAAAATTGAAATTAAAACTAGCGCGATTGTTAAAAAATACAATTATTATGTTTAAGACGAAAAAAATTATGCTTCGTTTTTTATGAACAATATACAAATACGAATTCACAGGTGATCTTAAGCAGTAACGTGTACATCGACAAATCACCAGAATACCGTTTGTTTGAACCTTGGTTAGGAAATGGCTTGTTGATCAGTACCGGTAAGTCACGTGATAATAATTATTGTTTGGGTTGTACTAATAATATAATTTTTTTTTCCAAAAAGAAGAAGACTTCTTACAGTTTGGATTGAACTTTGATTTTTCTAATTTTTTTTTTTTTTTAATATTAATACGAGTAATAATAGTTTGAAGTAGGCCTATATTTAAGAGTTTTTTGAACTAATTTTCGGAGAGTTTTCAGCAATAAAATCAAAAATCCAATGCAAACAGCAGAAGTTTTCTTATTTTTGTTAAAAAAATATGTATCTTCAATTACGTTGATTCTACGAGACAGGAGATTTTTTTGTTGCGAGTTAAATGTTGTCCATTTAAATGCATTAAAGTGGTAGAAGATGCCTACGTTTCGCCCCTTGAAATATAGGCACCACCGAGGTAATATTTCTGACTCAGACCCACGGCGACGGCAACCTATTTCATTTTAAGGCCGGTTATAATGTACAGGAAAAAATTATCAAATAAAATGAAAATATAGAAACGACGACCAGTATAGTACAATATGAACAACCTTCAGCAATCGTCGTAGTTTGTTACTATTCCAAGCAGGATTCTGTGGACTGTACGATCTCGCCCTTAAGTTTATTTGAGTTTTTTCTCGTTTCCACCTTACAGGTGGCTATTAGGTGGCTAAAACTGTATATTTCCTATTTGAAATGAAGTTTTAAGTGCCACGGTTTTCTTCATACCGAACTACGTTTGGTGTATGCAATTGACGAGACACCGTGGCAACTTACCGCCACTGATCGCGCGAAAAATGTTTTTTTTTTTTTTCGTACAGGTGAAAAATGGAAAGCGCACAGGAAACTGATTGCGCCGACGTTCCACTTGAACGTACTCAAGTCTTTCGTGACGCTGTTCAACGTCAACAGCCGCGATACCGTCAACAAGCTGCGGAAAATGAACGGCGCCGAAATCGACATTCACCATTTCATGAGCGAGTGCACTGTGGAGATTCTGTTGGGTAAGATTTCGTCGCCAATTATTTTAACCTATCCGTTATGCGTGAATTAGGGAGGTAAAGTTGAGAATTCCAAAAGGGTTGTGTTCATTATTTGGGGGACCTCTGAGATCCCTTTTATTTCAGAAGTGGCACGAAATGGATAGATGAAATTCAGAATTCACCCTGTAAGTGGAAGAATTTGGAGGGGAGGGGGGGCTTAAACCTTCCATATTTTTCAACTATAATAATACATTTGCCATACTTTTGGCCAACCATATTCGCGTCTATGGTCCAGTAACGATTTGAGTAATCTTGAATTAGATCAAAACTCATATATATTGTATCGTATTCCGTAGAGACCGCAATGGGAGTGAGCAAGAAAACCCAAAAGAAGAGCGGATTCGAGTACGCCGATGCTGTGATGAAGTAAGCGAACCGAATATTAACAGACGAGAACAGAAATGTTAGAAGTTTCGTCCATTAAAATGAGACTTGCCGTTGTTTCACAACTTAACGTAGCAGCGTTTAACTAGTTTAACTGTAGTTAATATTGAAATCGTATTTTGTGTGTTAACTCGATTTCATTAGTTAGATACGTGCGTATTTATTTCTCTTTTAATCAGTTTCCTAATACTTTTAAGGGCTCAGTATCACTGTTACAAGATTTTTCTTGTTTTTTATTCGTCGCACGCAGTAAAACGTTTAAATTACCCAACTCAAATCACATATTGCCATTACTATGATGAGATACACTAATAAAATGTACGTTGTTTTTAAGAATGTGCGACATCTTGCACATGCGTCACACACATTTGTGGCTGAAACCGGACTTCATTTTCAACTTCACCAAGTACGCCAAGCAACAGGTCGGTCTCTTGGATTTGATCCACGGTTTAACGAATAACGTGAGTAAATTACTATCTATACACAAGCTGTGTTTTCAACTTTTTTGACGGACGGTCGGGAGTAAAGTATGTGGGTGCCTGCACTGGTATTAGGTGTTGGCCAAGAAGAAGGAAGAATACCTAAGGAAGAAGGATCAACTGAAAGAGATCCCCGACAGCCCGTCACCGTCCAAGGATACCGTGGAAACTTCGGAAGTGGAAGAAGTGCCGTATGGAAATTCGTTCGGCCAGTCTGCCGGTTTGAAGGACGATTTGGACGTAGAAGACGACGGAATCGGTAACACACGACAATAAATTGTACTTCAATTAACCTGCAGAACGGTTTAATATAATACTTCTGTATGTTCCAAACACACCACCAGGCGAGAAGAAGAGAGTGGCATTTTTGGATTTACTAATTGAATGTGCGGAAAACGGAGTCGTGCTGTCCGACGAGGAAGTTCGCGAACAAGTAGACACAATCATGTTTGAGGTATGTTACCGTCGAGTTACAGTTGTTAAGTTTAGTCATAAGAACGTGAACACTAAACGTCACGTCGATAACACTAAACTCAATATAAATAAACAAGATTTAAAAGTAAGATAGCTTAATTATATTTAATTCAGTGAAACGCTGCTGTTATAATATATTAAAGGTTCTAATATACTTCTCGACAAATCTGTCGATCTCGCGTAGGTTTGAGAGTAGGTAGATTTAAACATATGCGACAAAAGAATTAAAAACGTGTATTGAAATGCGGCGTTTTAGATTTAATTGAAAAAAAAAAAACAGCAAAAAGTGCACCTAATCGGCAATCTGCACTTTCGTTCGTAAAACACCGAAAACGTAATAAATGACATTTTCGTTTGTCGTTTTCTTTTAGGGACACGATACGACGGCGGCCGGCAGCAGTTTCTTCTTGTGTTTGATGGGAGCGCATCCCGATATCCAAGTACGAAGACCCAACGATTTTTCGCGTCTGTTTTCTGATTCGTCGAATTTGATTTTGTTTTCAGGAAAAAGTTGTAGACGAATTGTATTCGATATTCGGCGATTCCGACAGGCCCGTAACGTTCCAGGACACGCTGCAGATGAAATATATGGAACGGTGCATCATGGAAACGTTGCGCATGTACCCGCCAGTGCCGATCATATCTCGTCAACTCAAAGAGAACGTGAAACTGAGTGAGTTTTATGTTTAATCGATGGTAATATTATGTTTGTGCACGTTAACAGGTTGTATTCTCCTGAGCAAAGTATAGGTAAAAACTGCGTTCGAAAAAGCGTAAAATACTTTTATTTTATTCACCAAGAAAAACGTGTTGAAAAAATTAAACGGTTGATTTTGACTATGAATCAATTAAAGTCATTTTCAAACTGGAACAGGTCAAACGGTTTCCAATTGTTCGAAACAACAATTGTGGCAGGCACATTCGAAACGAAAGCTTTTTTTGTACGAATATTGAAGTAACACAATGTTTTTAAGAGTAACACGATATTATGTTATTTAAGACAACACGTTTAACATGATTTTGTAGCGGCAGACTTCTTGTAATAGTCTTTCTTCGCCATTAGCAGGTATCCGTGTGTATTTTTTGTCAAAAAATTTATAATTTTTAACCGGTCCAACTAACTTTTAGTTTTTTTTTTTTTATGTATTCCCTTTGATATTGTTATCCTCGTTATTATTATTTGTACGACCGTCACCTGACCTTAATCGTTTTACAGCCTCCAGAGACATCACCCTGCCGATGGGCGCGACGATCGTCATCGGCACGTTTAAAATCCACCGCAACCCCGTGACGTTCCCGAATCCCGACGTGTTCAATCCCGACAATTTCTTGCCCGAAAAATCGGCAAACCGCCATTATTACGCGTACGTGCCGTTCAGCGCTGGACCCAGGAGCTGCGTCGGTACGTTCCTACTGAAATATTATACAACTGTATTATATCGTTGTTAGTTTATCATCATCGGACGGAATATTGTGGACAATTAATTGTGCTGACAGTATTTATTTTGATTTTTGAACTGTCACAAGAATCGGATTGTTTTTCTGTAATAGAGACGTTGAATTATGCGTATAAAATCGCGAAACGTTTTGAAGGTAAACCATGCTAATGCGTATGAAAATAAAGATTCTGAGCGAGCTCGGAGGGTCAAACGATCGTAACTTATTGCCAAGCACTATATATTTGGCTGGAAAATCGTTAAAATTGTGCGAACTGTTTGATCAAATGTGACACATTTTAACCGGTTTTCGTGTAGTAAATGAAAAAAAAATATTACAATAATGATTATGATGTAAAAACGTCCAGGTATACACTGTTTCGAATTAGAAGACACAGCTGTAGATTATTGCGTTTAGGTACTGCATTTTAAACACCTTTTTGCCACGATTTTGTGAATTATAATACCGAACGATAGGTAAATAGGTCTGACTTTTCTTTTTTTTTCCTAAAAAATCTATTCTTCAAACCCATGGCTATTATTATTAAATTTCAATTTTTCTAAAGTTTCGACCCTGTGTATTGTTTACACTAAACTACAGCGGTTCTGAGGTGACGAAAAACATTTCAGATCACTACACTAACTAGAGGTGTTGTAAAATTAATATTGTTGTGCCGTTATGATATTGAACACCTCGTGATTATCGACATTTCCAACAATAAGACATTGCGAATTTCACGGTTTTAATTTAAATCGTTTAAAACGTGTATATGCTCATATCTTATGCGTACGACACACGAGGCCGGAAATCGAGTGATTCTACTATTTGATTGATAATTACGACTGAAAAAACCAGTCCATAAAACTAAACTCGATTTTAATACCGATATGGCCGAACAACTGTATTCAAATAAAGGTTAAAGGCACTTCATTACGTATTCAAATTTAGTCTTTGATTTTTAGATGTATGCGCACAATAATAAATTTTTTTCCATTTTTAACCTTTGCAATGAATCAATTTTTCAATTCAATTATCGTATTTTCTATTGTGTTTTATGCAAAATATTCCGTTTTAATATTGATGCCATCACGTCCTATTGCAAATAATGATATTACTGGTATTGTATTCGTCTAATGAATAAATTTTTTTTATTCAGGCCGCAAATACGCCATGTTAAAGTTGAAAATTATTCTGTCGACCATCCTAAGAAACTTCAAAGTGAACAGCAGACAAACTGAAAAAGATTGGAAACTCCAAGCCGATATCATCTTGAAGAGGACCGACGGATTCAACATCAGCTTGGAACCGAGGAAGTCACTAAAACCTAGAGTTGCCGCTTAAGGGGCGAATAATAATTATCGTTGTCTGGAATGGATAGTTTTTTTTTGTGCATATATTATATTATTATTGTTAGGACTATATCGGTCTGTTGACCACCAGGGTCACCGAAACTTATTTAAATGTCTATTTTCTTTATTCAGCTACCGTTGTATTGTTTAATTTATCTTTTTAAAGACATTTGGAAATTGTAGTTAGACAAAATAAACGAAATTTTTTTATTTTACCCGTAACTAAAGTGGAATTTGTAATTAACACATTTTATCACCCGATCATTATAATTGAACTGCGGAATTCCAAACCGAAATGTAATGAGCTATCGTTTTGAAATAAATAAAAATCCACGAATCAACGAAAAAATTATAAATTGTCCTGTGCGAATTTTGTAAGATTTAATAAAAATTGTATGTTTTGGTAAACAACTCATTTCTTACGTAGGACATACATTCAACGGTAAACCACATTTTGGAGTCTGGCAACTGGGTAAACATGCAAGTTTATAGTTTTTTCTTTTGCAAAAGATCAGTAGAAAATAAAAAAATAAGAATTTTTTTTGTAAAAACAATGCATTCATATCGCTGTGCTCAGAACCTATAACAAGTTACATATTTATTTTAAGTTACATTCATTCGATCGATAATGTGAATAAAGACGTTATAATCATATTTTCGTTAGGTTGAATTATAGTATTTTATTTGCTGGAGTGTAAATTGTTTGATTTTTACACATACAGGACGGATAAAAAAGTGAAACAGGATTGTAGTACTTTATTTGAGACTTTTTTTTTTGTTGACGGGAAAAAATCAATATCATTGTAAAAACAATACATTCCTCGCTGACGTACAGAGTCTAAAAACTCCGTTAATACGAAAAGAACGTGGCTAAAAACGTTATGAAAATCTTCTTTCAAATCCGTGATGTTTAATGCTTTTTTACAGGCTACGAAGGAAAAACGGGAATTTATTTTATACATTATTACAAAATAGATTTGATTTAGCGCGGCTGCCGTTGCGGTTTCTGCAGAGCTCGCAACAACTGTCGCGGACGGGGACCCCCTCTTTGCACAGCAAACCGAACTCGGATCATAACAAGGTTTATTATTCTGTATACAGTATGCGAATTAAGTGGAGTGTCAGAACTCATTCTGTAAAACCGTAATGGAAATTTTCGAGAGAAAA
The DNA here is from genome assembly GCA_017140985.1 of Hormaphis cornu. NCBI lineage: Eukaryota > Metazoa > Arthropoda > Insecta > Hemiptera > Hormaphididae > Hormaphis > Hormaphis cornu. The sequence goes on from CM029361.1 coordinate 15,000,539, forward strand.
ACATAATATTTTATTTATGAAAACAAGGAACTCGTCAGTCGTGACAAAAAATTAGTTTTCACTCGCAATTTTTTCACGAAATATCACGGCAACCGCGGACTTTTTACTTGACTTATATAAACTGAACACCTGCGCCATGGCGGTCGTTGTTTTAACTATGATTATTTTTAAAGGCTGTTTCGAAGAATCACTAGAAATATTACATTTCAAAGAAAAACATATTTCTCTCGTGAAAATCGCGAATCTCCCTAGTCGTGTCAAAAAATTAGTTTTCACTCACGACTCTTTCACGAAATATCGTAATGACTCTCCACTAACATACTGTACACCGATTCTCGGTTCTTATTATTATTATTATTTTTGTAAGGTTATTTTGAACAACTTTAAATCACACAAAATATCAACGAAGAAATTTCATTTTTTTTTTTTTTTTTTTTTTTTTATAACTCGACCAGTTACGCGAAATACTATCAAAAAGTCATTTTTTCGAAACGGTATTTCGAAGAAAAACATATCTCATTCGTGAAAATTGCAAATCGTCGCGACGAAAAATTTATTTTCACACACAACTCTTTCGCGGACTACGACTAACGCCGAATTTTCGCTCGACCAACATACTGTACTGCTGTTGCCGACGGTTTTTTTTTTATTGTTGTTATTATTTTTATTGTTTCGTGCGTGGGACGTGTCGTGTGTCTGCGAGCCGTCCCATACCGTTCTCAAACCGTTGCTCTCAGTGTAACGTATCGTCGGCGCGAACGCGGTCCGTCCCCGTATAAGTCGGCAGATCGGTAGATAGATAGTTATTATAATGCGATACGAAATTATGGCGTCCGAGACGAAATAATGGCGATTTTTGTATCGTCGTATGCCCGTCGACGGTGTTCTCCGGAACGGATTCGGTTTTCTTAATGTGTGCGAAGCTTTTTTTTTTTAGTATTATTTTTTTCCCTAGTTTCTCCGCCAGAGCAATATTTATGTACTGCTAGCGCGCGCGGACGAGAAACGACATCGGACGAGCGCCCGTCATGAAGAATGACGAGGAGACGGTTAGGTAAGTGCCGCAGTACCAAGTAGCAACACCTACTCGGGTAAAGGAATGCGCGCGAAAAGTTAAATTTTGAATTTTTCTGCAATTTTCGTTTTCACTGTCTGTAGAGACGCAAGTCACGATGTACCGGTTACCGCTACGTTCAAATAACGTGTACGAAATTTATTAACGCGACAAAAATAAAATTAAGTAAGTAGATGTATGATTTCCGAGTTCAAAAAAAAAATACTAGACAAAACGAGTATTTCGGAATTCGTCGCGAAACTTCAAGAAATACGACGTTTGAAAAAAATCAAAAAAAGTTTTTTAACCATAACTGCAGAAAAAATCACTCTCTGTTTGCTACTCGCGGTCCAGTCGTTTTCTTGTTGTCCATTGCGTACCGTTTGAGTTTACGTAATACGATATGTGGACTAACGCATCTGTTTGAAACAATTTTTTTGAATGAAAAAAAAAAACGTTTTTTTATTTTTACGGTTGACGACGATTCACCTGTTCAATTTGGAACGAAATTTTTCAATCCGACCAATTACGTTTTTACATGGTTCGAGTGTTTTTTTGCATATTTTAAAGGGATCCCGACGTACGTGTCTACCAATTGATGTTTAATCCATGACCTGCAATCCACGTGATACACTTTAAAATCAAACATTTAAACAATACGTGTTTTTTTTTTTTCCGTCAAAAACGTATTTGCGTGTTATACTTGACGGGCGGCTCAAAATTGCCGACCAACAATTATTGTAATTACGTGCGCAGCAAATGTGGGAACTTCCGGGGCTCGTTACTCAATAAAACTATGTTGTGCGCAGCGAACGATATTGCGTTGATATTCGATTACGGATCTGTAAGGTAGACGCGTTTTTGTTAACAAATATATATATATAGTTTTCGAAACTCAATAACACGATCACACCGACGCGTGGTGTCTGGTTACTGGTTTTATCCGCAGTCTTGTACAACGAACAAGTTTATTTTGTATTTAGTTTTGTTCGACCGAATCGGGTAAAAAGTTGTTCGGATTCTTTAGGAAAATAATTTGAACAACACAAAAAGTATTAGAACAAAATAATTTTAACGCCTAATAATTTTTTTGCATTCTGATCGCAGAGAGAAATTTAACATACTCGCTTTTTATTTTTTTCTGAAAACTAATCCAATATTTTTATGCAGTTATATCTCGTGTTAATGGTTTTCAGACCTAGATTGGCAGAAATTTTTCCGAAATTTCGATTGATTTGTGAATTCAAAAACAAAATGATTTTTCAATGATTTTGGCCTAAAGAAATTTACTCGTCCGTAACGAATTTTTCTGTTTAAAACAGTGCTCCAATTTATACAAAGTGTAGTCCAATCGTTAATTATTTAACGTCATATGATGAAAAATTTCGGATAGATTATCAAGATGTACTCCGTTCCGATCTTATCCGATCTACGATTGAAATTACAAACAAATTTGATGTTTGGCCGCATAGTTTTATTTGAAACGTTTTTGACTTTTCAATTATTTTTGTTTTTTGCACGAATATGAAAAAAATTTCAATATCACCCTACCGAGTTTAGCAGCAAATATAACATTTGATCAATGTTTTGAATAAACGTCAAAACCCACGTTTGGTATCCGCATGAAATATAAATTAATAATTTCCGCGATTATATGGCGACTACCCATTTCCACTGTGCGAGAGTTGCTTATTTTGTGATATTTTTAACATGATTTTTAATTTTTAAACACTGGAAAGAAACGAAAAATGAAACTGATTCGTTTCTTAACTCGTTTCGTTAAGGATAACGGCCGTAGTTTAAAGGAGAAAAAAAAACATTAAAAACGAGTCCCGTACTTTGTTTGCATGTAGGAGCCCAAAACTGCTCGTACGTTATCTGGACTTTTAGACGAATTATTTCTTTTTTCATATGATAACACCTAAAAAATGTTTTCAATTTATAACGTGTTAACTATGCGCAAAAAAAAAAAATGCATGATGGTTTACAGTTTAGTTTAACGTAGGGTACCTCTTCGGATGTTTAATTCTTATTTAGTGTTTTTTTTTTTTTTTTGTTGCACACGTTTCGCATGCAGTTATATTATATTAATCAACGGCCGTTCGTGATATAAGCTGTATGTGTTTTATTTGACGAGTGCATTTTCGACTTTAGCCGTTAACGAATAATAAGTGAATAAAAACCTGTTAGTAGTTGCGCTAAATACATCCGGCGTATATTGTGTTTATTTTTTTTCCACGGACGTCATCGACGTGTAGGTACGAATATCGTCACGTTAATGTGACGTTTAAACTTAAAACGAAAATACTAGATTATATTAGTATGAAAGTGTCAAAGTTCAAAAAAAAAGAATAATAATATAAAAAAAGATTCTGAGCGTCGGCGAACATCATTTTATTGGTTTTTGTTTTCCAGTGAACAACTCCAAGGGTATAAAGAATGCTCTGATTTGAACAGTCAGTACTTCTAACGAAAGGTCTCTAAGCTCTAATCATTGTACTTTGAGGGAATTCAAAGTTGAAAGTTTAAAATTTAAAAAGTTTCATCCTTGAAATATCGAAGAAACTTCGCGAAACTTCGGAGAAACATTGACGATCTCGTTAGTTCTGTTTTAAATTATAAAAGACAAAATATATAGTTGTAAGTGTATTAAATTTTGATGGATACCGTTAAACGAGCCGCATCGTATTCATAGTGATAAACGGAAAATTAAAAGGCATCTTAACAAAATAAGTTCCCTCTCTTTCTACGTTCTCTATTGTTTTCTTGTTTTTGATGTCCAAAAATTATTCTTGGTTGCGTGTTAGCACGTAGAACCAAACGATTTATTCATCCCGACGTGTTAATGTGAAATTTTCGTTTATAATTAATAACAATTTGTTTTTTGTATTGCCGGAAAGTTGGACTAGCGAAGTGTCTAATCAACGTCCCGGAATAGATTTTTTGCCACCGTCAATGAACACAGTCGTCGAGAGCTCAAGTCCTCCGAACGAATGTACACCGAACGCCGGCAATATTTTACGGAGGCCGGATTCCGCGCTGTCTGAGTGAGTGTTACAAAGCGTATGTATTGAAGGTGAGAAGAATCAAATAACGCAAGACGATAACTGTGAAGAAAACTCCGTCGGTGAACGGAATAAATTAGTTTATAATAATGTTTATTAGAAATAACTTTAAGTTACTAAATTCACCTAAACTTATAACTTAAAAGATAAAGAAAAAAAAGAGAAGTAAATAAAAATTATTTTTTTGGAATGGCTTCTGTAATTTTCGAAAAACCAAAATGTTTTAAGCACTATATTTGTTACTTAATCGAGTATCCGTTATCGGCCATGATAGACGATTTGAGCGATCCGTTTTCCGCCAAGTATTAAGACGGTCATTCATTTTTTTCCAAAAAATTATCTATACCTCATAAATAGGATCAGGATGAAGGTCAGAACTTTTTTCGAACGATTTAGAAAAGATCTTAATTATATAACGTTCTGTTTCAATTGTTATTTTTATTTACTTTTGTTAGGTATACAAATCAAAACGTCTACTATTGCTCGTATGACAAAATCTTAATATAAAATCGGTAATTTTTTTCCCGCAGAATTATTTTAAACAATAATATTATTGTTTAAAATACCTACCACTCGTACACACTAGTATTATTCGTGTTGTTTTAACATTAAACCATAGGAATAATAATTTTATTCTACAGCTTTCTAGACTAAAAAAAATTATCACCTATACCTAAGTACTTATTTTACTGTTTCTGTCACCTTATACCTAGGTATGTTGCAAAAACATTGTCAAAATTACAAAACTAGGTACTTATTATCCGTATATTGTATAACGTATTTTGTAGAGATTCGTTAACAAAATGTGAATGGATTGTCGTTTGTTTTCCCTACCAGACGTGGGGTTACGTTAATTGTACGTTTGATTGACGAAAACAGTGTTTTCAAGTTGACGAACAATGCACACGGTTATTATTAATAAACGGTATTGTTTCGAATAGGATGCCAACAGTTAAGGACCCGATCGTGTTGAACATGTCTATATTGAAAGTGCCCCGCCAGAGTATGAAAAGAGAGTCGACAATCGAAGAGCTCCATAACACCTGGAGGAAAATGGGAGTGTAAGTTTATCACGCGTTTTATAGTAATATAATGCTTTCAAACACAATACTTTACTGGTGTGAAATGATCGAAGAGTGTGAGATGTGCAGAGGAAAAAATCAACACACATTTTGATGATTTCGATTTCTCGCGGCCTGAATTGAGAAAAAAAAAAAACGGCTATAATGATGGTTATTTTGGTTATTTGTACACGTTTGATTCGAGCAAAACAAAACGTAGTTACGCGGCCGTTCTAAAAATTATTCAGGTCTATTGATTTTTTATCCGTGTCAGTGTAGGTAAATTACTAAAGTATTATAAAACGATTCCTATACCCCCACATATCCAATGGTGTCATCTTGATTTTGAAAAGAAATTTCCATTAAAATACGGAACGCAAAATTTTAATCGAATTTACGTTTACCGTTTGTGCACAGTCAAGCTCTCGCCACCACTCTGTCCGCGCTCTACGGCAAACTGTTGGTCGTCATGGGCATAGCTTTTCCGATGTCCGAGGTGATATCCACACACATCCCGCATTCTTTTTACGAGGTAACAACCCTGCACACCGATTTGATTCACGTCTGCTCGGTTTTTTTTTTTAAATCTTTTTCGTCTTTCAGGGCTATTATCTGTACCTTTATTTCGGCAGTATGGCGTTTCTTTTCTACATGTACGCGATGCTGCTCAAAGGAAAGCCGACGATGACACCGGTCAACAACGACTTCAGTGAGTGCGGTTACGGTCATTTTACGGAAAAAATGTTCAAGGGTATTGCCTAATTGTTGTTCACGGATTTTTCGATACAACTAAGATTGAATTTTTTCAATTTCAAATCCGAAAATGGTTCTAAACTCGTGGTTATATCGGAAAACGCCACGCATTAGATATTTGGGATTAATCGTTATTTTAATAGTATAAATATATATATATATATATATATATTGAGTCACGCCAATACATTTTATTTTTAAAAAGATCATTTTGTTGTTCCATGATTGTAATTTTTTTGGTCGATTAAGAGCCAACGTTGTTAAGTTGAATTAAAAACAACGAGAACCTAAGCACTGTTATTACAAGATGACTTGGCAAGTAAATAAGTTTTCATAATTTTGTCGCCGTTTGAAATCGAACGAATATTATTATAATTTCAATCGTTATTATTTTTTTTTTTTTAATAAATATTTTTGAAATTTATCTGGTGAAAACGTAACAGACATCATAACGGGTCCGTAACCGTGTTCAAAACGAGAATCGGATGAGTATAACTCTATTAGTGTACGAAACTTTTAAAATCCTATTTGCATCATAAAATCCAGTGCTACAAACGCCCTTAAAATACTTATGGAACAGTCGTTTTCGATTAGAATATTACACACTATACAATAACCGTTCTTGTTATTTTTTTTATTTCTCACGTCGTTTTTAACCCATATAAATAACACAAAACGCGTATTGCTTTGTTTCAACATGACATGATCAAGCGTCGAATAAATTAAGAAATATCGAACAGGTAACAAACCTCTTTCAACATTTCAATTCAAACGACAGTTTACCCACTGCATTTCCGAACCGATTAAAAATTATTTTTCGCGTACGAAACGAATGAAAATTGATATGTTGAAAGAGTTTTTTATTTTCGTATAATGTAACGTTTAAAAAAAATCATCACAAGACTGAAATTCAAGCTAATAAAAATTGGCCACCCACCTGGACCTACCGTTAATCCGTGTGACCACGGTTGTCTAATATTTTAATTTGAATGTGTCGCTTTGTTCACTCAAAACTTTTTTCGAAACCGTTTTCACGACAAACTCCACACAGACAATTCGGGCAGTGAGTCCACGTCGGAACGCGGCTCGGATAACAGCGAGGGTGACTCGGAGTACTACGACGAAGACAACGAGGATGACGAGGACTGCGAAGCAGCCAAAGACGTCGAAACGAACCACTGGACGTCGTATCACCTGAGGAACAGGAGACATTCGGTTCACGTCCCGTTACCCTCGACTTTTCAGCATTACGGAAGTTTTTACCTGAGAATGGGCGCCGTCGGTGTGTATTTTAAAAAATTTCCGTCGAGCAACGAGGGCGTGTTTGCTTGAGGCTTATGGGGGAAAGGGGCAAAACTTATTTTAAGTCCTGTTTAGTTCCCAAGATATTATTATTACGTGGCAAAAAGCAAAGCTTCGACCACTGAAATCCATACATGGAACGCGCATATTCGGTCAAAATTGACGACCTATAGGTGATTGATACAATGATTTTTTAGATCACAAGGACGACCTCGATTGTTTTTTTTATCGAACAGTGTGAATTGTAGCAGCATAGGCATGTGTGGGCTCATTCGAAAGCGCACGCCACCAGTATCTATTAAAAGCAAATTATTTTAGGGTGGTAAATTACTTTCGGAGGTGGGTCATCAAGATGTCATCAAGCTTTTCCGTGACAAAGGATTCTCACTGTTATATATGATACCAACTCTTCGAACGCCATATGGGAGTGAAAAAATTACACTTTCTTTTTAAATTTTACCTACGAACAGTTCGTCTTCCCTTTTCCATACAAGTCGGATGGGCTACACCGGTGATTTTTAATATTTTTATTGCGGTGTGCGGGGTCCGTTGAATTTCTCTTACGATATATTTATATTTTAAGCGATTTCGAATGTCGGCAAAAAACGAAACACAGGATTGACTCAGAACCGAGGTTCCAGACGCCGCGGACCTACCTCCCTGTAAAACGGCCTCGACAAGCTGTAATTTTCTCCGCAAAAATAGACGTCCGGTCGTGGCCGGAAATGATCGCGGAACATAATACCAGTTATCCGTGGTTTATACCACGTAAGCTATTTAATAACACGGTTGTTCGGCCTTTGTCCCGTCCCGTTTTAAAACACAGCAACACAATCGAAAGCGGTCATTTTCCCCGGACGAAAACTAACGAAACGCTCTGCTCGACGGTCCGAACGGGCTAATAATTCGTTATTATATGAGCACTTTTGTTGTGAATCGCGAAACTACCGACGCAGTTTCCGGCTGAGCACACGACATCGCAAATTTTTAGAATAACTGTTGAGTGAACTATTTTATTCGATTCAAAATAAACTGCAGGCATTTAGGACGTACAATATATTTTTTTTTTATTCTTTAATTTAAACGATAAGTTAGTATTGACGTTTCGCTTGAACGTTTCAATAAAACTAAATACGTTTTAGTGGGGGGCAATCAAGCGTGTTAAGTACGCATAATTTGGAAAACTATTGCAATGTTTCTAATTTTTACGTAATTTAATTGCGAGTTTGTTGATACAAAACAGTTTACTGTAAGGGTTGTCACTTGTAGGGCTGACCGAATACGTTTTAACGTCGTTAATATATCGAGATTATTAATTTTCGTGATTCGAAAAACACAAGAATCAATACACAATATTTACTCGAATCTCGATCATTAATATGATATGAGCATTGCAGCACATATAAAATGTGTTCATTTATATGTATATTTCGTTTACTCGTGGGATGATCGTTCTAAGTTAAAACCACTGGGAGTTATTTTAAAGGTAGAATTTCATGAACCACGGCTACCTTTTCCTCGATTATTGTTGGCCACTATCGGTCCATTAAAAATTTAAATCAAGTTAAAAAGTCAAGTTAATATTATTTAACTGGTTAACTTATTTTTCCGTTGACTTTTAACTCAACTATTTATTTTTTTTTTTTTTAGTTTTACGTGTTGTAACTGTGTTAATCCGTAATAATTACATTTTTTTTTACTCTTTAAAAAAGTATTACTAAGAATACAATTTCAAAAGGAAATACAAAAACATTTTTATGAAGTGTAGGAAATATCATGCTAAACACAAATAACGACGCGAATCAAAAATATGAAATATATTATTTTAATTTTAAGTTAAGTTAATTTTTTTGTTAGTGCACTTTAATTTTAATAAACGCACTTTTAACTTAGATTAATTTTTGTTTCTTTAATTAACTTAAAAAAAGCTGTGTAATTGCCCAGCCTTGCATAATAGCAACTATAGAATACAATATTTGCCGGACAAAATCATACGTTAATCTGTGTAGAAAGATTTGAAAAAAAAAAAAAACGTCAAAATTGAACGAAAAAACTTCATTTTCAGCTTTCGGTATCGGCAGTATGATTTATTCCGGACTGGAATTCGGGCAGTACTTCGAACTCGAACCGGCGACAAAATGTCACAACGTCCTGCTAGTGCTCACGCCAGCCACGCGAATGGCGTTCATATTTATTCAGATGTACTTCATATTCCTGAACGACGAGGTAATGTGCAATCCACTTGGAAAACTTCTTGGATCGACTCTTTGTCAAACAAATTAAACTTAGTGAAATGTCGTAGCTGCAATGTCCGAGGCGACTATGGGGTCAAACTGGTGTTTGCTGCCTTTTTTTTTTTTTTGGCATAACATTTTTCGGAATCCTCCTCGGGTTTAATTTGACGACGATCGAAAAGAATAAATAATTTTGCTCCGGGGGGGCAACTGCCCTCACGGTGGCTATGTCTCTGACCTAGTGAATTGAAACAAATGGCCGCCAAGCACGCGCAACTGCGTTGATTTTCAAACAATTTGTTCAGTAAACAATCGCGTATTTGTCGAATCCGCCCCACAGACGTTTAAATACGTGGACTTAGAAGTGAAAAATTATTAATATAATATAAAATTATTTTATATTAAATATGAGACAGTATTGAGCAAGAAAAAGGCAGAGAGAGAGAGAGAGAGAGAGAGAGAGAGAGAGAGAGAGAGAGAGAGAGAGAGAGAGAGAGAGAGAGAGCGATTCAAGGTGTCTATCATGGCACAAAAACGTTGTAGTTACACGAATTGATTATCCTGGTGACAATATATGCATTCACTCGATGACAACTGCTCAAACTGTTCATGAAAAGGACATCCAGATTGTGCAATTTGTCCGGATTATGACTTTCAACGATATTTCGTATAATATTATTGTGAATATTTGGCTCATTTGTCCAGAGAATGAATCGGATTATTAGCGAAATGATATTTCCAGAATTAAATATTGAGTCTTAAGTACGTCGATGTTGGTGAAAATGTCAAACACAATAGTAATCATTTATTATATATATATGTGTGAATCTATTTGTGTATAAACGTAATTTAATTAAGATTTATAAAAAAAAAAAAAATATATGCATAAGAATCAGTAACAATATAAGATACATTTATTATTATTATATATGTTATCTAGTCGCAATTTTTCACACTCTTTAGTAGGCTCATTGTTAACACCATAGTTATTTTCAACAATATAGGTTAAACTCTCATGGTCTGACTGATCGATTTCAGCAACAAATGCGAGTGACTCGACATCGGGTGTTGGCGAAATTCGGACTTATGCACATGATCGGTACCAATCTGTCGGTTTGGCTGAACGTGCTCGTACAGGAAACCAAGCACGAAATATTGACGTTCTACAATCCAGAGGATAATTCTATCGGCGTCGACAAACAGCCGAATCACTTTTCACGTGAGTCTATTTTTTTTTTTTTTTTAATAAATATGAGATATCTGAAAATTCAATAAAACATTCAATACTATTCAAAGATTGAATTTCGAACTAGGGGGGAAAGTGCGTTTAAAGACAATGTCATCGATTTGAAACTAGTAA
>CM029361.1:15011377-15129484 GCA_017140985.1 Hormaphis cornu
ATTTATTTATAAATGTCTTAAAGATTTTAAGCATTTCAAAATAATTCATCATAACCTTTATCGATGATTACTCACCGATAACGAAAGCTTATTATTTTTAACGATATAACGATTTATTTTTGGGGTTTTTCGTTTTTTTATACATTTTTTTCGTGTACTCGTACATCATGTTTACCAAAACGTTGTTCGATTCCTGTCCAGTTTGACGGACACTAAACGATAATATTAATAATAATATAAAACGCAGTGTTCAAAAAAACGTGGACGACGACGACCAGCAGTAGCAGCAGCAGCACCGCCGGCACCACCACTACTCCGGCGTCCACGGTGGCGTCCGCGATGGCGTCCACGGCGATGGCCCGGTTTCGGCGCGCCGTAAACGCGGGCCCGCACCACATCTACGAGTGCCGGCGCACGAACATCATCGGCTCGCTGGTGCAGAACGCCAGCCCGTTCCTGTTCCCGTGCACCATCGAGTACAGCCTGATATGCGCGGCCATACTGTACGTGATGTGGAAGAACATCAGCCGGGTGCACGCGGACGCGGTGCTGCACCGGCAGCAGCGCAAGGCGGAGCGCCGCGAGGACCTGGCGCGCATCACGCACTGTCGCAAGTCGCCGCACTACTACTCGGTGGACTGCGCGCAGGCGCACAAGGGCCTGTTCGTCGGCATCCTGTTCCTGGTGCTCACCATCATCTCGCTCATACTGTTCTTCGTGCTCATATCCAAACCGGAGCTCATCACGTTCGCCGTCATGGAGGTGAACGTGTGCGAGTTGTCGCTGTACGGCATGACCACGTTGGCCACCATCGTGGGCATGATTCAGGCAAGTTTGGGGGCGAGTTCAAGTTACAGCAGTTATCTCGAAAAGTATTGAAAAACGTTTTCGTATAAAAGTCGTTCTATGTGGCTCACAATAGTTCCAGATTTCTTTATGTTCGCTGGTGTTTGTAACGTCGACTTTTAAAACTCAAGTAGTACCCTGTACTCTTATTGTATGTGTTGTGTACGCATAGTTATTTTTAACGCATTTTGGTGATCGAAAAACCCAATTTTCTATAAGAAACAAAAAAACTTTACAGGTTAGCTGAGAGATTCGAAAATTCACTAAAAAATTACGCATACACGACACGCACAAGAATAGGTGCTACTTGAGTTTTAAAAGTTGATATAAATAAAACACCAATAAAACATTTTGAAACTTTCGTATGAGTATAGTATTCATAAATGAATATTAGGTTTTCTATTTTCAACAATTTTCGAGATATTTTCCGCAACTTCGAACACTCTGTATAAAAGGTGGGGTGCCCATCTGGGCCGTAGTGAAACGTCAGGGTTGAATCGTAGGACTTTTACGTTTTTTTTTTAAATTTATTTCGTCCAAGGTTTATACTTCAAACAGTATAAAAATACGTACGAGTCGCGCTTACGGCGTGTAGGGGTTTCGTTAGAAATTTCAAAAACACTTACACGCGTATAAGCGAAGTTCGATTGAACCCATCACCACACGAGGGAAAAATCGTCCTTAAAAACCGCCACTGATTATTGTTTGACCACTCCGTACGCGTGTCGTGACGCGGCCGGGACGTCTATTGCTCACTTTTTTTTTTTTGACTAAGTCCAAAAGCGGATAAAATGGACAAAACGGACAAAAACTGTACATCTATGTATAATATTATACAGAAACACTGTCTGTTCACTTCACTGTGTTCACGAATAAGCAATAAATCACGATGATTTTGTCCGTCCATTTTATCCCTTCGGACGAAAAACCTAACGTCGACACTGTGGTGACGCGCAGGTGCGGCAGCTGAAGTTCGACGGTCTGCGGAACCTGGAACTGGACAACATACTGCTGGTGGGCGCGCAGACGGGCACGTTCATTTACAGCACGTTCACGATCATCAGCGGCCACTTCACGGAGCAGCACAACACGGTGCTGGTGCTGTTCACCGCGTCCGCGTCGCTGGTGCAGACGTTCTGCCAGACGGTGTTCATACTGGACGCGTCCCGGCGGTCGTGCGTCACGCCGGACCAGATACGCAGGAAGCCCGGCCGCGAGATCGTCACGTTCCTGCTGGTCAGCAACCTGGCCATGTGGGCCATCAACACGCTGGAGAAGTCTCGCGCCGACTCCCATCCCATACAGCTGCACTTCTACGGCCTGTGGGCCTGGACCATCATCACGCACGTGTCCATGCCGCTGGCCATCTTCTACCGGTTCCACTCCACCGTGTGCCTGTGCGAGATATGGAAGCGCTCGTACAAGATCAAACCGTCGTACATATTGTGACCGAGACCGTATTTTCCAGTAAAATATATGTTTTCTATCGGAATGAAGTTGTGTGTGTGTGTGTGTATATATACTTATTATTTAAAAAGAATACGATATAGTTAAATAATCATATTGTTTAGGATCGATATTTTCTTTGGATTGACATTTTACAGGTGTTGTACAAAATAAAAGAGTAAAAAAAAAAATGAGGAACAACAATTTGAAGGAAATGTTCTTTCATTCAAAAAATAAACATTTCACAGGATTGTGTATAAATCGGAACAGTGTGAAACAAAATATTCCATTATTTCCGGAATGATTATACCGGGAACCATAATTTATCGTTAGATTATTGGACGGGTAACCCGCAGGAATAGATCGAGTTCGGGAATACACAGACTTTTTATAGGAACTATCGAAACCGGGATTTTTTTGCATCAGGGAAAAATTGTTTGTACAACGTTTTACTACTGTCGCGCGAATTTAACTGATTGTTAATATTGTTTTATTTTCGTAATCGTATTTTTCGGATCAATTCCGTTGACCTCAGAAACGTTTGTATTATTTTTTAAATAATTTTTTCCCGCTTTTGAGTTTCGGCGAGTAACAGCTGTTGATCACATATTTCTGCCTCGTGTTATGCTAACTCTTATTCAAATTAGAACCGGGGGTCTCACACGTTATTAAAATGAAACGCCATTCGTATAGTTTCTAATATTTTTTATAACTGAGTATAGAACTCGATAAAATGTAAAATATTTTAGTAATGTAATTTTATGTTATATAGTTGTGTTGCTGTTCGCGTATTTAAGACGTACGTGTATTCAAAACGTGTCACAAAATATACTTCTAAATGGCGAGAAATCATCGTTAATCACTGTTTTTTTTTTTTTTTGACATTTAATGCATCGTTTATGTTCATAGTAATTCGTACACCTTTTTGAACGCACAAGTCAAACGTTTTGTTTGCTCTCGTGCTCGTTCGGGGTCGTAATTTTAGGGAGCAACGATTTGTTGTTGCTTAAAAACTGATCATATCCTGCTCCAACCACGGTTCGATACTTTTTTATTCGTTTGTTACGGTAGACACACTTTATAGAGCCGGTCTGTTCATAATGATTCCGAGTGGTACTACAATATTATTATGTAAAATTGTTGCATGCGATACCGGTACCCGCGTACTGCCATATCAGTCATTAATTTAGGAAATAAAAACAATGTTGAATTATTATGTTTGATATAAGAAACCGCAAGCAAATTTGTTTGTTTATGGTTATATATATATATATTTTAATAAATATAATGTTATAAATATGAAATAGTTTATTTATCACAACGGTTGATCGTGGTATTAATTCTTTGCAGTGAACACAAGAAACATATACAATTATTGTAAATGGTAACAAACTCATTGGTCTAAATTAAGAGTAAAATAATAATATTATAGAGTATGACGGTAAAACGTGATATTTGCGTATAAAATATAAATCGTTTTGAAAAAATATACTGTATTACTGTAGTTTTTTGTATACATTGCAATAAAATAATAGAAAAAAAAAATGTTGTATTGTATACAATCCACAAGCCGTTAAATTATGGGCGGGGGAGGGGGATTTTAAATTTGAATAATAATAAATACAATAGAATATCGCGAAACGAGCTGATCAATGATTAATTGTTAAAAGTAAACTAATGGAGAATCGTACGCGACGGTTGGCAATCGGGAGGCGCCATTCGGAGTGGTGCGGGGGGTGTCTTTTGGGAACACAATTTTATTTTTAGTACTCAAATATTGGCCCGACTTTTGGAAACAATAGTTGACGATTCTAGCGGCGCGATTCGGGCTTAAAGTTTGGGCAGCAGAGTAGAAAATATTTGAGAACGAGATGAATTTTTCTTTTAATTGAATCAAACGATAGTAATGGAAAACGGGAGGAGTTGAGCCCCTCCTAACTGCACAAATTTACGCTTTTTGTTTTTGATTAATTTTCCCGTGCATCGAATCACGTCTGTTTCTGTATTCTGAAATGGCGCCGCCCGCTGGGGAAAACGCACGAAAATCACTGACGACGCGCGTTCGCGTATCACGCGCGTTCGGCAGGCCGCCGCCTCAGGCACACCGCGCACCTGCCGACCCGCGTCTTCAGCGAGTTCTCTTTGAGCGTCTGCTGCCGGGGCTTCCTGAACATGTCCCGATCGTCGATGGTGGCCAGCCAATACGAGTTCGCGGTGGCGAAGAAGTTGCACCGGCCTAACCCGTGGCACTCGATGAACGGCCTGGGCCTGAAGTCTTCCAGACACGATCCGGGACTGACCAGAGATTGGCCGCCGCCCTGTGCGCCGGCGTCGGTGTGCTGGAACGCAACGGTTCACACCATTGAGATTGTCATTAAGAGGCACCATCGAGGAGGGTTTAATACAAAAAAAAAAACCGAAAAATACGTTCTCCTTTTTCTTCTTCACGATCGTTCACTTCCCCTACACACTCCATCCGTCTATTCTCTGGTCTACCTTTTTTCCCTTCAACGTTCATTTTCATGACCGCTCTCGCTGCTTCAGTTTCTTCTCTCCTCGTCCGAACCATCCAATCCACTATCGATGTAACGCCAGTACCACATCTTACGTCATATTCGTTTCTTATTCTTCTACCTTCTCTTGTTACTCCGCTCGTCCATCTACGCACTCTCATTTCCGCTACACACATACCCTGTTCTATTTTCCTGTTGACCGCCCAACACTCCGAACCATAGAACGCGGTTGTCTCACCACGCTCCTGTAAAACTTACCTTTTTGCCTTATTGGAATTTTTTCATCACACCTGACGCTTCTCTCCGTTTTATCCGACCGCACTCTTAATCCTACGTTTAACATCCCTCATAAAGCCTCCATTCTTCTGTACTATAAAGAATCCTAGGTACCCAAAGTTCTCTTCTAATACGTCACCACTTACTGCCATTACTTTTCTCGTATCGTCAAGCGCTTGGTCTCTTCTTACAAAATTATACCCTCCGTATACACTGTTTTACTTTTACTCGTCTTCAATAGCTTCCCAAAAACAAAAAAAAGCCGGACAAAGTATAATATAATAATCGTAACGAAAAGACAAAAAATTTATCACTTTTTTTCGGAATCGGTGCCGTCCAACATGTATAGTAAAAAAAAAATATATATATATATGTATAATATAGAACAACAATACATTTAAAGAACGAGGTTTTTTCATCACGACGTATGATGTTACACTCGCTGCACCGATTCCAAAAAGTATTTTTAATGTATATATATACTTTTTTCATTTAATTATTTTTATTGTTAGTTGAGTTTTTTTAAAATTTTCTTCTATTAGCACTATACGTTGAAGAGCATCGACTTAAAAAAAAAAAAAAAGTGATAGCGTACTACTTGTATTATTTTATACATTTTAGTGTTTTTTTTTTTGGTTTTTTGAAGTTGGTATAATTTTTTTGTCTCACAATTTTCAGTGGAATCTGATTATTTTCCGTGTAAAAAACTAACAAGTGAGAAACTCGGTGTGTACCAATAACAAATATTTGTTTGTTATCGTAACGTGTCTACGGTTATTTTAACAACGAAATAACCACTTTTACATCGTAATAGTTACATTCAAACAGTCGGTCGTAACCAATTTGTCGAGCTCACCATGATAAAACTGTATCCGATCCACAGCTCGCTCCAACCGTTTGGACACTCCGGTATGGACACAGATTGACTGTGCACGGCGATCACTCTCGTCGGGGCCTCGCAGACGGAACACCTTTCGAAACGCGAAATATATTAAGTCAATTCAAATTGTATACCCGCGTTCGTCGGCAAAAAAAAAACTTAAATCAGTCATGTCACGTTTTGCGTCATGCGATTTACGCGATGAAAGAATTCCGTTAAGGCTAAAAGATAAGTTTTACGGGAGTGCAGGTGAAATACCAATCATATTGTTGTATGGTTCAGAGTGTCGGGGGCGGTCGACAAGTCTATAGAACAGAGTACGAATGTAGCAGAAATGAGAATTGTTAGATGGACAAGTAACAAGAGATGATAGAATGAGAAACGAATATAGAGAGGTTAGTATTGGCGTTGCGTCATCATATTAGATAAAACGAGGGAAAATAGGCCGAGACGGTTTGGACGTGTGACGAGGAAAGAAGAAACTGAAGCAGCGAGAGCGGTTGTGAAAATGAACGTTGAGGAAAAAAGAGGTCGACCAAAGAAGAGACGGATGGATGGTGACAATTTTAAAAAATACGATGGTTTTTAATGTGTAGGGGATGTGAATGATCTTGATGAGTGGAGGAATAGGACGGAGGCGACCGTCGACTCCAAAAAGAACAATAAGCAGAATTATTTCATGTTTTATTCGGTTTCGTAACAAACTACTCACCTCGATATGAATTTCGAAATCTCCAAACCCAGGATTGGCGTCATCATCAACGGCATCGGCTCCGGAGTGCTCAGCCAGTAACTATAATCGTTTCTGCTCGCATAATCGCACACTTCGTTCGGGTTACAGAACAAGTACGGCATGGTGTTGAATTTTTTCAGACAACTGCCCGGCGAGCCTATACAGAAAAACCAATCGCGTAAAAGACGCGTCATTAAATTCGGATATTTTATTCAATTTTTAAATTTTTGATAGTTTTTCTTTTATCGAATAGGACACAGTTCAAAGGTGGTAGTTTATTACAAAAATGATGTCAAATTTTAATTATTTTTCGAGCAGTGATCCAAAAACGAAGAGACGTTAAAATTTCCTAAAGCGCTTCGAACTACAGAAGTCGATAAACAATCCAGTATTGATGTTCGAAATCTGCGAACCGATAGGTCTTTTAGCATACTATAATGGGCTTTGAAAAATGTTTTTTGAAAAATAATTATGGCTGTACTTTATCGTTTTCAATTGTTGGATTTCATATCGAAACAGCATAACCGTATAATAACGTATCGTTACTAATCGTGAAAAAGGATTCTCACGGACGGAGTATCTTTCGTTTACAGTGTAACGCATTTTGTTTAGGACTGTGATCATCAGCGCGAGCGCTGCGGCGGTTTGTAGTGACTAGTAGTGAATAATGGATACTTGAAAACTTCGTCTTCTGACGATATAGTCAACAGAGAAATCGCGGGGAAAAAAGTGCACGCGATCTCACGGCGTGACAAGCGAATTAATTTTACAACAGTTTTAGCCTCGAAAACTCGTTTTCAACGTATTATTTTTTAAAAACATACGGATAATAATGTTTCAATATTATGCTTTTGTTTCACTCGAAACACCGGCCATCTCTAAACGTTTTCAGACTCACCCAGATCCTGGCCGTGAGCCTTGGCGTTGCCCATCAAGTGCAATAACGAGTAGCCGGACCAGAGTTGCACGGTGTTCTTCGGGCAAACGGGCACGCTGTCCGTCTGCGAGTGGTATGCGAAGAAGTTTCCGCGGTTCGGCGGCGGTCTCGAAGGGACGGCCGGTATACCGGGCGAGCCTGGTCGACCTGAAAAAACGCGCACGAATTAAACGTAAACGTTTTTTTTTAACGTGAAAACAAATCGGACGCGAAAATCGTGTTTAAATAATAATAATAACAACATTAGTAGGGGAACAACGAAATATTCTATTCATAAATAATAATAGAGAAAAAAAAAATGTTTTTAAATAATCTACACTTAATTTTTTTGATTGTTTTTAGTAATTGATTTTTTTTTCCGCCAAAATGTGGGCGCGAGCGCGCAACAGACGTTTTATTGCGTTAAGATTGTTGGGAAAGAACGACGGCGAAAGTACTGCACAACAGAAAATTATCGACTAGGTGTGAGATCGGCAAAACACGATTTTTCACGCAAAAATAATGCTTACGCGACAGAACAGTCTGTTTCGAACTTGTGTACAGTCCGAGCAAGCAACATGTTTTCCCGTTTAAAAATGGGTTGAAAAATCTCTAAAATCGGTAAAATTTGGCTCGATAACGCGTATTTGCATTTTTTCGTTTTCGTCGCGTATTTTGCATTTTACTTTTCCAAAAATTATTCAATCATAACGAAATTTTTACACACACGTGAATTATACGAACTTCAAAAATCAATTCAAAACAATTTTCTACTCTAATATATAAAACGTTTTTACAATCGTACAGATTTTGTTTTTAATAAATGACGTGGTTTACATATTTTAAAGAGGTCGTAACTTCAACACAAACATAAAAAAATATACGTTGTTAGAAAATGTTGCTTACTAGTCAATACTTTCATTTTAAGGCATTCGTAGGGATCGTTTGTACAATATTTTGATGATTTGCTTTTTTTCAGTCATTCCACCAAAATAAGTTAAAATTTATTGAACTTAACTTACACTTTATCAGAACCATAAAACGTAGTAAAAACCTCATACGATTTCCATCACTTTCGAACTAAATATCGAACTTTTCAAGTTCACAATTTGTCGAGTATTTACTTAAAAATGTATTACTATAAAATGTCAATCTTCCAAATCGTTGACCTAACAGAGACGTATTTAAGGGTATGGATCCCTTTAAAGGGAATGTACATATATTTGTATGGAATATTAAATACAATACTCTAGTCTATTTATCAAATAAATTTCACAGTCTATTTAAGGGGGCGATTGCTCTATTGCGTCTATTCAAATATACCTTTTTCTTTTGTGAATTTTTTAACCTTATCTAAATAGTTTCCATCAGTAATTAAAAACAAAAATGAAAAATGAAATTTACAAAACATCAAATTTGATCTATTGCACCAAAAACGCAAGTAGGTCTATGCATCCCTCTCCCAAAGAGCTGAGACCTACTTCACCGGCGATACGTCTATAGGTATATTTTTAATTTTTTTTGTTGTCTCAATGACAACATTTATGACAATAAATGTCGTTCAAAGTATTAAAGTCGTGCGAATGATTTTGTTTGACGAGAATGTAATTTTCAGTTGTTCAAAATTAGTTTTCATTGAGCTAAACATTTTACACTCAGGTATAGAGGGATATTTAGTCGTCAAAAAAATTTTTTTTTGTCGTTACAGTTCACTCGCTCTTCGTTGGTTCACCCTTTTTGGTCGGGCCTTTCAAGTCCTACACATAATAATATAATCGTTGAATCATGACGTGTCACTAACCAACAGTGCCTCTCAGACCGGATCTTCCCGACAGTCCTGGTATTCCGGGTTTTCCTTTGAAGCCTTTCAAACCTAAAACGATTCAAAAGAAAACGGTATGGTTATTACAGTGTTAAAATTATCCAGAACAACTACCTAGTATTATACGGATAGACTTTTTCATCTGTGAAAAAATAGATATGTGTGAAATATCTATCTAGATTATTGGATAGTATTAAAAAAAAATTATTGTTTTAGTTTTCATTAATTAACATTTGCGATTGTATTAATATTTCTCGTAACACGTTTGGAGAACAAAACTGTAATTTCGTCAGTAGATATTTAGTTGAGTTGCGTTGTAGATTTTACAACTTAAAACTATAATTGGTGATTAATATTGACTATATATATATTCACGATTTCTTAATCTTTAATTTTCTTCTTGGTACTAAAACCAGATCTCCTAAGATATCACATCGCTCTTGTATATTTATAAATGAAAACTGAAATGCTAAAAATTAACAGAATTATCATTCGTAAAACTTACCTGAACGTCCTGGCAGTCCGGGGATGCCATGATCACCGATTTCCCCTGGTTTTCCGTGACGTCCAGGGTATCCGTTATCACCGGGAGGCCCGGGCAATCCTATTATTAAAATTGTGTTACGTAATTTTTAAAACAATATTAATACACAATAATGTATATTTATCGACTTCTGTGCAGTGAGCTATCATACCCTGGATTCCTGGATATCCTTGGTCACCAGTGATTCCTCTAAATTGAGTTTCATTGTAGAACGGCGTTTCTCCGTAATCACCTTTGATTCCCTATAAAACAGATGACATATCATGCAAACATTCACAACATTTAAATTTAAAACGTTTTGGAAAATTTCGACTTAGACCAACGTGATCAGGGCATCCTGACTAAGTAATCTGATATTACAGATTTTTTTAAAAATATTATGACCCGGTCAAAAATTGTAACTATAACTTTAGATTCTGAGTGAAACGAAGTAACTGAGCTCACTCAAAATCGTTATTTTCTTAAGCAAATTTTCAATTGCTTACAGATTTAATATACAATTTCTATATGAACCTTCCAAAACAGTGACAGCATAAAAACTAACCACGCGTCCTAGAGTGATTCCGGCTTTTTTTAAATTTAACATTACATTTCAAACAAATAAGTATTTGTAAAATCTTTTTCCGTGGAATCCAGTGTCAGAAGTAAATTCATTAGACAGCATATCGGTAAAATCGATACTCAAATTAAAAACTTATACACATCTAATTATAATTGTTATAACTTTTTACCGGAATCGTTTTGAGAAATTTGTTTGAAACTGTAACAAAGATTAGTCGGAACAAATATATTGTAAAAACTGTATAATTTTGATAATACTGTAGTAATGATATGTACGGAATGTAGAAAAAAAATCATTAAATACTACGTTTAAAAGAATTATGGTTTTGTAAACAGATTGTCGACAACATTTTAATTGTTTTGAAACTGAATCATGAAAACAAAATTATTAATAACCAGATTGCGGATACGGTTCATGATTAAAAATGTTTCAGATTGATTCTTTTTTTCGGTGTAATATTGAAAAAGAACACATTTAAATTAGTGAATTTTTAAATAGGTTATAGGACATAGGTACAAACATAGGTATCTAAGTAAAATAAATAAATACATGGAAATATCAAAAACTATAATCAAAACTGAAAAATACCTATGATTCATTAAAATAGAAGAAATTCATCGATGGCCTATACTTATATATGAAATAAATAGGTACTATTATTTTGTATATACGAATCACAACTGTTAGATTTTGAGATTAAAACAAAACAATAAGTTCTTGTTCAATGTTTTCTGTATTTACGGGTAACTCAAAGATCAAATTGTGAGTAAAGGTGAGTAGTACTTGTGGCGGTTCAGAGTTGAACTGTACAGAAGTCAAATTTCTTAATTCTCCAAATAACTTTTTTATATCTATTGTAATTATACACTATATAAATATTACATGGTTACCATATCTAAAAATACAGAGACCATAAAAACATATTTTATTAAATACCGAAAATTATGTTATGAAGGAACAAATGACAAATTTAGATTAGTCAGTTGACACTTACTTTTGGACCGGGATAACCCTGTAATCCCTGAAGCCCGGGTGATCCGATCAAACCTTGTATACCCTTCGCGCCATGATAACCTAATTGATAACAGGGAATAATAAATAAATTATAAATAAATTAACATCGATATTTTAATATAAATTATTGTGTATTTGCAATGTAAATTATACCTGGTAATCCTTCCGATCCAGGTTCTCCAATATCACCTTTTTCACCTTTTGGACCGACAAAACCCGTCAAACCAACCTCGCCCTTAACTCCTTTTTGGCTAGGAAAAATAAAACACATTTAGTTTATAACATATACGTATTCAAAATGAAAGTATGGTTATGGGTATTTTTTTTTAATGGATTTTCTGATACAACTAAACTTGTATTTTTCCAATTTTCAATCTGAAAATTGTTCTAAACTCGTGATTATATCAAAAAATGTCACAAATTAGAAATTTGGAGCACTTAATCGTTATATTAATAGTATGAATGAATTTTGAGTCATGGCAATACATTTTATTTTAAGAATATCATTTTGTATTTCCACAATTGTGATTTTTTCGGTAGGTTTAGACCCAACATTGATAAGGCAAATTAACAATAAGAACCTTACCACTGTTTTCATAAGACGATTTTGCAAATAAATACATTTTCATAATTTTATTTTCGTTTAGAATTGATCGAAAATATCGTCGTAATTTCCATGTTTTACTTGTTATTTATTTCTTTGAAAACAAATATTTTCAAAAATCGTCTTGTAAAAACATAAACGACATTGTAACGAATTCTGAACAGTTTTTAGAAATATTATTGGATAAGTGTCACCCTATAAATTTATGGAGCTGCTGAGACCACAATATTTGAGTCCAGTGCGACGAAGACCATTAAGTTACCTAAAAGATGCACGGCCAGGTTCTCCTTTAAAACCTTTTGGACCCGGTCTGCCGGGCATTCCGTCCAATCCTGGGAGACCCACGGCTCCGGGTTCACCATTTATGGACCGTCCTGCAATTGAATTTGCAGTAATTTATTTATATGATATGTAAAGCATTTGATTAGATGTTTGATATTTTAATTTATAATGTTATTTATAAATGTCATAAAACAAAATATTTTGATTGAGTTAAATGTTCAATTTAAGATTGCTTATCACAAAAAATTAAATTATAAATTCATCATACCTCTTAGACCTATTAATCCTTTAGGTCCTTTAGGACTGAGTCCACTCGGTCCAGGGAGTCCTTTTTCCTAAAGAGAAAAGCATAAGTCTAGGTGAATTTGTATAAAATATAAATA
This sequence comes from Hormaphis cornu, assembly GCA_017140985.1. NCBI lineage: Eukaryota > Metazoa > Arthropoda > Insecta > Hemiptera > Hormaphididae > Hormaphis > Hormaphis cornu. The sequence goes on from CM029361.1 coordinate 15,024,199, forward strand.
GTTCTATGTTGCAAAATATTGTATTTATACGAGTATTTAAATAATTTATCATTGTCATCTCGTCCAAATTTGTGTTTATTTAAAACCATTCAAACGCACGTATTCAAATTAATAAGAGTTTCACATGGTTTTTTGTTGAATCGCCAATTGACAAAGTGGTTATTTTGTATATTTCGATTTGTTATCGATAATAGCTCTTAAAAAAAATAATAATTCCAAATAATAAAATCTTCAAACTTCGATAACGGTATGAATAATTATCATTTGAAAATTTAAATCAAGATTTCAGAATTAGTAATTAAACGCTATTATTTTTCATTGCGTACAACTATGTTTCAATATTTTTTATATTTTAGTTAAACTACACGATTACTTGAGTAAAATTAGCAAATTCCATTAGTCAACACTACGTTTTGAACTCTTATTTATAACTTTTTAGAATATTGAGATATTTTTTTTTTTTAACCACTGTCAGATTTTAATAAATTTTACTATCTTTCTTAATTTCCACCATTTTCTTGTGGTAAGTACACAAGAGACACCGATTAAGTTAAAACAATCTCTCACTTCCTCTGCCGTCCAATCCCACCCGTTTGTATTGGATTGATGATAACGTCTCATTATAAACCCGTATACACTTTTCTGGTTTTGCTCTGACACACTCCCTTTGTAATTGTATTGAATTTTACTAGGTAGGTACTTACTCTTCTTTTGGCATCACCATGTCGGGTTAAAAAATTTAAATTCAATCAAATTGCATACAATGTTCGTACAAATTAACATAATATGGTTCAATTTGCTTTTTGGATATAAATTATAATGATTCATTTTACTTATTGATTATTACTTAATTTTGGACAGCAATGGTCTATGAGAAAATTTAATGACGGGTAATAAAATCAAGATTATTGTAAACAGTAATAGTAATAAATCAAATTGTTTTATCAGTTGTATTTGGTTTTACGTAGATACTTAGGCTAATAGACTAACGGTTCTCGTAAAAAAATTTATTTTATTTTATCAGTTTATCAAAACGTTTTTTGGTAATTCGATATTATATTTTGTATATCAGTTGTTTGGTTCGCGTTGACAGTCGTTGTAATATTATGAATGAAGAATAGTGTATGTTGAGACTTATTGGCATTGTAGAAAATAATGAGCTTATTTGACAAGTGTTCAAATAATTTCCAATTGTTTTGAAAAGTAAATAACATGTTAATTAAACATTTTTTTTTTCTACTCACCCCATCATCTCCATAATCTCCAAAAGCGCCTTTTTGTCCATCGATGCCCTGTCTGAAAAATATATTTTAATCACAAAATGAGTTGTTGAGATTAGAACTTTGCCAAAAATTAAGACAATTTTAAAAAACATCGATACATAATTTATTTAAAAAGTTACAACGAAATTTCTTATTCGTGGCACTACCACAACCTATCCACAAACGTCATAAATAGAGACTTAAGAACCAAGAACCAAAAATCTATAACTAATGCGTATGCACCATTATATACGTTGATAACTACGATAACTCCGTCCTAACTATATTATTTTGTTAAATAGCATGTTATAAGCTTACGTTGATCACATTTGTATCATAGTATGTCATATTTGTTTAAATATTTCTGTGAAATATTATTTTGTTTGTTTCTAAACAAATAAAGTGATAGCAAAAATATATGTGTTCTTCAAACTACCGTTAAAAAAAAAAACAAAACAAAATAAATTCTAAGTTTTGCGGGTCTATGTTGGTGTAACGACTACGCATTTGAGTTTGTCATAGATTTGGGTGCAAGGTGGATCACTGGTGGGAAAATTGCATTATAATTCAACAGTATGAATCAAAATGCAATAGTATGGTCTTAGAGTAAATCAATAAATGTTATGGGACTAATAATCCAGTTTCAACCGTAACTTTTACACATGCTTGGATATATGTACATAGAAACATAATTTTTGTATTATTTTTTCTTATGTTCCAATCATCACAGTTCTAAAATATATTCGGTTTGTCGATTATTTCACACGATAATCGTCAATCAAAATAGTATTTAGGTACACATTGACTAATGCTTACTTTCCGGGCAATCCTTCAAACCCACTTCTGCCTTGTTCACCGGGTTCTGGGTTAGAACCTGGAGGACCTATGCAGCAAAAACAATAATTAGAGTCAAAAACTAAAATAATTCGTATCATATTATTTTTTGATCGCTATATAATTGTTATGTGTTGTTGTCTATGATTATATATAGAATATATATTAATTTAATTTTGAAATAATAATAAAATATAACAATTAAAGACAATTTAATCAACAATTATACATAATAGTATTTAATTTGCTACATACCTGGATCCCCATCAGGACCAACATCACCTTGCTCTCCTTTTATTCCGATTTCTCCTCGGTATCCAACGAGACCAATCGCACCAATATCTCCCGGCTCACCCTAACATTTTACGTAAAAGATGATTGGTTAATATGATTTAATTATTTTCCATTCAAATAATTTCTTTTTAAATTAATAAAAAATTCAAATTAATAAACTCTTATCGATTGTCCTAACTTAAATTGGTCTTTATATTCTATATGAAGTATGAACAATTACTTTCATTAAGATAAATTGTTCATAATATGTATATCGCATATAAATATTTTAAACGTAAATTAAACTGGTTTTTTAAAACTAAAAAGTATTGACTAATGCAGTTTGAACAAACTTGGAGAGCAAATGGCCAACTAATAAAAAAAGTACTTCCTGAACACAAATAAATAGAACAAGACGGACTTTGATGGACCGATGTGTTAGTCGATGACCTGAGAACAATTGCTTTCTAAAGTTAACAATAATCATCAACTTGCCCAGTCATATTATAATTTTTTTCTGGTCTTGTATCTCACCTATAATTCTTATATCTATATTTTATTTTAATTAAATGTTAAAATAGTTTTACTAAAAATTGTATGAGAATATATTATACAATCTGTCAATTGCTGTTTACAATGAGCATATAAAATTAAATTTTATAAAAACGAATAAATAGATTTAAATGAGTTTTACAGAAGCAACATTTTTTGCTTGTTTGTATTTAATGTTTTTCAAGTTTGGCTAAATATTCACTCCAGTTTCTCATAAGCCTTCTTAAGGCGTTTGCTGGGATGTTGATGGAGTTTAAAGCAAAAAAGAAGGGTTAGTTAAATTAAACACATTATAAGAATAAGTCAATATACCCATGTTAAAGTAATAACTTTATGTAAACATACAATTTTCGATTACCTGGAAAATATTTGGTTCCATTTAATTACCTCGTTCATAAAATTTTTCACTCCCTAAACTCTAGAAGCCCTGAATACTTTTGTAATAGAATATTAAAAACGTACTAATAGTTGTTATTCAATTCGGTAAAATTCGAATTTAAAATATAATTAATACTAAGAGCTAGAGCCAATACAACCCCAGTGACCGCCTTATTAATTTAGAATATTATGTAAGTATAATACTTTTACATTACTGTACGAATATATCAAAAACAAAGTGTCGATTTAGAACTTACTTTGAAAACATTTTAATTTACAGGTAAATAGTGAATTGACAGAATCCAAGTATTTTCAATGTTATAAAATTAAATTAAAAAATAAGAAATAAGATATGAAACTCAATTAGTTTAATCGTTTAATAACGTCTTACTTTGATTCCTTTCAATCCAGGTAACCCAAGTTTTCCAAATGGACCGGTAGGCCCTCTCAAAGGAGTATGACCTAGAAAAACGTAAACACATAAAACAAATATACGTTTGTAAATATTATATAGTATTTCTATTGTTAAATTACCTCGTTCTCCATTTTCTCCTTTTGTTCCCAAAATAAATCCCTCATATCCTGGATCTCCAGAAAGTCCTTGAAAAATCAAGCACATATTTTTAGTAATTTGATTGGAAAAAGAAACAATAAAGCCATAAAATCTTCACATAATATATAATAATCATATTCTACTAAGTATAAAATTAAAAATATCAAACACTAGGATTAAATAAACCAAATTAGTGACAACATTTCAAATTTTACTAGAAATTATTTCAAAAAATATTATTAAGAAGTAATACTTGATTGTGTGTAAGGGATTTACTGATATAGAGTTGAAAAACGTTTATTTGGTCAGATTTTCTTGCAATGTAAGCATATATATTTCATAATTCGCTAGGAATGCAATTTTTAAATTCAGCTTCTAAAGTGATAAAAAGAGTAAACTATGTAATTTAGTTTTAATAATTGTGTGAGAACATCAAGTCCTAGTAATATATTTAAAATTCATAATATACCTAGTAATAATATATAGATAAATTTTTAAATAAAATAAATTTCAACAAAACATTGAACATAACTAGGTAGAGAAAATAATCAGTTTTAAAAATTATTTCAAAACAAAATTAAAACAGTCAAACACAACAGTATGAATCTGTTCCATAATCAAAACCTCGAAAACACTTTTTTTGTAAAATTTCAGGAAGACAATAAATAGACAACGGTGCCAAAACCAAAGCTTAAAATATTTTGAACCGGAAATTTAAATTTATCAAGATAAAAACCAAAGCCTAACTAAAATCAAACTAACCTTCAATCCAACATCCAAAATAAAATAAGTTCCAGTCACAATTTTAAAAGTTTTAAAACCAAAATTATAAATCAGACGACTTGTAATTAAAGTAAAAAAACTTACCTTTAATTCCTTTTATTCCTACTAATCCTTGGGGACCAGTCTCTCCTGGCTCACCAGGCAATCCTATTTTTAACAGCATATATGAAAATAATATTTTAATAAATACATCAGCGTTTTATGGTTATTAACTAAACACCTAGACTAAAATGTATTTGCCAAAATAAAAAAGAACTACAGTTACAATATATCTAAAAGGCATATTTTTTTTTTCAATAATAAAATAACAAATAATACATTTAAACAAAATTGTATTGAAAAAATGCAATGTTAAGCATATTGAAAATAAGGTTTTGCAATGTTACCAAATTAATAATACACTTAATTATTAAATTAAATACAAGTTTTTTCTGAATAAGTTTGGTGTAACAATTAAATTATTGAAGTAGCAAATAATTAATATAAAATCAAATGATATGTTGATATGTAAATTATATTAAAATTCCGATAACTATTAAGCTAATTTAACTTTGAAATGCTAGTTTTTCCATACCTGGTTGCGCAATTTCACCGGGAATACCTTCTAATCCACGATCACCTTTTATACCGTCAAATCCAGGTATACCTGGAGGTCCTGAAGGGCCGGTTGCTCCTAAAATTTACCAAAAGTACGTAAGGCTTTTATTCTTAAATTTATAATGTATAAAATGTATTAATGACGTGAAAAATAACGAAAAAACGTTTAAAAAAAAAAATCGAAGGTAGGAACTTAAATGACCAGTTACAAAAAAACTATATTAATAACTGGGATAACATTTTTGAAACGCATAGTATAAGACTTGTAACGCACCTTTTTCCGATTTTTTTTTTTAAATTGTTTATTACAATGGCTTTATATATTTTTGTTGAATTCAATACATTTATTATTATTAATTTATACTGGCATGGTAAAATACTATATAATATGGCATTAAAAATGAAATTTTAATCCATAAATAACAATAATATAATAATGTACCTACATATAATTTAAAACAACGCATACAAACTATATCGAAAATTTAATATAGAATAATGATGATTTATTTTTTGCTCATCAATGAAATATTTATGCATAGCAATTATAATATTAATTTCAAAGTTAAATACCTATGAATGGTCTACACGGTTTTAAAATCTTTCAAAGTCCATAAATTGTGCAATTCTAACAATACGCATATCATACCTGGAATTCCTGATTTTCCTTTGATTCCGGGATAACCTTTTAGACCCTCGCTTCCGACTTCACCTAAAAATAATAAAAAATGATTACCTTACAATAAAATATAAGAAATACATACAATCGTCCAAAATTTGTACAAAACATTTCAACTTTAAATATAAAGTAGCGTAATGTATATATATAAATATTAATGTATAACAGAATTACTTCAAATAACTATGTAAAATGTATAAAAAAAACTATCAAAATGTTTCGGAAACTCAATATTAATGGTACATAAATCAGGCGTATCAAACAAATAGTATCCAACATTAAACTATTCAAGTGTAATCAGCATTTTTCATTTACAGGCATTTTAGTTAATCAATTACGTTTTGATCGATTACGTTTTTGTATATAGGTTATTAAATGTACTATAGATAAGTTCTTAAGTTCCGAAAAATTTGATGATGACAGCACCGCTCCGAGAATCTCAGTTGGTATATAAAAAAATACCAATTTTACTTATCTGGTGATTTAGCAAAAATGGTAGGTACTACACTAGATACGATACAAGTAAAAATCAAAATAAAAAAACTATCAAATGTTTTAATTCATAAAATAATGTATTGATATAATATCAACTCTTACCTTTTTTTCCCACGTATCCCAAGAATCCGTTTGGACCCTAAAATTATGTATAAAATTAATTGTATTTCACATTAAAAATAATAGCAGCGTACGGCAATCATAGTATAAGCATGCACCTAATTAGTTTAAACATCTATAGGCAAAAACTTAAAAACTTTGAATAGAATTTAGGTACTTGTAACTAGGGAGCTAATTTTTTTTACAAAAACATACTTGACATCATAAAAAGTGCTAATTCTTTCTTGTAGAATTAAGATTGTAGATTTTTTTTTTTTTTTATTGAAAAACTACTGCATTTTACGAACAACATCATACATCTGTGGTTCGTTTTTTTCGAGGGAAAACGAAACGTGTGCTGTTATAATGATTAATATTATGTATCATACTCTAAATCAAACTAAGTGAATCTGTTAGGTAGGTACTGTTTTGCGTTATAGTTTTTTTTTTTTTATTTATAATCAATTACATATTACTTAATTACTAAATGAAATACTTCGATTACTAAAAATTATTTATCTTCTGAAAGCATTGTTTGTATTGAAGGAAGAGAGTCTACTATTTCCTTACGTATTGATGATTTAACTACGATTGGATACATACTTATGAATGAACACGAAATAAAATTAGATCTAATAAACACAACAGGTCCACACTTAATCTAGAGACATAAATAACCATTGAACAACCCACAATTTGGCATTAAAATACTCATTTTTGTAAATACAGGCATAGAATTAAAATAAGTATACGATGGAGGTAGTTCAGGAATCTTGGACCGAAAGATTTTTGAAATAGATTGCTTTAATATAAATTAACTAACTAACAACAGGTAATTTACTATGCATAATATGCTACAAACTGCACCCATTGTACCTAATCATTATGACTAAAAAGTACCGAATTTCAGATAAATACACTACAAAACATAACTTTAGGTTTTTTATGAGTGAATATGTGGTAGAACAAGAACTCTACTGTGAGTTATCAAATGGTTTTTGAATCAATAAAATTGTATGCTTAGTTATCCGTAGTAGGCGACTTAAGTTCCAAATAGAAAACATGTTGTACGAAATTGTGTGCCTACTATATGTTATTATTATATGCACACACACGCATGATGAGATGAAAATAGAGTTTAATCGTTTAAATTCATTTCGTAAAAATCCGACTACATACAATACGACTAAAAATTCTGAAATTTTTCATTATCGGCTTACTATTCTTCCTGGTTGTCCGGGTTTGCCGTCGAATCCGGGTTGTCCTTTGACACCTAGGCGTCAAAACAATTTAAAATGAATGACATTAAAAAATATTGTCTAGTGTGTAACGGCGGTAATGTTTTTGATTCAATTTGACTGTACGTAAAAACACTGCGAAAAACATACCTTTTTTGCCAGGCCTTCCGACGTTTGATAGCCCATTGTCACCCGGTAATCCTTTTAGACCGTCCAATCCTGATTTACCCATAAGACCAGTTTCACCGTATCTACCTATAAACAAATTGCACCGTAAGTATACACGACTGTATACAAAAAAATCTGGTTGAACACAGAAAGAAACTCGTTTCTTTTCAATTCAAAAATTTCAACAAAATATCGATTCGTTATTTTGTGTTTACCAATAGCGCCGGGTTCTCCTTTTGGTCCACTGAACGAGTAATCTCCTCTTAGTCCGGGAATTCCGGGAAGACCTTGGTCGCCGACAGATCCCTGTTAAAAAAAATATATTATATCATATCGAAATATTTTCATTTTTTGAATTAAAAATGTGTAATACTACACTTTTTGTTTGATTGTCTGCAATCGAAATACCGCGAAAAATATTTGTTTCACTCGTAAACGATTGAATTACACGGATGTTATTATTGTTTAACGTCGGTTCTATTCGGGTTACTTGAGGCAGAGCGGATAGTGATTCTTTTCGATTTATCATCACGAACCATCAGTGTAACATTAGGTAATTTATTGGAGTAAAAAAAAAAAATAAAAACGAATTATTGGTTCCGAAAAACGGTTTGAAATTCGGTGTCACAGACAAAAATTAATTTTGTTTTTATACCATTACGATATTTTCAGTACAAACGATTAAGTAAATAGTTTCAGTTTTTTATGTTTAGTTAAGTAATCAGTTTTTAAGTTGATAAAGTTTGTACATGGTTTTTATTTGTGGTATGGAATAGTACCTACACAAAAAGTATAAAACTGTTTTTATATGCAATTTTTAGTTAGTTTTGATCGAACAATAAACGATTTTAACTAAAGAACATCACAATTATTATGGCAATTATATAAAAGCAGTGAATTGTACCTTTTCACCTGGTGGACCATCGAGCCCAGGTGGTCCTTCTTCTCCGAAATCACCTCGAACTAAAAACAAAAAATTCAGTTATAGTAAGGACTTTTAAAGTGTTTACAAAATTTTTTCGTAAGTATTTCAAAATAATTGAAGGATGTTTAAAATAAAAATACTAAAATACGCGTTCGATATTATGTTCAATATTTTTAATATAAATATATCATTAGTTTAAAACTATTCAATGTATCTATAGTATACAACATATATTATACGTACTTCCTTTGTCGCCAGCTAAACCAAAATCACCCGGTATTCCAGGATTTCCAGTGGGCCCTACAACGGATACACATTTTAAGTAAGTACAGAAATTTAAAAACAAATAGTTTATTAATAAAAATGCGGATTTATATAATTATAAATTGGTATGCGATAACGATTGTTCAATAACTTAAAAAACTAAATATACATTGATTTAAAAATATATGGTATTAGTTTGATTTACCCATAAGTCCTTCGTCACCAAAATCTCCGATTGGACCAAATTCACCTGGAAAAAACAAACGATCAGTTATCAAGTAAATTTCCATAATTTGGACTTGTTTTATTTTATTTTATGATTTCAGTGTAAATTCGTTTGTAATAGCTACAAATAAATTAATAAAACTGTTTTAACAAAGTGCATTTTCAAGTATCGACATTTTTTAACTTGAAAAACAGTACAAAGTAAATTTTTGTTTCAATAAAATAATAAATCCTAATCACTGTAATAGCTAAGTTTTCAAAGATAATCTTGATTGTGTAATAATGCATAAACAGACGTAATTACTATTTAAATGTATTAAGTACTCTTCGAACAAGTAATTTTAATCTACTGAATTTTCAATTCTGTTATTTTGCATCGAAAAAAAAAGTACCAGTATTTATGTGATACAAACCTATCAAAAATCTGATTTACGTATGGTTTTATAGTATAATGAAAAATTTGAATAAAACAGTTTTAGTACCTATTTTAAATTCCACATAGATACCAACGTTCTTTTTCTTTAAAAAAAAAACTCAATATACTATTTCATTCATAAAAAATATATCACTCATTCCGTGTATTGTACATGGATTTTTAAAAATAACAAAACTAGGTATTTAAAAACGACTAATATTGAATACATTATGTGTTTGAATCTATTTAATGTTAGAGTTTAAAACACTAACAATAATAAAAAAACTATTTACCACCAGGAATCAGTTTCTGTTTACTTTATAATAAATTAAGATAGCACGATTAAATGTTGGCTCAGTACAAAATAATTTTGAGTCAAAAACATATATTTTATTTTGGTATAACATTCAATAATTGTTTTGAAAAAAACAAGCATATAACTTATTTTGTTTACGAAATGGTTCTAAACATAAACACTTACCTAATTTTCCCATTAGTCCAGTTCTTCCTGGCATACCAGGAATACCAATGTCACCATCTACTCCTCTTGGACCTAGAAGTATGAGACAAATACATCGTTTATTTAATTTGATTTATAAAAGTGAATTTTGGTTTTCTGACACGGGTGACCACTAGTTTAGTTAATTTTTTTTTTTTTTTTAATAATATCTTTGAACTGTGACAAAATGTGACCAAATTGTAATTAAAAACTTTTTGAAAAACAAAATCACTGATTTCACAAGATTGTTTTATTTTTATTCTTTCATTTTGATGGCAAAACATAGTACGTAGAAAATTCCTTACACTCATTTTGATTTTGATAAACATCAGTCGATTGCAAATATTTACTGTGCGAATTGACTTTTAGTAGGTGTTTTTTCAAAACTAATATTGTTTGAAATTTTTCTCCGATTTTGTATAAAACCCTATAAAGAATTTGAGGTAAATGAAACTATTCCCAGTAAACTAGAAACATTTAATATTTAAATTTTTAAATTGTTTTTATTTATACTTTAACTGCTCTTAAAATTATTTGAAGCTCTTTAATTTTTCACGTTTTAATGATATTTGCAAAATATGTTTTAACAATTGATATTGTTATTTATGTACGTGTAATTTAATTGTATTGTCTAATATCGTCAATTGTGTCAATTCTTTTCTCTTCTAAATAGTTAAAATAATGATGTTTCGTCAAAAAACTGCTGGGTATGCTTTTATTATACAAAAATATCAATATCTTATCGTCCAATTAGACAGTTATTACCTTCTAGGCCCCAGTCTCCTTTTAAGCCCTTTGTTCCATTTTGACCGATTTCTCCATCGATTCCTATATAATTTAGTAGGTTTTAAAAATAATTACCATATAAACATATAGGTAGGTACATAATAATAAATAGTTGTTTTTAAAATATTGTTTTAGGAATGTGTTTACCTCTTGGTCCAACTGAACCAAATGCACCAGGCAAACCATCTAAGCCCAGTGCCCCAGGAAATCCTGGACGCCCTGTAATTGTAATTCCTCGTTCGCCTTTCGGGCCCTACAAAATTTTTTACAAACTGAATTACAAATTGAATTATTCATTAATTTGTTGATGAATTTAATTGACGATTCTACAAATTTCACACCAGCCTAATAAAATAACATTTTTTTGAAAGACACGATTGTACATCTAATATTAAAAATGTGTACTTAACTAAACATATTTAACATTTGATTTATTATATTTTATATTGGTTTTTTTAAATTTTTCATTATTTTACTTGATGTTTTTACAACAAAAAAAAAAAAATGTTTTTTCTTGGAATTTTTTTTGTTTTATTTTTTTTTTTTTGCCGGACTTATCCGCAATCGGATTTTTTTTTCCAGATATTTATTCGCCGGACTTTTTATTCGGCATTTTGAATTAATTGTGCAATAAATAGTAATGTTCATTATAGAATTTTTTTCTTAAATGTTTGCAAATTTCTTCGCATCTAAACTTATGTCTCAAATGTATGAAGTTTACAATTGGCACATTTATCACTTATAATACTTGCCATCAACTTGATGTAATTTTATACAAATTTCAAATTGTTTATATCGTATAAAATTTGAATTTTTAGAAAACCGTTTTCAAAAGTTAAAATTAAATTGTGTAAATATTATAGTCATTTTATATGATTTGATGCTAATTATAACTGACATCAGAGCACGTCATTATCTTAACATTAAGAAAATTTCGGAGAAAAAAACATAGTAATAAGAATAAATCTTGTACGTTTGAAAAATAGGTAATTTGATAATCTTTGTAGTTACCGGAAATCAACACAAAAATTATAGGATAAATATTGGCTTTAAAAAGCAGATTTTCAATTAGATGTTGTTGGTTACTAATATTTTATAAATTACCTTTGGTCCAACCAGCCCTATAATTCCCGGACTTCCTTTTTCACCCTTATAACCTTTTGTTCCATCTATACCAGGATAACCTTTGTTACCATCAATTCTGTAAAAAAAAAAAAAAAATTCATTGATTAAAAGAGAAAAATGGACATAAATATTATTTTTTTATCAAAAAATAAAAAAAATATTTATTAATTAAAAATAATTTTTGATTTTGTAAATTAAATCCTTAATAATGTGCATATTTAAACAGAAAGTAGAGATTATATTTTTTTCAAGTATTACCCAAATGATCCAGGATCTCCTTTTTCTCCTTTTTTTCCAAACGCACCAGTAGGTCCATCCAATATGCTTTGACCAGGATCTCCACGATCTCCTTTTTGACTAAGTAATCCCTTAAAGATGGACATATAATATAATACATTTTAGCACAATTTAAAATTTAACCCGTTAGAAAAGTTTTGTCAACACTATTCAAATTGATACAAATGAATTACTATCATACCGGTATTCCCGGAATCCCTTGTTTTCCTGGTTGTCCTTTTTCTCCATTGAACCCTTGATCACCGTTTAAGCCAGGATATCCTACAAAAATTAAATACGACCTAAATAGTATAAATAATTATATTAATTTATATTGTTATGTAATAAAATTTTACCTTTCAACCCTTGAGGACCCTCTATTTTATAGCCAGCTGGACCTGAATCACCAGGTAGTCCAGGAAGACCTATACAGAAGATAATAAAATAAAAAATTGATTAGAATTGTATAATATTGTAATATTGAATAAAATAAAAAATGTTTCGGTTATGATTATGAATTCCAAATTCTATGATTATATCAATTTTAATAATAACGTACCTTCATCTCCTGTTGGTCCCGTAATACCTTCTAATCCATCGAAACCTTGAAAAGTAAAAATATATTCAGTGTACTAAATGTGAGATTAATTTATTGAAATATTTATAAAATTCATACCTTGGTCACCAGGTAAACCTTTGATTCCTTTTTCTCCTTTAAGTTCATAGTAAATTTGATTACCCTCACCGGGTTCACCTTGAGATCCTGTGTCACCCACATCACCTTTAGGTCCAGGAGTTCCAGGATACCTATATTCATAAATCCATAGTTATGAACTTATAATATGTTGATTCAAAGTAAAATGAATAAATATTTACTATGTGGATAGTATTTTAAGTGACAATATCAAATATGTGACAAATGTGTCAATATGAAAAAAAGCTAATCGAAACACATACCACCAAATTTAATATATGTATGTTTTAAGTTTTTAAAACAATCATTTAATTACATGATGATGTTGTAAAATTTATTTTTATGTAATAGCAGTAGATTATTTCCTTAACTTTGTTTACAGTACAACGTGCTGGACTTGTTAGAGACTTTATTTCAAAGCAATGACGGTTGCTTGCATGAATATACAGACGCAAAATGTAAAATGTTCGAAAATGAAGTTTTGTTTAAAACAAAATAAAAAAATCTATAAACTCATTATTATTTTTTAAACCAGTATAACTAAATTATAAAAAGAAACACATTATAATGAGAACGATGGTCAAAACCAGTTTTACAATAAATGTTAAATTATTATATTAATTTTTATTAATAATTATTTTAAATTAATAATACTGTTCTTTTAACTTTTTATATCATTCTAATACGATTAGTTTTTATACACATGTAAGTTCATATATTTTTATCATAAACATTTATTTAAGTTCAAGACGTTGGATTACAAACAAAAATGTGGATTTACCATGTGTCTCTTTAAATAAATGTAATCATACTTTGTCACTAGTTTTGACACGTTTGGTGTCCTCTTATAAAGATGAGTAACAAAATTAATTATGTACCCGGGATCTCCAATAAAATATGCAGGATCTATATTGTCTGCAGGTTCCCCTTTAGCACCAGGTATACCATCTAGTCCGGGACGTCCATCAATGCCGTGGAAACCCAGTTCTCCAAATTGACCCTATTTATAAAAGATTAGTGTGTACAAAAATAACAAAACATTTGTAAAATTTTTTTTTTTTTTATAGTATTAAAAGGTTGCTTACTCTAAATCCTTTTCTTCCTGGAATTCCGGGTTTTCCAAATCTTCCTGGTAAACTGTATATTATAAACGGTATTTTAAACGATTGTAATACTACGATGAATTAAGTAGCAAATTAGTTGTATAACTTTTTTAACATAGTTTTAATAAATACCCTGGAAATCCATCGTTGCCTACCCTCCCGGGAAATCCTTTTGGACCTTTTTCTCCTATTTCTGCCACGACATTTTGGTTTTCATATTGGACTTGTCCTCTTTGTCCTTTCATTCCAGGTGGACCAGCTTGTCCTAATTTTACGGGACCATACATGTATTATATTTTCATAAAATTTTAATGAAATATTGTAATACCGACCTGCAGCTCCAGGTCTTCCAACTAGTCCTTTATATCCTAAAAATAAAAAAAAAAACTCATGTTATAAAATGAGTATTAAATCGTGAAAATTAAGATCTATTGTTTGAAAATATAAAAGCTCAAATTTGTTTGCGACCTTAATAAATATATGTACTATCATCAAAATTAAATAAAAAATTTAGCGTGCATTTAATTTATTATATACCTGGAAGTCCTGGTTTGCCCATTTCACCTTTTGGTCCTCGACTACCAATTAAACCAGCAAGTCCTGCACAGTTTTATGAAAAACAATTATTCTCGAGTGCTATTAAATAAATTGAGTAGTTAATTGAATTAATTTTTATTTTTTACGTGGTTATTTTGAACTATTATACATTTCTTATTTTTCTAAATTTACACGCAAGCTCGGTAGGTGTACCGTGTCTGTAATTTATGGATAAAAAACACCGTATGTTTAACTTGTCAAATGATTTCGTTATATTATCGGGATATTTCTACCTTTGGTTTTGTTCTGATCCATCGGAGCGATTTCAAATGAACTTTTGAAAGTGCTAGTCAACGAATTTTATGTACCTAGGTTACATGTACACTAAATCAACCTATCGCCTAAAAAATGAAAATGGCAAACTGAAACGTCAGAACAAAACTAAAAACGATGCTATCCAAAAATAAATAAATAAAACACAAATAATATTTAAAGCACAAATAAAATCTAACCTAACTAATGAAAAAATGATTGAGGAAATATTTGGAGACACTGTTTGTATAAATAGCTTTGTTTATCGATGGCCGATTGTTGATATACTGTTCAAGTAGATAACAATTTTTGAACGACTCAAGGTAAATACTCGATAATTTTTTTTTTTTTTAACCGATTGATAGTATTTTTCACTCATGAAAAACTATATTTACCCGGATATCCAGGTAAACCATCCGCACCGTTTTCCCCATCGTCACCTTTCAAGCCGTCAATTCCTAAAATAAAAATATTTACCGAATTTAGTCAAAAATTACCTAACACTATAGATTTTGATCATATTAATGAAAAAATTATAGTCAAATAAACAATAATCAAAATGTACAACTTGAGTTATTCTAGTATAATTGTACGACCTGGATAGCATGGACCACAATCATCGCCGCGAAGACCTTTTTTTCCGTCTCTGCCCGGTATCCCTGTTAACATAGAAATGGATTTATCCGTGTAACTTTTGTTATATTTCAAGGGAGACAAATATTATCGTAACCATAGTATTACGTTGTGAAATGCTTACCGGGTATTCCTGATTCTCCAGACATACCAGGAAATCCTGGGACACCTGGAGCTCCTGGTGGCCCGACAATTCGTTCTCCGGGTCGTGTTGCGGGCAATCCTTTTAGACCTAGGGATAAATGTATACAATAAGAATACAACGTTTTGTTTTAATTTCAAATAATTTCATGTCTATACAATGTACATCTTGGAAATTTTGTCAATAACAAAATATGATATCGCATATTATGTTAACATCGCACTCGAGCGAACCTTTACCACCAAATTGTTTGTTGGTACATATCAAAAGGTATAATAAGCCCAAGAGACAAAATGTATAACGTTAAGTTTCAAAAGTTACAAAATAATTAAGTTGTACAATTAATGTACGTAATTTTTGGTACCTACACAAATAAATATTTGTCAAACGTAACTTTTTTGGATATAAGGATTTCTTGAAAAATTGAATTCGATTTCATTATTATAATTATTTAATTAAACTAAAATTTTACATTTTACTCTGTAAAATACACAGTATCAAGTAGGAAACGTATTACTTTATTACATGGGTATCTAAATTGACTTAAGTAAACAACTAACAAGTTATTTAAAACTTTCTTTTTTTTTTGCCCAATTTTAAACATTATTATTTATATTTGTATACTGAGGTAAATTTTTAACCGAGATGATTTTTAACAACTTTACTTATAAACATCGTAATATACATAACATCTATGTAATATACTTTTTTAGTCTCGGTTCTTTGGATTCTACAAAATATATTTTGAACACAAACAACTTTAATTTGTAGGATATTAATATATTATTAAATTGTTTGTAATACACGTACACGTACTATCAATAAAATTGTCGACGGTAAGATATAAACACGTTTTGGTTAATAATGAAAATAAATTAAACAACTAATTGTGTGATTATGCTGTTGTTCTTACTTCACTTGAACATTTAGATCAAAATTTTATGCGACGATAAGAATGTATATTAAAATACTTAGTCAATTTGTAATCGGAGTGAGTGATGTATTATATATTGACCAATAAAATATGTCCACAAAAAAGTAGTAAATCAAACCAAAACCCGCTTACCTTTATCTCCTCGATCACCTCGTTGTCCTAAAGGTCCCGGTATACCATCACGCCCTTAAAAAAAAAAGAAGCACAATGTATAGAAAATATTGAAATAAAATATCAATTATGTATAAGATACAAATTGCAGGTATTTTCTGTGCGTGTTAACATTTTTGTCGTAATAATTATTGCAGGTCGATTGTTCTTATCTTATTGGTATACGGACGGTTTATTAATTATTATACAATACGCATCGTACCTTTTTTCTTGTATGCATTATTTATAAGATTCGGTATTTTACCTGGTCGACCATCTTCACCCGGTGGTCCAATTACTGTTCTTCCGGGAAGCCCAACTTCACCAACCGGACCTATTGGTCCTCGATTTCCCGGAGGCCCTTGTTCCCCCGGTGGACCAGGAACACCTGAACAAATCATTAATATAATTAAACATTTAAGTAAATACACACAATATACGTCTCGTAATCGTATTAAGCATTCCAAGTATAAATTGTAGCAAACATAAATTACTTGTAAATTACAATTATAAAATAGACATTTAATTAGGGGTTGAAAATATATAATGTGAAAATCATTCCATTATAATTACTATTAAAGTTACCTGTGCTTCATAATCAAATCTAATAAAACGAACGAATATAGTTAAGCTATTTTTGAAGAAACAAATAGTGTACGTATAAAATTTGATAAATTATAATACTTATAAGTATAAATATAATATATTTAATGCATTAATACCGGCGATTCCTTCTTCTCCTTTTATGGACAAGCCTTTTGGACCTCTTGAGCCAAGAACACCTAAAAGCAATTTAGTGATTGTTTTATCTTGCAATTTTAAAAACTAATTTTGTTTATTTATGAGTAAGTTTAGGATTCAAAGTTTTCATAGTTAATAGAGATGAAAAAAAAAATGTTTTCACTATATCCATACACATCCCTTCTACAAGTTTTACCTGGATATCCCGGATCACCCGTAGGTCCCATAATTCCTGGTAGGCCCATCTGAAAAAATTTAACAATAATAAAACACATACCTACATAGGTAATCATTAGTTCTAAAAACATTAACTTACTCTTCCGGGTATTCCGTCTTTTCCTCGTTTTCCTTCGAAACCTAAAGAATCGAAATACGTGTTTCAACATTACTATAGTCAATAATAACCTATACGATTTGAATAAGCTCCTGTTTAAAGTGGATTATTACAATTCCATAATTTAATTTAGTACCTATATATGTACGAGAATGAAAAAAAAATTGCAAGTTATTGAATTTCAATAAAACTAAGTATTAAAACTAAAATACCTGAATTACAAAATAACATGCTTTTTTTTATTTGCGTATACGTATTTCGACAACTATGTTGTCATCTTCAGCGCGAATCTACGATCGCGGTAGATTCACACTGAAGATGACAACATGGTTGGCGAAGTACGTAAACGCAAATAAAAAAGTGTATTACTTTATAATTCGGATATTTTAATTTTAATACTTAGTTTTATTAAAATTCATAACTTGCAATTTTTTTTTTCATTCTCGTATGTTTGTCAACATATTACCTGTTATTTTCAAAATAGTTTTTTGTTGTTTCGGTATAACTTATTTGAATTTGAAAATTTAGAATAAATATGAATAATACTGTACCAGGGATATAACTTAAAGTTAGCTATCGGAAAATTTTTCTACCGTTTAGATCAAATCAATTCCTCAAGAGCTGGGTGCGTGACACAGACAAAATTTTTTTTTTTTTAAAAACACACATTTTTCTAAAAGCAATAGCATCCTCGTTCATATCAGAGTTTAAAATTTTAAATGTTTTTATCTTTATATGTTCATAGAAAAATTTTAAGATTTGTTTTATTAATAGTCTGAACAATCCATACAAATAAAAAATATGATTGTATAAAAGACAGTATAAATAAGTTCAATTTACAATATAAAATCGTATCTATATTAAATAATATTATCATGAAGTTTCTGGTGAAATATATAAATATATTAAATTACAATTTTAGTGCATACAATTTTGTACCTACTACAAACTATAAATTTACTCACCAATTGGTCCCTGGGGACCTTCAGCACCTTCAGAAATCTCATCTAAACTTGGATCATATAATCCCGGTTCACCTTCAGGGCCTTGGACTCCTGGATTTCCCGGGCGTCCTGGATCACCAATTCCACCCTTTAAAAATAAGTTATTGTATACTAGTGTAGAATGCGCATTATCTTTAATCGTAATTATTTTTTCCACTTTAATGAACGACACAAGGCAAGGACGTATGAATATTTCAAATCTGTCCGTCAACATAACGTGTTATAAAACAAAATTTATGACAAATCGTGAAATTTTATAAGTGATGAATAGTTGTAATCATTGCAATTATTGTTTACTTACCTTATCTCCATCGAATCCCGGTACTCCTGCATAGCCAGGCGCACCTTTGTCTCCTGCTCAAAATTGTTATGATGTAATTTTCTTTAGATTGCTAAAATTATTATTTGTTTAACCTACCTTTTATTCCACTTGGTCCAGGAGGGCCAGTTATACCATCTTTTCCCATCGGGCCATCCATACCTTGTGCACCTAAAATATACGAGTGTAAATTACGTAGTTAGTATAATATAAATTATATTACTCGGTTCACTATGTATTATACCATAAGAGGGCACAGCAAAAAGTTGTTTATTTCATTTTATTTTTATTTTTGATATTATATTATACTCTTTTTAAAAACAGAAGCAATCTCGATGACTAAAGAAAAGCATAATAACACATCATACCTTATAAATGAATCGAGATCAAGATTACTTTTAAAGTAAACAATTTGAGGTATAGTAGTAGTAAATTGATCCTAGAACATTATTACTTAGTTACTTAAAAATTCATTAAAACGTATACCTACATTTCAAAAAAATTTTGACGAAACTATTCAAAATTCAATGGTTTTGAATTCCGATCATAGGTGTTGTAAAACTAACATTAAATACATTTTTAATCGATTTTAAGGAATTTCAAAATGTAAAACTTCAACTTTATTAAATTTAACCACGACTATGAAATTTCGCATTTAAAAATTTGAAAATATCATATTAACTGAAATGTAGTAAAAGTATATTTTCCTATATACAATTAAAAATTGGTTTACACAGTTTCTTATTATGGTCATTTTACGTGGTTATTATATATTATTATTTTAATTTTTCGTTTTTAGGAATCACTTCGACAATAGTTGAGTATTCAAATGTATTGAACATTGCATAAATTAATGAATTATTTTCAAACGTGATACAAATTTCAAATAGCTGTCACATTCAGTTTTGATTAGTACTCTAATTTCTCAAGTCCAATTGGAGTACCTTATTGAAGGAAAACATATTTTATCATTGCTTTCAAAATTAATGTAGGAATTGCATTAACTCTACACCACTCCAAAATGATGACTCTCCCAAAGCCCATTTCACCCACGAATTCTTTCTTCTTTTTGAACTTCTTTATTTAATCAAAATACTAATAAAAAATTACCCGTAATTCCTCTTGGTCCTGTACTTCCAGGAAGACCCTACAGTAAAAAAAATTAAAAAATTACAGCTTAGATTTTTGGAGTTTGTGTTCCGGAATTGTTTAGTATGATACACTGTATTAGTTTTTCCATCAGCTTACCATGCGACCTTTAGCACCAACTTCACCCTTAAAACCTCTACTTCCAGGAGTACCCTTATATCCAGGTTCTCCTGGAAGTCCTTTGTGTGCAACACCATCGTCATCTGGATCCCAAGGATTATCAGGGTCAATAAATATCCCGGGTGGTCCTGGTTCTCCTCGATCTCCGTCTTCTCCAATGTCACCTAAGTAGTAACAAAAATAATCAAATCAAAAATTCAACAACTTATTCTGTAACGCATATGTATGTTATAAAATGATTAATGTTTTATTTAATTTTTTTTGATAATAAATCTAAACACCAAACTTGTGATGAAACTTACCATCGTGACCCGGTTGGGAATCTCCAATGTCACCTTGTTCTCCAGGTAATCCTGTATCACCGTCCGGTCCCTATAAATAAATAAATTACAATCAATTTTTAGTTGTGGTATTGAGTTTGAAGTATCAAAAAAAAAAAAAAAATTGATCACAAACAGGTATAATTTTAAATTCTGATCGAAGCAAGTAATTTTTATTGATTTTACAATAATGTTTTTTTTTTTTAACTTTAATAAATTTCAACCGTTTTTATAGTATTACTTATAATTACTAAATGGGTACCAAATATGCCTGATGATTAAGTTAATTATTATAAATTCACAAATCTTAGAGTGTGTTTAAATAATTTCTGTTTGTATGCATATAGTAGTTACCTAGTAAATTAAGGTTTGGTAGATATTTCAAAAACAAGAAGAAAGGATCATATTTTTAGAAAGAACATATTAGGTCTCTTATTAAATATTTGTATAAAATATCTTTTCTGTAATGTAGATTATGGACTTATCGAATAGCAGTTTAGTGTCATACACCAAAAACGTACACCCTCCTATCCTTCTGGATACTTGCTGTCAATATTTATACAATGTTTCCAATAAAATTCCATTAAATTCAAAATTAAATCTGTCTGTTACATTGTCATGGTTAACTTTGTCCAGGAAAAATTTAACATTATTATTATTTTTTTTTAATATCAGACTTTTGTTTACTGATATATTGCTATAGTTATTTATAAAATTTAAACTTCGTTGTTGTGTGTATGACTTACTTCTAATCCACGGGGTCCAATTAAGCCTGGTTGGCCTTCGGCTCCGGGATAACCTGGTATGCCCTAAACATGCATAAACATAGTTTAAATTTTAATACATCAAATAATTATTTTAAACGTTTTGAGTTTATGGATACCAAATTGCGTGCAGTACTCAGTATAATTACTGGTAAGCACCTATGTCAATCAAATTTCAAGTATTTATAGGCTGTCGTAGCATTTTATGGTGATTGATGACCAACATCAGCAATATTTTTTACTCTTACTCAATTATACAAAAGTGTTAAAATTATTTCATTTTAAAAAAATATCTACAAAATATAATGTCAAAAATAAGTAATACATAAAACACTATAGTATATTTGTACCAAAAAATTGCTTCAAATCATCAAAAACCAAATTATATAGTAATACATTTCAAACAAATGTATGTTACTCATTTGAGTTGTGTAACAATGATAATTCCAACCAAAGTAGTCTATTAGTGTTCAGTATTATATTACATGAATAATGTGATGACACCTGTTTTAACTTTTAACAATGATTCTATTGAAGAGACTTACACTAAATTTTTACTGTTTGTAATGTTCTATTTATTATTATAAATTTTTGTTGACTTACTCCAATACCGGGAATACCAAATTCGCCTCTATCGCCCTTAAAACCCTTACTATTTGCTCCACCATCTCCAGGATCTCCTCGTAATCCCTGCAATAAAATCGTAAAAAATGCATTAATTGTAAAGTACTTCTCTATCGAACGTTCATTTAAAAATTGATTCAATTATTGTTTGTTTAGTATATAAAGTTTGTACATTTAGGTATATATTGTATATAGAGAGTAAATAATGTATTAAACGTAGTCGATCTACGTAAGTTGATGTTATTGTTTTGATCACTTATTTAAATTCCACTTGTAAATAAAAAAAAAACAAAAAATTCATTCACTCATTATGTAGAAATTAATATAACACTGCAGATAATATTTAGGTACCATCTGTGTTGTAATATATTATTATCAAAGTTGGGCATTTACCAGTTGTAAAGTCAATGTAACAAAATAATATATAATATTTTACCTTTTGACTTTGACTTATTAAGGAATTTAAATTTGCACTGTGTTATTTCAAGTTTTAACAGTTGAATATTTTTACTACTTAGTATTTTTTGACATACGTCCCGGCATTGTTTTATATATAATTATTTAAAAATTCCAATTTAATTTCCAACGTCTATAAATTGCTTCAATGTGTGTTTTCTCCAAGATCAAATTATATTCGAACATATTGAAGAAAGACAAAATAGGGATGCTCATGCCAGTTTAACATGAAGGCGGTCGGTGCAAGTACTCTCAACTTTTTATATTTTTTTTTTGAAGTAAATAAATTAACGTTTTTTAACCGAGTCACACTGAATATGCAGCTCGATTTTCGTCTAATTGACAATTACCTATTTTCACTGAAAACAATGTTCGTAGATTAACTTGATTCACAATGTCATTGAATTTGGATATTATAAATACCTAACTTCTAATACAGCATTATGTAGTGTATCACATCTCAAACCGTATAACGTGGTATTGACATTGCTGGACATAAACCCGTAGAAAGTTAAAATCAAGCTAAAAGTTAAGTGTATTTAAATTAAATTAATTAACTCGTCAAGTTTTTTCTTAATAAGTTAATTTTATTTTTTAATTTAACGTGTTGACTTTAAGTTAATCTGTAATACTTGAATTTTTATTAAAACTTTTTCAATAATAAAAAAAAGTATTGGTAAGAAGAAAATATCAAAAGAAATTACAAAAAACATTTTTGAAGTAGAGAAAATACCATACTAGGTAGGTACAAAACCATGTGAACTATTATATTCTTCAATTATGATGATTTTTTTTGTCCGTTAACTTTTAATTTAATAAATTTAAAAATGGAAAAAATAACTTTTAACTTAACTTAAATGTTCGTTTTTGCAATTAACTTAACTTAACGAGTTAAAGAAATTTTCTAACTTGCCCAACCTTGGGTAATGAGTACGCTAATTATTGTGTATTTTGATTATTTCATGAAATTGTAACGCACTATGAATCCATCGATTCCTGGTAGACCTCTTTCGCCGGGTTGTCCGTTCATACCATTTATTCCGTCAGTGCCGTCCGTTCCGTTGCACCCTTCCAAACCCTTCGATCCCGGTGGTCCTGCTGGTCCGTTATAACCCTAGATAAACGTACAAAAATATTATAACACTATCAAAGGAACTAATCATTTTTCGAGGATAATTGACAATGACAAATTGTATATTTTATTTAAGACACGTGATATAAAATCATACTTACTGGAGCACCAGCAGATCCGGTGGACCCAGGCAAACCGGCTTCTCCCTGCAATAATTTTTAAACTTAATGTGACAAACATTGAACGATTTGATTTTTGAACAAGAAATATTCAATGGGGTCCAATATTAGTCGGTAAGTTCAATCTAAATTTTATTTTCAAAAATGCGATGTCAAACCATTCACAGTACAACTGAAAAAAAATCTCAAAAAAATATTATAAAGGCGAAACTCTGGCAAATCATAGGATCGCGTGGTAGTTGTATTTTTGAGGTTTGATTTTTTTTTTTTTAAATCTTATTTTGGAAACGAATATTTAACAACGAAATGTATAGCATAACTATATTTTTAAATTTTAATGTTGTAAAAATTTAATCAAATTTAGTACCTAATATTTAAACAGTTTTTCATTTCAAAATCGTATAACACTTTCTAAAATATAATATTACTTTCTCGATGATCAAAAGTATTCATAACAAGTGTACATCGAAATACTTTTCGAACGCGTATTCAAAAATTGTGTACACGAGTAAAAATAAAACTTTATGCATTTAAGGTTTTAGATTTCTCTAAGGATATGACATAAGTTTCTTTTTTTTTTTATCATACTCTAAATCCTTTTAAGCCAAAGTCACCGTCATCGCCAAAAGATCCTTTTTCTCCTTTTGGTCCCGGAGGGCCATCCGGACCTGAAAAAATCAAGTTTTAAAAATTGTTTACAAAACATAATGTTTTTTTGGATTTTATAAAATACCACAAATAACTGTAATCCTCTAAACATTTATCTATCATTTCAACGAAATAATTTATAACATAGAAGAGATAATTATGGTTTTTAAAGCCCTAGTAGAAGACTATGATACGTATAGGTACCTCCTTAGTTAGGGTTTTCAAGAAAAATCTAACATTTATATTTATAAAAAACGAATGTACAATTTCCGTTACTCAAACATACATTTAAATTGGTGTGTTAATCTAGCATAAAAAAATTGTTAAATTTAACGTATGTATATATATAAGTTTTGATGATTAAAATTTTTTTTGAAACTCTTAAAACAATTTAATTTCTAGGAAGCAATTTTCAAGAGAAAATACGAAAAAAATGTTTTTGAAATAATAGAAATTTCATATTAGGTACAAAACTATATAAATTATAAGCATAAAATATTATCATTGTTTTAATATTTTAAGTTTGTTTTTTAGTTAACTTTTAATGAAATACATTTAAAAAACTTAATTTTAACTTAACTAAACTTTTTTGTTTTTTCAATTAACTGAACTTAACGAGTTAAAAAATGTTATTAACCTGCCCAGCCTAGCGCATTGAGTGGTTATAACTTAAAATGCAAAGTTGTCAGTACAAGACCCAAGTGCTAGTTTCCACAAAACCACCCGGGTCTTTGTTCATATTCCAAATTGGCTTGGACACAACAATTACATAGGCATTTAGAATTTTTTTTTAGTATATTTTCGTAATAAAAATTGATATTATTTTAATAATAGGTATTATAATTGTTGAAAAATAACAAAATTAAATACCTATCTCTCCTGGTTCTCCTTCCGATCCTTGTTGTCCAAAAATACCCTTGTCTCCTGGTTCTCCAACAATTCCTTTGCAATCGCATTTGAATGGATTGGTACATCCTCTACATGCCTAAAATTAATTTAAACAATATAACATCAATTAAATGGTAAATTACTTATCATTTTATTTTAAATGATCATTAGACGCTTATATAGATTTTTACGAGTAGATTCTGTGAATAGCTTATGGTTTCGTTCATTTTGTTTCTAGAAAAGGTGTAACTTAAACTCTCACAATATGCATAGTCTTACTATGGGCGGAAAGTGTAACTAGAGGAATTGATCACCTTGTTGATAAATAAATATTAATTTATATTGAAACGTACTGCTAAAATTAAATAGAGTTATGGACAAAACATTGATATGATGTATTTATTTTTTAA
This sequence comes from Hormaphis cornu, assembly GCA_017140985.1. Classification (NCBI taxonomy): domain Eukaryota; kingdom Metazoa; phylum Arthropoda; class Insecta; order Hemiptera; family Hormaphididae; genus Hormaphis; species Hormaphis cornu. The sequence goes on from CM029361.1 coordinate 15,050,158, forward strand.
GAAGGGTTAGAAATGGTTCTTTATCTATCATATTAACAATAAAAATATTAAAAACGTAAGAAGTAAAATATTAATTCTTGGTATTAGAACAAAATTTAAAATATCGTAAAATGTAACAAACATCTATTAAAACGCCAATATTTTCAAATTAAACCCCGTATAAAAGCGTTAAATTTATAATAGAATGATTAATCTATTTATATAAATACATATATATAACCATTTACCTATTTGATTGGGTCACCCTAGTTTTATTGGTGCAGACTATAAAGAACGGTAAAAAAGAAAATCCAAATTTTGTGATTATACTTAGTTTGGTTTACATTGTAATTAATAATTATACTTGGTTTTTTTTAACATGCGTATAAAACGGTGTTAAGCTATTGCCACAATTGTACTAGGTACCTGGTGGAAAATTTCTAAATTTATACTACGGGAAGTTTTTTAAATTCTGAGCGTAGAATGTATTGTTTTTTCAATGATGTTTTTTTGATGTGAACACTTGCGAATAGAAGAATGCTCCAATTTTTAAAGCTGGTAACTTCTCTGTTAGGTTTATGGATTCTGGTGTTATTTTAGTTCTAAATTTTCTTTTTTAATTTTCCTCTTTTTTTAGCTATACCCTAAAAACCAAACCAAAAGAAAATGAGAATTTGACGGCAAAAAATTTGTAAATTTCAGGATTATGTTGACGTTTTCGTGTAGACTGTAGATGAAGTGCTCTGATTTTTACGTTGAATAATATAAAAAGTTGAAATTTTGGCTTTAAATTATTGTTCGTATAAACTTTGAAACGTTTTTTGATGAATTTATTTTTTTCTGCGAACAATCTGACACACACTGACGGCCAATCGAAAAATTTCATAGCAGAAAAAATATAATATAGCAAAGCAAACGTAATATTACTAAAAAAAGAAAAGATTTAAGGAAGAAACGAAAGAAAGGGAGTAAATTTGAGGTCAGGAAAAAGTTGTTTGGTGTAGCGAATACCTAAAAAAAACTCGTATTTCAGATAGTATAGGTAAAAACTACCTGTATACTATGTATATGTTAAAATTGGTTTTCACCAAGATGTATACTAGATAACTGAGCTCGCTCAGAGTCGTTTTTTTGAAGGCAACGATCTATCATATTGCTTTCAGATATTAAATAATACGTTTCAACCACAACTATTCCAATCCCACCCAAAGCGTAGTCGCTATTCTGTCAAACTGCCCGCGCGACCTGGTCAAAGTTATCCCGGCTTTTTTTTTTGGTGTTTGTTGTCACTGTCCTGTTTCTTTGGCACCAAAGAATTTCGCGCATTCACACGAATTTTTACTGTCTTCGTGATAACGTTAAAATTTAGCATTTCAAATGCAGTTATACATTATTATAGTGTACGTGCTGTTGGCAGAATAAAATAATGCGCGTTGCCGATATCTCACGGACATCCGGTATGCGCGGTTGTGAACGATAATAATATTTTACATTCTTAACCGCTCGAATCCAACAAAACCAACTGACAAACGAAATGGTTGTTGAACCGTAAGGCCATTGCCGCCCACAACTTTAGGATTTCCGGACGATAAACCTCGCGACCCCGTGCTCGGCACTTCCGACCGATATCTACGAGGAGCGCTGATACTCGAAGGATACACGTTCATTCATAAACACTGTATCGCGGAAGTTATGTGAAGATAAGTATGAGGACGTTTTTTTCGCATTTTTATTAAATTGCAACGGGAACAAAAGTTTCGTTGACAATCTTTTGTTACGACGATAATATATTGTTACGATTACGTTTGCGTCGAGTCCATGCTCGTTGGTTCATAGTGTTTGATTTGAACGTGTAACATAATTTTACCCAAAACTTGATTGAGAAAAGAGTTACAAAACAATTTTATAATAAGATTGTAAAGAGAAAATAAATGAAATAGTTTTCTTCTTCTCCTCACACTTTCCTCGATCACCCACATCCCCTTCGCACGCATCAACACCCCTCATATCGTTTTACATAAATCATATTTGACAATCTTTTTTTTTTTTTGTCAATCTCTCCATCTTTTTCTTTCAACGTTAATTTTTATAACCACCCTTACTGCTTTTGGTTTCTTCTCTCTCCTCATCATACGATTCCTTAACCATCTCAATTCATTTGCTTTCGTCTTGTGCAGTATTGACGTAGCACCAATGTTACCTCTTACATATTCGTTCCTTATTATACCTTATTCTATCTTTTCTTGTCACTCCAATCATCCGTGTAAGCGTAATTCCCATCCTTGCGACGCTCATACTTTATTCCGTTCTCCTGTTCTGACCACCCAACATTCCGAACCACATACAACGACATTCCTGTAGCACTGTACTTTCTGCCTTCAAATTTTAGTCTCTTTTTCCAAAATCATACCCTATTTATGTTCTGGTTTACTTGCGCTTATCCTCAATCTCTGTGCTTCGATGGATAATCCCCTTTCCAGCAGTTATTTTTATTTTCATTAACCTATTTATAATATCTTTGAGATTTTTGCCTACCAAAACTGTATCTCAGCAAACTTTATCCATTGCAACAGAAAAAAAAAATGGATTAAAGCCGAAACCTGATGCACACCTATTCCAACAAATCCTCGATTGTTCTACACATACTCTGGACACTCGTATTTAGGTATACGTATTTCCGTACATATCAAGTATCAAATTTGTATACATTTAGGTGTAAACAGTTCAAATTCGTTTTGTAATTAGTGCTTCGAAAATTATCCGATTAATTATTTTAAGGTAGGCCTATAAGTACCTCAAGTCCGATGCTTTGTCAATTTTCGACAGTTTTTTTTTTTTTTGCGTTGTTCTAATATATTCACAATGAAAAATTTTTATTAATAATGATGTCTTGGGTACGTTATATTTAAAATTAATGATTAAAGTTCAGTAAATTTCGAATAATACACTATCGCGGAACAAATAAATTACAAATTTTATGTAGTTAGGTCCTATAGAGTGTATAATCAGTTTGTCCGTTTCAAAACTGATGAATTGTTTGACCGTTTGTTCATGACCACTGATCCGTTAGGCAATCCAAAGATGCTCGTCGAATATAATATTATAAATAAATTATCCACGTTCTGCAATATCACAGACACCACGTTTTAACTATTTTTCCATAACAAAATATGTTTATTACTTATTTCTTGAAATATATTTTACTATTGCAAAATAATGAAGACGTAATATCTGTGATATTGCTATTATATAATAAAATACTATTCGAAATGTATTGAACTTTAATCGTTGGTTTTAAATATAAAGTAACACATGATTATTAATAAAAATTATGTTATACATAAAATGATTTGTGATTAGACTCTAAACATACTATATTACATATAACATTTTATAATATAAATTAAAACATGATTATCAAGTGGCGCTAAATGATTATGAGCATCGTATTCGATGTTTAAAACAAAATTTAAAATTCACTAAAATATAAACATGCTGCACTAGTTTTAAAACAATTTTGTTCACGAAATAAGATTTACAACAGTATAAACTTTTATAAAATGTAACTTTTACTTTTGACTAAAAAACTCGATTTTCAGTTTTTAAATTAATCACCGGTACTAAGTATTAACAAGAATAAAACTTAAATTTTTGTAAAATATACTCATAACAATTATATTTACAGTAAATATGTTACTAAAAGACATTGCAGGCATTAATTTTAAGTTTGGAGCCAATTAACATATTTTTAACCAATAACATAGATCAAAATACAAGGTTGTATAATACGGTGTTCTCAATGATTTTACACTGATGAAATCAGCAGCTTTATCAAAGTTAATAAATACCAAAATGAATTGAAATTTCCTGTTTTAAAAATATATTATATTATCCTAATTAGGTAGGTACTATTTGTATTTATTTTCCTATACACAACAAACGTACCAAAATACTTTGTGAAACGCCGGAGTAGATGTTATAGTATTGAAAAAATCGGTAAAAATAGATTCAATTCCGAATAGGAGTTTATTGTTTAACTCATTTGTTATATGTTTTAAATCATTTTGGTAAACGCTTTCGTATTTCGACCATACACAGTAAGTAACACAATAGTTTCAAATCAATATATTTCATTAGGTAATTAAATACCATTGAAACAATTTTTCAAAATTTTGTCTTGTTTAAACCAAAATCGCGATGACAAATGAGATATTGCGAAAGATTTTGAACGTGTATCATAAGTATTCTATATTGTCTATTAATAGACCAAAAAATCATATATTTCGTAAATTACTTTCATTTTTAAAACTCATATGAACAATATAAGAAATGTCTTATTACAAACAAGCAATAGCTATAGACGAACTTTAAAAGCTTTTGGGTAGTCACATAAAATTGTATAAAATAACCAAATAACGTATGAGGAAAAAAATCTAAACCGTAGGTATATTACGTAAAATTTACACTTTCTATTCGACTTGCAAGTTCACGAAATTAATTGTAAATTAAACTTAGATTTATAATCATTCAGTTAAAACGTGTTTATGTTGGGTTATTAAAAGTCAAACTTTTATAAAAACGTTTAATCTTCAAGATTTTTTTTTTTTTTTTAATTGTTTAATTAATTCCTGTTAGAGTTTAGGAAGTACGAGTTAGTAAAATAAGTTCATTAAATTCTAACGAGCCAGTCCGTGATTCATCAATATTATAATATATCGCAAATTAACGATAATAAAATAACTGAACATTACTTAAATGATTAAATGATAATTCTTAGTAGTGGTATTAATTTTTAATTTTTAGTCTTTTTCGTTAAAATACAAAAGTTTTGTTGTATCAAAAAGAGTTAAAATGGAGGTTATTTCTCTAATCTCGGATAAAATTTAAAACGTCGCGTTTCAAAAACTCTATCTTCAATGTATACTATCAGCACTCGCTAAAATTCCGTACAAATAATAGTCGCTTTAAGAAGGGTAACAAGGTCTCAAAATTGTTCGTGATAAAAACCACTAAAACTATCAGAGACTTATTGAGGATTCGATAAACGGATGAAAAAAATTCTAATGGAAGAAAACTATTCAAATTGTTGTGTTAGACTTAAGGAAAACTTAATAATTTAGTCATGAATGGATTCCAATTTTATTTGCTTACAAAAAATACGTTTCTAAGCGAGTTCAGTGAGTCAAATACTCAACACTTGCTATATAAACTTTAAAGTCATGTTTATTCGAAAGTTTTTTGAAATTGTTATGACTTATGACGACTTGTATTCACACTTGTAACGTTTGGAAGATTCGAGGAATATTTTTCAATCACGGGTGTATAATATGAGTTTTACTGTCCTAACAATGCGCGTGGAAATGCCAAGTCAATCGGATCATTTTAAAAATGTTTTTTTTATTTTTTAAAAATTTTTAAATAAAAAATTCAACTAATTTAATTACAATCTCAGGATCTACCTATCTTTTATGTGGTATATTGTACGTAAAAGTCAGAAGAATTCAACCCGAAAAAGTGAAAACTGGAAAGAAGATTTCAAATCGTTTGGAGCAAATTTGTGGGATTTTGGATCGTCACTAAAAAAAATAATCTTGATTTAAATGTATTTTACTTTTTGAAAAGCTTTAGAACAAACAACGAATAATATGATGGAACGTCATTCTCCATAGTAAAATGAATGCGATAAATTACAATTTGTTCTACAATAGACAATAGTACTTTTACGGCGTTATTATAGAATACGTTGAATAGTGTACAATATTTTGTATATAACAGACTACAGCTGTGGCGTGCACAGAAATTTTCAAAGGGACGAGATGTTGGGTACGGGATAAATTTATTCTACTGATATTAGATACAATTTATGTTTGTGATTTCATGAATAGTTGTGCAAGTGTAAGCAATACGAATAACGTAATTAATAACGGTGATAATATCGGGCAATTAACGGTGTTCTATTTTGTTTTATGTTTTTTAATCGATCGCGCACAGGAAACGAGCAACGAACGATTTCCAAGAAAACGCCGTGTAATCTGGCCACGCCACGGGGGCAGGCGTAAGATTATTATTATTCACGATATTATTTCATATTACTGATTCGTTAAAACAATATTATAATGTTGTTTTATCTGTTCGGCTAAGGCCGGACTAGTGCTGCAAATTGATAGCGGCTGTTTCGAAAAAAAGAAAGAAAAAAAACCGTACAGTACAGCATAGTCGGTTACAACAACAATAATAATAATAATAATAATTATCATTTATTTCGACGTTTAATTAGGCCGACAAAATCGTTGCTCGACAATCGGCCGGATGACTATAGTGGTTTCAACGAATCAATAATAATATTATACGAACTACGATAATGTGCATATTAATGCACAATTTTGTTTCATCTGTTAATAATTATACGCGCCATTATTGTACAAATATATTATTATTATTATTATTATAAATTATACACTGACATACATATTATTATTGTTGTATAATGGTTTAAATAAATGAAAAAAAAAAAAATATAATACATATATAAAAGCCACAAAAATAATCAAAGCTGAACAATGATAAATAATATGCGAATAATTCAACGATGGTCATTAAAACAGCACATCCTCCATCTTTTGAATAACCTGTGTAGTAGGTATACTGGTAAACATTTTAAAAAAAATATGCGGAATTGAAAGCGTCGGGTAATTTTTCTTCTTCAATCAAAACACGTCAATTAATATAGGATTTTAAACGGTTTTATATAGATTCAGAGCGACAATCGAGGAATGTATTGTTTTTACAACGATGTTTTTTTTATTTTCTGTCAACAACTTATCGGGTTGATAGAATGCTCAAATGCTTTATGTCAGTACCTCTACTGATAGGTCAATGGACTCCGGTGGTACTTTGGTAGAATTTTTTTTTTTAATTTTACCTACTTTTTGAGTAATACCCCAAAAACCAAAAACAAATTACGAATTTTACGGCAAACATTTGAAATGTTTAGGTTTGTGATAATTGTGTGGGAATTCGAATTAAATTAGATGTTATACCAGACAAATTTTTTAATTATACACATTTTGCGAGTAATAGTCCGAATACACACAAATTTATACTAAAAATCCCATTATTTTTGGAGTCACCAATCAGTTCACAAGACTTTTTCGTGATAAACAAAAATGTATACTTGACTATTACACCGTTCACGCGTATACTGCACATTTGTAATTAGAACAAACAAAAACATTTTTATTATCATCATTTTGTTGTGGATTTATAACCTATTGTTTCATCACGTTATATCTAGAACAAAGGTTAGATTTTCTAAAACGAAGGCATTTTGGTTTGCATGAACAGTATAATATCAAACGGTATTTGTGTACGTTCAATTGTATCAATGATTATTGATACAATCGATTGAGAAAAATGATTGGTAATAATATCATGTTTCTCGTTAACACCACATGTTAAGTTCCTACTTGTTACGTAACAATGTTAATACATCGTAGACGATTATCAAAAAATTGAAAATTTCTGTACTTATTTAAACGTTTAACTACGATAAATGTATAAGTAGGTAGTACCGACATTTAGTTAAATATAAACGTTTTTTGTGTACTTACGCTTTGTAACTTAACACAAAATTATTTGGTATGAAAACGACAAAAACCTACAAACTGAAATAACTTTACATATTTAGATTCCGAGCGCCGAAAAGATTGACGTACCGAGTGATTTTGCCGAAACGGATTTTTCTTTTTACGCGTAATTTTCCTGTGAATTTTATGAACAAAACTTATAAAGCAATAACATATAGCTGACAGTATTGAAAAACAAATTTGACAATATGTACCAACGAAATATTGGATAACCTAATTTTTTTTTTTTTAACACGTTTACATTTCCGCATCATATAATCATATAATCCTGGCATTTAGTACAAAGTTGTAATCCGTATAGTTCTGTGTGTGAGTGTATACTTAATGAAAATAGGTATAAAAATTTATGCATGGGATCTAGTTATTATATTATACGTTTACCATTGAACCTAACAAAACACGTGATGGATCAGTGAAAATTGAATGATAAAAAATTGTTACGTAGGCTTTATATATTATAACTTGATAAAAATTAACTACAAAACTAACTGCAATTGTTCGTATAAAATGTAGGTATATTTTAAAATTTTGCTGCGTCGTTGTAATATAAGTGCAAACTACATCGAACAGATTTAAACATTATTTACCCTTCACGGATGTTATTCAAAAATGAACTGATCAATTATTATAGTTAATTAATTTCCATACATTTTCAACAATTTTTTATCCTACGGAACGAATTTAAAAAGAGAAAACCGAGATCTCTCTAAGTCGCATGGGTAGTTTGACGGAGTGGCGACTACGCCTTTGGGTAAATCATTGCTATCGAAAAAAAAAAAATTGTGAGCGAGCTTAGTTGTATAGTTTACGTCCTGGTAAATTTTTTGAGGATTTCAAAGTGCTGTGCTTAACTCAATAATTTTCGAAATCACTTAAAACTTTTATAAAACCTGTAAATTAATTATTTGAATATTACGTAAAAGTTGCAGCTTGTTTTGATCATTATTTTGGATCTTATGGCCAAAAACAATATCTATAATATGTTAAACGCTTGATTTGGAAACTTTGCCTTTTTGTCGTTTCCGGCACATAACTCATAAAATAATCAAAATATCAAAAAACGCTACAAATAAAATAATATAAAAAGCCAAAATCCTAACTATTATGTAGTATTCAACGTAACGTTTGGAGCACTCCTTCTGCACGAAAACGTCACTGCAAACCTGGAAATTTCAAATCTTTTTCTCGATTTTTTTTTTTGTTTTTGGGGTAAAAATCAAAAAGTAGACGAAATTTAAAAAAAAAGCATCAACAAAAGTACGATCGGAGTCCATATACCTATCAGTAGAGGTACTGACTAAAAATCTGAGCATTTCTTTTACCCAAAAATTGTTGATAGAAAACCAAAAAAAACATCATTGTGAAAATAAAATCTGAAAACACATTTTGTATCCCTAAAGAACAGTGGAAGAAAACGATACCTAGAGGGTGTATAGTCACTAATTTATTTTATTCATACTTTTTGTGCAATCGGGTTCGCCGAAAATATGGCAATTATTATTCCTATTATTTTTAATTGCTTACAAAAATATCAATTCAGAATGTACTAGGTTTACCTGTATTTACAAATTGATCCATAACAATAGAATCGGTTCAATGAAATCTTATACAAGGCATTATTTAAAAAGTTGAAAACTGTATACAGATTTTAAAATTTTTGAAAATCTCGAGTTCATGTAGAACACGAGAAAATAATTTTAAAACAATTAAAAATTCAACAAAAAATATTAACAAACATCGAGTACAGAGTAACAACTGAACATTTTGTTTTTAGATCGTTTCTAAAAAAAGGCAGAAAATTTCTACTAAACTTGCACCCACATTTAAGAAATATTAATTATAAAAGCATGAAAATTTCAATAATTAAAACAATTATTTGAAGGGTTTTTTATGATTTAAGTGTCAACTGCTCAACAGTGGGTAGTTTTATTTTTATAACTAAAATAACACCGTTGTATCAATACTTTTTTATACAATTTTATGAAACTATATACTCGGCGGATTGTTTAGAAACTGTAAGTTGCACATAGAAAAATTGTTTTTCTTAACACGTCAAAAAATATTCAAAATTTAAATAATTATAGTGTGTTACTTATGAGTTTTTTTCTAAAAATAAATCACCAACTTTTCAACTTATAACAACTATAAATTAAAAATTGTGAGCAATAGTTCATGAAGTTTTTTTAGTCACATAAATTAGCTGAAACTAGTCACCAAAATTGTGTTTAATTTTCAAAACTTATTTTGGAAATTTTCCAAATTTTCAAATTTTAGCTGAAAAATGTTCGAAGTATATCGAAATTTCTTCTGTTTTTTTTTAGTTATTCCCCTTTGTTTTTTTTACCGTCTCTAATTTTACAAGAAGTGTGAAAATTACAATAAATCCATCAATATGGAGCAATCCCAGTAATTATAATTTTTAGCGACAAAGACAGCAAATTTTTAAACAAGACAATGGTTGATGGCCTTAAAATATGTTCAAAAGGTTATACAGTTTTAAAATGTTTAGTTTTGCGGTACGTTTTTGAATTAATCTAGATGAACTTTCTTGGAAACCATTCACATAATATGGCCACCAACGTTAATAAACCTGATAAATAAAAAAAACACCTGTACTTAGATATAAACCAATTGTAACACCTTTGTACCGCGATTGCTTAATCTAATCCTAATTTCCGAGCACTTCTTAGTTTGATAACCATACGCAGCTGTGAACTTTTATCAGTAAAAATTTTTTAATAACAGTTAATCAGTTTTTTGTGAGCGAATCGGTATTCCTATTTTTTTTTTTTTTATATGATTTTAAATAATGAATGTGAACCGTGTATTTAACGTCTCCATTTATGGATATTCGTGATTTTCAACATTTTACTCGCCCAACCCCCTGAAAAAACGTAAAAACTAATTTTTAAATAAGGCGATCGCTTCATTGGCTGTTTAGTAATGTACCTATAAACATTATGTTATGCGTGTAACACTTCAAATTTTATTAAATGATTTAAAAACGTTCTTAATATTAAGTAATTAGATACCATGATAAAGTTAAGAGATCAGAATAAACGATTAACTATAACTATCGATGAATTTTTATATTTTTATATTTTTTATTTTTTAAAAAAAAAACTCGAGTTTAGTGTTGCAGACCGTTCTACACATTCTCGTGTTTCAAAAAAATCAAATTTCAAAGCTATTGGTAGGACTATATTTTTTAATTCGCGGGAAAAGCTGATGAATTTAAGCTGGTGTTTAAAATCATTTGTTTTTGTTGTAATTTCGTGACTAACAATCGGTTCGTTTTGTCTTAAACGTAAAATAAAACGTTTTTATTTTTTATACCGTTCCACCATTTCGCAAATACTTTTAGTTGCTCGTTTATTTTGTCAACAAAAATTACACAGTCCTATGTACCATTCTAAAGAAACTTGCGTTCTTGACACTTGACTCTTGGCATACCTATACGACGTATCTCATCAAACATTGTTGTACGGTTTTACAGGGGCAAAAAATGAATTTTTTTTTTTATATTTTTCGAAAAACCACCGGGTACGAAAACCACGAACCAACGGTGCAACACGGGCACTACCTTCCTAACAGTATTATTAGCGTGTTTTTTATTTTACGCTACACCGTATAAGAGTTCCGTCAAAATTTTGTCGTTCAACACGATCAAAACACGCACGTTTTCACGATTGCCGTTTTTTTTTCTTAGTATTCGTATAAAATTAGTTCGGTCAATTTCGGTCTTTCGCTCGTAACAGCCATTTCGGCAAAACCATCCTACCGATTTCTAGTGAAAAAAACGAACGTTCTATAGACGACGAGTACGTTTTCTGGCGGTGTAAGGCACCGCCCGCAACCGGCGAGCGTTCGGGTGTGCAAACAACGCGTTTTCCGACAAAGGCGTTAATTTCATACGGCGTTTTCGTGAAATTTTCAACGCGTGTTTTCGCGATTTCTCGCGTACGCGCGTCTTTAAAGCGTTAACGTTGCCCGTTTTTTAGCGCGTTAAATTCACGATATTTATACACGTGTATCCGTTATTGCTGTATTCATCCGTTCGGCGATCGCTACTTACCGCCTGTCGCGTTTCTCGCACAAACAGCAGCTGCAGCACACACGAAAAGATCACCAGCACGGCGAGCCGTCGCGGATTGCCGCCCGCGCGCACCATTTTGTCCACGGGACTGCGGTGTCGGTTCGCGCGTGGCTCGCGACGATGTCGGGGAGAAGAGACGCGCCGCCGCCGCCGCCGCCGCCGATCACCGCGCGGTGGTAACCGGCACGCACCCCGCGGATCCGCGCGGGGATTTTTTTAAAAAAAAATTTTTTTTTTCTATCGTTAGGGTGGTGATATTTACCGGCTTGGACGTCGGTCCGTGCTGAGAACGAGATGAACCGTCGCGAGACGGACCGGATATTACGCGGCTCGAGCGCCGTTCTTTACCGCGCCGGGAAAAATGGAAACGGAAAACCGCGAACGGAACGCCGCCGCCGCCGCCGCCGCGGCACACGCCACGTGGTGGGCGTCGCGGTCGTTATTCCTCCCCCTCCCCGAGTCCACCACGATGGACGACCGACACGGCGAACCGCTGCAGTCGTTTTACGTTAAACGATGTTTTTCGAAATCGATCTGAAATCGAGTGGATAGTTTTTTTAAAGACATCGAAAAGTGGTCCTTTGCTCGAATTTCTTTTTTTTTGCCCAGCTCACAAACAGCCGTCACGCCAAATAAGTCAACCGAAAAACTATGTACAAGCGGTTCACGTACAAAGCGTCGTGCTCGTGCGCTTTCAAACTCAGAATGATGGGTGAAATTTGATTATTTATTTATTTATTTATATATACGGACGTTAGTCCATTAACAATTCATGTGGGTGTAATGTAAAATACAAGAAAAAAAAAACAATTTTATATAAATGCAAAAAAATATACAGTATTATGACACAAACTGTTATGATATAAATGAATATAAAAACTCAGAAAAGTTCACAAAAATACAAAAAATCATTTACAAAAAATCAAACAAATATATATTACCAGCTGTCATCAAGAGGTTTGCAGGGGAATTGAAAATTTAATTTTTTTTTGATAATTGAGGATAAAAAGGTTTAGGATTTCTAGTGTTGTTATTATTTATTTTTAAATTAATTAATGATAAAAGTTCCGGACAATCAATGAGTCCTAATAATAATTTATGTAAAAATTTTGAAATCAGAAGCATTCGACGTTCTTTGATTAGTTTCGAATAGTAACTGTAATTTATTTTGAAATGTGTGGTTGAATAAAACGTTTAACGAATAGTTAACGAGAGTTTAAAATATTTCATTTAGAACACACTGGTCCGAAAGGAATTCAAAAAAAACTTTTTTGATTTACAATACGGTGTTAACGGACAGTTATCGCGATAAAGAAACCTTGGTCACTTATTGTCACTAAAATTCGCGCAGTTATGTGATGTTTACACTTTTTAAGGGGTCGCGAGAAAACGGTTTTTTTTTAATCGACATATCAATAATTATTTACACTTTCAAGGTGCAAAACAAAGTGATCGAAAATGTCGAGCGTCACTTTACAGGTCGTCAATCCTCACAGACATAAAATCAAACGGCCAGACTGCGGTGCCCGACTAGGACAATCTTGGGGCTCTTAAAAACGATGGTCGATGAACAACAAAACATAGCAAAACATAGATTGTCGATGTCGTACGAATTTTTATCCGACATATTGTTTACCGATCACTTTTCCCCCTTGAAAGAAAAAAAAATTAACCAAACAATTTTCCGTTCCACCGCGATGGCGACGCGCATTCGCGGTTGTACGCGAATGTGGCGTCAAAGGGTACAGTCGATAACCCGTGAAAACGAGGCGTCTCTGACGGCGCTTGGACAAAACAGAGTGTCCGCGCGGAAAAAAACCAATTAAATGGGGCCAAAATGAACTCGACATTTCACGTACGTTCGTGACGTGATTCGGCGTCGATTTCCTGGGCTGGTATACTACTAGGTTCACAGGGACCCGGCGCAGCCCGCGGGGACGAAAAAACCCTAAAACCGTGGGTCGAACGTACGTGGTTTTCTCGAAAAATAAAAAGGTACCTATATTCTATCGAGTTTTTTTTTCCCGTTCCGCGGCAAACTCGCCGCTTGAGCGCAGAACCGTCGGTCGAGTTCCCGACGTTCCCGCGGGAACCGCCGACAGCGAACGCCGACGACGCCGCGGGCCGCGTACGGGACGCGTCGACGTCTCGTCGACGGGCCCGCACGGCGCGAACGGAACGGAAACTGCGCGTGTACCGCGTGGCCCGCAGATAGTGCTATGTCGGTTGCGCCGCACTAATGTCTCGTTAGAGTAGTGCGCGAGCCGTAACTCACACCGTGGCTGCCATGCCGCGGCCCACAATGTTCCGCTGGCGGTGAGTAACCTGTACAAACGACTTTGGAGTTTAAAATTCGATTAAAATTTTTTTTCTTCGCGCGTCTAAATGGAATGTGAAAAAAAAAAAAAAATTTAGGTTCTTTTCGGTTTCGTTTTCGCCGAGAGGAAATTCGTAACGGAGAGGAAAAAAAAAAAAACGAATACATAACGAAAAAAACTCGACAAAAACCGATCAGAAAACATGTCGTGAATTTTATTTTTTGTATTTTTTTTTTTTTTCAGACAACTCGCAATATTCGCATACTTGTTTGTGACTGTATCGGCGGTAAGTTACCAATTTTTTTTGTTTATTTTTTCCCAAGCGGTAAAATTGATATTTTGTTCGAACCGCAAATACGTGTTCGATATTTATGCGTTTCATGAAATAATTCTGTTTCAATAATGTACAATAATAATTATACGAACAACTACTACCGTTTGCGAATGGAAATATTTTTTGAAATCAGCTTCACTACCGTATATTATTATTATACGTCGTACCTACGTCCCGCGGTAATACTTTTTTAACAGAACAAAATAACGCCATCGAAAATCATAAAAAAATTACAATCCGGCAGTAATATCGATTAACGTCGGGCGTACCCACATCGGCAAGGCTGTTTTTTTTTAAATTTATTTTTATCAGTTCATCTTCCGTCCGTACAGTGTAAAGTACACGAAACCGCTCTGCGCTAGTTCCCAGAGTTTAATCGACACTTTTTTACGGCAAAGGTATGTATACTTGTATACTTATCGGCAAACGCGATAAACTTGACGAACTTAATGAATGAACGCGGTTACGCCGTCGTCGGCACATATACGGTATGTGTTTTATACGGCCGTGTAGTACAGGTACGGAGGGGCCTGTTTTTTTAAGGGGCGTAATGCGGTCGATTTCCTCTATACCGCCTCCAATAGTTGGCCGAAATTAATTTTAATTGAATAACTTACACGATTCGCGTATCGATGGTATCGGGCTTCAATTTTTGATGATTGCGGAAAACCTCGCGAAAAATTTCTCAAGAAGCCTATAATGAAATATCTCGTTCAAACTGTTACTACGTTAATTTAAAAAACTAGAATGTGAAATGCGAAATTCGTAACAAGTCTTCTTTTTCTTTTTTTTTTTTTGTAAAGCTCTATTTTCGGGGAAAAATAGGACGTCGCGCAGGCCCTTCGAACGTTACATCGTATTACTAACGAAAGGAGTGAGTGTAAATATGCGAGTGGAAAAATTTGTTTTAATTTAAAATTTCCACAGAACAGTTTTAAATTTGAACTCAATGATCGCACAATCATCTTCGGGAGATTTAAAAGACGCCGTTCCCTTAAAACCATAAATATCCCCAAATTTTGTTTTTAATTTTCTTCCTAAAAACTGTTTTTGTTACAAATAGTTTTGGCTCTAGTCAATCTCCCCCACCATAAATGTTCAACTCAAGTTTGACTCTCGGACGTACTTCAAAATGGAGTATGACTACATAATTTTAGTGAAATTTTCAAATTTAACAATTTCTACTTATTCTGTGGTACCTACCTATAACTCGCTGCAGAGAGACAATTTCCAATTGCAGAAGAATATTTGGGATGTTATTTTTGTTGATCTGGAACGCTAAGATTCTAAACGTGGGATTGTTTTTATCTGTCGTTTTCTTTCATTTAAAAGAATTAAACAAACAATTATATACAAATTCAAATTATACATGCGTTTGGTTTGTATTATTGTTCATTTATGTTTTACTCTATATTATTGTAGTATGGTTCGTATTTCGGTGAAAATTTTTTATATTGCTTCATTTGGTTAAAATTTCGATATTTTCTATGAAAACTAATATTTACGATTAGGTATTAACGTAATGTAATTTATAAATCAATCGTATTTTAAAATAATAAAAAGGTTTTCTATTTTCTAATAACGGATAGCGAAAACAATAGAATACAATCGTGTACCTACTTATTTAAGATAACATCATAAAAAAAAAAGAATTAACTCCTGGGCAAATATCCGTTATCTTACATAAATTTTAATTATTATTATTTAATTTAAGTATTGTACAAATACTTACATAGCAAAACGGCTTAAAATAATTTCGACTAAAGTAAAAAACATTCTCGGACAAGGTGTGCATGTAAGCAAAAGGTTTTAAATTTTTAAACAGATTTTGAACCAAATAAAAGAGTAAATTTTGAAAGCTTTTATGTTCTCAACTTGTTTTTCACAAGTTGAATTCCAAATGGTTATTTCTAAACATATTTTAAATTAGTTATGATTGAAAATTGTTTTCAATGGAATATTATCAAACTATATTTACCCCCTCCATAAACTTGGTCGACGGATGCCCCTGGAGAAAATTAGTTTAAACAAATCAAGAGAACCCAAAACGATAAACATTGAAAATGAATGAATAACAATGTTCTAATGTTTTATTTTTAGAAAGCTACTTATTAAAAATGTTCAAAAACATTTCGAAATTCTTACCACATCTGAAAGACATATATTTTATGTAACAACGTGTAAAAATTATTAGGAGTTATTAAGATTTCAGCGTCAACTGCAGCGTTATACATGAGTAGATTCTTTACAATAATTTTATCATATTTGCCCGTTTTGATTTGGTCAAGTATCACGACATTATTTCGAAATTACCACGTGTAATCTCAGATCATAAATCTACTAAAAACATTAATTTAGGTAAAAATATAAGTGTATCTGAGAATTGTTTAGGAAGTTACCGTAGTTACATCGGCGGCGAAGTAAATTTTATTTTAAAATCAACACTTACTTCTTCACACTTAAAATCTATAAAGTAAGAACTGAATAGTTTCCAAAACTTAAATAATATTTTTCCATGATTGTATTCTATTCTTATGTAGGTACCCCATAATTTTCAAGAATTTACAGCATTGATGTCGGTAATCTGTTTTTGCGAAACATTTACAATACAAATATGATAAACGATTATTTAATTTTTAACCAATAATTTACGATTGTAACTTGTTTGACGCTAAAAATAGGAAAGAGTTATCTAAAAATAAATGAAAATGCATACGTGCATCCATTTTTTTGTGTAATTGATAAGCAGTAATGCATTGTTCCTAATGAATAGCTTAAAGTCTAGAAGTATATTACCTTAGGAGTGCATGACTTAATCTTTGTTCTAAACACATATTATAGTGTGTTGAAACTGTGTTGTACAAATAACCTTATTAAATAAAAGTATCAAGTTTTTTACCATATGTTCGCATTATTTTACCATTCAAATAAACGTTGTTTAAAATTCAATTGTATATGGGATTTAAAATTAGGAATGTAAAAATTTAGAAATTTGGAAAACTAAAAAGCCGGGATCATTCTAGGTCGCGTGGGTAATTTGACGGAGAAGCGACTACGCTTTGGGTGGGTCACTCGTTTGGAAGTTGAGGTTCAAACGTATTATTTAATATCTGAAAGCAATGATAAATTATCGCCTTTGAAAAAACGATTCTGAGTTAGCTCAGTTACCTAATACACGTCCTGGTAATAAAATTTAAAGTCAAAACCCAAACTTTTATGTGGTGTTCAACGTAACGATTGGAGCACTCCTTCTACCCAAAAAAGTCATTACAAAACTGAAAATTTCAAAATTCTTGTCGTAAAATTCTCGATTTTTTTTTTGGTTTTTGGGGTTAAACTCAAAAAGTAAGCGAAATTTCAAAAAAGACTCCAGCCCAAGTACCACCGGAGTTTATAGACCTTTTATTAGAGGTACCTACTGACTTTGAAAATCTGAGCATTCATTTTCGCTAAAAAGTTGTTGACAGAAAAATAAAAAACAAAAACATCTTTGTAAAAACAATACATTCTTCGCTGATGCTCAGAATCTAAAATAAATTCAAATTTTCTCACAAAATGTGGGATTGAATAAATGATTTTGCAATACAATGAATTACCGTATTATTACCTATAAATATGTTTGCTCAAAATTTTAATTGTCGACTCTTTGGTTCACTTTATTTTAATAGGTATACCTACATTCTTTCCTATCCATAGTAATGAAGAATTTGGAGTTTGAATTTTATTTTCGTATGGTTAGTTTTATAGTTTCTGGATCATAAATACCCCATAAAATAAAAAAAATACACAGAAACAATTTTAATAGTGCGAATATCCGTGTTGAGACTGTAATGCACACCCCGATAATTTATTGGTTAAAATGTAACAAAAAAGCAATAATTGTTGCTTTGATAAAAATATTATTTTGGCAAAACTAAAATTGACATTTTTTTCGCGTTTGTTTTAAGAACAATTTTTTTTTCCAGCAATTTATACGGCAAGGTTTATACGACTCAAACAAAACCGATGTGTACGACCAATACTCTGGTAATCAAGACCAAAATCGATACACAAGTGACAATAGATATGCCGTATCTAATCAAAGAGGAAATTCGTCCAACTGTACGCCAAAATGTTTTGCCGAGAAAGGAAGTCGAGTACGTTCGAACAGTCATACCTATCAACTAATAATTATTATTTTAAAATAATACGACACAAATTTGAATGCACCAATTACGTACGATGATAGTTATTTCGCTACAACAAAATTATATATGTTTTAGGGACCACCCGGTTCAACCGGGTTACCGGGTCCTCAAGGACTTCAAGGATTTCAAGGAATCGAAGGACTTCCAGGTGAAAATCGATAAATTTTGTTATTATAATAATATCGACGTATTGATATCATAATTACAATAATATGACAAATCTCAAAACGCGTATACATCAACTAGATTTTTGTAGAAACATAATGCACTCTAATAATAATGTAATGTTTATAATCACAGAGTTCATAGGTAATACTATTAGTAATAATTGTCTTTTTATAGTAGGCACACGATAACCAAAACGATTACGTGTGAAGATTAGATAGTTACAATGAGTGTACTTTTTAAATTATTGAACTACCTAATAAAAATGTTATACCTATACTCAATAAATAGTTGAAAATGAGAATAGAAAAAAAGAAAAGATCATATAGGTCATATGAATAAATAGTTTTTTGTTCATTCATAATATAGCTCAATTCACGGTTTTGTACATACCTAATTCACACAATGTTTTCAAATTTCTATAATTATTAATGTATGAATAGTTGTAATTTAATAAAATATGGAAACGAAAATATTTTCTTTGCGTGTCAAACGTAAATTATTGATATTTAACTGTATTAAATTAAATTGTGTTGTATAATAATAATACATAACAATACAATTGTTTTTTTTTTAACTTCTAGGTCCTGTGGGAGACAAAGGAGATATAGGCCCAATAGGACCACGAGGACCAAAAGGAGACCGGGTAATTTTTCTCTTTAAAATAATAAAAATATAATATTCATTAAGAAGATAATGACATAATGTGATAACAATTATAACCTGACCAAATCAATCTGCACCTATAGCTACGGTTCGATTAATCGAAATTTAGAGAAACGATAATGAATGTTGCTTTAAAATTAACGAGTGACAATGCAATGGATGTTACAGCTTTCAGTTTTTATCAAGTACTTTTAACGTTATCAAAACTAAATTTTTAAAAAACTTGGAATTTTTTTGGGCTGACAAAAACAAAAAAAAAAAACCCACAAAAAGAATGTTTAAAGTATTTTAAAAGTAAATATTTATTTCCAAATCTACATATATTTGGTAGAAAATGAATATCTAAAAATGTAAAAAGCATTCACCATTGAAAAGATACAAAATGAACCAAAGTTTTTACGGGAATATTCTACATTTAAAATACACATTCTACTCACAAAAAGATTATAATTAGAAAAAAAAATGACATAAAAAATATATTTACAAAAGTAAGTATTGATTTTAAAACAATTACTTGAGCATGAATAATATATACTAAAAGTGATAAAATAAAATTAAAATCAATAACTCATTTGAATTAAGTTTTTACATACCTTGTTTTGTTTTTAGGGAAAAATGGGTATTCCAGGATTTCCAGGTATTTATAATTAATGTTCAGAAATTTTATCATTTAAAATTTTGTTTATTGTTTGTTACTACGATTCAATAACGATTAAATTTTCAAATTAGCTGTAATTTTATGCGTCGTCAAAACGGGTTAAATGAATTTTATATTAAAATTTCAAACAATTTTGAAAATGTTTAAGCAAATACAAGTAAAAATAGATATTTTCCTCTAAGTTAGGTGATCGGAACAAAATAAGATTTTTTTTTTAAACAAATTTGGCCCATGATTTTTAAAAATATTTTAGTTTTCTGACCTCAAAGAATAATATCCAAAATTCAAAAAATGTACAATCTACTTTCAATTTCCAAGTATTTTTGCGATCACAGAAAAAAAAAACATTGTAAAAACAATAAATCCCTAGCTACTCTCTGAATATAAAAGTGCGTTATTATTTTCAGGTGTGCCTGGAGTACCAGGATTAATCGGTCCTCAAGGACAACCAGGAATACCGGGCTTGGATGGGTGTAATGGCACAAACGTAAGTACCTGACCAGGAATTATATCAATGAAAGGTATCTTTTTAATTTTTGCAATAGTGTCGTAACACTCTACCTACACAAATCTTGATCCATTTTAAGGCTATAAGACTAATATGATTAAATTTATTTAAATTTAATTATTTAATTTTAAAATTATTGGTTTTTTTGATGTAGTAACATTTTTTTTAACAGAAGATCATAGTAAGATCATGAATCGTACCATGTAAAACCATGTATGTATTTTTGGTGTCTTTTAGATTTTTGTATACTAAATTGCGTTGAATTTATATTTTTTCCTAGAATAAAGTTCAGAGTAACCTAAAATTTTGTAGGGACCTAGATGATTGTTAAATATTCATGCAGTGAAAGTTATCATTACCTGTGATAAAATTATAGCGAAATAGTTAATTCGATGATACAATTTAGTGTTTTTTCATAAATGCAATATCGGGCAAGCTAACGAATAGAAATAACTTTTATAAGTAAAGTTACCAAATATAGTATAAATTATAGTAAAAAATTTTGTCATGTTCATCATTAAAGATTTATGTATATTATAGGGAAGAGCAGGTGAGCCCGGATTACCAGGCCTAATCGGCCCTCGTGGATACCCTGGGGTACCTGGAGAAAAAGGTAAAGTACATTGTGGTTATAGAATGGTTAAGTATTATCAACATTTTTTAAAGACTGTTCAAATTTAAATTCGGTTCATTATAAAAAAAATAAATAAACCTAGAATAGTTAATTTTTTAATTTTTTAGGATTAAAGGGAGAACCTGCTCAAATGTCAATACATGACAAAGGTCAGAAAGGAGAACCCGGCTTAGATGGAATTCAAGGTTTGTAATATAACCGTTTAAAAACAAAATAAAAACACAACGATCATAAATCAATAATCATCTAAGTACAGCAAACTTCAATATGTATCATTTTTTGGTTTTAAATACTTTATATTATGTATATACTATAATACTGTACAATCAACTTTCAATATCAAGTTGTATAACATGATGATAATAATAATATTTTTACCATACAATTCCAGGTTTACCAGGAAATCCGGGTGTTCAAGGACCACAAGGTCCTGAAGGACCACGAGGAGATATAGGAATAAAGGTAGAATAAATTGATAAGAATATTCGTAAAACAAACATTTCGTAATTAACATGGTTATTTATTAGTGTGATTTATTTCAACTGCATTCATTGAGCTAATAATAGTACGATATTCATGTTTACAGGGCAACAGAGGTTATACTGGTGTAAAAGGAACAAAGGGTATGTGTTATCTATTATTTTATCATGTATGTTTATGAACTTTTTCTTCTTCTTCATCTTCGCCCTGCTCCCAACTATTTGGGGACGGCCACCCTTGTTCTAACCTCCACTTTTCACAATCATTAACGTTCTCTACACTAACAACCCTCATATCACTTTCAATTGTTTCCACCCGTCTTTTCTTAGGTCTCCTTCTCCCTCTATTTCCACCAACATTCATTTTCATAACCACTCTAACTGCTTTAGTTTCCTCTATTCCCGTTACACGTCCAAACCATCTCAGTCTATTTTCTCTCATTTCCCAACACTCCGAACCATACAACATGATTGGTCTTACCACACTCCTGTAGAACTTGCCTTTTAACCTTATTGGAGTTCTTTTATCACATAAAACACTTGAAGCTTCTCTCCATTTCATCTAACCACACTTAATCTTATGTTTTACATCTCTTCATGTTTATAAACTACCTATATAAATTAAATAAATGTTAGAAACAACTTGCTTGGCAAAATTGTGTACCTAATTTTAAGTAGTTATTAAGTCATAATTAAAACGTACCCGGTGTTCTCATAATTATTATTATTATTGCTTTTCAAATTTCAGGTGACATGGGACTTGGTTATGAAGGTCCTAAAGGAGAAAAAGGTCATAAAGGAGAACGGGGCCCACCTGGACCACCCATAACGATTCCAAAATTCACGGGAGGAAACGGAACAATCATCGGGCCACAAGGCGAACGTGGTGAACCAGGGACTCCGGTATTAAAAAACTTGTACAATTATTGTAAAATACTTACAATACTAACTATAGTTTTTGGTACCTAATTACTTGACACTACAATTTAAGTTAATAATTACTTTTAAAGCTATTACGTACCTACCTACTTTCGTCTTTCAGTGCCATAACTAACATATGTTACATATTTATATAACTATACGTGCTATAGTGTTTGAATTACATAAAATATCAATGTACCTATTTGTAATAATAAAATCAAATATGCATGCCTATTGCCCACACTATAATAAACTCGTTACAAAAGAATCGCTTTTAAACGCCTAATAAAAGTATAAAAAATGACCTAATTAATATCTCTAATAATAGCTTACGATTTATTAACTAGGGAGAACAGGGCCGACCAGGACCCAAAGGAGAACCCGGGATGACTGGCAATCCAGGAATTCCAGGTAAATTATTTGACTATAATTTTTGACGATAATCGTCTACTATTAATTTTCATAATGTGTTATTTTGTTTTGCGTACACACACAGCTTGGTAAGACAAAATGTATAAAATCTATTTTCAATTTTATGTTAATTACAAATGAGTAATTATAATTGATCTATTATATTTAAGGTGATCCTGGTGTGAAAGGTGAAAAAGGTTTAATTGGAGCTCCGGGAATGAGAGTAATTATACTTTATTTTTCTATTTCTTAGTAATTCTATGTCAGAGTAGTGAAGACCATTTTTTTTAACCGAATAAAATATGAGAAAACAAATTTCTTTGTATCTATTTATTAATGTTTACAATATACCATAATTATTATTGTAAAAGTCTTATGTCTGTATAGTACTATTTAGTTTCTTAAATTTGTTTTAATTGAAACCAACCCATAATAATTTTAACACTAAAAAATATGGTTTGTACATGTTTAATTGAATCGTATTAGCATCCAATAATTGGTTAATAGTTTATTAGATTTAATGAATTTATAGTTAAGATATACCAAATATAAGAAAAATGAAAACGAATGTTTGTAAAAAATATAAGGTCACGGAAATTTCTTTTAACACTGTTATTGTTTACTATAAAAAAACTTAAACTCAAATCATTTATTTGTTTTTTTTAGTTTTTACACCTATAGTTTCTCATCGTGAGTTTTTGGAATGATGATTATAAATTATATTGTATAATTTAAGTAACAGATCATTATGTTACATTACACATTTCAATTTTTCAATATATTTTGTGATTAAATATACTAGGCACGTGCTATATTTGTAAAACTTATTTTATACAAAAAAAGATAGAAATCTACCAAATAAAAAGCTGAGCATCTTGGGAATACAAAATCTTCATAGATTTTGTTAGTCAAAACTTGCCATACATTCATAAGATTTTTAATTTTATTCAAACATACGTTTTTACACTAAGCACATTCCAATTATATTTATTAATTATTATTATTATTATATTTCTTAATTATTTTTTTAATTACAGGGACGTGATGGTAATTCAGGACCTCTAGGACCTTTGGGTCAAAAAGGTATTAGACTCAATTTGTCAATAAAATTTTAGTATAGTACTATACTTATAACTTATAACACATGCATAATATGAAGAAAAATCGTCTAGTTATAATAATTGTATAAATATTTAATCATTGATTTCAAAATGTATCAATGAGTTTTACTTTGAATTCTTCGATGTTATAAATAAGTTTGGTTTTTTTTTTTTTTAGGTGATCGAGGAAATGATGGATTGAATGGCTTACCAGGAAGACCGGGACTTAAAGGAGAACCAGGTTAGTTGTTTTTTTTATTGTGGTTATTGAATATGTGGAAATTTAACTTATAATATATTTTAAAAATACTTACGTAAATATACGTTGGTAATTCTACTAATTTGGAACGATTTTCGTATGTTTCAAAATTTTATTTTGACATTTTTCTTGTACGTACTTAAAGAAAAATATAAATTGTTATTTCAAATATTATGTATCAGTTTGATAATTTAGCTGAAATCAATTTATGACCAAAAACAGTAAGTTAATAATATAGCACAATAAAATTAGAAATGAAGGTGATCCAAAAAGTTAAAGTCTTATAAAGATCTACCAATTGTATTATTAATTTGATACCTTTTTTTTAACGTAACCATTAAAAAACAATACTTTTTATAAATTGAATGCATGATATAATATAGGAAGAGATGGCCCACGGGGAGCTGCTGGTTTGATAGGACCTCAAGGACGACCAGGGGTATGTACATATTAACTTTGAAAATAACTAATATTAAGTCACATTTAACGTTTTACTTTCATCAAATTTGATTGATAATAAACATTTTTGATTAGTTATCAAGTTTACTATATTTTTATTATACCCAAATTAAACAAGATACGATTTGTTTGTAGGGTGGACAAGGCAGACCTGGTCCACCAGGACCACAAGGACCACGTGGATATGACGGACCAACAGGTACATTCAAAATTTTACATTAAAAATAAAAATAAATTATTTATTTTATTTTTATACTTAAATTGTATTTGTTCAATTCTAAGCCAATATTTTTCTACAAATGCATTGAATAAATTTATTAATTTCAGGTCCAAAAGGTTTGGATGGGATAGATGGTCCACCAGGCAATCCAGGCCCAAAAGGAAATACTGGAGGACCAGGTATATTATAATATTATACATATATTTAATATATTATGTTTTGTAATGTTAATATTTTTTTTATAAAACAGGAATTCCCGGGTCAATCGGTCCAGAAGGTTTGGCCGGAGAAAAAGGAACAAAAGGAGAACCTGGACTTCCAGGTAAATATAAAAAATTTAAATATAGGTAACAAACTGTATAAATTAATTACTTTTATGAAGCTTAATTGAAAGATAATTTATACATAATCCCTAAATTGAAAAATCAACTATTGTTTCAAGCATAAATACGTAATTGCCTTTTATAAGGCGTGGCAATAATTTAAACTATTCATTTATTTTGTACTTATGTTTTATTTTCCAGGTTTTCCGGGTGAAACTGGTTTAAGAGGTGAGTTTAAACAAAAGTTAAGCTAATAAGTCACATTTAACTTAAAACTTGTCCATACGGAATTGTTTACAATAAATTTAAATTTTTGTAAATGAGATCAGACTGTACTGCTATGAACAATTATGATCGTAATTAATTTAGAAGTGATTTTAAAGCCTTAATTTTAATTTTATTGTACAAAAATATACTCTTCATAGTATTCAACATTAAAATCAATTTGTTGCTAATTTTCTTGAAAAACAAAATTTTTACCATCATCTTTTAATAATTTATAAAAATAAGTTTTCATTTTTTAATACTAGTAAACACAAAAACTCAGTGAACCTAATCTACCAAACCTATTCTTTAATAAGGATTTATTAATATTAAACAAATTTCGATCTATATATAAATATATATTTACATACCTATTTTGTTTTCATACGTGTATATTTCGTTTTCATTGGAAATAGGTTTTTCTGGTGATCAAGGCCCTCCAGGACCTCAAGGATTTATCGGTGAAAAGGGTGCTTCATACCCTGTGAGTATGCCATTCAAACCATTTTTTTTTTTTTTTTTTTTATTTACAAAACACTATAATTCTTAAACTACAAGTATTTTCTAATAAACACATAAATCCACTTAATAATTGTTTTTTCAGGGACCTAAAGGCTTAGATGGGATAGACGGAAGGGATGGCGAAAGAGGCGCCAAAGGCGAAAAAGGTTATCAAGGCGAACGAGGATCTCCAGGTGACACTTATATCCCACATTTAAAAAATATTGATTGATTTAGTTTCTAAACGTTAATTGACAAAAACTTACATATTTAAATGTATGATGTTTAGGAGATTCCCCAACTGGTATTGTTGGACCACAAGGTCTTATGGGTCCTCCAGGAGAAAAAGGTGCTGATGGTAAATCAGGAATACCGGGTATTCCAGGTAATTTCAATTTAAAAAAAAAATCACACAAGTCACAAAATTAATAAAAATTAAAATGCATGATACCCGTGATCTAGTATAAATACATATGTATATTTTCAATTTATGTATGTGACCTTAAAAATAGGACGAGATGGTGCAAAAGGTGACATTGGCGGACGCTGCCAGAGTTGTCGCCCCGGAGATAAGGGTGCAAAAGGTGATCCCGGTTTGAATGGAATTCCTGGACCACAAGTAATAGTCTTATTACTCTATTCAAGTAAAACATTATATATTAATATATTCTATATTCTGCCAGAAAAAAAAAAAAAAAACATAAAAAATCCTTGAATTATAGGTATCTGATTTTTTTTTTTTTAAATTTAGTAATACATACTACTCGTATTTCTAATTGTAATAAGTGTTATTATATAATTATATATATCGTCTGTAGAACGTTTAATTTTTAATCAATTAAAAGATTTTAAAGCGCAGCTATTTGGTGAACAATTTTGGGCACTGGTGTACGTGCAAATTTCTACTTAAAGACAAAAAGTTTCTACAGGCTACAAAAATTTATTGGTCGCTTATATTTTTTGGCAGAAATTTGTTAACAGCTATTTTAACCATGGGTAAGAATCGTTAGTCTTACTCTTCAAAATAAACTACAAAATATATTTTTAATGGTTTTTGTGCTTAACTTTGGATGGAGATGGTTTACAAATAAAATAGGATATTACAGGATGGTGTAAAGTTACACGGTAAAAGATTATCAATTGATTATATGTTTAAAAAAATTCAAATTCATTTTGAACACTTTAAAGAGCAGTTAGGTAGTTGGTAGGTTCACAGATTTTTGCGAAAAACGTATGTGTGAATTTCCATTGGCGTTTACTATAAATTTCTATTACGTGTACTGTAATTCTCCGTAACGTTAAAATTATTAATAACCAATACAGGGACCACGAGGACCATCGGGAGAAATTGGATATCCAGGTGAACGTGGTGCTATTGGATTAAACGGACAACCTGGAGAGCCTGGTGAACAAGTAAGTTGTTTTATTTTGTATAATATATTATATATTTTGAGAGAAAAGAATTTCATTTACATTAAAATCGGCGTAGAAGACATACCCAATTCATTGAAAATACTTAGCTTTATTTAAATATTATTTCAGTTGTTCAAGTCTCCAACGTTATTCTTCTTAAACCGATCGATCATAACACCGTTTTCTTTTCTCTAATTTTCAATTTTAGCTTAAATATTTCTGCCTACGATACGATCCGTTTTAATATGGTTAGAGCAGTAGAATTCTAAAATACGCGTGTTCCGACATAATATTCATAATTTAATGGATTTTAAGTAGTTTAACATAGTTTCCCGTACGAATGGATAAAGATTCATATTACTTAATAATTTATTTGCTTCTGGAGTTTACTCTTCTTGCTGTTGTACAACACATTTATAGATACATATATTATTTTCCTGTTCTACTATCCGATTACTTGACTTACTTTGCTAATAATATAAAAAGAACATTTCTTAAGTCAACTTGAGTTCTTACTTTAACTTATTGCTTTTAATACATCAATTATTTTTATATACATTTTAGAAACAGATCCTGGTTTTCCTGTAATATTATACGTGTTTCAGATTTTTTTTTTTTTAATGAACACAATAAAATTTTACAAAAAAATACTTTTCAGGGTGTTGAAGGTGTTCCTGGTGAGCAAGGTCAACCCGGAGAAAAGGGCGATAATGCTTTCATTTCTGTTAGTGACATAAAAACTACTAAAGGAGAACCTGGACAAAGAGGTGATCCAGGAAGGTAAAAGTTATTTTAAAATATATTATGTTGCTGCATATTTTCTTCAGTTATGGAATTAATAAAAAACAAAATGTAGATAGGTATTGATATTTAATAAATGTGGTAGTATAAACTAATATTAACGTCGTTTTGGATAAAAATAATCTAAAAAATAAAGATTTGTTGATTATAGTTCAATTAAATAGTGTAATAACAGCTGTGATAGGTACCTAACTATAAAGTAATAAACAAAATGGCAAAAGTTTGTGAGATATCTAAATCAAAAGTAATATGCAATTAAGTATGGTCAAAATACAAATAAAAACTACCGCGCTCATTGTTTGTTACAAAAACACATAGATTACAAAATCGTAAACAATGTTTTCTTAATACTTAATATAATATAGGCATATTTGAGGGAGGTGACTTGAGAAAATCTGTATTATAGTAGAATATCAGAAGCTTTATAGTTTTCAAATTTTCAAATATTAATAATATTAGATAAATCATAAATATTGTTAAAAAACAAAACAAAATCATAAGACAAAATAAAATAATCATTTTAATGATAATGTGCGATGTGTGTAGACAAATTTGATACGAGCACATGCGTGTTTCGGTAAGTAATGAGGTAGACATAATAAAATCCAGTCCGGCGTCCAGTTTGTCTCGACCGATACAAATGTTTTTTAAATGTAATTTCCAAAGATCGGCATTTTATTGTTTTGTGTTTTTATCGTCACTATTTACTAAAACCGTACTACTCGTCACATGTCTAAGTTTTACAAAAGTCTTCGAATTAGGTTAGATACAATTATTTCAAATGATTTCTATCATTTAGTTAACAGAATTAAATTCATTTTGTGAAATTGAATCGGGTTATATTAAATGTAACACGTTTTGGAAATAAATAGTATTAACTATAATGTACACTTATCTGAAAATATATGTATTTTATTATAATAAGGGATGGCTTGCCTGGAAATCAAGGAGAACCGGGTCCTGAAGGAAAATTAGGAGCGCCAGGAACTGTTGGACCTTCTGGAGATAAAGTAAGTAACAGTTCCAATATTTCTGTAACTTTTGTTTTTATTAACATCTTGGATAGTACACTTGCATAGCTCAAAAATAAATAGTTTTTTAAGTATTTTTAACATAACGTTCATTGCAGAGTATATGAATGAATTTGTAATTCGCTTTAAAATAAAAGTGCTGAATTCATTGTATTTTTTAATTTTTTTTTTTTTTTTTATATAATACGAACTATTTTACTGAAAAATGAAAATAGTTTAAGCGTCAAAACTACGGTAAGAGAATGATTGGGGTGTCCGATCACTCCCAAGAATTGTGTTTATTAATACTAATTAGGTGGATTTTTAATTTAACTTTGAAATTTCTATATGTTTGGCCATTTGGAAAAGAGATATCCATATTACCCTCATAAGTCATTCTCAATCACACTTTTGATACCGACTGATACTAATAATTAATGTACACTGACATTTTATGCACAAATAGTTTTTATTATGTATAAAACATTGGAGGTATAATGACTAAAATAGATTATAAATGTACATATACATGTATAATTTAAGTATAAACATGTTTAATAAATATATTTTTATAGCTATAACACTTTTTACTAAATATTTCCTTTGAATCATCATGCAACACTTCAAAATATAAACAATATTACTTTATTCTAAAATTAAAATTTGAGCACTTGTGACTGTTTATACTAAATTTAATATTAGTCGTTGATTCGCGCTGAAGATGACAACATAGTTGTTGAAATACGTATACGCAATAAAAAGTGTATCATTTTTGTGATTTCGGGTTTATTAAATTTAGTATTACTTTATTATTATACTTAAATTAAACGAAAAAACATATTATGTACCTATTTAAAAATTATAATAAAATTATTTATCTTTTAGGTATATTCCATGCTCCAGTGGATTAAATACAGAAAATATTCGAAATTTACCTATATTGTATAATAAATGTATTTATTTTGTACCTACAAAATACGAATACAACTGATATTTTGTATGAAATAATTGTATTTAACTGTATTTATAACCAATACTCCACAATATTTAATATGACACTTTATAAAAAATCATTTTGAGATACCTAATCATGTTTTTATGTTATTAGGGCGAAAGAGGATTTCCGGGTTCTGAAGGGATTCCAGGTAAACATCCGAATATCTTTTATTTTTTTTTTTAATGTACCCATTTAAAAATTTAAATATGTAACTGATTTTGTAACATGCTTAACATAGATTTATTTGAATTTATAAACTTAGATTATGTATGATAGTAGACAGTTAATAAATAAAAATATTCTGATGATTTTTGTAGGACAATCAGGATATCCTGGGCTAAAAGGAGAAAAGGGCATTAGCATAAAAGGAGAACAAGGATACCCAGGACAATATGGGTAACACAAAATAGTCATATTTTTTTGTTGGCTCGTATCTTTTTCAGCATTGAATGATTAAAAACACAATAATCACTTTATTGGTATTTGTTTTTTTTTTTTTTTAGATCAAAAGGGGATAAAGGAGAACCAGGAGGTATTGGTCCAAAAGGAGTTCCCGGTTAGTACTCTTATATGATTAGTAAACTGTGACTGAAGTAAGTTTTTGTGAACAGTTAGTGATTATTATATATTGAAACACTTTGACTTGGTACAAATGTCATTTGGTAACTGGTAATCAAGTAAACTAATATTTGCTATTTGAAAAATGAATCGTAAGAATGTTCCTCTAGAAATAACATTTTTATTATTTTTAATCCTGAATAAAATCATTAAAAAATAAAATTTAGAAAAAATTTTTACAATATCATAAATCGTTATAACAAGTCCCTTGTATAAATGAAACTCAATAAGTACCTATGCAGTTTTGTTTGTTAAGTTAAATATGAACCGTATAATTAATAATTAATTGTTATACTAGGTAGGTACTTTGATAACTGTTTAGTTACAATTAAAATTAAATACACAGGTTTACAATAAAATAATATGTTTTTAAGACATGTATTGTATGATAAACTCAAGTAGGTAGCTCGCTATCATAATAAATAAAAATTATTTTTTAATAGGACAGTAATAAACACACCATGTTTCTACTTATGAATATTGCTTTAAGTTTTAGCAAGATAACAATACTTCAAACGGTCCTTATTGCTTAAAGTTTTCAAAAATAAAAGAAATCATTGATGAAAAAAGTGTTATGTGTATTCAATAAAATATATGGGTTAAATTCTCGTAGTTACAATTTCTACTATTTGAATAATATCGTAGTCTGTAGATTTGAATAAAGGGTGTTTTATTTGACTGCGTTTTTTACTTTGACATTGTTGGTACGCCAATGAAAGTTTCGTCAATTTGTCCGAATTAACTTAACCGGTAACCTGTTCAGCAAATCTCGAATGACGGTAAAAATTATTTAGTGAAACTCAGAGGATTTAAATTAAACACATTTATAAACAAGGTATTGCTGCTAACTATGTATATGTTTAGTCAATTAAAAGCCACTAAAAAAAAAAAAAGCGTTCTATCTAGAATCTAGATAATCCGTTTAGTGAAAGTGTATTTTAGTTACCTATATCTACTTGTATTTTTGATAAAAATAATAAAATAAATAAATAAAAATATATATATATATACATAATTGTAAAAAAAATAATAATAAAAATCTAACCGTATATTTAGTACGACTTTTTGAGACTTATATAAATAGATAAAACTTCCCTTATTTCAAATTTGATCAATACATATACAAGTAAAAAGTGAGATTTTAGATAGGTACTGAAAATGCTAAATAACAAGATATTTTTTAAAGTATATTGTCATTGTAATAACTTTTTTAATCTAATAAGTATGTCAGTATTCGTACCTATTAAATCATTAAGGTAACGAGCAATTACATATTTTGTATTATACCCTATAGGTGTATGTGCGGTACAGGAAATTAAAGAAGGTGTAAAAGGAGAACCAGGTAGTCAAGGGCAGAAAGGTGAACCTGGTCCACCAGGAATCGAGGGTTAGTGTAATTACATGATCGTAAATGAAAAACAAATATTTAAGTAGCCACCAACTTTCATATGATTAGTTTTCGATAATTTATTGTAATAAATTGTTTTTGTATAACAGGTATGCCGGGTGAGAAGGGACTGATAGGAATAACTGTAAGTACCTGTATCGATACTGTGTTTATAAAAAAATTAATCAGTCTTTCAATATAAATAGACTTTGCTTATAAAGTTTTGCTTTAAAATAAATCACTAATAACAAAATTCTTTTTCACGCAGGGGCCAAAAGGAAATACAGGACCAACAGGACCTCCAGGTAAATAAGGCTTCATAATATTATTTCGACTTATGTTTGTTTCTTAAACTAAGGCAACTTTCATCGAAAAAACAATAGCTTATAATAGTTAATTTAATAAAACTAATTGATATCTATCATTTACAATTAAAAATTGTACAACCGACAATGATGATACACATTTTGTTTAGGTCCAGTTGGCCCCAGAGGACTCGCTGGACCCCGTGGTGAAAAAGGACTTCCTGGACCTATGGGTACGTATTGAGAAAGTCTAAATAAACAAAATCGGTTCATTTGGTAAGTACCTAGTGACATAATAATGAGTTCCATTGTTGATAGTGAATACATATTATATTTTTGCGTTTTTGTATTATGTTAATTGTTCAACAATTTTTCTATATGAATATGTTTATGAATATTAATTCGTTATTCTGTATCGATTCTAGAAAACTATAAAAAAATACTAATAATTTTAAATCCATATTATGTCTATCAAAATTTAATCAGTTAATAAAGTAAATACTTAAATTAATATGATACTTGATCAAGTAGTTAATCGTAGTAATATTTTAATGAACATTTTTCCGTTTTAAGTAATTTAAATTCACTAAAATTTCATTTCAAGTAATAGAAATATGTACCTACAACACAATTAGTATAAGTTATCCGGTCGAGAATAAACATATTTTTGATACTGTTTTGGTAGTTAAATTTATAAGATGTTTGAAGATGGTAACTTAAGAATAAATTGTAGTTTTGATAATATTATTTTATTATATAATATTATAGTACCTATTTGGTATAACTTATAATTTGCAAAATTAAATTTAAAAAAAAACATTAACTATCGCTTTTTCGATACTTTATTTACGCAAAAAATAATTTCGTTTTTAATTTAGTGTTCGAATTGTATGAACTATGATTAATTATACTTATTCTTTTCACGCACTACTCTGCAACATCCACATTAATATTTCTTTTTAGGTTTCCCGGGTGAACCTGGACGTGACGGAGAAAGAGGATATCCAGGATTACCATCACCCAAAGGTAATTTTTCACAAAATAAATTATACTATTATTCCACTTTTTATACGTTGTTTTTCCTTGCTAAACCCCACGTAAAAAACATGTCGAAAAATAGTGCCGTGTGAAATTTAATCATTTATTTTATTTATTTTAAAATATGAATTGCTTAAAACTTGATATCCATAGTACCTAATATTTTTACTGACTAAAACTTTACCAAAATACCTACAAGCATTCATCTTAAATTGGAGTTATCGACAAATAAAATTAATTTGAATACAACAAATCATTAGCTAGTGTTCATTTAAACTAAATCTGCAATGATTATTATAATATTTGTTAAGGTATAAAAGGAGAGCCTGGTATACCAATGGCTGGACGACCAGGTGCAGATGGATTACCGGGTGAAAAGGGTGAAAAAGGTAAAGATAAAATAAAAAATTCACTGCATTTACATTGTTTTCGTTTATAGTTGTAATGTATATGATGTGTTTTTTTTTTTCAATTAATAGGTCTTCAAGGACCCTATGGAAGACCAGGCCTCATAGGTGAACCAGGTAAATTGATTCAATCATCAAATTATAAGTAACATAAATCTATTAGTTTTATTTTAGATTTTACTACCAATCATTTAAAATAATATAGGTACTTTTCGAATTAGGTAAGTTAAAATTTTATATTTGTTTAACACTCGACAGTTTTATATTTCATAAACTTCATTGATGAAAGAGTAAATGTTTTGTGTTACATTTTGTAAAAAATAAAGAAGTCTATTATTTTTAAGTTTAAATAATTGATATGATTAAACATAATTATGTAATTTATACACCTAACCTAGTTAGTAACAGTTTAACATCTAATTAAAGCACTAAGCATACATTATTTTCCTTTATAAAAATGACAATGCTCTTATAGTTTTGCTAAAATTATGGATGCCACAAACCACCTAAAAATATCACATTATTTTAATTTAAATATTTCATTTTAGGACTTCCTGGATTACTCGGCGAAAAAGGAGACCATGGTAATATAATATAATTTTGATGTGTACTTGATTTAAATAGTTTCATTTGTAATTCATTTAATTTATGTTTAATGATTATTTGTAGGTGATCCTGGATTGGATGGACTGTCAGGGCAAGTTGGAGCCAAGGGAGATCCGGGTAAGTTGATTAAATAATATTTTTTAGACAAAATATGTATTTATAAATATTTTAGGCCCTGTTGGACCACCCGGGCCACCCGGTGTTGACGGATTACCTGGAGCTGACGGTCAAAAAGGTGAATTTTTATTAATTTTCTACACTAAAAAATATTACAATATTATATTTGACAAAATGTATTTTGAATTGCATTTAATTAAAGAAACCGATACGATACAGATTTTAAACTCTTTATTTATAATGTGACTGAAGTAGGTAATACAGTATGTCGTTCATTTATCACTTTTAAATAACTGGTCAACATTTTTAAAAAATAATTTAAGCCCTCTTAAAAATTTTGACGATATTATTAGTTTTTATCACAATTCATAAAAAATTTTTTATAAAAGTCTACAAATAAATCACGTCTCAATACAATTACTTGTCTTTAGAATAATTATGAGTAAAGGTTGGAGAGATTCTACAATGCAAAAAAGGGTTTACAAAAAAATACATAATTTTAATATCAATACATTCTTTGCTTTGCTCAGAATTTAAAATTATTCTGAAAAGTGCAAATATTTATTACTTAGTGGTATAATTCAAAGTAATTTAATGTTTTTAGGTGAAGCAGGTTTAATTGGCGAGCCAGGAAGACAAGGTCTTCAAGGGTTCCCGGGTCCAAAAGGTAAAACTATTATGGAAAAATATGATAATCATAAAAAATTAAATGGTTTTATATTTTTTTTTTTGTAATTTAAGTAACATGTATTAAAGAACCGTTGTTCAATCAACAACTAAACGTGCTTCGTTCTAGGTAATACTGGTACACCAGGGCCAGAAGGACCAAAAGGATTCCCCGGTTACAAAGGTTCTGCAGGTGAATATATTAATAAGTACAAAACTAAAAGTAATGGTTTTTGTGTAAAACAAATTTTGTTTTAAAATTTTTTTAATTTTTACTATACGTGCACAATTGAACAACGTATTTAAGTAATTGAATTGAATTTTCACAATTCATTTCAAATTGTTTATTTACACGAATAACATTATATGGTAAATACAAACAAAATAGTATGTAAAACTACAGTTACATCAATTATTCATCTTCTAGTATGCACGTAGCATAAAAAGAATTAATGATTTGTTGTAACTAAATTATTTAACAGAAATTACAAGTATATTTGTGTTAAAATAATTGTTAAAGATTTTGTTTGAAATGAAAAATATAATATGATTTCAAATTCACTTTGAAAAATTGTATGCATGTACCAAAATAAAATAACTTCATAAGTACTTCCTTACAAAACATAAACATTAATAGTATTTCTATTTTAGGTCCACCCGGAACACCTGGAATCGATGGTTTGCCAGGTAAAAAATTAGTAAAATAATTACTGGATTTGTAATTTTTTTTAAAAATGTATAGTTAAGCGGTGTAAAAGTTGAATAACTTAAGTATTATTTTAAAAGTGTTTCAACAAACTTTGTTTGGTTTTTAAAGGAGAAAAAGGTGATAAAGGAGATGTTGGACTTCCTGGACCTACTGGACTTTCAGGAAAACCAGGATTGCCAGGATTGAAAGGAATCAGTGGTAAGTTTTAACTCCATTATATTAATGGACTTATTAAAAAATTTAAATAGTTTTTTATTAGTACTGAACAGTTTATGCTTTGGTAGCCCATAATTATACAACTAAGAAGTATTCGGGTGTTAAACAAATTTTATTAACAAGTTCATGAATTACAGGTATAAAGGGAGATATAGGTTTCCCTGGACCCCCTGGTCCGTTTGGAATCGCTGGTGTGCGAGGACCAAAAGGTGATCGAGGACCTATAGGTTTTCAGGTACGATCAATTGATTTTTAGTTTTATTATTATTTATTTACTTAGGCATTCATATGATAGCCAGTTAAAAATTATTAAGACTGTTAGTAATAGAATATGGATTATTTTGTAGGGAGTGAAAGGAGAACCTGGTCCAGTTTCAGAAAAAGGACAAAAAGGAGAACCTGGTGAATCCGGACTAAGAGGACCAGAAGGACCCAAAGGACTCGATGGTTAGTGAACAGTTGTAATTTATTTGTATTTTAAACTTAATTTATTTGTACTATTTATTTTTCATTATCATATTTGTGCAAAAGTAGTAGGTACACAAAGTATACAGAAAAAAAAAATAGTTATTATATTAAAATGCACGTATTAAAGTGAACATTTAATTGAAATGAAAAAAAACTCATTTTTAGAGAATTATTTTATAGTTTAATATTTGAGCCAAATAAGCAAAACTAACTACAAACATATTGTTCTGTTTTACTTACAGTTAAGGTAATATTGATTTATACTTACGTGTACATTTTATTAAGTTTATAAAGGTTTGTGTTGATGAAGAATTGAAAATATTATATATTGAATTCTAAATAATATTTTAATAATTGTTTTCAATGTGTAAAGGTATTCCGGGTGAAAAAGGAGATCCTGGAATCCCTGGCATTGGACTAACAGGATTGACAGGCCAACCGGTAATAATTAGACTAAATTTAATACGTTTCACATTAAAACTTGATACTACCGAAATCTAAGAATTCTATTTTTGCATGATGATATTATTTTTTAGTGTAAATAAATGAATTAATTTTTTTTTTTTAAGGGTGATCCTGGCGCACCAGGACTTGATGGACAACCTGGAGCTGAAGGTGAAAGAGGTATTCCTGGAGTTCCTGGTGTCCCTGGAATGAAAGGAGATACAGTAAGTAGTAATAATGAATTAAAATATTAAAACATTTTACTTTTTGACATTTAACATTTTAGATTAGGTAAGTACGTGTTATTGTGTTGCTCATGAATAACTATTTTATGCACATAGTCAATAGGTACTCACTTGTTCACAGTTTCTTAAGACAATACACACTAAAGTACCTACTTACTTTTTGTCAATAATAGGGACCTCGAGGAGTAGCTGGGATACCAGGACCTCCAGGCATGGATGGATTAAACGGTTTGGAAGGCACTGTGGGGTTAGTATAAACTTTTCATGTATTAGGTACCTAATTTAATTACTTTATAATTCTTAACGCTTACAATCGTTTTCTTTTTATTGTTACTTATATCATATTTTAAAATGTCTCTGTATCTAAATTAACATGATTTGTTAAATATTTACATTAACTGTTATAATTCTTGTTCTTTTGGCATCATATATCTACTAAAAAAAAAAAAATTTTAATTAAAAATTTAATTTAATTTAAAATTTGTATTTTAACACCAATGCTTTCTTAAGTACTAAGTATGTTTCTATGGCTCATTTTTATAAACATTTATACATTTGAATTTTAATCCCCATTAGCAAATTTTCAACTTTTTTATAGCTATTTTTTATCACTCGATTTAATTTTAATATTTGGTGTACAGTCAATACGAAACATAATTATGTATACAATCATTTTAACATGCAACCGAGTAAATTAATGAAACTTTATGTTGTTTACAGTTATCCTGGAATTCCTGGACTCAAAGGTGAAAAAGGTGATGTTGGATATCCAGGTAGACCCGGTTTAGATGGAATGAAAGGAGAACGTGGACTGCCAGGTACGCTCTTTATTATAAATTGTTGTTTTAAAATTTCAAATTACATACCAATCAATAACGTTTCATCAAAAACATATTTTATCTATAAAGCCATTAATCATTGATTTATTGAATGTATGATTATTTAGGATTGAGCGGACCAATTGGATACCCCGGATCTATTGGAGAAAAAGGTAGACAATTTATTTTTGTGTGAATTAAAAGATATTTAAGAATACATTTTTGATTTAAATGTATTTTATTTTAGGTGACCGAGGATTGCCTGGACCTGCAGTCGATATTAAAGGAGACAAAGGT
Organism: Hormaphis cornu; assembly: GCA_017140985.1. Taxonomy (NCBI): domain Eukaryota; kingdom Metazoa; phylum Arthropoda; class Insecta; order Hemiptera; family Hormaphididae; genus Hormaphis; species Hormaphis cornu. The sequence continues at coordinate 15,088,848 of CM029361.1, forward strand.
GAACCTGGACCACCAGGTTTTCCGGGATTGATCGGTCTTACTGGACCCGCCGGTAAGATAGTTTTCGTTGTTTATGGTAGAATATTTTGAAATTGATGTCATGATAAAATTATTTGTCATTCAAATTTCTATTCTTTGACTATTTGCCTGATATTTAACTTAATAAATTAGTACAAATGTTTATTTTTTAGGACTTGATGGACCACCTGGACCGGAGGGGGAAAAAGGTGACACGGGACCAGCTGGTCAAATTGGTTATCCTGGTATACAAGGATTGAGAGGCGAAAAAGGTTTTGAGAATATAATAAATATAATTTTTATAAATTGAACTTTTAAAAATTATTTAAAACTTTATTTTAGGTGACATTGGACCACAAGGATTGTCCGGATCTCCCGGATTAACCGTTAAAGGAGAAAAGGGACTGCCAGGTAGATATCCACACGACCAGTTAATAAAATAAAACTCAATTATTTTGCTTTTTTTGTTTTTACCACAATTTATTAACTGATCATCAGAGGCGTCATTTAGGGAATGCAAGTGTATGCATTTTTCCTTCCCTAGGCTTTAAAATAATTTGTGGTCATGCCTTATTTGGAACACCGATATGTGTTGAATTTTATCAAAACGGGCCAACTCGGGAACCATTAAGACCTGAACAGGTTACTATGAACTAAATAAATATAGGAATGGCTTTAAGGTAAATCAACTATTGGGGCAGTCATCATTTAGTCCTACCTAATTAATTAAATTAAATGACGCTCCTGTTTGTGATTTGAATAGATTTTATTTCTATATAAACAAAAGTTAACCACTCATATTTTTTTTTAAACAATGTGTTCCTTAGGTTTATTGGGAAAACATGGTAGAGACGGAACACCCGGTTTACACGGAGAGAAAGGTAAAATTAAACAAGCATTTTTTACCGTTTTTACATATTATGTAACAATGTTTAGTTTTTAAAAATATCAAAACAATCAATACAAATGATTAGTTAGCTACTCTGCCGCGTTCATTAAATATCTCATACAAATTGGTTATATTATATTAAGTGATGCGATTTCTAGTTTAATTTTATTATAAACAAGTATCATCATGGTAGTATCTCAGTGATTTATAATGTTTTTCTTTGTTTTTTTCATGGGAAAAATTGACTAGGTTTGGATACAATGTACCTAATTTGTATGTAGAATTTTTTTTAACTCCCATCTAAATTGAAATTAAATTTTGTTACTAAACAAGTCATAGACAGATGGTCCAAAAAATAAAATAATGTATATTATATTTTTGTTAGTTTATTAATGTACAAAATATCTAAGTAACAATGTATGTTATAGGTGAAAAAGGTTTCCCGGGATTACCAGGGTTACCCGGTATTGCTGGACCAATTGGGGTATGTATGATTAACTATAGTATGTACATTGTACTGTAACAATGTTCATAAATATGGATATTATAATATGTACATAATGTATATTACAAAATGTTTTACACTATGTCTAACAAAAAAAAAAATGTAATACTAACAGAGTTAATAAACTACAAAATGGTAAGTCAAATTAGATTTCCTTATCATTAAACATTATCTAAATTATTATTTAGCTCTAAAAATACGTATAATACCTATGCTGGTTCTACACATGATTCTGACAAACAAGTAGGACACTCATTATAATAATATTATTACCATGTTTAATTCTACATTATGCATAATAATATGAACAATCTAATTTCGTAACAAATAATTTTACCATTCAATAATAATTAAAACATATTGTGTTGTAATTTTCAGTTACCAGGAGCACCCGGAGATACAGGACCAATCGGACCACCAGGTACGTTACATTTTTACAATTCACATTGTAATTTATACATTTAAACTACTGGTAGCTAGTTACTAAAGTATGGGAATCAAATCAATTCCATAATATTCAAACGAATGTTAATGAACAGAAGTTTTTGTGATTTTCGTATTATTTCAAAGCTATCAACTGTTAATCATCTTCATAAACTACTGAAACTAAAAAAAAAATCTGATTTCGTTACAGGTTTTCCAGGACAACCGGGAATTGATGGATTACCAGGCAACCCTGGATTAGATGGACCACCAGGATTGATGGGTAAATAATACAGTTCCAAACGGACATATTTTTTTTTACAATTTATATTTAATTTTCAAAAATGTTCACTAAGACTATTTACATTTATTAAAAGAACGACAATCTTTAATATTGCTTTTCCTGTACAGGACCCAAAGGAGAACCAGGAAATCCTGCTCCATATGGTGAAAAAGGAGACAAGGGAGATACAGGCCTTGCAGGTTGTTATACACATTTGTTTTTCTTGGAGCTAGTACAAAAATGTATCGACTCATTTTTAAATGTATGTATATGATTTTTAACTTTAGGAGAGCAAGGTTATCCAGGGCTAAAAGGCGACAAAGGAGATATAGGATATCAAGGTAAAAACTAAACATATTATGGAAAAATAAAATCACATTACATTATTACAAAGATAACTATAACATTCCAATGATTAATATATAAGGTCCAGTAAGTAGGTACTTACCTAGTTTATTAGTACATTTATTAAAAAAGTTGAAATAATCTAACAGATATTTATGTATCATAGGTTCTATTTTTCATAAACTTAATATTCTTAACAAATTTAAGATTTACAAGCAAAAAGTTTTTTCAGTTCCGATATTTGTTAAACTGTATGTGAATGTTTTGTATTTAAGGAAATCCTGGATTACCAGGCATTGATGGTTTGCCAGGGGAAAAAGGACTGAGTGGAATCCCAGGAAAATCAGGTTCGTAGGCTAATTTGAATAACTAATAAAGTATTCTAGTTGTAGTCGAAATATTTAGGAAATAATTGAACTACATTCTTTTTAAATAAATACAATATCATAAAATGAATTCCTATTAAATTGTATTCCTTACTTGAACAAATAGGTTTACCTGGATTTATTGGAGTCAAAGGTGATAAAGGTGAACCCGGTTTGACACCACCACCAGGACTTAAAGGAGAACGAGGACCAGCTGGTAATTCATAGCTATTTTAATATCTCCGGCTCCCATACTGTAATAATGTTGGTATATTAGTGTAATATCCCACTCTAACGCCGGAATTGACGATTTTGCAATGTTGGTCGTTTTTTTACGCATAATTTAAAAAGTTATCAAAATTAAAAAAAGAAGTTTCAAATAAAATAAATCCAAAATATCAACTTTTTTTGTGGTATTCAACGTAAATATCGGGACACGGTTTTTTTTACACAAAAACGTGATCACAAAGCTGCGAATTGTACGTGTATCGCAGAAAATGTTTTCCTCTTTGGCCCATAACTCAACTTTTTAAAAAAACGCCGTAGTAAAATACCTATAGCATCTACGTCCACTTGCAAACTATTTGGTCTTAAGACGTTTTGTGAACTTCTCCTTCTACCCGAAAACGATTGAAAATTTCTAGAATACATTAAACTAATACATTAAACCATTAACTACCTACCTATAATATTATAGCACACATTAATTATGATTAGGTAATTATAATATTTTAGTTGAAAGTATAACTACTATTGGCTTGTTGACCAATTTAGTGTAATAGTAATGTGTGTTAATATTACTAAGCATTACCTATTATACATACCTAATTTTTGTTCAACACAATTTAAATTTATTTAAAGGATTGCCTGGTTGGCCTGGTGAAAAGGGAGAACGCGGAAACGATGGCCTCCCCGGTTTAGATGGCATAAAAGGAGAAATAGGTATAACATTTTACTATAAATTTAAACAGATAAGTCGTTCTGATCCTTTTAACAAACACAGTTTAATTTTTTTTTTCAGGCCTACATGGTTTGAATGGACCGATTGGACCGCCTGGCCCCGAAGGTGAAAAAGGTGAACCGGGTATAGAAGGACTCCCAGGTTTACAAGTTCGTTATATCATCAATTTACAGTTATTATAATTTTATAACACTCAACTTATTTTATTTCGTCGTATCTTTCCGATTTTTCCGTTACTCTTAATCCTAGAACTACAATAGACTACTATATACGCTACCTATATTAAATAAACATTATATATTATACGTAAGGATATGAATTTTTATCTCTGATAAAATTTATGAAAAAAAAAACTCGACGATAAAATACCTAATAATCATTTATAATCATACATGTATGTAAATTATGTGTATTTAGGGGGCACCTGGTTTCCCTGGAAATGACGGTCAGCCTGGCAGACCTTGTGAATCGCAGCCAGATTATTCCACCGGTATTCTGTTGGTTAAACACAGTCAAAGCTCAACAATACCCGAGTGTGAACCAAACCACTTCAAACTCTGGGACGGGTTCAGTTTATTGTACATAGAAGGGAACGAAAAAGCGCACAACCAAGACTTAGGTAAGTTTTTACTTTTAAACCATATCAATTATAACTATCCACATTGTATGATAGTAATATTGATTTCATACACATCAAGACTTTAGGATTTATTAGGATTTCATACGCAGATTTGGTTGTGTACTATCACTTTCTACGAAATTTTAAAAATGTAGAAAAAAAATTACTGTGCTGAAATACTTCTGTAAAAACTATTTGACCTCCTCTTGCAAAAAAAGAAAAAAATATATTATAGGCACATTCCAGTCTCATAGGCTTACCAAGACACGCTATTCCTCGGGTGTTTTGTTTGTGTAAACAAATAATTCAAATGGAACCCGTGCACGAGTAAAAAAAAAAAAATTAGATACCATCAAAATTGACAAAATAAATAATTTTTAAACTTTATACATATAGGACTTTGGAATTTTTGAATTTTGGTATATTTTTCTTGTAAACTATGCTAAAAAAAAAAAACTAAAAGTTTTGAATATTCAAAAACAGCTTCACAACACATAATTATGTTTTCAATTGAAAAAAATATAATATAGAGAATCTCTGGTCATAATTATTTTTTATAAACGTTGAAAACTTTGAAATTTAAAATATTTTGTGGTTAAATTTTCGTTTAAAATTCGTTATAACCAGATTTTCATTTTACCCGACTACGGACATATGTTCCTTCATTGTCTCTAAAGGACCGATTTCAACAAACGAGCTATCTGTTAGTTTGTTAGGATCTTAGGAGCATAATAGAATATTAAAAACGATCTTTAACCGAAAAACCACTCGTAGTTTTAAAAAATTTCTAAAACTCAACGCTCATGTTTAAATTAAAATAAAAATTAGTTTAAAAAAATCTCAAGTATTAATTTTTTTATTAACTTGACTTTTAACTTAACAATGAATGTATGTTATACTTAAGTTTAAAATAGTTATTAACTTGCCTATCACTGCTAAGTAATATAAGTAGATATTAGTATAATAATTGATAGAAAGAAGTACAATAAGAGGTTGTGTTAAATTTTATTCTTTCATAATCCGGTTTTTTTAAATTCATCATAGTATAATAAGACCAAAAAACTTAATATTATGACGTTTGAAATACACGATTTCAACAGAGCATATAGTTATTATAGGGTATCACTAAGCCCGAGACGATTTGTTGGGTTCGATTTTTGGAAGGAACTGTTTATGTTTTTATAACGTTCGTTTGAAAAGTGATCAAATTAATTTTTGTGGCCTAAAACCCCCTAAGCACCCCCCCAATATCCGCCTTTGTGGACAACGCAGTGAATCGTTTCCAGGTTTTGCCGGATCGTGCATCCGGAAGTTTTCCACCATGCCGTTCCTATTTTGCGATGTGAACAACGTGTGCAACTACGCCAGCAGGAACGATAAGTCGTATTGGCTCAGCACCAACGCGCCGTTGCCAATGATGCCGGTCTTTGAAAACGAGATTCAGAAATACATTTCCCGGTAAAAGTCGAAGCAAATAAAATATTCGTTTTGCTTGAACGGTGTACACGTTTTAAGAGCCGTCTGTTCAATTCGTTTCAATTTAATATATTTCGTGATTCTGGCAGGTGTGTTGTATGCGAAGCTCCTGCGAACGTGATAGCCGTACACAGTCAAGCGTTGACGGTTCCAGACTGTCCCAACGGATGGAACGGATTATGGATCGGATTCAGTTTCGTGATGGTACGTTTCCGTGTCTAATTATTACGTTATTGATCATTCTAATTGTACGAATCGGCTCAGTCGATTCGGCAGGAGCTTCAAACGTGTTCCAACAACAGCTACCTATATTTACCGTCGTAGAAAAATTGGTTTCATTCGGGTTAAACATCTCTTCTTCTTCTTTGCCTTCCGCCCAACTATGCATTTGAGGTGGGCCACTAGTTCAGAAGTAGTGGCATTGTTTAATTTCTGAAAGCGACGATAAATCATTGCCTTTGAAAATACGATTCTGTTCGAGCTTAGTATTGTCTAGTACACGTCGCGGAAAAACGTTACTTTAACAATAAAAACTTCTATCGAATCTTTCCTATTTTGGTATCGCGTAAAAGCTTCAGCTCGGTCCGATTTTTATTTTTGATGTTATAATCGAAAAAATCTAAGTCGATGTGTAAAAAACACGTTTTCCGTAATTATTTGTTCCCCCGGTAAGAAATACACGGCCGCCCGGAATGACGAGTTTTACGACAAAATAACAACGTTAAATCGTCGGCTACAGACCAATATTGTGTGAACCAATTTTTTTAAAATTTTTTATCATATAAAACTATCTCGTTTATGTCGTATTGAAGTTTCGAGACTTAAACGTAAAAACTAAAGGTTTTATGGAACAATAACTGCGTGAAATTCAAAAATTCGAAAGTTTCCATAACTCCTTTAAAAATGATCAAAATCGATTGAAAACCGAGCAGTAAATTCATTCAACCCTTTTCAATTACGAATTTCAAGTCGAACGGGGCAATTTCGGAAATTTGACCGTTTTCGTTTTTTTGCTCGTAATTCCGAAAACAATCGAAAATTCAAGAAACTTTTAACGAACAAAGTACACCGTCTCGGATCCCATCTTTTGAGGTATCGTACGTTAAAACCGGAGCGTTCTTTTTACTGGAAAAAGTGATCACGAAAATCGATAAAAAATCTAAATCGACGTGTAAAAAATCCCGTAATTGTTTGTCCCTTCCGCCGAAAACACGCACGGCCGCCCAAAATGACGAAAACTTCAAACTCCCTAAAAAATGACCGGCCGAAATTTCAGCGTGAAAATTTCATTCAGAACAATCGAAATTTCAAAAAACGCTTCGGCTAAAGTACCCGATCAATCTTTTAACGTGTCACGCGCGTCGTTAAAATCGGTGCAGGTTTTCGACTAGTGTTGATCGCGGGGGAAAAAAAAACATCGCTGCAAAACCGATCTCGTTCTCCGCTGAGAATCTAAAAAAAACAATACACTCGACTAATCCGAAATTCATCGAATTTCACGCGCGAATTTACCGGCGAATTCCGCGTCTCTACGTCATGGTACAATATCGTCGTATAATTTTATATTATATTATAATTATATTCCGTGACCGCGCAGCACACGGCGGCGGGCGCGGAGGGCGGCGGCCAGTCGCTGTCCAGCCCCGGCTCGTGTCTGGAGGACTACAGGGCCACGCCGTTCGTCGAGTGCAACGGGGCCCGGGGCACGTGCCACTATTTCGCGGACACGCTGAGCTTCTGGCTGGCCACCGTCGACCCGGACGAGCAGTTCACCAGCCCGCAGAGGCAGACGCTCAAGAAGGACACGGCGCGCTCGCGTATCAGCCGGTGCCAAGTGTGCATCCGGGAGGCGGCGCCCGCGTACGGCTACTACGGCGACGGCAACAATTAAAAATTAAACGATAATTTATTTTCATAAACAATTATTACGTTTGTACGATTTTCGCGTGATCGGTCGACAAGAAAGAAGAAAAAAAGAAAGAAGCCCCCCCTGCCCCTCGTCGTCCAGCGATCAAATATATATATATACACTATTTTATACAGTTAATGTTAATTAATTTTTTTTCTCTCTCTCTTTTTTCACGACGACGTTTGTCCCCCCCCCGCACGTGTGTAAATTTTTATCGATTTTATTATTTTATTATTTCACCGACGTTATTATACAATTTATTATATTTATAAATATTATACGATATAATGTTATATAATACAGTAACGATCTTAGGTTAATCGTGCGGTTGTTTTTTCTTTTTTTACAACAATCGCGTTCGTAATTTTTACGATTACGCGAGACAAGCTCTCGTCGAGCCAATTGAAAATACAAAAAAACAATCACGGTAATAAAAGTTAACCGACTAAAAAACAAAACTGAGACGATCTTTTCGTTCGCACGGTTTTGTACCCGGTACCACTCGCGTATGACATCAGCTTGAGAAATTTTATTTTTTTTTACTACTCGTTACAGATAAACTGTAATTATCGACGCGTTGAATTGAAAAAAAGTCAACTTGTCGAGTTAAAAGTCGTTAAACTTTAATTAAATTTCCGAGTCTAGTCGCCCAGCCTTGCTTACATCATTAATATCACAATACCTGTTAAAATACAAATCGAACACCAATCGTTTTTAAAATCGCGCGTAACGGCAGCGCTCGGATAATAAGATATCGGGATGGCGGAGCGCAGTTACGAATAATCAATGAAATTCGTGTTGATGTGTCCGTTAAATTTGACATTTAAATGTGCCGGATCGGAAGAGGTACAAGGTTAAGGACAATTTTGAATCGTTAAAAAAAAATAAAAGGGAGACCTCTCTCCAAACCCCCTAAACCAAGCACTGAATGTTGGGTCGGAACCCAATCGCGAACACGTAGGTGGTAATTTCGATCGTGTGGGATGTTTTTGAAAATCCACAAACAATTGTAATACAGGTACTGCTGCTGCACGGTATTCAATAATCGAAACAAACAAAATATGCGAGAAAATCTGCTAACTGAGCAATAATTTTTCGTACTGTCGTGTGTACAAATGACGTGTTTGTATCTTATACCTGCCAACAATTTTAATGTCATGTCTGTATAGTTGTGAAAAATGTCATCCTCCGGTGGTGGTCATATTGCTATAAAAAAGTTTTAACATGTAAATATTGGCTACGATCAAAAACGTTTTTCGATTTTACACGTGCGACTTTTGACGAAACCGCCGCGTCTTTGTGATCATTTGGTACTCGGGAAAGCTTTAATTAATTATTTGAAACCTCGGGTTTTACTTGTTTTATTAACTTTGTGATGAGCAGTCAAAGTAAGTACACAGGCATATATTAAAATGTTTGAAATATTTTGACGATCTTGTTAGAAGAAAACAAAACTGTTTTCAGTATTTGTGCGTTCGACAAGATGGGTATGATTTGTAAAAGTAAAATATATATCGTAATTTCGAATCAATATTAAAGCCGTGCGATTCGCTCAAATTTAGTTGGTAGGTAACTGAGTAAGTTCCAGTTACATTCTTACATTAAGTAAACTCGTAGTAAAATTAAAAGTTCCTGAACAAAAAAACTATCTATATTAGTTAAAGTACTTACGGCTATATCCACGTGTGAAGTTTGGTTGAACGTGGATATAGCCGTAAGTACTTTAACTAATATGACAATCCATGAAAGCTTTAACACATTCATAACTATCTATATATAAATATAAGTTAGGTATGTCTACTAGTTACTTGTCAAAAATAGTATTACTTATCCAATTATTCTTCTTCCTCTTCAATTATAAGAAAACAACAATAACAATAATACGGTTTTTAATTTTTATATACTAATTTCAAAAATTACTCTAATGAATTCGTACCAAACGTTTATTTCACTAAACTCTTCTAGACATTTCTGCAATAGATAGTTACAGCAAGTTAAAAATTATAAACAGTTCAACACAATACGTATTATGTTAAGCAAAATTACTAAATGGCCTGTACTATGAAAAACTTTAAAGGTAACAGTTTTTAAGGAATCAAACAATCAATCGCAACTCTGAACCAGTGGTGTACCAGGACAAAAAGACCCGGGGTTCCGAGGTCTTTAAACCGCTATATTTGTTAAATATGTATACAGGGCGAGTTAGTTCCCAAGGCCCAAAACAATATTCTTTGACAGTGGCCTGGGGTGCGATCAGACGGCCACTGCTAACAACATAGATAAGTCTCATTATTCTATCTAGATGGTCTACATGGCCATAATTATTAGTTCGGTGAAAACGGATTGGAATGAAGATATTTAGGGATACAAAGGTTGAGAATATTTCTTGTGGAATCAGATTAGTGGAGGGATGGCTCAGCTAAGTCGGTCTAAAAGCTGAGGGCAATCAAAGGCCCCCTTAAATAATTTAAAAATAAACGTGACATCTACTTGTATTTGATACAGAGATAATAAAACATTAAACGAACAAATAGTTTTAAAACACAAAAAAATCATCAAAAATACAGTGAAAAACGTTATTTATCGAGCACTACCCGTACAAATTAAATAATACGACCAAACTAGTAGTTGACACTTGAAACTGTTTGAATTTAGGAGCAATTCCAATCAACCATTCAATAATATTGATTTTCACCACAAAATATTTGTAGGTTTTTTTTATTCAAAGAAAATAAAACGTACAATACGCAACAGTAATTCAAATAAGTCCAGTTTTATTGACATTGTACAGTATAAAAGTAATACAAATTTAAACAAAAAATTATTTTCGAAAGATATAACATGAATTAATCTTATTTTTAGTTTGATATCTTTATTGTTAAAACTTATATTTATGTTTGTTTACACAGATACTTCTTGTTTTTTTAATCCAATTGACATCAATTGAACAATACCTTTCCTAATATTTGGCACTTGATTTAACAAATATTTGCTAAATTTTCCATCTTCATTACTTTCCATAATAGCATCATCCAAACGCATTTTGATGAGTGCTAAATCATTTGTACTAAAATATACTTCCTTTTTGATACTAATGAAAAGTAGTACGTCCAATAAAAATCTGAGTCTAAAGCTAAAAAGTTGTTAAAAAAAATGTTAATGTCAGTATAGATTAATTGGGAATACTAATATTATATTAATGAATTGACAACACAGTATACAGAATATTACTTTTTGAAGTATGGATCGATAAGCTGATTATTAAATAAATAGATTGACAAATGTAAAGATTTTTTCGATTCAATTGAATAATCACCTTGAGATTAAATTTTACCAAAATATTTTACGTAATAATTAGAACAATACAAAATAAACTTTGTTTGATGTCAGTTATGTGTTTTTATTTTTTACTAACAAGTGGAAGATTTTTATCCCCTAAGATAAGTTTTCATCTATGTCGTGGTAGTATATACATTGATTTTATAATATAACTCAGTTATCTGTTTTTTGCACAGCACGGCTTTATCAACGTATTATAAAATCAATGTTATACACAATTAATGCTAGATAAAAAATTAATGCTAGAAAAGTTTTAACTCATCTTTTTCATCTAGTATTAAATAGACATTTTTAACTAAACTATGAAATACACACTGCATTGTATTGTCAAGTCAGTAACATTTAATGAAATATTATGTCTTTACTATTTGGGACAAATATTTGAATTCAAAAGTTCTAAGTATAATGACGCTGCTTCACTGGGTTTTTCGTTTTGAATGAGTTTAAGAAATTGTATATACTTTCCTAAAACAACAGTAGAACAAAAAAATTATTTATGATCAGCTTAATATTCATACACATGAAAATAATAGTACGTAGTTAAACACGTTCAGTGAGACCCATTATTTTCTTGAAGAATAAACTAAAAGATAAAAAATAAAAAATAGTCAAGCCAAATTTACCTATAAACATAAAACGGTCGCAAGTTAAAACAATTGATCCCAAGTTGTCTAGTATGTCTGGACAAGAAAACTGACCACCTTTTGCATACTCTTCTAAAAACAAATCGCCCAAATATGTGGCAAAAGCACTATCTTGTCCTCTAATTGCCCAGCACAAAGCTTCGCCTTTCCTTGATTTTTGTAAACTCTGCATACCTTTTATCTTGCATATGCTAGAAACTACAAATTACAGCAGAGTTAAATAATATAAATTTCTACTAATAAATTACAATATTACATTTTACTAAAACACAACACGGTCTATACATATAAAATGTGTGACCTCAGTTAATTTTTTTTTACACTCTTTTAATCAAATAGATTAAAATATTTTAATATTTTCATTGAAGCATCAATGAATGAGCTGAAAAGTAAGACAGGAGGAATAAAGATCAATGGACAAAGGATTCACTGCATACAATTTGCAGATGACATTGTCCTGCTATCTGAGTCTCAAAATGATATGAATAAAATGCTCAATACCTTGGCGGATATATTTGATAAGTACCAACTGAAGATCAATGGGCGGCAGAGAACAAAAACAATGCTGATAAGTAAGATCAATAACAACGTTGGAGTAAATATAAAATTAAGAAACAACCCTATACAACAAGTTAATGAGTTTTGTTATCTGAGAAACTTAATTACGAATAGAAATCAAGCAACAGCTGACATAAAGAGAATAATAGCTCTTGCCAAACAAGCTTTCCTCAAAAAGTATAATACACTTGGTAACAGACATGTCAAACTAGAAACTCATAAAAATTTTATTAAAACTTTTGTATGGAGTATCTTATGTTATGGATGTGAGACATGGACAATTACTCAAAAAGATAAGAACTACCTACAAGCAATGGAAATGTTGTTGTGGAAGAAGATGTTAAAGACCAATTGGATGGAACAAAAATCAAACTAAAGAGTTTTAAGTGAAATAAGAGAAAAAAGAAGTCTGATAACAAACATAATGGAGAGAGAAATCAAATGGATTGGGCATCTTATTTGACACAATGATTTTCTTAATAACATATGTCAATGAAGAATAATGGGACGAAGACCAAGAGGGAGACCTAGAGCTAATTATTTCCATGACATAAATGAGAAGATGGGTTGCGTATCCTACCAACAATTAAAGGAAGCGGCAAGACACATGGCTATTTCGACAAGGCATTGCCTTTAGATCATGATGATGAATCAAATAGAGAAAAATTAAAATATAATTTCATATAATAATTTAACTATTTCCGTTGATGAAAAAAAATTTAAAGTGATTTAAACCACATTTGGACAGTTAAATTATTTATATTTGTTTTGATTATATGTAAAAATTAGATACAATTTCAAAAAATGTTTCAAATAAAATACCAATTAGGATCTATCATTTTTTTTTTTTTTTTTTTTAGAGGGACTTACGCACTATTTTTACAAATGAACGCAGTGGTCAGCCCAGTGAACAAAAACTGGCTTTCATTCATGCTGTTGATATCATTAAATTATTTTTACACAATCTTATTTGAGAAGAGAAATATTTAAAAATAATAGAATATTTTATAATGAAAAATAATTAATTGGAAACCATTAGCAAGATGTGATTAAATTCTTGATCAAATAAATTAACCACACATTTCCACCAAAATAACTACAATTCTACATAGTCACTCATAATGAGAATAACTAAAATAAAATAGTTAAATATTTTTATAGTTACTCACCCACACTGTAAAAACGTTTGGCTGAAGCATAGCGTAACATTTTTGATGCTCTCAAATCTGATTTTATATCTAATTTTGACAGCAATACTGAAATATATTCTTTACCCACAGAAGAACAGTATTCAAGATAAATTATGCCAGCTTGCCATAATGAGTGATGAGTCATGAGAAATGTACCATAATCAAGGAGATACTGTTCATTAGGGCTAATATTTTCTCTGAAAAAATATGTGTAACTTGATTTTTTTTTTTTTTTTGTAAGATATACTTCAACTTACTTTGCTTCAGATATATTGAATTCAGACTCAATTTTATCACACAGATGTAGTAAATTAGTTAAATGAGTAGATGACCATCCAGAATCAGGATATGATTTCAACTTTTTAACAAACTATAAAAAACATATTTTAAATTAGTTAATTAATTTGTATTTTTAAAGAAAATGTATCCATCTAAACAAATAGTTAATAATTCAATTTAGTATTAAACAAAAACATGAACTAAGGGAGAGGCTTAATTTGTATGAACGATTAAATTAGTAATTAGATTAAACGATTAAACCTAATAGCGTAATTTAATAAATACAACTAAGTTTTTGTCCTAGTCTTAAAACAACAAAAATAACATTTATGTTACAACAAAACAAAATAGCAACAAATTTTTAAAATCTTTTAAGTATTTTAATTTAGCTTTAAAATAGGCAAAGCCGTATTTTATTACATTTGCACTATACACAAATTGATCAATGAGAATTGTATACAATTTGAATAGTATTTTTTAAGTGCAAACAAAAATAGTATATACAGTAAACACTATAATTTTTAGAAAGTTTAAAGCTAGTGAGACAGTGAGTATTAATTTAAAAATAGATTAGTACTGAGACGCACATTTTTCACATAACTTTGGTGGTGTTTATAAGAAAATTGGACCACATATTTTACTACATTTATTGTTGATCGTAGATAAAATAAAATGTCAGTAAAATCGGTTGATTTTTGGCTACACTTAGTTAAATTTAAATCTGGTTGGTGAATGAGTTTGCCAATTATGATTAAAGTACTAGAAATAATTTTAAATAGATACAAATATGCAACTGAATTTCAAAATAATTTTTTAGTGGATATCTTAAAGTAATTAAATGATTTCATACCGCTTCTAAATCTCCATCAAACAAGTCTAAAGCAAGTGCATCTAAATGGTTGTACTCGGATTCTTCAAAGTATTTGGTAACACTGCGATGAGCAAATAAACTTAAATTGTGTTTTTTTACAGTGGGCTCTGTGTATATAAGTTGAGCAACCAAAAATTCAAACCATGTTGAACAGTGATTACAAATTAAACTCATGGCATCAGGGTCTCCGCATACAATCTAAAATTTAATTTTACTTAATAACTTAGTTTAAAATTAGATGATTATAACATGTGTATATAAGTAACCTTCATAACGTTGTTGAGGTTTGAATCAACTAAGAATGTTCCACAATCTAATTTACTTTTTGCACTTGATTGCCAGCCTTTGAATCTTGATGTATATTCTGTTATTGGTAAACCACCATATACCTAAAATAATATTTATAATATTACAGTTATGATGGGAAAAATAGGTTTACAAACTTGATAAAAATTGTTTACATATTTAAAAAAGTCTTAACTTTAGTGTAGATTGCTTTTTTACAAAATCTTAAATTAATATGATATAAAATATAAAAAACAGTAAGGGTATTAAACATTTATAATCTTTTTAAAAACTCTAAATAGAAAAATTTAGTCTTTTATAAAACATGTTTGTATTTAAAATAGTTATTAATACATAATAAATATTAAATATACATCATACATAATAATATATTGATATACAAATAGGTGAAATATGGTCAAAAATTATATCTGATCATAAAACTAATATGGATTTTCGATTAGTTTTATGCACACAAGAAAAGTTGTTTAGAAGCTATTAAGCAATTAAAAAACATTTTTAGTTAGATTATGATATCTACTTAAGTTTTAATTTAGATTCAATGTTTAGAACTTACACTATAAGAAGGCATAGACTTAAATATTTTCATTGCAAGAATGAATGGCTCAGTTTCTTTTTGAGAGTGGTTATCCAACAACATTCTGGCCATGTCAACATTTCCTTGTAACACTAGACCAATCACAGTTTCCCAATAAAATGGAAACTTTACTTCAATGTGTTCATCAGCAAAATAAACAGTTTTATCCTCTAAAATCATTAATGCTTGGTTTTCAGCTTTTACATAGTGAATCTTGATCCAATCTAGCAGATTATTTAAAATAGTATCACCTAAAAAACAAAATAATAAATTAATTTTTAATTTTATATATTTAGTACAGTTATAACTTTAATAATATATTACCTGGTACAGTAACAAGGTAAAGTACTTCACATAGATGCCAAATGAGTTCCAAATTGTGCAGTAATAATTTATATTGGTCATAAGTTTTATTTGATTCGTCAGAGTTATGTTGATCAATTGCTAACATACAAGCTGACAAGATAGCTCTAAAAAAAGATAAATATACACAAGGTGCCCAGTTAATCAATTATTTTAGCTCAAAGTTATAAACTTGTTGTTAACATTTGTACTTAGTACAATGTACTATCTGAAAATAAACTACTATAGTAGGTTAATAGTACATAAATAATATACACAAAATATAATTTATGTAGATTTAGTACTTCTCATATTCCTTACTTCAAGTATAACTTGCAAGCAAATTATTTCTAGCATATGTAAATTAATTCTTATGTACTAATCTGACGTCAACAAAAATGTTGATATTACCTGTACTTTCTGCTGTAAAATAGTGCATCGGTCGATTTTTCAGGATCATTTACGCTGATTTGTAACTCTTGAAAAACTCCACTGGACTCATTTACAAGCTGCCTCACTTTTGGGTCAAATAACATCGTTTTCTGTTTTAAATGTATAATATTCCAATCGTGTTTGTTATCCCCGGACGATTTTTGAAAAACAGATGTATCAGAAACTTTGGTTGGGAATATACACACATTACTCATGCCATACCACGACCCAAATATCTTGACTTTGTCATCAACAAATGATGGATCGGGTATTGTCTGTGGGAAAAAATGTAAATGAATTTGGTGACAACGATAACAACTAATCATGGTCGATAATAAATAATAACCATAATCCTAATACGACAAAAACAGAATTTAAAAACATTGAAGACGAGGTGTACATACATAAATGGTTTTTAGTGTTAAGGACAAGAATTGCGTTTTAGCCTTATCAACTTGTAGTAGGTAGTACTAGGCAGATTTAACATTGTCTACAAAGTATAGTGCTGTAAACAAGATGATATTACATATTTTTCAGCGATTACTTGTTTTTCAATAATGACGACAAGATTACTTTACGCATTGCATCCTACAAACTAGTATCTAATTGGTCATAGTATATAGGTGTACAAAAGCAATATCCGGAATAACATTAATACCCTGTTACAATCGACACCGATAAAAGTCAACCACCCACAAATAGCTGCAGAACGATACTCACAATTTTCAATATAATTTATAATAACACTCCAAAAATATCAATACTATTATCACACTGGCCAACAGCCCCAGTGCATTTGTTATACCTACTTGGACGTTTATTTTAAAATCAATTTTTTGTTAAGCGGAACGCGCGTACTTGACACACCAACAACATACTAATCTACAGTGCGGCGATTGTCCTCAGCGCGCAATATTTGCTCCACAAAAATTTCGCCATTACATCATAAATGTCCCGACGCGTTATAACATTAACTACGCGTGACGTGCCAATACTAAACGCAATATAATCCACTTACCACTGTGTCGTAAACTATTGTTTTGCTCATATTGGTGGGCTATATCTAGTTTCGCGCGTTTGACACGTAAATAGAATCCGAGCGTCTGGTAGTTGTTGAAAAAAAAATTGAAAACAGGAACTGATTATTTCAATACGACGCAAGAAGTAAGAATTTCCGGCAAGCAGATCTACGCTGCGAGTGTGACTTGTGAGCCTTATTACTTACTACTGAACACGTAAATTATGTTGGGTAAAGAAAGGCTACTACACTATCTAAGACACGCAATCCGACTCGGCGGCACATCGGACATTAGTATAATTGTTATATTTGTTAATAATAATAATAATATTGTTAATGTGTTTGAAATATTTGAAAAAAGTAAATGACCAAATCCGTTTACATCGCGGTCACAAAATACACTCCAGACGTGATAAGACTGATAGCAGGAGACCAAACATTGGAAATCGGAACCAGCGTCACGACCACGACGGTTGTAGCGACGACCGCAGGCGCTCCTGTGATACCGCGGTTTAACCGCTCTTATCAACTTAAGTACCCGCGTTAATTGTTATCAGCACCGCAGTATCGCACATTCGTAACAATGTGCACGCCGACGCCGAGTCAACCCGCCGACCGACTGTTACAAAGTCTATAAAGCCGCAACTGCCAACAACTCTCGTTTTCATTTCTGCTGTTTGCGAATCTAGTTTGCCGCCTCGTTCTTCGCGAAAGCGCCAAAGTTTCACGTTTGCAATGTGCCCGTCGCTCGTCTAGACACGTCAAACGCGAGGTTCGGATAAAATCCAAAAGTAAATAAATTCGTTTTGTTCGCGTTTTTGTTCGTAGTCGGACTGACGGATTGTTTTGTGGAGGATCGACGTAAGTAAAGACACGACGATATAGCCATCGCGGGGGCGTTGGCACGACTAGACCAGATTTGTGGGGTAATGGAGCGAAGTGCATGTATGCGAAATTCAAAAACAATAATTATTCTATCCCTTTCCGAAATGTTACCATGTTCGGCCAGGGTCTTGTCGGACGTTCTAGGAATTCTAGAATGGAGTGTATAAAAATATGTACACAATTGTTCAAATAGAAATTCGAGTTTTTTATTTTAGTTACTTTATTTCGGACTTTCCAAAAGAAAAAATCGCACGATTAAATCCGTCGAGTAAATAAAGCGAATGACCGACAATTATCGACTTGTGCCGTGTGCCCGTGTCCTATTAATATTTATTGGCAAGTTTAAAATGCCAAAAATAGGCGTCTGCTGTTATAAAACTTTTAAGTAGAAATAAAAACTACAAAAAAAAATGTGTGACTCAAACAGAAATCCCTACGATCCAAATCGCTACCCTCTAGGTTGTACCACTACGTTATTATGTGATGCCTGAAAACAATGTGATTTTTGATGCGCGTGAGATATTTTAATTGTAAAACTGATAAAATTTAATGTTCTATAACTTTAAAATTAATCATTTTCTTTTTCAACGTGTTTTTTAAAACTTTGTTTAATTGGGGTTTTTTACCAAAAAAATGCATAAATACGGGTGGATCCTAACAAGATTTGTTTTCTGTTTTCTACTTGAGGTCTCAAATGGTCTAGTTAAATTATTAGTAGTTGTCTAGTTAATAGTTTAGATTATGAACCCATTTTTTCAATAAATACTTTAAGTGTTGGTACGTACTGATAATTTTTTGTTAGGTACCTACATTCCAAAATCAAATTTACACCCCTGATTATTTAGGTACCTGTTCATTGTTATTCAGAAATTTTCGTTTTTATAGTTAGATCTTAATACCTATTGCATTAATTTCAGATACATTTATTTAAAACAAGACAGCCTAAAAATTGGATCTTGATAAAACCATGGAGGATTCCATAAGAACTGAAATGTTTGGTGAGTTGAACCCTAGTATACACAATTAATATTTTTATCTATAGGTATTTAAATATTTTATAATTTTTTTTAAACATTTTAATCATAAATATTTTTACAGACAACAATGATTCAATGGACTTTACAAGTGATTTGACTAAGTTGAAATTAAGAAAATCTCAATTTAACTTATCTGTTTCTCTAACGCCAGGCGAGCTTAGTGCTATATTTGATTCAACTTCAGTTCAACCACAATCAAACAGTAAGTTTCACATTTCATATTCTCTAAAGAAAACAAAACATTTATCATACTACATTTTTGCTAGCTGAAAATAGGTTGTATAATCACTTTCTGGACATTATCCTATCACTTCGTATTGACTCGCCTTTACAACTCTTGGAAGTTCTTCAATACTTTATCGATGCTTGTATAGATACAATTACAGTTCTAAAAGATCAAAATCAAGTAATAAAACGTTTTCTTTTTAAAAAATGTAATTGTCTTTTATTCCATTATTCAATATAATACGTAGCTTTGATTTTCAGAATGTTGATTGGTTAGAACATGAATTAAATACATGGCGTTTGCTGCTAACACTTTTCCAAGTTCAGCACTCAGAGTCAGAAAAAGTTGATAATGTTATTAGCGATCGAGATTTATCAGATGCATTATTCAAAGAAGATCAGAAATTAAAAGGGGTAATGTTTTACTTAAGTTGATTAACATAGTTGAAAAAGTTACCTTGTACAATATTATTATGTATATTGTTTAATGTTTAATGTTAATAGTTACAAAGAATTGTTGATTGGTTAGAATTCTGTGCATCTGAAAAAGCAGAAAATGATTTTATGAACGATGCAAAACATTTTTCTGATGAAGATGTTGCTTGGCCAAATACATTGGCCCAGCTATCGGTATGTTTACCATAATACTTAAGTGATTAATTAATTATGCTTAATTTTTGTGACTAAGAAAGAATTTTTCTTACTTGCAAAATAGTAGGTAGATGGTTAGCCACTAAGCTATGTAATTTATATTTTATAAAATTGTTAATTATTTTAGAAAAAAAAATTGATTTATCAAAGTTCTGGTCCCATGGTTACTCAGTTGGATCCAGATGCACCCACCCGGCAGGCAAGATCTATTCATGATTTGGACCAAGTAAGAGTTATATATTCTACTTGCACTGCTCTTCAATAACTCAGTTATAAATTTCTAAAAATGTTCATTATAAATCATTAAAAATGTTAGGTTTTGCAACCATAAATTACATGTATGGTCTTTTTAATTCTTTTTTAATAAGAAGTCGAGTAATTTTAGACTTAACTTATTATATTTATTAGTGTTATGTAGACACCTAACCAAAAAGTGCTGGGCACCCCTAACAGAAGCTAAGAGCGCTAGCTGATTACCTCAAAACTTTTAAATAGAAATTGTATTAAAAATCAAAATTACAAGTTGGATTTAACCCAACTTTCATAAAAAAAAGTAATATAATTGTGTTAATGCTATGCAGTTGTCAGTTAATGAACATATAAATAATTTTTATATTAGTTTATTTTTCTATTAAGTATTAATAAAAATATTATTTAATACATTAATTAAATAGATGAGATGTATGTTTTTTTGCTTGCTAATGCCTTAATTATTGTAGTATAAAATGTGAACATTTTTTTAATTTGAAAGGAACCAGCAAAATAGACAATGTTCTTTCCATCTTCTTATATTTAAGTTGGGAATTACCTTAAGGCTAGAATCAGATGGAGATTTGTAATTTATCTGAATAAATAAAAAAAAAATGAAATAGACAACTAGCAAAACATGTTTTTGTTAAAGGAGTGATACATACAGTTTTCTATCGATTTTATATAGGCGAATTTAATATAATTTAGAGCATAGTGAACATCTTTATAAATAATAATTATGATCTTTTTACACATATGTTAAGTCCCTACCTAATTTAAAATTAGTCACATGTTTGATGTTTATAATTTACCTTTTTAGTGTGCAATTATAAAATGTATTATTAAGTAGAAAAAACTATTTTTTACTGAACAGAACCATTTTTAAAATAATTATTATGAAACAACCATTTTGTTTTTTTTACAAGAAGTTTTTATCTTGTCGGTAACAGCATTTTTTGTTTTCGGATAGATTGTCTCAATAGTTTTCTTTATTCATAAAATAAAAATGTGTGTAACTAATTTTAAAAATAATTAATTAGTATATTGGAATCAATTTTTTCAGTTAAAAAATTCTCCTTAAACAAAATAATGTCCAATTTGTTATGTTTATTAACATTTTGTTTGATAGCTAACTATTTTATATCTTTTTGGCTGCAAATATGTTTTTACTCCTAAATTATTGGTTGTTTATGCTCTCTTAAATTTTTTGGGGTTTTTTTTACAATTCCCTATTTTTCACTTTCTCTGAATAATTTGTTGTAAATGGGTTCTGGGGTCCAAAAATGTATGGCCCTCAGGCTCCATTTAAAAAAATTATCTTGGTTAAATGACTTAATATTTGTTCTTACTTAATTAATTAAAGTAATAAAAAATAAAAACAAATAATTAATTTACTAAATTTTATTAATGAAACAGGTAGATGAAGACAGACTTTTGTCTCAAGTGTTTACTGAAATTCGCTGTGGTCGATTGGAAAAAGCTCAACTGTTGTGCTGCAAGTATGGCCAGTTTTGGAGATCAGCAATTATGGAAGGGTGGCGGTTATATCATGATCCATTTTATCACTCAAAGGAAGAACAAAGTTCATCAGATGAACTTGAGGTTCTTGGGAATCCAAATAGGTATTTAACAGATTTTGAGAATTGCTATAAAGACTTTAATAAAACCATTAAAGTGCTCTAATTTTTAAACTTATTCCACACTGCTATTAAAGATTATTATCCATTTAGAATATATTTCTTTATATTCATGTATTATTAATACAATATATTTATTATTATTAATATATTTATTGAAATATTTTTATAAATATATAAATATTGAATATATTTATTAATCATTAGTCATATACTTTGACATTTTCAGTTTTATAAAATTCATGGCCTAAAAACTACCATATAATCTTATAAACACCAAAATTTATAGGAAACTAATTTTTAAATAAAATTGAGTATTTGTTTTTATCGTATTTCTAGAGTTAGTTTTAAAATTACCTTATTTATCCAAAAAAACTATCCAGTTATATACATTACATTTGTAACGTGTAAAATGCAACTTAATATATAATAAAAGTTTAAAAGAGTTTTGATAGCTTTTGTGTTAAACATAAAACTGTTACCCAGGAATTTAAATTATTTCAACATTAAGTAATTAATGCTCTTTGTCATTAAGAGTATAAATTTTAATGGTTTGCTGTATTGCTTTCAACTTAAATGTTAATAATATGTTTAAAATCCCCATCTCATAGACTTATATTATTCTAAATGTTTGCAAATCATCCTACATTATTTATTATTATATTACTGTTTTATTACTTTTTCAGAGATGTTTGGAAGTCTTGCGCTTGGAAAATATCATCAAACTCAAAAAGTTCAGTTTATTGGAAAGCCACTATTGGCATTTTATGTGGTAATATTGAGGCTGTATTGCCTGTTTGTAAGCAATGGGAAGATATACTATGGGCACATCTTCATACCATTGTTAATGTATGTGTCGAAAGCCACATACAGTCTAATAGGACAACAAACATTATAAGTTTGCCAGAAAAATATTGGGAGTACAAGTAAGATTTTGCTGATTTTTAAATTAAAGTTTGTTTAGTGGTACATTTTTTAAATGAAATATTTTGTAATTTAGGATGACTATAGATGATATTGTAACCGAGTTAAAAACCAATGCCAAATTATCAGTACGTCAGGAAGCTCTCCAACCCATACGTCAAATTCAACAGTACCTGATCACCAACAAGTTTTACGAATTGGTGAATAACATACGCGTTTGGGCCGAAAGCAATTCTGATTCAGATTCTCAATTTTTACGTTTCCTTGCTCATTTGACTCTAATCATTCGTTGGGCAAGGATTCAACACGATGAACTCTCAGCTAGTTTGATAATACAAAAATACATAGAGGTATTGTTGAATCTTAGAATTACATTTTTACTATACCTACTCTGTTTTTTGAGAGAAAACCTATTCAAAACTAGAATGTCTTATTAGAGAGGCGGCACGCTATCCAAAACCAATACACAGTGCCATCTGCACTTGGCCCAATTGTTTTTGTGGCATTTGCTAAATATCACAAAAATTCTTGCTGATATTGGTTTTTGTCAATCACCATTAAAGAGAAAACGTTCTTTTGCACTTGTCAGTATCAATGTGCAAAATGCTGGTCTTTTCTCAATTAACTGTGTATAGTTTAATCTATTGCTTTTCTAATAATAATCAATTGTTTTATATTAAAGGTTTTAGTTCAAATGAATGAGCCAGTATTGGTAGCTTATTATACTTCCCAACTTGATAAACCCAATCAAATTATTATTTACTCTAATTTTTTGGAAAAAATGACTTTGCCTGAACAACGATCTAATGGACTGGACGCTGCTGAAAAGTTTTCACTTCCTGTTAAAGAAATAACTAAACGTATTGTAGAAACATACAGGTACATTAACTTTTAAATTTTGTGTGCATTAAGAAAGCTTTTGTTTTTACAAATACATTATTGTTTCAGTGATTTTAGTTTTTCAATCTAATTCTACGTAATAAAAATTGGCTATAAGCTTAAGAACATAATATTATATTGAGTTATTTAAAAATATTAATACCTACTATAGATTTTGTTTGTGGTGAAAAAATATGATATGATTGCGGCGCCTGAATGGCCGAATCCGCAAAGAAGGTTTTGTAACAATTTTTGTTAAAATCAATTACCAGATAGTTTTTAAACATCTTTTAACCGTTTCTAATAATTAAAAGAGGAGCTCACATTAAAGGTGCCTTTACATTACACTGTCTTGTGTCGTGTCTGATATATTGAATATTATATAGGTAACATGATGGCAAGCTACATGTAACTAAACAGTTGTCCCAACATCATAAGTTGTGAACATCCCTTAAGATATAGTGAATAGTAATCAGTTTACAGTTCTCAAAAAAAAGGTTATTAATCTTTTTTTAAGGAAAACCGATAACTGGTTTCAAGCCCTGCAAAAACATTATCTTAAACTTAGACTGTCACTATTGCGTGTTGAAGCACAGTTTTGCTTATTGTAAATTTTGGCTATGTCAATTAGGTGGTTTGACCAAGCTATTTTAGAGCTAAATAAAAAAATTTTAAATTTGTTAAGTGTTTGACTACTATCACTGTAAGAATTGTTATTTTTATAAGTTCCAAGATATGAGTTTCATCATTGCTTTTAAATTGAGTATAAAACATACTAATAACAATCATTTGTGAAACAGTAACCAACTCGCTGTTTTTTTTCTTTTAATGATTGTACTGGTTTTGAATATTTTAATTTTATTTGACATTGTGAATTAAATTTACAGAAACCGTCACACCAAAAAGCCATCTGGGATTGATGTATTTTCTGAAATAACTTATGACGACAATGAACTGATCTCAGCATTAGATTGGATAATTTATTATCCTGATCAGATAAAAGAAGCATTTTTGCAAATAAATGCAGTTGTGCGTAATTTTGTTGCCCAAGGAAAGATTCAAGCAGCTCGTTTGGCATTTAATAAGGTCTGTTAATTTTTATTTGAGTATTTTTTTTGGTATCAACTATTTCAAATACTGCTATTCAAAACTAGATTCAGAAAAACCAAATCGCTAAATTGTTTGAAGACACTGATATTGATGTTGAGGAATTTAAAGAGTCAGATTTGCTTTTGATCACAAAAGATATACAGCCACTCATCTTGGAGTATCTGGCATATAAAAGTTATTTGGTAAGTTATTGTTGATGGCTTTGCTTATTCACATTGACTGCCATGTGAGAATGTACTAAGTGATATTTATAGATAAAATTATTGGAGAAAAGAATCGATACCGTTGTAATTTATAGTATTATCTATCAGAGTAATATATCTATAGTGTTTAGTAGCTGGCTGTCATTTGAAATTATAAAATGCATGTAAAGCTTGGTTGCCATACAACCACCGGTAGTCATATGAGACATTATAAGGCATATCCTTTTAAAATATAAATTGAATTCTATATAACTTTTTGTACTTATAATTATTCAATTTATAATAATTTTCTTTGTTTGTACACTTGCATTATAGTAAAAATTTTTTACGTTTCATCATATAAATTAATTTAGTTATAACATACATAGAATTTATAACATTTTAAGTTCAATTAATATTGGTTTATAATAAAAAAATATATGTCTCATTGAAACACATTATGTCTAGTTAATGTAAGTTGAACAAAAATTAATATTTACAGTATCCAGTTATAGTGTTCCATACAAAATTTTTTCCTTTACGCATTGGTAAAAAAAATATCGAAAATTTTACCAATGTAACAGAAAATTTATCTGTATGAAAATGTATGGTTTAAAGGCAGCCAGCGGTCATATAGCATATGACATTTGAAAAATTCACATTGTAGCTTACTACATTGCGACCGCTGGTATACATATGGCAGTTAACGTGTTAATGCAAAATATTTTTTATGCCATTAGTATTAATATTAACTTATTTGAATAGGATGCAGAAGAAGGATTTGCGGAATGGTTTCAAGAATATCATCTAACTAAGCCCACTGAGCCAGCCAAAATGCCTGAAAATATAGAGTATACCAAAAAATTAATCCATGACCATTTTATGGAACAATATGAAATTGCATTAAATAATTGGAAAAAGAGTGTTACCAGTTCGTCTCAGGTAATTGATATTTTACTTGTGCAGGAATAAACAGTAAATATCAATTTTAATTTTTAGATTGTCGTCGAACAACTTTACAACTTGCTTCTATTTCCTGGAGGTTGGCTTATTGACAATGAAAACACGGATAAAACTCGGAAAGAATATTTTGAGCTTCTTCGTAAAATATGCATTCCAAAAGTTAGTAAAGAAAATTTACCAACACCATTAAATGTCTTTTTAGACTAATAGTAATTGAAAAACTTGAGTAATCCACTTACTATAAAATTAAGTATATGCAAATTTAGGCATTGAAATTTGGTACTGGCATTAAAGTATCAATCTTTGTATCAGTAATTAATGGTATACCAGTATATCGATCATTGTTCTATGTACTGTACGTGGATTGTTTGAATGTTACGAAATCCACAACAATACTCTAGTTTCTTTTTATAATTACTCTTTTTACCAATTGCTCATTACTTATTACTTACTAAGAACTTGTGATTTCAGATTTTCATGCTTTTACACACCGTGCTACATATTGCTGAAAAGTATACCGAATGCATTGAGTTAGCCAATTTAATATCAGATGACAATTACAAGTTTTATGAGGTATAGAAAATTTTAAAAAACCTCAATTTTATTATTATTGGTATTGTAATTTTACTGTGACGTAATTTTTCAGCTATTTGGTACAACTGAGCTAAGAAAATTATTTGCAAAAATTGCCGAATCATCTGTAAACATTTTGGAAACTTCCAATCAACAGTTAGATCCTTGGGGTAAATTAAATAAGTCTCAATAATTATTCAAAGTCAAACACGTTGTATTTAAATTTACTTTGTAATTTTTTTTTATACTCTGATCAAAAAGAATAAGAATGTTTTTTAAGCATAAATTTTTAACATAATAAATTTACCATTCAATTTTTATTTGTTTACCTTTTACCATCCTCCTTAACTGTAGTAGACAATCTTGAAAAAGATACTTTAATAAAGTGTTCAAGTACAGATGCAGACAGTGAAGTCCAAAAATATTTATAGTATTCATTAAAGCACTTGAAAAAAAAGAGTATTTAAGATCAAAAATCAACTTAAATAAATGTTATGGTTGACATTTATTGTAAACAGCTTATATTATATTAGCTGTACCTACTCATTGGCAATAATCAAAAAACAAAGTACACCCAATTTCTACTATCCATCTTTGATTACTATTCAACTTCCACGGAAATATTATTAAAAAATCATTTCTCCAAATAAGTACACTTTAAAAATCTATCCAAACATAAATTAAATGAAATATAACAGATAAAAATTTTATAAAAGATTCACACAGGCAAATGCTATAAATATATATTATATGATAGTTTTTTTCTTCTTGTAGTCCCAAGAAGAACATGCATATTGTACATGAGTGTACGATTATCGGTGAGTATTCTCTTGTCTGCAAAACGACAATAGGACGAGCTACATTACCGACTTTCTGGTTGTTTTGCCATCATTGTTCATTGTGTGTTTATTTTTTTAAACGGATGTTTTCTCTAAGAAACAGGAAATAAGCAGTTGATAATATTGTTTCAGTGTTCATAGAAATTTCATACTGTTGTTGATTGAGAGATTCTAATACAATTTTTCTTCTAAGCATTTTATTTTTTTTTCTTAGAAGAATTTATAGGAAAAAAATTAAAATAATTGTAGCATACAAATGATTTGAAATACTATTTAAAGTCAACGTAGACATATAATTTTAAACACAGATAATTTGGAAAAGTGTTTAAAATACTTCCAAATTTTGGTTTTAAAGTGCCTATTTAAAATACACGATTAACTGCTTGTAATAGGTAAAATTATTAATTATAAATTGTTGTTTACGATTAGGTCAGTTTAATAATTATCAAACATCATTAATCATAACAGAGCGCATGATAACTATAGGAGTACTTAGATGGATAGATAATAGATATGAAGTTGAATTTTGTTTCTTATTTTTTAGACGTTGTAAATTTATAAAATGTTGACAGAAAATTGATTTTTTTTGTATTATTTTGTACAAAATATTTATGATTTTTTTTTAATTCACAATTAGAGTTGCATTTTATATATATTCTAATTTGATGTGGGAATCTGCTCTTATAAAATATTTTTTTGAAAAATTGAATTGATATTTATTTAAATTATAGAAAAACAATACAGTTTAATACTGCTATATAAATTCATTTTTTAAGATTTTTATCAATTGTATTGTAATATATAAATATTTTAGATCCCATAAAAAAAAAAGTTGACATCGTACAATTTTTTTGTAACTTTTAAAAAAGTAACGAGTCAAGAATGAAGCAGATCACTTTTTGAGTGGCTGATTATTAGAAGGGGTCACAAAAACAGTAAAATTAGAAAAAGCTGTGATCAAAAATCTAATTGTAATCAGAATTATGCGTGTAAATAAAATGTAGAACATTTTTTACCACACAATAAATCAAAAAAAGGTAAAAAGTAATTCCGGGAAGTGTGCGATGCTTTGCCCAGACCGGTACAGGAATTCCATTCGTTTTTGTATCAATTGATAGTGAAATAATAAAATTAGAAAATCTCGTAAATTGGATGTGTCTTCTACTGCAATCTGCTTCAGTCTGCATGTTTTCTCCGCTCGTATATTATTATTATTTTATTGCCAACTGGCCGACCGCCACATTACAATATATAAACTAATTTTATGACGAATGTTATTTAATACTTATGTGAAGTGATGTATGTAAGCAATATACGAACTCGTTTATTGATGTAGGATTTAACAAAATAAACGATCCAATTTCTATACTCGAAATTATTGCATATATTTTGTTATTACGCGACGAATAATTTTTTAAAACTATCAAGCAGAAAATATGATAATTAGGTACCTATTACATTATGAATAGGTAATTTTGTTTGTGAATTCATACACTTTTCAGTTTTTGTTTTTAAAAATAAAAAACTCGGCGCGTTTAAAACGCATAAACTCATCAAATTTTGGCCCCGTTTGTATTGTTAATGTAATCGTACAAAAATAAAATGTGTACAAAATTGGGACGCAAAATAATTCCGTTTTATCGACACTTATCTAATAGGCTTTTGGAAACCATCGTAATCGGATTTTTTTGAAATCGGTAAACTTTATCTTACACATTACAAGCTTTGAAAAATAAAACGGCGTTTGTTATGAATTTTTCCCCATAAATAATTCATTGAACGATTTTCGACAGTTTTCCAACGACTAAAAAAAATTTGCGACAACGGATTTTCAAAAAATTTTAGTAGCATGATATGTTGCTTGTATTGAAAACTTTTTGTGAAAAAAAAAAAAATGGAAAATCTTAAAGTACTACGGTCAAAAATTTTAGAAATCGCTTAAAACTCCGCCGAACCTGCATGTTCATCTTACACCGATAACACTGCGTAAAAGTTTCGGCTAGCTCCGACCGTTATTTCGAAAGTCGAAAAAAACACGCCGTTTTCACTTATTTTCTCGTTGTTTTCCTACTATTTTCGCTCGGTTTTTTCTTTCGTAATTTTTTTACAATTCACCCTCAAACTCGAGACCACCCCCCTCGAAGTAAGTACCCCCCGACTCAGTTCGCAGACCATACCACATGTGTCTGAAAAATTGGCAGGTACCGATTTTTAAAAATCTTTCGAGGCTTATGGAGACGGTAATGGCTGAGAAGAACGGAATTCTACTCGGAAAACGGTTCGCCGCGCTCGGCGTTTTTCTGTAAGATCAATCGTCGGAAAAAACGTCCGCGGATTTTGCGGCGGCCGTCGGCGCCGGCGCAACGAAACGAGCGAAAAAAAAAACGCAATCTCCCGCTACGCGCGTCGGTGGCGGCGGTGATTCGCGTTATCAATGTCAAGTGGCGCGTTATCGCGAACACAACAACGACGACAACAACAACAACAATTATTATTATTATAACAATTCACGCACACACGCGCTCACGGCTCACACGTCTCGATCGCGGGAGTATTGATTTTTATTATTCCGTCGTCGGCGTCCGCGCGGCATCGGTGTGCGCGTCTCGACGGACGTTTTTTGGCCGCGTCTACTTGTGAAAAAAATCTCTTTTCGTTCGCTTTTCTTCCGTCCGTTCCGTTCCCAGGCCTCGTCGTCGTCCGCAGCGAGTTTGGAAGTTTTTTTTCTCAGTCGAGCTTACGATTGTAGTTTTTCGAGGTGAGCGCCTAACTACGTTTTTTTTTAAAAAATATTCTATTTCACTTTCGTGTATGTCTTTCCAGCCGGGGCAGGATCCGTTTCGTGCCTACGACCAGCGAACTGCGTTCGAGGTGATTGCCCATGAACTACGGCCCCGGCGTTTGAAAAACGATATTAGAGTAAGTTTTAGTCGTCAAGACGCACAATAACCGGGTAGGCTGTTAAAACTCGAAATGCCATATTAGGTGTTAACAATCGTTGTTGGACGCGTGATGCACACGGGTCGTCTTGCTAGACGGCCGTAAATTCTTCGTCCGTGCTGATGCTCGAAAAACACCGCGACGTAAATACATTATGGATTCCGACTCCGTTGATAACATGATATGGACACTAGTCGGTTGAGTAGTAGTTGGCCATCTGGTACACCCAATATATATGGATTTACCAAATATGTTTTTAACCGAGTGTGGATTTGTTCAAAATGTTTGTTGCGTGCCACAAAATTTATAATTGAATGTTTTCGTATCAGTACCTACCGAATCACGGTGTAATTTTATTCCGTCCAAAAAAATTTATTTTAAACAAATCTCATTTTGACAATAACTCGTATTAACTGCGTTTATTATTGATCAGCGTATATTGTAGTTGTATTTTAAAATATTGATTGTTTAAACATCGGATTCTCTCAGTTATCTATTTTATATTGTAGAACGAATCGTTTATACTTGAAACGGATATGCTTACCTTCTGCACTGTCATCATCAAAAATCCGTACCCAGTGTTTAAAAATGTTTATTTTCTCCGTGTCGGAGAAAGGTAACAACTACTAAGGTATCATAAAAACAAATGTTGTATACGTCCTATTAGTGTAATATTAAAAGTTTATGACGTTCAGTATAAGTATAGTTGTAGTGTCTTCATAAATTCCAATACAATGTCTTTGTATTTTTAGTTTGGCATTGTATTATACCTATTATAAATGTGTATTTTAAGCATGTAGGACAATTGATTCGTACTATAATGCTGTAACCTGTGAGCCAAACACTGAAACCTAAAAATATACCATTGCATCTTGATAACGCTACTATAGTTATTCAGCATAGTATGTGCTAAAATGAAGGAATGTGGGCAAGGAGCCACTATTACGGTTTATGGCTTCTTAAAAAGTCGTTATATTATTTCTGCAAATTATATTTGCATAGAAAATCATTAGACATTAAGTTAAAATTGTTTATTACGGTAATAAATGAACAACCATAAAGCATTTAACGAGGCATATTAGCTCTCATAGTATGTTATGTGTAATTTATATACATATTTTTACTTGAATTCGAACATGTAGATTCGTCTATCAATACAATGTTATTGATTTTCATCTATAAATTAGACTCAATTGTATCTTATAATCTTAATAAATCGCTCAATATGAAAGTACTATTCACTAAAATATACAAACAACACTTTATTTAAAGTTTATAGTTTTACTGAGTTTTTTAAAAATTTAAATTTATTGACGAAAGTACACGTTGAAAAAATTTAGCTTGTAAATATAACTTCATGTGTATCTAGTTTGATTTATTTAAAAATTCTTGTCGCTTAAAAATTTTCAACACTTTTACGAACAATGTATTTCATTTTTAACAAGGATTATTTAAATTATTCTTTGCTATGTCTGTCTAGCTTAACTATTGATGTGAAAAATAGTATTATTTAATTACAGTTTAATAAAAATAAAATGACTAATAATATGGGAACTTTGTTTTTCCTTGTTATTAAAATTATGATTCTAACATTTGAATAGGAAATCCTTTTTTAGTTTTTATACGTTAAGAAACACTTGAAATATTAAAATTATTTATTAGAATTGTAAATTTGCGTAAAATTAATTGCCAATTCAAAATGTGTGAGTCATTAACTATGTGCTAGGTAAATGATTTACCTTTTTTTTTTTTGTTTAAAATATTTTACTGTACAATTTGTGACTTAAGTAAAAAAATAAATGTGTGTGTGTGATATGAAGGAAAAAGAAAAAACTCATGAATGACAGAGTGAAGTAGATATGTGTTAAATATTCTTACAATTTTACATTCAGAGTGCAGCGAGGAATGTATTGTTTTTTCTGTAAGCATTTTTTGGACAGTGAAAAGAGAAGCTTTTAATGATTTAAAATTTTTTTTACGTCTTTAGGATGAGTAAAAGTATCATACAAACATACCTATACTCTGTTCCAAAAGAGAACGGTCACTTTTGCGCATGTAGTTTGCAGCGCCAAGGCCAAATTTCCCCCACCTTGCTAGCCGACGTTTCACAAAGACTTTGGATGGGAGATGCGCTGCGACCAACAAAAACCGGTCGGCCAAAATGATTGTTCTCTTTTGGAATAGTGTATAATTGGAATTAATTTATTAAAATGGCCACACACGATAGAATGCATAAATTTAAATTGTTATAAAAATTTCAAATTTAGAATAACAATTTTTGTAAGCAATACATTGCACACAAATTTTATATTAAGATCAAATCTGTGACCCGTCCAAAACTGTCTCCTATTTCAAAGCAAAGACGTTAATCCATTCAGGTCTTACTCAGAGCAGTTATGTTGTACACGTATTTTGGGCAGTGTCATAACTGTAAATTTCAACTTAAAAAATAAAATGTGTTGACAGACTACAAAGATATATTCATCACTTAGTTTTTCAACAATGGTAAAAAAAACAGCTATTTGAAATATGTGTATTCATTTCAAGTGTTACATTTAAAAATAAACCTTAAAATGTATGCTTTAATTTTAAAAGAGTTAACTTTGGAAGGTAATTTTTAGAAAAAATTGGATCCCCTAAATGTAGTGAACTATAGTATTAATAGATTATCTGTAGAACATTTTTAAAAAATTTGTAGTTGAATTGAAAGGGCAGTAAGACATAAGGTTAGGTTATTATATAATAAGATTTATTTCAACAATTATAATTTATTCTCCTTAAATATTATTAAAATTCAAGTTATACATTGCAATTTTTTCAGGAAGTCAATTTTATGATGAAAAAGTAATAGCTACAGAGTTGCATTAATATTTTTATGTCTAACAATGTTACCAAATACAATTGCTCTATCTTCAACTTTAGTAAGTTACCACTTTTCATGCATTACCTATATTGTTTTGTATATTTATTTGAATATTTTGTTTATTTTTTTAGCCTAGAGTAAAAAATAAGACATATAATCAAAATGATGAACATATTCCATACTCCAAGTCAGTTGACTTTCAAAAAATGCGTCAAAGTTGGCCTTTGGGACAAGTAGTTGAATGTGTTGCTCTTGAAACAGTGTCTAACATATCTTCAGAAAGTGAAAATGAAACTTACTCTGTGGATCCAATTTTAGTGCACAATGGTTGTGTAACAGTTTTACAGACAGATGATTTTCAGACGGGTTGTATAAAAAAACTCGGTGAAAATAGTCCAACCAATAATGTTTTAAAAATTGTATTGCCTCTAGTCAATGAAAATGTGCCATTAAATTGTGAACCTAAAATTATTGAACATGATGATTTCTTACAAAAACAAAGTCATGTTATGTCAAGCAATATGTATGTGCAATGCTCTCCAAATGGAAATGATTCGGATATGACAGTAAAATTTACAAATAAAAGTTTTAATAATAGAAACAATTCTTTACCTGAAGATGGTGAAACAAATAGATTTAGCTCAACCTTTGAAAATATCAAAGCTTTGCTTAAAGAAGGTCTTGTAGATGGGCTTGATGAAATGCCTCCCGACTTCCAACCTCCAATCCCACCTTTATTGTACAGAGTTTCATCCTTACCAAATCTTCTTAGTCATGATAATACTAAACATCATTCGTGTTCTTACTTGACCATGTGTGCAACTAAACAGGAATTACTTATGAATAAGTTTTGCAAAAACATTGCCAAACACGATATGTCTGTGCAAGTGTCAACTGAATTATTAAAACATCAAACTGAAAAAATATTAGTCAATACTAGTTGCCAGACAGATGACATTTTTGTTAACGGTTTACAAAATGATGAAGAAACCAAGGAAATAAATTACAATGCTATTCAAACTAGCAGTAGTGTTGCCAACAAAGAATGTGGAGTCTGTTTTATTGATAAGAATGAAATGAAAAATAACATTGACAAGGAAAGCAACAGTATTGGTTGTACGTATATTAACACTTTTAATAAAGAAAACAAACTAGAAATTAACACTGAAAAAAATTGTTTTGATGTTGATTATACAATCATTACCTCATTAAATGAAGACCAAAAACTTAATATTAACAAGGAAAATGAATGTTCCAGTATGGGTTACACAAATATTAATGTTTTTAGTGCAGACTCTAAAATGAAAGCTATTGAAGAAGACGACTGTAACATTTACGACTATTCTGATGTTAACGTATATAGTAGAGTATCCAAAGATAATGAGGACTGTACAAGTATTGGTTATACAAATATTAATGTTTTTAATGATACGGAAGTAAAAACAAATACAGAAGATTTCTGTGCTAATGTTAGCTATACCGATATCACTACATTTAATGAACCATCTGGCCTAAAATACAATAGTAAAAAAGGTACAAACATTGATTATAAAATCATGAATGTGGTGGAAAAATCAGATGAAATCAAAGATGAAAATGAACATCCTACAGAAATTGGTTATATTAATATCAATGAGTTGGATAAAAAACTAAGAGAAAAAACTAATGGAGAGGATTGTGTGGATATAGGTTTTAAAACATTTTGTACATATGATAAAAGGCTTGGTTTAAATGGTGATTGTAAAAATTATACAAACGCTGATATCTTAGAAGAATTTGTCAATGAGCAATTAAGTCTTAATAATGCTGATGGAGATTTCGACTCATTTTTATTTGGACCATTACCCCCATCACCTATTGAAGAAATTGGTAAAATAGTTCATAATAATTACTATTCTTGCTCTTTATTATTAAAATATGTTATTTATTTAATAAATGTTAAGTTTCAGAATTACCTTTGATGAATGATGTTGAAACTAAAAGAGAAAATACAGCTCCAGTACCATTTATGTTTGATACTTACAAAAACAAACCAAGTACATCTATTATTAAATCTCGTTCAATAGATGCCGAGTTTTCTCATAATTTCCAACAGCATCAGAAAATTGGAACACGTTCTGTAAGTAATAGTTGTTTTTAATATTAAGTTCAAGCTGTAATTTATCCCAACTGAACTAGTTTGAAATATTGTACTTTGTGTTTTTCTGAATGGATCATTTGAATTTTTCCATTAAAATATAATACATTGTATTTAAAAAAATATAAAGTATAAGAACAATCTAAAAATATTTTTATTTTTCTTACAAATAACAGGTTAGATTACTCTATAAATCAATAAAAAGTCAAAACTAAGATTACAGTCTTCATTAAGCATTTAAGTTATGTTAATGTTTTGTGAAATAATAACTTATCAGAAGCAATTGACGACTATTATATTTTAGGTTTTCTCACATTAGTGGGATTAATCCTGGGAGTTTAAGTTATTAATAATTTAAAGGATGCTTCGTCTGAAATAAATATTTTTTTAAATACTTGTTTTATTAATTGATTTTAACCTAATTCTTTTCAATTTTGTATTTTGAGCTTCGAACTTCATGTATCTATTACACAAATAAAAATTAAACACAACTTACTTTAATAATATTCGTAAAAAGTACATTATTCATACATTTGAGACAGTCCGTCCCAACCGATAATCATGTTGAGGACAAGTTGCCCGTCTGGAGTGTTATGACATTTTACTTATAAAAGACAAATTATGCGTCTGGCGTCTGATATTTTTCAACATCATCCAAGTATGAAATAACATTCTATCACCATAGTTGTTATACTAATATAGATCATTAGGAAATGTGCAGATTATTTACAAAAAAAAAAAGAAAAGAAAAAGATAAGGAATTTACTCCACGTGGAATAGAGTTTGTATAATTTAATTTAATGTGCTAATTACCGGTAGGTAAAGGGCAAAACTTTTGTTGATCAAAATAATTATCTTATTTTCCATTACATTTTGTTTTCTTGGAATTTCGTGTTTCGAACTAACATGATTTGTTACTATAATATTGTATTATTTTCATACATGTCATTTAAATAATAATTTAACTAATATAACATGAGTGGGATGGATATAAAGTGGTAAAAATTAAAAACCATTTGTCCCAAAGGAGAAGATGGCGCGTAAATACTCCTCATATTTTGTATTAAGTAGTAGTGTAGTGTGTCTAGTGGGTGATCTGTATCAAATGTGTTAACAAATATTTAACTCCTTGAATTGTTCTACACAATCTTATTCAAAAATCAAAATAATTGTATGTTTTATTTAAATCATAGGTACAGTCTGAAAGAAGAACTTATCCATCCGAAGTACCCACTTCAGATGGATATCTGAAACCTTTGAAGCCTAAAACAAATATTCATCCCAGTACAATTGAAAAATTGTCTGATATTTCCAGTTCATTGCCAGATACTCCACTTTTGGGAAGGTGTGATTTTCCGCGTCAGTATTCAGCTACTGGTACTAAAA
The DNA here is from genome assembly GCA_017140985.1 of Hormaphis cornu. Taxonomy (NCBI): domain Eukaryota; kingdom Metazoa; phylum Arthropoda; class Insecta; order Hemiptera; family Hormaphididae; genus Hormaphis; species Hormaphis cornu. The sequence continues at coordinate 15,125,677 of CM029361.1, forward strand.
CAATGGCCCAAATGTCAAGTATGTTTAAGCAGAATGTTTTTAAACAAAAATACTAATTAGTATGTAATTGATTGTTATATTGTGTATTTTACAGATAGTTTGAGCATTAATATGAGAGGTGCTGGCCATGGGTCTAGCATTGGTTTGGGTCAAGCAATGGCGGGTGCGGAACTATTGCACTTGAATGGACCTGGTAGGGGTTGGTACCCCCGACAACGGCAATTTCGTCCCGTGTCAGTTGAACAGCTTGATAAATTGGCCAGTAAAAGTCCAGTGGGCCACTCTCAATGGGATTCTCGGGAAAGCCATAAACCGGTTACATTGCCCCCTAACCTGACACCTAAGTTTTTTAATAGATCCCCAAGAGAAGCGCTTCGACGAGTCACTAGTCTACTTATTCGAAAGGGTTAGTTAAATTATACATAAATAATAAAATAAATCATTTTTGTTGTCTGATATTGAATTATAAATTAATGAACCAAATTTGGATTGATCGATGGAAGTTAAATGATTTTCATTATATGTATGTTTAAAAATATAAGAATTGACATGAATGTTATAATGTAGCATGCATTTCAATAATTGGTTCCTTTTAGCCACTTTTATATAACCTGTTCACAAGTATACTGGCCTCAAGCAAATGTTCTATTAAACACAATTTAGAGAATTGAGAATTAATGATTGCTTTAAGTGTATGATTAAGAGTTAAATATAACAGCTGTTTTAATAAATGTACAATTTATTTAAAAAAAAAAAATTAATTGATTAATTTAAAATTGTTTTATTAATTCATTTATTGTTTTACACCTTAGTACTACTGAATTAAGTAACATCTTCAAATGACTTATTGCTAAATATTATTTTTATTTCTTTGTAAATAAAAAAAAAAAAAAAAATGTATTTTTATAATATTTTTTTTGTACATTTATTTCTATATGATATGTCTTTTCTCCAATTTAGATACTATTGTATTGTGTATATGTTATACAGAGTGTTCAATAAGTATGGAACCTCTATAACTTTAGTGAGGGTATTACACTAAAACAAACGGCAAATAATACTGAGAATTAACAAGTGAAAAATACAAAATTTAATTAAATTTCCAAATCATCAGATATTATCTAGATATATTATTTTTTTACCCACTGCAGATTTAGGGTTCCAAACATATTAAACACTCTGTAAAATATATGGATTTATTGTTATTTCAAACTTAGATATTTTAAGATACACTTTTTTAATGTGGTTCTAACAAATTTTTAAAAAAAATTTCAGGTAATACGAACAAAAGTAATAAATCTAAAACAGTATTCTCATCTTCAGTTATTGGTCCACACGGTAAATAATAGTATATTATAATATAATGTATTATAGAAAAATACAGTCTAAAATTGAAAACTGAGTATGTAAAAAGATTAGTTTCAATACACATATTTGTGACACCTTTTGTATTTATACATTGTCTTTAGTTCATGAATGATGATTTATATAAAAAAAAACATGAAATTTTTTGATTCTGAGCTTAACTAAGTACGCACAATTTTAAAATTATGTTTTTTTCATTTTTTCATTTCTAGTCACATTTGTTTGAATACTGACAATGTGCTTTGTATCTCTGTGTACCCTGACATAAAAATATCACAAATCATTATAATATTATGTTTTATTTTACATTAGGTACCAAATTCTTTAATCATAATTTTTATTGATTTCAGGAGATATAAGTGAAGATTGTGTGACCAGTCAATCTAAACGTAGTTTTTTTAAGAGTTTATGGAGAAAATAAGACTATTTATTATGTGCAATCAAATTATGTGGCCAACGTCTTACATTATTAATTTTTAATTTATCTTTGTCTCTGATTCTATGTGTAACTTTTCGTATACTTGACTAACTTAAATTATTTAATTTATTTATAATTTTTTTACACGAATTGGATTTTACTTAGGTTTAGAAGGTTTGACAATATTGAAAATATTTATTTATGATTTTGTTCGTTTGTTTTTTTTCTTTATAAATTTTATTTCATGTAGTGTTTTTTTTAACCAATTTTATTTCGTATTATTGTTTTATTTTATTTGTGTAACTTTTTCATATAAGAATAAATGACTTACAAGTAAATTCTGGTAGTTTTTAAAATATACCTTTAGAATAAGATCACTATAATATGATATAATTATTACTAGAATTTAGAATGTATTTCTGTGGTTTTGTTTAGTTGAACCAGTTCTCTAAAACGTTTATCAAAAACCTGTGAAGCAAATTTGTGTGGCTGGGATTGAAAATTGTTCCATCTGAGTAATATTACACGATATTTTATAGTGTATAGTACTTACAGGGTAGTACAAGACTGTCATATTTTGAAAAACAGTTGTGAGCAAACCATTGATGATACAAAAGTTTGAATTTTTTACTTGGTACTTCAAAGAAAATTTTCGAGTTTTTTTAGTTCCTTGGTACTAAAATGCTGACCTCAGTGAAAAAGGCTAGCTTATGCTTTGCTCAGGCGAATACAAGTTTGTGATAACAGTCTGTCACAATTTTCCTTCCGTATCCTGTTCATGTTGAAGTACTTTGGTTTTTATGTTTCACGTTTCTTTGTAAAAATGATTAAATAGGTACCTGATTACGATTATATACACCAGGCTAGTGATGGCATTGCACTGAATTGAATCTTTTTGTTTTGTAGTTACTGTGGGGAGGCTTCTTATTATTTTGCTATTTATAAACGTTTAAAATTAATAATGTACTATAGTAATTTGTACACGTTGAAGCTTCGTAAAGCTAACATGATACACTGTTGTTTCAAAATGTCCCAGAATTTCTTTTAGAAATTGGACATTCTTTAAATTATGAATTTGTTAAAAAAAAAAAAAAAAAGAGGAAAGTTGAGTGCATTGTAAATAAGCTTGTTGTTTGATAATTTATTTTTATGATAAGATCTGGCTTGTTCTGGAAGGGCATAGATAAAAAAATTAACTATGGACCATTTATGGTTCAAGTGAGCCAAACTGTCTTGAGTCTCTCTGAATATTGTACATTCACCAAAGACAAAACTGGTAAAATATTAGGAAGGTACCTAAATCATAGTTAATCATTATTTCTTACATAATATTTCCATTGTAGTGTTTGTAAATTTTTGTACACGCCACTGAGTGAGAAAACTTTCTGGTTAAAAAAAAAATGATTTTGAAAATCAGCCAGATCAAATAACTATTATAATTTTGTTTATGACGTTAGTTGCTATTTACAACTATGCACAAAAGTCATATAATATAATATTGTATTACACATACCTATTATGAATACATATCGTAGTTATATTTTGTATAAAAATTAAAAATATTCTAGTATAGAGTAATAGATAACCTAACACCTACCTGGCTTCGTGTATATTAGGGTGGTTCTTATATGCACTAAATAAAAAACATAAATGTCGACACCAATTTGAACTTTCCAACTCGATTCAAATTTCGCTATAACATTGAGAAGTTTTATTTAAAATATAAAAATAATTGTATTTATTTAAAATACACGTGGTTTTGATATCATAATCCATTTTTTTTTTTTACTGGACGAGCTAATTTCTAAGGAAAAAAATTTCATTTAAGTATATGAAATTTACGGGAATAGTGCCACTTACGAGAAAAAATATACTAGGTATGTACTTAATTCAAATGCAAAAAAAAAATATTATACAGTGTCATTTATATATATATATATATATTAGGCATACAACAATTTTTTTTTTTTGGTAAATGAATAAAAAAAATATGTAGGTACCTAAAAACTGTCACCTTTAAATCAT
>CM029361.1:15144484-15233057 GCA_017140985.1 Hormaphis cornu
GACCCGGGAAAAAATGGCTTACAAAATGGCTTATATGTACAAACATTTTTACTCGAAAGGGTGGTGACCCTTTTTTTATTCCCCCTAGATTTCATGTTCAAGTGAAATCGTTTCCTTCGGAAGTTGGCTCGTTTAGTGAAAAAAATGCGGAACGATGTAAAAATCACGTGTGTTTTAAATGTAAAACTTTTCCACGTTACAACGAACGGTTTGGATCAAGTTAAAAAGTTTAAATTTGTGTGTTTTTTTTTTTTTAGAAATTAACAGGGGGAGGGTGATTGGCACAGTTGATATTCAAACATCGGGTTAGGAATAAGAACCGCCCTAATGTATATATATATATGGCCGAGCGTTGTGTTTCCAGCAGAACGGAATAGAAACATTTTGACAGTTCCGTTTCACTGTGTACAAATTGTCCATCATTACTTTTAGAAATAATTTGGAACTAATCGCGAAACACCAATTGAATTACCACCCGCGGTACGACGGCCTCGATCAAAATGACATTTCCAAATTGGCGATTATCTTTGCCTTGTTAGTGATTCAGTATTTTTGGAGGTGGATGAAACTCTACTTGGATCGTATAATATTCAGGAATTTCTCATGGGCGATTGCTATTGTAAGACCTAAAAAAAAATATCATTGTCTTAAAAAAAAAAAAAAAAAACGGTTCTGAGCGAGCTCAGTTATCTAGTAAGTACTAAATCAATGTCATGAGTACAATTACATTTGTAAATTTTACTACCACCGATTATATTAATAATATTCATATTGAACCAACGTGAAACACTATCTTTAAACAAACATTTAAAATCGGGTTTGTTGATTACCATAAAATAAAAATAAAAAGACGATTTTTTCCCGGACAAATACATGTATATAAGTATAGGTATGCAGTTACACCGATGACATATGCAACGTACATATATGACGTAACTGCAGGTATCTTCTTGTAAATTGTAAAGAGATTAATATTGCGTAAATTCGTTTTGGAGTTACTTAAATCGACGATAAAATAAGTTAACAAGTAATAAAAGTAATAAAAAATATGTATGTACGCACATATTTTGTGGCGACGATTGCTCAAAACCGATTTGATTTCTGTTTTCGGCAAAATATAAATGTAAAGGTATTTGAAGTTGTGCGATGGTATAATTTTTATAAAAATCCGTCAAGCGGTGTTTGAAAAAATCAAATTGAAGTGATCAACGATTGGAATCGCGTGGGGGCGTGCATAGGTATGCAATAATGTTGATTCAATACAGAGCAAAAACGGTTCAACCGATATTGTTTTCTGTTTATTTGTAAAAAAATAAATCTGTTTATTTGTAGTTTTATATGATCGTTTAATTTTTTCGAAATCGATGGAGTAATTTTTGAGAAAATAAATTTACCTATTGTGTGGCGGCGGTGTATGTGTAATTTTGTTAACTCGGCACGGCAACGTTGGCAGAATCGATCTGACTTCTGTTTTCGGAAAAATAAACTTATATGAACGTATTTGAAGTCGCGCGTTGTTCACTTATATTTGAATTTTTAGAGATGATTCTCATTTTTGTGTTGTCTGGCGAGGAATCTACCTTCACTTGTTGGCCCTGCCGACTAGGTTTTTTTTTTCACTATACAGTGTACTTATCAAAACGTTAAATTCAATAATAAGATGTATAATGTACCAGGTTACCTACTGTTTTGTTCAATGTCCGTTTAAAATTACACACGACATTCGATTCTTGTCAGCAAACAGTTATGATTCTGTGTAGGTATGTTACAGTATATTAAAATGTAATGACGCAACAGACAAAAACCGAACGAACTTTTTGAACAATTACTATCGTAGTAACCATCTCTCGTCGCATTGTTTTGGATTTTGCTGTTGTCGCATCACATTAATCTGACGCATTGTTCAAATAAGTAACTGCAGTCGTTCGTTAATATAGTTATTAGTTGTTACGTATTATGATATCGATCATCGAATTCTAAACAAGCACACCTACGGGTGCTATGTAATAATGTTTAGTATTTTTTTTATGCATTGTGTCGTTGAAATTTATTGTAGTTACTTCTTGTTCAACGGGAACACAATGTGCTGCACGAAGGCAATCAATATTTTTGATTTCTGTTCAATATTCTTATGTGCACCTACTGCGTCGGTATTTAGGTGAATGCCTGTGGACATTGTTTTTTTGTGACTTATACAGTCGATAAATTACCTGTACTTTTAAGTTTTGAGTCGAGTTTTTGGGGAATAGTTAATAATGATACTGTAAATGAAAAACACGTATGTTTCGGCTCGTATACGCGTGTACAGCAACAATCGTGAATCATAATTGGTACAATTATTGGTACGTTTATTAATTTATGGCTACTTTAAAAATCGTCAAAACACGATTAAAAAATATGAATTAAAAAAAAAAACCTATTTATAGCTTCTGGCTCCATTTTAGCAAGGAAAATATAAAATTTTAAGGCGGTCACATAGTTTTAACGTTTCCGAATCTTCCCTGCTTTCGGAGTTCGTTTCTTTTGCAAAAAAAAAAAAACGATACACTTTAGCTGAGGGAAAAAAAAAATCAAGACAGTCACATCGCTTCAAAGTTTAGTAATTCCTCCCTGTTATTTTGGGGACCGCTTCTGAGAAATCCTATTATTTTGGAGAACGTAGTCTACTTATGTACGCGGTAGTTTCTGTGTAATTAAAACAATAATCTTAGCGATACTAGCCTATTTCAAATAATTGCTGAACAGACGGGGAAAATAACTGGCCACCCATTTTTTTCAGATAGGTTTACATAATTTTTTTTTATCTACATTTATAAGATTTAGTGAAATATGCTCGTAACATTCTAATATAACCAAATAATATGCATTACCGCACAAAAAAAGAGTTGAATATGCAAAACAAAATGTCTGTAAAATCCTACAATGAAGAAACAAATTTTTATACATCATTAAACTACGTTTTAAATGATTTTTAAAAAACAAGCGAATTCCTATTAATCCCTATAGTTACAACTAATTATTTATATGCTTCAAACCTAACCGTAGATTTCAGAAGGCCACAATTTTACGGGACGTTACGATACAAAAACTTTATTGTATGCAAATCGATTTTCTCTTTCTTTTTCTATACCTCTGTCCATCAGTTTAATTTTAAACAAAAAATTAAAACCTATTAACCAAAAATTTTTTTGGTGACGTTTATTATCAAGTATACCATAAGTATTCAGATGTATAAAGTGTAGTATTCTAGCACTATAACAAGTTTATTGATATTTTTATACTTACATACTATAGGAATTCAATTTTACTAACAAGCCAGTTACCAAGTACCTACCTAAAACAAAATTACTGGAAAACAACACTAATCTAGGATAAGTGTGCATAAAATATACGAACAACTTGTATAAAATAATATAGTAATATTTAGGAAACAAATGAGTTGCATCAAAAACTGTTTTCCCTTCCAAAGTTTTTCCACTTTAAAACTTTGAAACACTTTGAAACACGTCTATTTTTTTTCGAAATGTTTTTGTTGCTGTTAACTTTTTAAGGAACAAAAATATTTTTAATATAATGTTGTTTAGAAGTTGTAACAAGTCAAACTACATGGTATATTATGGTATAAAGAAAATATTTTGCACTTTATGAGCACCTAAATCTATTTAGCTATATACCTACCTAGGTACCAAGAGAAAAATAACATAATGTTACAAAATTACTGGCATAAGATGACAATATTATATAGTTATGTGTCCGTGTACCAATAATAAGTTACGATAATCACTCTAATTACTAAACAACTAGTTAATATAGCTACTTAACCAACTTGTTAAGGTTTTTCTGTACATATAAAGCCATGTAGCTAAATATCACAAGAGAATATTATACTAGTCATTATCATAATCGTAAATGTTACACGAGTTTTCTAAACAAAACCTTGTGACAATCATATGTAAATCATATGTAAATATAGTAAATTTTATTCTTTTCGCAAAAATGTGTAAAGCTGTGGGCAGGTAAATACCTCTCTATTGGTAAATACCCAATAATACCTACACTATTATTATAATTATTGTTCAAACTTTAGAGATTTTAAGTGAAAACTTTTAAATAACCATAATTATATATTATGGTGTTTTGATTGTTATTCCATTTGAGTATGAAAGGAAACAGGTGGTTTGCATCAAGTGCAGAACAAAATGATGCAGGATTTGTCGAGATATTTTGTACAATGTCGCCTACTTTACCAATTATATAATTTTAGCGCATGTAAATTCTAAATCGATACGTTTTTTTATCTGAAAAAAAAAAAATTGTCAATTAATAATATACAACGATACAAAAATACGAACAGAAAAAATGGGCACGTTTACTTCACCAGTAGGTATTAGAGTTTTTTACCCAAAAAATAATTCTATTGTAAAAGAAAAAAAAACAAAACGAACACGTCGAGGTGGTTGAAACGCGTGTTTCCCGAAGTATAAAAAAGTACTGATTATGCGGTAAAGCGAGGGAAACAAAAAATCGGAGGAATTTACATAAATTATAATGCAACCAAAAAGGTGTATGACTATTTTTCAAGTTTAAACAACTAATTAAATACAAAAACCGTGATTTTGAATTTTCAAAAATTTTTAGCAGCATATGTATTTTTACAGTGGGAACCTCGAATTAAACTTTCAAAATTTTTTGTGGAAAATTAAATTTTTTATCAAACGAAAATTACGAAAATTGAAAATTTCAAAGTTCTGCACTTTGCTCAAACATTTTTGAAGTTTCTTAAAATTCGTGTCAGACTCGTATCTTACTATGTTTAATACTATATGAAATTTTCAGCTTGTTTTCCAATCGTTATCGTGGAAGTAATGGGCAAAAATCTGAATCGAATATGTCAAAAACTCGTTGGCTGTTGTTATTCGTAACGTTTTTTCCTTGATTTTTGCTTAGTTTCTTGATTCTAACTTTTAAATTTTTTGAATCGATTGAGACACTTTAAAGTAGAATCTGTGTTCTTATACCTATCATTAGACGTACTGACTTCGGAGCGAAGAAGTTATGGTGGTAAAAATATAAAAAACACGCATTCGTGACGTGAAAACCAATCTATTCTTCGTTACACTCAGAATCTAAAAATATAATATACATCAATAATATTACGATAACAATGTATAAAATATTGTAAAAGTATCGTGTTTGCTTACTCTAAACATATTTTACAGGTCGATGATAGAAGTCACTGAATACAATAATAATATAGGTAAGTACTCGCGCGTCTGGTCCGTTTTGGCAGGCGCCTTTCTCCTTTCGTCTGGGCTTGAATATTATATATATATATATACACTATTCTGTTAGAATTGAATTATCAATCCCGAGTGGTCTCTACACGGAGGATTAACGGCGCTCGTGAAAGAGCACAATACAAAAACGCTAAACACAACATAACTTGACATGGCAATGACGTCGAAAATTCGGTAAATAGATTTCACGCGGGAGACGGACGTAAGTAGTACATTATATAGTAGTAATAAAAAACTACATCTCCGACCATAGAACGATAAGACTTACCGCGAAAACTCGGTGGACGCGGGATAACCGATACCCGTAACCTCAGACAAAAACGAATTGTAAAACTTCGAGAGTACCTCCTTCGAGTGTACGGCACAAAAGTCACCGAACGAAGCGGGAAACCGGGCCGAAGAAATAATTGAAAACGAAATACGAAGATGGAAGGAAAAAACCATGCACGGGATGGAGGGAATAGACACGCATTGTATTGTCAATATGACTTGAAAAAGGATAGTTATTCCCGAAAACAGAGGGATTCGTCATGGCGATCAAGTAATAAATACAAACAACCGCGAGAAATACATAATCAAAGAGGATCCGATAAATGCAGGACATGCCGCACGAAAAACCCGAAAAAATCCGACGCATTATTTCTGGATGCGAACATTTGCCATCAACAGAATGTGTTGAGAGGCATGTCACAAAAATATGATTTAATCGATACAGAAAAAAAAATAAAATATAATACACGTGCAGTTACACAAAAGACAACTCGCATTTTTGTAAAATCAATAGCTTTCTCGTTGAGAATCTAAAAAACACGCATGTTTCAGAAAGTTTTCAAAACATATTATTTCCTCACTCGATCACGTTTAGCTCGTTATATATAATTTAAATGCTTTTAACAGTAAACGCTTTGTGCATTTATGGGATTTTTTTTTTTAGTGCGTATGTAACTATACTCTGTAACAGCGTGATGGTAAATGGTAATCTTCAGGTCACGTCCTCATAAATCTGGTTCAACTCGTGCGTATTATTATAATACGAATATAACGCTGTAAAACATTTACGAGACGTAAATATGCGACGTTGGAGCTTAAGACGGATGCTGGTCGATGCAGTACGACAACAACTACATTAATGTAGACAATAATATTTCGGTTTACTCATATTTGAGTTTGGTAACAGTTATCATACATTTCACCGAGTAAAACATCAACACATCTTTAATTTGTGGTCCGCCGGCCAAAGAAGTCTTTATACTGCAGTTTATAGTGTGTCTGAGCATCTCACGTTCATTCTATCTAATCGTCACAGCGCATTTCTTATCGACACGGGCCTGCACGAGAACCGAGGGCGCGGAAAGTATGACGCGTTTTTCACGAATCTCGAACTCGCAAAATACCACTGTCGAACGAATAAAATTGTTTGCGGTTTTAAAGAATACAACGGGGGAAAAAAAAATCGAATTAACAACAAACTACGTTGTGGCCATTTTTGACAATTGGCGCGAACGAGAATAATTATTGAGGAATAAAGTTTTCCATACATCTCTTGAGCGGAATAGATCTATAATTTTGTTTTTGGGGGTGAATTCGAAACCATAAAACGTATCACGCGCAGCGTGTTTTAATTTAAAAAAATTGAAGTCTTAAGGCCATTCCGCTTGCAAATTAACCGTGTGACTGATGTCTCTAATAGTCCCTATTATCCTCCCTGAGCTGTTTACGATGTCACAGATCCGGTTGTCTGGAAGTGGTTTAGGTACACGTCTACGAAATCAGTATATTATGTTTTATTTTCGACGGAAGATACCATATTACGTCTTGCATATATCAACTGAAACCGCATTATCCACCGGAAAGAAAGTCGACGTATGAAAAATAAGATAAGTTCTTAACTTGTCCAACCAAACACATTTTATCTGGGATTAAATATAAGAAATATTTATGGTGCGATAATAATTACTATTATTACATAACTTTTCAAGCTTTACACTCAGTCAAATTTGTTTGATCATGTTAAGAATTAAAGGTTATTGAACAATGCGAGTTGATCGGCTAAGTCGTAAAACTAAAAAAATTGACTAATCTCAATATTAATTAATTTTTGTCAAGTGAAAAAAAATGGCTTATAATTATATATACATACATAACATAGTTTTAGTTTTTTTTTTTTTTTTTTGTATCTACACGGAGTTGAAATCCAAACTTGCGTGAATGAAATGATTTAAATTTAAATTAAGTTAAAATTTAAGTGATTTAATAAGTCGAGTTAAAAGTTAATTTAAAACTAGAAGTGGTCCATATTAAGTTCAAATGTTAAGTTCAACTTAACCTGTAATTCGACTCATTTAGGCTCGGATTTAAAACTTTTACACGATTGGTCGAAATCGGGCATACTCTAGAGTTACATATTTTTTAAAAATAAACAGGTTTGTCTTTATTGAATTAAAAAAAAAAACCACCTATTTGTACACGAATGTTTACGTTGATACACGTATAATAATTTTTTTCGTAGCGAAAGGAAAAAATAATGTTTATAAGACTGAAAATTGCCTTGTAATTTCTATCCGCTATTGTATACTTTACTAAAATATGCGGTAGCCTATTTATGAAATAATTGGAGGTCTTTATAGAGTTTAAAGAATAGGATACTGTATTGTGAATACGAGTGTAATCAATCAAAAATACACGCGTTATTAAAAATCTCGTGCGGGTTTTTAGTTTCTCTCGGCGAATTTCAAATAACTTATTGGTGTAACTGTTGTCTGGGATATTTAATCGGTTTTTTTTTTTTTCTGTTGACAACGAATTATTATTATTATTATCAGAACAAATATTAGTATTTCAATCGCTCGTAGTACTAATTGTGTACTCGTGTATTTTTTTTTCTCGCCATTTTCGTACGGCTGTTTTGTCGTTGTATTGCTGTTCACACCTTAACGCAAAGGTTGTTGAATTCCGATTATTTATACACGAACACACGGCATACTTTATTTTATTGTGATTCAATCTCATTAAAATATTATAACACCTAACGAATATTGTTGCGTAAACTAATGTCTATAATATTGAATTCGTGCATTGTGCGAGACTGTAGGTAAGCAAACACACTGTAAATTTGTTAATATTACAGATTACGTAAACAGAATTTAACTTAATCCGAAACCGTAAAAATAGTTAGTACGCGTTTGTGCGTCACGTTTGAAAGTGAACCGGTGTCCCAGGATTTTATTACTCCTAAAATATTTACCCTCCCCCATACGGTAAAAAAAAAATACTATAAAAAAATAGGATATTTGCAAGGTTGAGAAAGTAACGAATGTTTTTGACTCATCAAGTTAAAATAGTAATTGAATAAACAAAAAGTGAAGTCAATTTTTAAAATTTCGAATTGAATGTTAACTAAACAAAAACAAATCAACTTAACTTAATTCTCATGGTTTTGTACCCGGTATGACATTTCTTTTTTTTTTTTTAATTTTTTCTTACTAATACTTTTCTTATATAAAGTTTAAAAATTTTTTTTTTAAAAAATGATAACAGGTTAACTCTAAAGTGAACACGTTAAATTTAAATAATTATGTCATTAAGTTAAAAGTTAACGAGAAAAATAACTTGATTTAGTGCCTCTAACCCGCGTGGTACCGTGGTCGAAGCCTATTTTGAAGTTTCCATAGTTTTATACAGTGATGGCATAAAAAACACAAAAAAAAAAATGCGTAGGAATTTTTGTGGTCAACGTCTTGAAATCTCCACATTTGTAATAACTTTTTCGGATAAAGGGACAAACGGAAAAAGTCTATATAGATAAACTTTTGCAATTGTTATGTCGTATTATTGCTTATTACGGTCGTTATACGTAGATGTAAAATAACTTTTTTGTTAAAACTAACAGCTGCGTGTAACTAATTGAATAAAACTGAATCGTTATTTTTACCAACACGAATAACTTTTGATTTCTCGTAATAACTTTAATAGTTATTTATTAAATTCGAAGACAGATCGATTTGCCTTTAAACAATATGATATATGCGCGTTGATTATAACATATTCAATAAACTACAGTGATTTTTTTTAATCCTTATGAGAAAGTAATAAGAGATAGTGACACCCACGCATACTCCAGGTCAAATCTGCATAATATACACTTACGCAATCCGATTTCTTTCCGAAAGCATTAATTTTACAGTAGAACAGCACCGAAACTGTCGTACGTCAAATATTGTTCGCGTATTCAATATTTTCGAATGTTTACACCCTTCTCCCGTACAGTTTAGTCACTAAACAGTGTTTTGAATGTACAATTCACATGTTGTTTATTTAAAAACAGCGTGAACCTATGTATTATAATCACCGATAGACGTATATCCATGTTATACGGCGTTGTATTTGACGCTTACGGAGTTTGATTTTACGTTACTATGTAGCACGTTAAAGCGTCGAAAATTCTCGGTTCTTCGGGCGGCAGGCGCCGTCATAAAAACTCCAAACATCTTTTTCCACGTTCGGGTACGGTTGGGACCAGAGAAAAAAAGAGAAAAAAAGAGAAAACTTCTCTGTCCGTAAAATCAATAGAGCTCGAAATCTAAACGAATCGGCCAAGTACGTACCGGTATTCGCACGCGGTGTATAGATCGATCCGGGTTCAGAGTTTCCGCCGTCCTCGGCGATAGGCGAATAAGATAACGGACGGATGTTCCACTGACCGAGTTCAGTTTGTTTGTTTGCTCGACTAAAAGCCATTATTAACACACAAAATGTGCCACCGCCCCCTAACCGATCTATTAGCGTATATATGTATATATTAACTGGTAAAAACTAAAAAACACGCGATCCAGTGCATTTCACTTTTCCCGCTCACGGTGCAGCGCATAATTTGCATTCATCGCGCGGGTCATCGTCGCGAATTATTACTGTTACGATGGACAAATTCGTTATGACCGAAAAAACCGAAAATAAAGCCGGAATCGCTCTATAGGTGTCGCGTGGGCGGGTAATGCGACGCTGTGGGTGCTCACGCTTGGTGGTACCGGATTAAGGTTCGTAAAGAAGTGTATCGAACGTGTAAGCAATCGAAAATCGCTTTCGAAATCAACGTTTCCGAGTGAGCTCGACGATTCGAATAGAGAAATAAAGAAATGAGTTTACGCCAAGTTCTGTTTAGTTTATCTCGATTTTTAACAACGCGTGAACATTTCAAACCGTCGGGGGACCGTTATTTTGAGTTCTTATTGGCATCGATTGCACAACAGCGCGCAATTTTATTGTTAAAACGATACTCTTTTTTTACACGCTTTCCGAATCTATTGGGCGGATTTTTTTTTAAAAATTTCTCCAAATTTATATCCGACCTGTACCTTACCGATTTCAACGTTATGTGAAAGTTTCAGCTTATCCCGACCATTATTGTGGATGTCATGGCCAGAAATGTAAATGTCAAAAACACGTTTGTCTCGTAATCTTTAACATTTTTTCCTTGATTTTTTTTTATCGTAACTTTTTTAATTGTTTCACGCTTGAGTATGTTTTACTCTTCACAGTACCATCTGCGTCTATGATATCGTTAGAGGTACTGACGTTAAAATCCCGGAGTTATTGAAGAAGTTATCGTGATTATACAGTGGTGAAAAAAAAAATATATAAAACACACATCGCGTGAAAACCAATACATTCTTGGGTACATACCTTAGAATCTCAAAGCACGTGAAATTAACGTCTATGTCATTTTACGGTTTAAAATACTCATACGCCTCCCGTAGATTCACGGTGTATAAATCGTACTACTATGCGGCTGAGCAGTGAGCAGTTGTAACGTATCCAAAATCGACGGTCGAGCCGTTATGAATTTTGAAATTAAACCCTTTTTGTATTAACCATGTTATTATACTGTCAGTATTACTACGTTTTCCCGAACGAAACAATATTACGACGATTGTCGATCGCGAAAAGATAGTCAGAACAATGGTCGTAACGGAAACGGTAGATTTCTACGAGTCGCGACTCGGTTCACTCTGTTCATTTCTAAATAATTTGTTTCTTTTTTTTTTACATACTATATATAGGTTATGGTCAGTGAACAACTTCGGCGCGCAGCAGCTGGCTTCTGAGCGGTCTGAGCTTCGGGCATATATAATCCGAGGATACCTATAACGCTTTTGGCGAGGTCCTATTTTTCCTAAAACAGTATTTTTTTCATTCCAATTTAGAAACGTGACGCATTTAACACATGTTTAAAATTTATCCCGTTCGCCCCGAATTTCGGTCCCCAATCTACAGCTCCTTCCTGGACTGCATCCGGAACATGGTTCGACGGTTTCCCCGTTGACGCAATCCGTATCGTAATAATAATGTGACCACGGCTGCGCACTTACCATCGCCGCGGTGTCTCGGACCCGAAATGGCCGTTTGTGGATCGAATTTTCCACGCAATCAATCGAACCGGCGGAACGACGACGGCGGTGTGCGACGCCGAACACCAGCGACCGTGATGGCTTTAACGATCTGTGACTCGCGGCAGATCCCGAATGTAGGTCGCGGGGTTGTTAAGTCGCGTTTTGTTTCCCCGCCGAATGAATTTGGAATGTTTTAAAACAGCGCAGAACCTTAAGTAATCACTTACTCGTGATGTTTTTCAAGTCGTATATCAGGAAATCCGCGAAAGTCGTAAAAAGTGCATAGCGATACTTACCTTCCTAGGAATAGCGGCTCACGGACGCTGTTTTGGAACCGCTTTGAAGGAGTAATGCAAAGTGCTAATCGATAAAGCCTACGAAAGTTCCGAGCAGAGTTTTTTGTCTAAAATAAAATATGCGTACATTACGCCCGTTCTATAATCATCTAAGATTGATCCGTGCCAGAAATCGAAATATCCCAATACATTTTAAACAATTAAAACGACAAAAATCCATTCGAGCAATCAAATTTCAACAGACAGTTATTGTTGTGTAAGAGACGCAAAGGCGCATTTTGATTGAGTCGGTGTACAAAGTAAAATACTAAAAATCAAAATAAGAGTTTTACTGTGAAAATGTGAAATTTTCAGGTCTGTGATTTTCGTGTAGAAAGAGCGCTGAAACCTTAACTTTGAATACTACAAAAAGTCGATATCTTAAGTTATATCTCATTCGAAACAAATTTTTCAATTTCAGACGTTTTGCTAGTCCGAAAACATACAAATTTACGCTGAAAACCCCGCTGGAGTGGCGAGTATTTGTCCGATTGAATTGAAATCGATCGTATTGGCCAGTATTGAAATTTTCACACGTTATTTAAATTAATATTTTTTGTATACGACTTTCGAAGTTTTCGGACCATTTTCGTTGTTGAATTTAGTATTTACCAGGACGCATACTGGATAATTGGGTTAATTCACAATCGTTTTCTCGAAGGCAATGATTTTGGATTACGTCTTATAGTACGTTTGAACCACGATTTCCAAACCCACCCAAAGCGTCAAACTGTCCACGTGACCTAGAACGATCGCGGCTTTTTCCATCAGGTATTGTGTACGCACAATAGCCGCGGCAAATATAATGTCGATTTTTCACGGTAGAACACACGGCCGTGGCGCTACGATTACGCGATTTACGTGTGTGTATCATCAGATTTTGTTCACGCGAAATAATAAAAAAAAATCAATCAACTTTCGGGTCACTGTTTGGGATTAATCGATGACCACGAAAAATTGCAGATACAAACTATAAACTATAATGTCACATGGTGTTATTATAATTATTTGTATTGTTTGTTGTCATCACGTCCGGGTCACGTGAATTCGGCGTTACGCACGGTCCTCGACGGTAACAATTGGTAAAACGACCTTATTTTATTATTATTATTATTATTATTTGTCTGCAATTCAATCGAACTCAATGACGACGGTGTATAGCCATGGCAGGGGCAGTCTTAACGTTCGGAAAAATTTCCAAAATACTCGTTTGTTCCGTTTATTATTATTTCCATCATCGCAAAATTGTATAATCCGGTATTCATTCGTTTGGTCACTCTCCAGACACTGATCGACTTTCGTATATCGGGTTGTAAGCGAGTGACGTTCAAATCACTTGCTTTTGAATTCTTTAAAAAAAATAATTATTTTTACGTACAAGACAACGGTAAAGCTTCGCAACCGGAACATTCAAAAACAATTTGTATACGTAAAAACTGAAACCTAGAAGAACCGAAAATTACAATTACTTGTACCGAAACTTAACCGGAACCCGTTGAAAAAAAAAAAAAAATTGATCAAAATATAAATTGTTGAAAGGATCAAACATTTTTATGTTGAAAGCGTACTTTTTAAAATTACCGATATTGTAATTAAATCGTTGTGAGTAGGTTCTATAGGTAATATTTTTAAACGATCAAAATATGATTTGTGTTAAATATTTATGTTTAAATGAGTATTAAGACTACATACATTTTTTCTGCTGAAAAATCAAATTTACTTAGAAAACAAGTAAAATGTTGAGTTTTTAATTATATATTTCATGCAGGTATCTAATTATTGGTTTGTAAGAAAAAAAAAAAAAAAGAAGGTTTTATGAATGTTGATTCCTAAATGTTTATTTATATTGTTATTTTTGTCTTTTTTAAATTCGCACTAATATCTTATAATTATATTTTAAGTAGTTTACTGTCTAGCCGCTAGAGACTCTAGGGTACCAAACAAATACCCAATTGGCAGTATTTCTCATTAATAACTCAGAAGAAAATAAAGTGCAGTTTTGAAATTTTTTAGCCGGGCATAGACAAAACCATTCGCTTAACAACGATGTTTACTATAATTTATAATAATTATTTAAAGACAAAATCAAGTTGCAATTAGGTAACGTGGAAACAAATACTTACCTAGGTGAATGGTACATTTTACCTATTTTTAATATAAAATTATAATATTATTATCGTGTTTATTTGCAGTGATTTAATGACGAATTCTTACCCAAATGCCAATTACTTTAAACAACGCAATGTTTTGATTGAACTAGATTTCTCTTTTCATATTGTACATATTTCCCTAGTAACCGGCAGTTCACCGACTTCTATTGTCTTTCCATAAAATTGATTTGATTATACTAAATGGAGGACAAATTATGTCTGACAACTGTAACTTTTAACTACACTAAATCATTAAAAACAAAAAAAAGAATAGGTTAAAATAAAGAAAATGAAATCAAAATAATGTCAATAATGAGTGTACAGTTTATCAAATTTTTATTCAAATATAAGACAGTTGAAACGAATGTGCACCAAAATAAACAGTTTTTCTTGTATTTAACAAAGTATATAACATTTAAATTTGTTTTTATGGAATATTAATTGATTGTCTACAAAAAGCAAAATTGTCTACAAATACTAGGTGATTTCTATGACATTAATCTAAATACGACTTTGCAATGACTTTTTCTTCAAAGTCTCAAAAATGTAAATTTAAAGAAAAGTGGGAAACATGATGATGACGTCAATGTACGTTTACATGTTATAATTGTGTCGTTGTAATAAAAATATTACGTTTTGTTTGTATTCTAGTCAATATCACATTTTTGCAGTTGTCTACCAAAACTAAGTCTACCAAAGTCTACTGGCATAGCATAAAATCACCGGCGGAAATTTGGTTAAATTTTTGGAGGATCGAGTTTTTTTTATTCTAAATGTACTCGCACCTGCACACAAATTTCTACTTCAACAATGTATTGCTCAAATATTAATTAAAATATATACATAGGTATAATATTCATCATAACTTAATCCGAATTTTATGTTATTTTATCGTGGTTACTGAGTGACGTCAACATTTGTTAAATATCTTTTTTTTCTTTATTTTCATTAATAATTTAAATATTTAAGCCAAACAATCTCTATTTTTAAGATAATACTTAATTTTTATATTTCATGTATAAAAATTCTCATATTTTTTATATTTTTCAAAACTCAATCCCTAAAAGAATGAAAAAGGGCTTCAAAATTTGACAAATCGATCAGGGCACAGCCCAAACTACTGAGCCTGGGAATTTCAAATTGTACATACGTGTAGGACTTCGTTGATAAATGTGCGAAGAGAAAAAAAAACGTTTTTTATTTTATTTGGTGGAAAAGCGTGTTTTTAAAAAAAAATTATTTATTCAAATTTATTATTATTAACCGTGCAATGGTGATATGCATCTTTTTAATGTAGTAAAAACTGTTGTACGTGGGACGAAACTATTCTGCGAGAATAATTTCCAAAGAACGTATTGTTTATTTAATCATAAATTATCGCAAAATGGTTTATCCCACGCCAAGCACGTTTAAGGTTCAAAATGACGTGGGTACACCAAAACGTTAATCCACTCAAAGCTGTAAACCAAAACTCAAAGCGAAATATGTATATTCTTTATATGAATACTTTTTCCAAGTATAGTGAATGCAAATGGGAAAAAGTTTCCTAGGATGAGTATTTGACACAAACAACCTGCATTAATTTGTTCTGACAATTTTTTTTTTTTTTTTATATGTTTACCTAGGTATTTGTTATTTAGTGAAAAATTCGATGAAAATGCATTCCGGTAATCATTGTGTTTTAATCTGCAAAATATTGGACGTAAAACGTAAAAGGAATTTCACTTAATTCATATCAATACGTTTAATCGTGATTAAATCTCTATACCTTGTTTTGACTTTGGCTTTGATCGTTCAAGAAATTAATTTCAAGCCATAAATATAGTAAACAATTTTTTTTGTTTAGAAATTCTATAATGTCCGCCAAACAAAGCGTTCAATTGATGTAAAATAAAATGTATTTGTAGTATTGTTGTACGTCGAAAATGTTACGACTATTAGTTCTATTCATATGATCACGGCAACAAGGATGGCAATTCGTTATTGACACTGAATCGATATTTTTTAAATAGCTTATATTTGCAACAAGTCATTCTATACAAGGCCAAAAAATACTTAATAATCATTTATATGTATTTGATTTTTTTTTCTCTACCGAATTGCTACGAAAAAGTACCCCTCAATTCAGAAAATACATTTTTAAAAACACTTAAAAATGAATGGGTAACAAGGAAATATACGTTCAAAAAATATGTACTATCGACTTTCAATTAATACACAAGTTACGTTTTTTTAAAAGATAGAGCGCCGAGTTAGACTTAAACTTTTGAATTCAATTAATTTTACTGTTCGATACAGTTATAATCACCGATTTTGTGTTAATTCTATACGAAATATTCCACGCAACTCTGTTTTACAATTGTGTTTTGACTGTTAATTATTCGTATTGGTCGAACAATATTCAGCCGCATAATAATAATAATAATAATGATGTCTTTTTCTCCTTCTTTTTTGCCTTTCAACTATTTGGGATCAGCAACCTTATTCTTAATCCTTCACTTATTGTACATCCCCTACACACGCATTAACAATCCTCGTATATTTTTCAATTGTTTCCATCCATCTTTTCTTTGGTCTACGGCCTAACCGCGTATAGCTTGATCGGGATGATTATATACACGACGTAAGTGCTTGTATAATTGTGTTTTATCTTATGAAATTTTTCAATCGATCAACATTGTAAAATATGCTTTGAGTTTCCAAAACCGTAGGTAGGTACACTTCCTACTTCCTTATCCAACGCAACATCGGAGAAACTAGACACCGTCTACTCTCTGAATAGCTCCGTATGTACCGGTTGGACCATGAAAAACACGGGTGCTTTATGTTGTAAATATTTTGACGGGTAAAATAAAACTGTTTTTAGACGATAAAACGAGACGACAATCTATATAATACGAATTAGTGTTTTTATATAAACCAGTGACGGGGTTTGCATAATAGTTAAAAATTACTGTAATTTAGTTACCAACTGGTAATTATTACTAGAATTAATATACCTACCAATATGTAGTTTAATATTCTATACAATAAAAAATATGTCCGTAAAGGTGTTTAGTGTAGGTAGTAAAAAACTTGATGTTACATGGAATTTTTTTATTGCACTCAATTGCATCATAAACACACTTTCATTCAAATGGTTAAACGCGATTCGATACCATAAAGAATATACTTTTTGAAACCATGCTTGTATCATATCGTCGCTGAAGCACATCATCATAAATTCATAACCAATCACAATTTTTCTAACTTTTCAAGAGGAAAAAAAAAAACTATTTTTCTGTTAACGTTTATAAACGTCAATCTTGAACTAAACATTAATTAAATACCTACTTAACGTCATGTCTTCTTGGAAAAAATTCGTTTGTAAAAATTTCATTTTTACCGAAAACATCTGAGATTGGCCTTGACAGTGTAATATTTGTGATTAGATAGGCCATGGATAACTCTTTATCATGGCATATATAATTTACAAACATTATACTATCAAGGCCAATCTCAAAACGATAAAAATAAAAATTATAAATTAATTGTCATACCTAATATAAGTTTTATACTTTTTAACAATTTTACAAATTAATAAAATATTATAATATTATTAATAGGTAAACATACGTAGGTTTCATACTTTTTAACAAAATTACAAAATACAAATAAACAAGATCCCAGACAAATCAACTCAATTACCTATATCGTTCTTAAAATATATGTAATTTTGTGGCTTTATTTTCTAATTTCCTAGCTTTCTTGCAGAGAAACGTCTGCATATTAAGTAAATTTAAACTATGATTTTATATTCTGAGCGCAGCTAAGAATGTATTATTTTTACAAAGATATTTTTTTTCTGTGACGGTTCAATTGAAAAATATTATAGCTCTAGAAATTTTGGAAATTGGACTCAGATTGTACCTTACTTGAATATTTTTATGAATGTTTTATAGTTTTCGAATTATGGCTCAAAAGACAAAACATTTTTTTTTACCGTTTTCGGAAAAATGCTTGAAATTTCGACTTTTGTTATAACTTTTACGAGTATTGGATCTTAGGCAGTTCCGATCTAATAATTATATTCTATGTACAAATGTAAAACGTAGGTTGTTATCATTAGTTTCTTTGCATAATTCATAAACATTAGGTGATGTTACATAAATAATTTCATAAAAAAAAGTTTTTAATTACTTTACTCGAATGTTATTTACAGTAAAAAGAACTATCAACAATGTCTTGTATCAATAATAAAAACCCAAATCAAATTAGAGTTTGTTTTGAAATATTCTGTATTTTAAAAGTTTTGTACGAACACAATGGGTATTCTTAGTTTCAAGTTACAATTATGCGATATAAGTTTAAATATTGTTACACCTCTGAATGAGCCACGGTTTCCATGAACAAATATTGTGATTTATATCAGTGCTGGAAGCCTAAATGTTGTTAAGACTTATAAAGTCATGAAAGGAAACAGGATTTTGCAAAACGCAATTGACAGAGTAAATTTTTTAGAGTACCTATTTAATTCCTTGAAGTCAATTGTTTTCCTCTGGTAGATCTACGTTTCGCCAATTTAATAGGCATATATATATATATTTTCTACACACCAATTCAACTTTTAAAACTTGTCCGAATTTCAACTCCGCTACAGTCGATGTCCCTGATTTTTGTGACGGATCATAAATTATATTTGCGTGTATTTTGCTTGTAACCGTATGAATATAATATCATAGTACTTGATAGGAATAAAAAGAAAACCACTTATGAGTATTATAATTTCTCCGAAACACTGCTCGATGGTTGCGAATTCCAACGAGAAATCACCCAAGACTGCAATTTTTATGTCCATGATAAATACCTACGTAATCGGATGATAATACCCATTTTACATATAGTAATATGCTATGAACAGGAACAAACTGTCACGGATTATATACCTTTATTATTTTTATGTCGGTATTATTATACACTGTTAAAGTGGTCAAATGGTAAGGTCGCATGCAAACATGTTATGTCGACCGATCATCTGCGGTGAGTGCGCACGAACATTACGCAATTGAGTACCTGAGTGTTTAATAACCCGAGTGTTTCGCCCAGGATTTAAGCGGACGTTAACAGTAGTAGGTATAGTTTAATGATAATAATAACTGTGTCGTTATTGTCAATTTTGTTGTTTTGACGATATTTAGTTTTGTTCTACTTGTTTTACACACCAAAAGTGAAACTTTATTTTTCTACCGTTTTCTTCTCCGCGGCGGCCGCACGTCGCGTACTGGCACTATTATTATACACCGTTGTACATGCAGTAAGAAGTAGAGAATACGGTATTTCAACAGTAATATAGTTCTGGCTATACATTTTATCATTGTTAGCCGTTTCAGATTCGATAAACCATTACGCAAATCAAATCAATCTTGATCGATCTGGTTTTTAGTTAAATGACAGTAGAGCGTATCCTGTCGAACCGTCAACAGTGAGACAAAATATTTTATCTTTTTATTTTATACGAGAACATGTATTTTATTTATTAACTGTATCATTCATTCTTTTGTTTTTTTAACACCCGAGTATACAAGTTTATCCCAACATTACTTGAAGGGTTTGTTCGACACGTGATTATGACGTTAAAAAAACGTTTTATGATTATATACCTACGTTGTTTTTAGCTAAGTGTGTCGTTGTGTATAGACTGTAGGATTAGAAAAAACTGAAAAACTAAATAAGCAAATACCTATAGATTGTAGATAATGTATTGTAATGAGTTTAAGAGTTTTTTTTTTTTATGGAATGATTAATGAATTCGTAGGTTTAGTAAAAACATAAATATAGATCGCTAGTCGAAATAATATAAACAAATGATTTTTACCAAAACGGCAAGTATTCAAATGAAAAGTTAGTACCCATTCATTACAGTAGACAAAAATGGTTAACAAAAGAAAAATAATAATTTTTCATTTTAAGGTCACAAATTATTTAGAATATAGTTCTAGCGTAGGTAGGTAGTATAAAATAAATGGTATTTGATAAGATACGTTTAAAATAAACAAAATTTTAAATACTACGTGAAAATAACTTGTAATTTATCTTGTATCCGTTCAGAGTCTTCTATAATAAATAACACGTAAATACTTATTTTTACATCACGTGAAAATGAGATTATTGGTTGTGAATGTGCTAGTGATTCACAAAATTAAATTGGGCTTTCATAAACGATTATACTTTCTTTATAATATCATAATATGTTGAAAGTATGAGATGAAAAAAAAAAAATTGGTTCTTGGTGCGTCATCTGAGTGTTAACTTGGCAACCGACACGACGATTAACCGTGATGTAATATAATATTATCGGTGATTTCAGTTGATAAAATCCAACAAAAGTGTCTCGAGATGACTAGGCGCCGTAGTTTAAGGTCATATTAAAATTATTATGGGACGGGTTGAGTGAGTGTACATCTCTAAGTAATATTGAATAACTGTGTTCTCCAACCTTTCAAAATACATACTTTTACTTATACATATTATTGACTGAGCCCTGAGGTATCAGCCACTGGGTCTAAGGACTTGAAATTTTGCCCAGATGATCTAATTACAACATAAGGGTGCATTAAGAAAGAATTTTTCAAAATTCTATCCCTAAGAGGATGAAAAAGGGGTTCAACATTTGACAAAGCAATCAGGGCATAGCCCGAACCGCTGGGTCTAGGGACTTGAAATTTTGCACATAGGCCCTTATACAACGTGTCGGAGCGCATTGAAAAAGGATTTTTCAAAATTTAACATCAAAAGGGATGAAAAAAAAATTTTTAAATTAACGGCAAATCATTCAATTGAACAATTATGTGATTTGAAATTTTTTCGCCGACAAAACGACTCTGAGTAAAAATAAAGTAAAAAAATAAACCTATTTAGCTTTTAAAATCTCCGAATTTTAATTTTAGCGTACTATACGTGGAGTTTAGTAAAATACGGTACAATAGTTTTGTTTTAGTTTAACTCTATTAATAATTCGTGACTCAAAGGTGGACCAAAAATTATTTTTCTAAGAAAAATTTAGAATGAGCACCTACAAAACGAACACAATCCTTTTACGTTGAAGAGCTTAAAAATAATTTTTGATACCCAATAAAAATACAAAATTGAACAAAATGTTAGAATCTTTGATTATAATATTTTGTGTACATACATTAGCCCACACTCAAAATATCTAGAAGTTAATTGCCACACGAAATAACTTTCAAGTCACCACTAAGTACTTTAAACGATAAAACCCGTAATGTAAATTTTATATAAAAAAAAAATCGTTTTCAAACACTTTTTCATGGTGTTTTAGTTCAATCTGAAACATACGTAATTCAATGCAGTTGTGTCCTAACATAAGTGGACGGGAGGTAAGTTGCCAAGTGGGTCAAAAACTAAATGGTTTATCATTTTAAAATGATCGTGTGACTCGAACGTTCAAAGAAAATGTTTCCCAATACCTGTAATATATTATTTTAAACAAACGTAGGGTTTTATTTTATTGGAGGTTATTACAAGTATGGGTATTATTAGGTAATACCTATATTTAATTATTATAGAAAAGATTTATATTGTCTTGGAAGATTTTTAATTTTCACATTAACATAGTATTATGAAACACGTTTCAATACAGTAGGTACTTACACATTAAGTTTTGAAGGTTTAGCGAAGATTATAACAATATATATGTATATATATGTATATATGACTCATCGAAAACGTTTTATCACATTACTTTTATTATTCGCCTCATGACACAAAAAAAATGTATGCTAAAGAAGCCCAATTCGCCTTAGGTCGCGTGGGCAGTTTGACGAAGCAGCGACTACGCTTAGGGTGGGTTATATATAGTTTGGAAGTTGTTGTTCAAACGAATTATTTAATATCTAAAAGAAATGACAAATAATTGCCTTGAAAAAAAAAAAGATTCTGAACGAGCTCAGTTGTCCAGGTACGTTCTGGACCATGGATCCGGGTACGTCCAAAAATCAAATTCAACAAAAAATATCCGTTTTATTAAACTATTTTTACTACCTGAAAAACGACTTTCCTTCCTTCCTTTTATTTTTGCTATGCAATACTACGTTTACTATGTTATGTATGTATAAAGTACTGTATGAAAAGATCGGACCAATAATCGCTTCTAAATCGGGTGTTTTAGTTCAAATTTGTGCGTTTTCGGATCAAAAATCGTTGCTAAATTTTCCAACTATTTTTTCGTTATAAAGCAAAGTGATCGCTCCTTCCATTGGAAAACACAAAAATAATCGAACTTGGGGAAGGTCAAAGTGTCGTCGTTTTTGGCAGATAATTAAAAAAAAATCAATTAAAAAAAGTTTAACATAAAATATGTTTGAAAATCAAGGACTAAAATATTTCAAACTCAAAAATCTCAAAATTTAAAATTTTTTCTTGTATTTAGGCCTATAACACAAAACGTAAGCGAAATTTCAAAAAGAAAAACCGGAACTAAAGAACAGCCGTATCACCTATCAAATGAGTTACAGACTTTAAAAGTTGGAGCATTTTTTCCTACCCGAAAAGAACAGAAAAAACCAATGCGTCGTGAATCTAAAATCGCCCGCCCAATATCGTGTTCACGACGACAAGCGCATTTTTACTTTCATCGCTCGACGCGACCGTTTTGTCCGTGGCGCTCTCTCCGAAAGAAAATAAATTCAAATCACAGAACTAATCGCGTCGTAACACAACGTTTATTGATCGATCGGTCTCGTCGTTCTGCCTATCCCGCAGTGTCCACGCGTTGGTTTACGAACGCGCGCGCGTGTTATATAATCCGCAAGTTTTTTTTTTTCTGTCCAAACACACATAAAGCAATATCGTTAATATAAATTACTATTTTAAAAGAAAGCGTACTGGCGAAAAACCAGTATTTCTCGTACGTATAGAATATAGTAACATTCGTACCTATACGGTTGTTGCGTCACAATAAAAACGCGCGTACGGCACAGAGGTGGCTGACGGAGAAAAGACACGCACAAACGAAATCGATACTTACGTCCGGAAAAAAACAAAAAATATTGCACAACGTTCAAAAGTCCGAGAGACGTTTTAATGTCATACGACGTAACGCGTTATAGGTATTTTTTTCAGCGGAATTCAACCGGCTCTCCAAACGCCGAAACGTATTTTTTAGATTCGACGAACGAGGAATTTTTTTTTTGTAATCCATCAACAACTTTCCGTACAGAAAGATTGCTCCACGATCATGCTACCTCTATCGAACGGTCTCCGGTGGTAGTTTTTTTCGTTGGATACGCACGCGTACACCAAAAACCAAAAAAATACCGAGTACTTTACGGTGAAAAAATTGAAATTTTCAGGTTCGTAATGACGTTTTCGGGTAGAAAGAGTGCTTCAATCGTTGAATAGCAGCAGATAAAAGTTGGGCTTGAAATTTTATTTTATTGGAAGCGTTTTTTAATACTACGATTATTTTATATGATTTACGTGGTCAAAAACTGCGAAATTGTTGAAATCGCCAAATCTGCCGTCAGAACGGCTATCATAAAATTATTCCACGTCGTTTTCGAACTTTTACGTATTAAATTAACCTAACACGTTATAAAAGATTGAAAACATTTTTGCCATGTATTTTTAAATTTTTAAGTAGTTAAAGTATATTTTATGTTAAATTTGGTTTTTACCAGAACGTGTACTAGATAATTGAGCTCGCTCAGAATCGTTTTTTCGAAGGCAAAAGCTCTTAGATATTAAATAACACGTTCGAACCACAACTTCCAGACCACTGACCCACCCAAAGCGTAGTCGCTACTCCGTCGAACCATCCCCCGTGCGACCTAGATTGATCTCGGCTTTTTATATCTATTTTTTGTTTACTTTTTTGCGCCAATTTTTCTCTATCGGACACCTTCTTCACTTTTTCACCGTCTGTAGACTGTTTAATAAGTATCCAAACTTCTCTGTGAATGGAACGGGTGTAATGACCAGAGAAAATAAATAACAATTAATGTATAGGCAATAACAATAAACGTATCGTATTTTTTTTTTTCTATCGAGAAAGAACATTTTATGTGTTTTACTATCTCCGTAAACAGTTCGTGATATGACTTTATACTTGTAGACGTCGTGTTTAATTATCCCAATTATATTGTAATGTTTAGTCTAATATTTTGATTACTTACGAAAAAGTAATGAAACGCGTGAAAGTGCCAAATATCTCTCTCTATAATCGTCTCTGTGGCGGCGCCTACCACTCGTTCAAATTAATTTTGTTTTTATCGCACTCGACAGCAGCAACCGGAGTTCTGACCGAAACAACCGGTCTTCGACGGGCTTGAAGCCCATCAATTTGTCATCCAATACGTACGCCGACGACACGGATTATTTTGTGTAAAAAAAAAAAATTTGATGATCACCAGCTATTACAGGTTCAATATTTTCAAAAATCCGGAAGCAAGACGGTATTTTTTTTTTTTTTTTAGAAATTCAAGTGAATATTTTATGATCAAAGGTAATGCGAAGTGTTAGATTTTCAACAATTCAATACCATGAACAACACCAAAACCGGTCGCGGAGACGCCTCGAGGAAAGCCGTTTCCCCGGGCAAGGCGATATACCACAAGATGAAGGTGCATTTAGTTTTAGTTACCCGACGCATTTAGTTGGTAATAATAATCGTACTTGACTTTGGTAATATTCGTATTTTTCGAATAAGTTGTACTCGAACTTTTTCGTCAAATTATATCATACTAATCAAAATGTGTTTTAATAATATCGGAATAAAAATCATTCTCACGGTGAGGTGTGTCCTGCACTGTGCAATAAGTAAACTTTCATTAAAGTTGTGACTTTTTTTTATTATTTAATTAAAATTGTTTCAATATTTTTATATATAACTTCAAAAGATTTAGGGATGGTATTTGAAGTAATTTTTAATTTTTTATCATTTTAAAAATTATCATCCAAAAAGAACATTTTGAAATGTTCAATAGAGGTTAAAGTTACTTGCAATACTTTTTTACACATCAATCCGGTGAAAGTAAAAATTAATATAATATAAAAAATAAATATAATAGTTTTTTCAAATTCGTAAATTTTTTCAGTTATATGTGAGATCTAAAAAATTATCGATGCAAAAATTATGATTGAAATCTTATCGAAAAATTCAGTTTTTCGGTTATTTTTAATTAAATAACAAATAGTACAAAATAAGGTTCTAATAACGTGAAAACGTATATTGAGAAAATAATTTTTGTAGTCTCTATTGTTGTGAAGAAAATCACACTTTATAATATTGTAACGTTCTATACTTTACGTATTACGCGTTTTTTGCAATAATGATTATGTGTAATTACAGGTATTATCTGTAAAATATAGCGCCACATTTTTCTACGGTATAAAATACACTATTTAGGTACAATGGATAACATTATATAGACTATAGCTACAGTTAAATTTTCCACAAGTCTAAAAACCAAAAATCGTGTCGGGAATTATGAATATAAAACCTACTCAGGTATACTAAAACGATTAAAGATAATAGTCGGTACATATTTTTACATTATAATGACGGTCCAATTTTAATTAAATAAACCTGCACTGATCGGCAATCGTTGTCGTAATTGAGCCCCCCCCCCAAAAGTTAAGAATTTCGACATTTTTAGATTTTGAGCGCGGCAAGGAACGTATTGTTTTTACAATGACGTTTTTTATTTTGCTGTCAACCACTTTTTGTATAGGCAAAATGTTCCGATATTCAAAATCAGTACGTCTAACGAAAAGACTATGGTGGTAATTTAGTTGAAGCATTTTTTGAAATTTTGCCCACTTTTTGATTTATACCCCAAAAACAACCAAAAAAAAATTGGGAGTTTCGGAGAATTTTACGGTGAAAAGTTTAGAATTTTAAGTATTTTGATGAAGTTATTTAAATTAATACTTTTTTGAAACGTGGATAAAACTTTCGGAGTTTTCTGATTACTTTTATTGTTTAATTTAGTTTTTACCAGGACGTATACTAGATAACTGAGCTCGCTCAGGATCGTTTTTTTAAAAGCATTCGTTTATCATTGCTTTCAGATATTAATAAATACGTTTGAATCTTAATTTCCAAACCAGTAAAATTATATAAAAATAATCAAACTACAATATTAAATGTTTTGTACAATGTGATAATATTTTTTTTTTACATTTATAGGATATGTATGGTACAAGAAAATGGAATGGAATTTTAGGCACAGGGAGGAAGTGCTCTTTTTCCCACACTTTCGCTACGCCCATGGTATCAAAATATAAAACGTATGTTAATAATATTAAAAAATTGTATTACAATTTCACATTTAGACCATAAAGGTATTTTATTGTACGTTTTTTCTACTTATTATCAATAATAATATTTAATGTTTCAGAGCTCGGATTGTAATTCTCCAAGAAAAAAAAATTAGATACTACTAATGTAGTTAACGAAATATGTATTTAATTTAAACAAATCATAATAATTGCCGTTCAGAGGACTCCAGCGGACTTAACATATTTACGTCGAACTAAAGTATTCATTCTGATCGTATATAAGTGGTGTTACTGTACAATAACGGTGCAATGATTCTAAAAGTTTTTAAAAACTAAAAAAAACGTTATTTTATTAAAAAAAAAAAAAAAAAACACGTTTAAAATTACTACTGCTTTTTAAATTCGTTCATTTAGCCCTAAAAATAAACTTTATCATCACCATACTTAATGTCGACACTGATAGATTGTATTTTGGTTAGAACTCGCACACTTTATTTTCTCTTCGATCGTTTTCAAATTCGCCAACATTATAATTGCTAATTATAAATTATATTTTTTGATTTTTTTTTTTTTTTCGTACAATACATTTTATTAAAACTGGAAAATTAGCATGCTCGTAAAGTGTGCTTTTCTATACTTGTTTTTATGACATATTGATTTTGCAGTTTAAACCAATAATTAATTCGAAAAAACATAAAAAAAAAAACAGAAGACGGGGAAAAAAGACGTGTTTCTTGTTGCGTTTAGTTTCAACCCAAATTCAATAATTTAAAGTGTCTATAAAATGGTTGTAAAAATCGTTTACTAATTTACTGATAGTTTATTTCCAATAGTTTTTTTTTTCTTTTATTTCTTTTTTTATTAATTGAAATGAATTCCATTTCCAATAGATTGATTATGGTAATCATGGTACAATACAAAAATAATAACAATAGAAACAGTACCTATAGTAAATCACGGTTCGATCTGACACAAAAACATACCGTACAATGTTCAATATCACGTAGTTTATCCATATAAAGAGAAAACAAAAAAAAAAGCAAAAACCGAATTCCCGTTATTTATGTTACCATAATAGATTTCCTAAGACACTATAGGTACAAAAACATCCAAAGTCCCGTTAAAAAAATAATTAATTTTGCCTGCTGACATTAAAATGTCGAATCGTAAAATTCCCCGTTCGTAATTTGCAACAGAATCGTTTCTACAAAACAATTTTTGAAGTTGGCAGCTGTTTTGTAATTTATTTTTAAGTTAAGCCAGCTTTACTTTTAAGCTCGTTAACCATATTTTTCCGTAATTTGTGAAACGATTTAAATTTGATTCGCGTAAAAAAATTTATCTTTACACTATACACGAGAGTGAGGAACTCTATAGATAACGCATTGATAGCGAAAACATGATAAAACTAATTTGTACTTTGATTAAATATTGTATTTGCGTTATTTTTTAAGGATGTCCTGATGAAAATCCAAGCCTTGTTCATCAGGCATAGGGAGGTAAACATGGTCGATAAAGTAAATGATTTTTTTTTTTTTTTTCCGGCCTTTAAGATAATCCAGTACCACAAATATTCCTTCATCTCTCTCTTTGTCTTCTGCTACCTACCATCAGTTCGTTCTCGGGCCTGCCGCTTTAACGTCTTTTTTTGTACAATATTCCCATCTATTTGGAGTGGTCTGCCTGGTGGTCTCTTTCCTAACAACTCCTCCTCAATTACTGTTTATATCAAAGAAATATTAAAATTTACAGATCTAGACTTTATCCACCTCCGAAATAGCATTTGTTAGCCAGTCTTCTCGATTACTATATTCCGACTCTAATTCAATGTCTTGAGCCGAGAGGACGCCTATACGTAAATGGTTAGAAGAAAACATGGTCTTTTTTTTTTGTACCGTTAATCACCGATTAATGGCCTATTACGGTCGTCTTTCAAGCGCTGTTTCGAACTGTTTTTCTTTCTTCCCTAACCTAACCGTATCGCGTAGTCGGTACGAATAAAAAAAAAGATAAAAATCGGGGCTCGCGCGTGGGCTGATACATGCAGTACGGTCAAAACAAATTTTGCAGTCGTCACTGCGTGCGACTATAAAGGCGTTGTTGTAACATACATTATAATCGTTTGTTATGAAAAAAAAATTAAAAAAATATTACCACTACTTATGGAGCAGTATGAATTCGTCGAAAAGCGTCGCGAGAGAGCGACTGCAGCACCGCGACTCCGGTGCGGACGGTCAGGAGTTTCGGAGGGGAAAGGAGAAATTAAATTACGAAAGATAATATTATTATAAACGTGTCGCGTTTTCGTTTCGGCATAAATTATTACGCTGCGCGAGCTCGTCCGCGTACTGTTAATGCTCGTTCGTATACCGTCTCTAAAATGGGTTTTGGTCATTGGTCAACCGGTCGTATATAGTAGGTATCTATAGATACGTCCTGGTAAAAAAAAATTTAACGATCGAAATGGTCCGAAAATTCGGAAAAACGTATCCACGTACGAAGGGCATTTATTTAAACAACGTGCGAGAATTTTAAACCGGTCGGATCATTGTTTGAGGAGTCAGTACGATTTCGGTATCAACGGCGCTTAATTTTACTGTTACAAATCAAATTACACAGTTTTCCATCACTTTCTTTGTACGAGTTCTGAATCTACTGGGTAGATCATTTTGGAATTTCTTTTATCGGTTAGCGAAATTCGTTTTACACAACATACGTTGTAATTCAAATTTATAAACTAAATATTTGTGCGAGTTACGAATTTTTTTCTAAAAATAAATTAAAGGTATACTTGTTGTCAACCTTGTGTTTTAGTTGTAAAAACTTTTTGTCAAAAATATAATTTTTATCGAATTAAAACCACAAAAAAAAAAAAAAAATGGAATTTTTCAAAAATTCTTGAAACTTGGACCATATCTGTTGACCAACATTGAATGGGATAACACCAGAATGATGTATGAACGTGGATCGATAGAAAAAAAGTGTTTCGTTAAAACTTGAAAATAAAGGTTTTTATTTGGATATTAAGAACTTGTGGTTTATTTATGTTTACCCGAAAACGGTATAGCTAGTTACGCTGAAAAAACACTAGTATAGGCTAGAGAAGGCTCTTATTATAATAAGGGTTTAATTTAATAAGGACCGTCTTATCAACGTCTAAAACTAAGGCAGTGTTTACTATGATAAAGTTTTTCTGCATTGTGAAATCAAAGTAATGGAAAGGTTTTTTCAACAAAGAGAGTGAACAACACTAGTATTCGATACAGGCCAACTTGAACAGTTTTTTATTTGTTTTCCAAAAATCATAGTGTAAATTTATATTGACTTTGCTCAGGAGTTTGTCACGTCTTAGGGCGGGGTAACCGGTTTGAAAGTGAAGTTTTATCTTTGGTGTTAATTTAGTATGCAACAGATTCAAATTTTGAAACTTTTACAACGGTTATACTTAATTCGTTAAAATTACAGTTATTATGAACAGTTTTTGTAAGAGTTATCGCCAAAAGAAGAACTAAAATGAAAAAAAGAAATTAACGATGAACAAGAGATAAACGATTACCTACGAAAAGTTGTTTTAATAGAATTAAGAAAATATGTTATGATGTGTTTGTGAAAGTTTTAAGTGCGAACATTACATATTTTACTATACAAAATCTACAAAATAAGAAAACGTTTAAAGTTTTAAAAAAAAAAATGGTAATACATCAAAAATTTTATGACGTTTAATACATTTTAAAATTTTTAGAAAGAATTATGACCAAAAACACTTAATGAAAAAAAAACTATTTGAAGTTTCTCAACCAAAATCTTGATATTCAATTTTAAAATTGTTCAAACATGTAAATATTATGTTGTTTAGATTGCGTTTAAGTTTCAAGACTCCAAGATAAATAAACGTTAAACGTTTGTAACAAAACAACCGCAAATATTAAAGAATTCCCAAATTTTAAAGTTCTGTAAATCACACAAAAACGGCCTAAATCGGTTCCAACTTTGTTTCAATGTTACCCAATTTTACCCGATATACAACTTTGAAATAATGTTTCAAACAACGTGTCATCTCTGCAGGTTTAGTGCCGCGATCTTTTGAGTTATGGTACCTGCGAACCGGAGTAGTATATACACATAACGAGAAAATTAGTACTCTTAAAAATTGATTTTTTTTAAAGACTTATTTTAAACAATGAGAAAAGAACGAGTTTAAAATCGAGTTTAACGCAGATGTATAATGTGATTGTGCTCTATCGCCTATAAAAAGCGTTCGATCGCGTTCATCCGACGAGACGGAAAAACTTCTCCCGCAAGTAGCTGTTGTCGTCGGTTGTTTTGATCATCAAAAAAGTTTTCGCGATCGAATGTTCCCCGTGAAACGATATCGTCCAAAAACGATATCATCATTTACAATTTTATTTCGTGTAATCCAAAAACGTTCTGGAGGAGTCCTCCTATTCAGGTGTATATCTATTTCCGTTTACAGTGTTGTATACCTCGTGCGTTTCTGTTTTATATTATTCAACGTTTTTTCCCCGTACACCACCCTCCGCAATCGTCTCGGTGTGTACACATTACGTTTGTATAAGTAAACATCGTTCACGTCGTCGTCGATTTCGTTTGTCGCAGACGGTAAAAACGCGGTTACGTGAACGACAACTTCTCTGCGAATCGGACATAATTCCAACGATTCCGTGTATATAGTAGTAATAATAATAATCATCACGATCACGGAGCGAACGGTACCGGGGTGACGTAAGCCAAAAATACATAAATCACGTCACCGCGCCATTTGTGTTTACAGTTACAACGATTGTACCTCTGGTTTATTTTTTGTACCCATCGTTTTTACGGTGTAAATAAATACACATAAATAACCCCGAAAATTCGTCGTTAATGGACCTCGTGTGTACTAAGACCGGACGAGCCGTCGGGCCCGTTATTATCCGATTTTCAGTCTGAACACGTCGCGTTTTAAAAATCGAAGCGGTCGACGCGTTTTTACAGCTACGTCGTTTAAACGTCGAACATTAATAATACGGCTGCTGCGGGGTTCCGGAAAAATTGCGATTTCAAACTATGAAATATTCAAAAACGGTACGCCCAAGTACCACTGAAAAGAAAACGAATCCATTAGGGGTCCGATCAAACGAAAATGATTTCTGGTCAAACTTGATCCGACGAGGCACTACTAAATGTCACGTAACTAATGAAGCAGCCAGTAATGAGCGTTAACAACGACTTATTATTACATAAAATATGATTTTTCAACGAGCGTTATGTTAGAATAATATCAAACAAATACTGGTTTTTTTTTGTTTTAGTACTTTTTAGAATCCTACACAAAATTTCCGGCTACGTCGCGCATATCGTTGAAGGTTCTAAACTCGCGCTAAAAAACGGTTCTGGACGAACGACAAGCGAAAAATACTTATGTCTTATTTTTTACAGACATTTTCTATTTATTTAATATTGTATATACTGGTCATTTCATAAAACGACGAATAAAAAATTGGCAACGTGTAAAATAGAAAAATTTCTTCTACTAGAAAGTTTAAATTTAATATTACATGATTCGTACGAAAGAAACAACAAATTAATGAATTCGATAGTTCAAAGTTAAATAAATCGTAAAAAAAAAAAAACACTATCGTTAGAAACAGCTGGTTAACAAGGAATTGTAAAATGTATTTTTACAAAAGTTCAAATTATAAGATTGTAATATTTTGATGTACAATGCATTTTATTTTTAAACACTTACCAAGTATTTTACAAAGCTAAAAACCATTATTTGAACAGGTTTTGTTTTAAATTTTTTTTTTTTTTTGAATTTCGATGGAACACAGCCGTGCGGACGACCGACGATGGTTTCGTAGAAAAGTGAACGAAAAAAAAAAAAAAAAAAATGATAATTATTAGAATAGGTAATTATAAAAATCGAAAAATTTGCAAACAACAAATCTAAAATGACCCGTGTCCAGATCGGTGTGATTGACCGTGACGTTATTTCGTTCATTCCGCCGTTGTCTCGTCGCCTAATTTTCCGCGCGCCCTCCGCGATCGGACTATAATAATTCTATGTAAACGCGAAGGTCACCAGACGCATTGCTCAAATCCGTTTTAACAAAATTTGACAGCTATGTAACTACACGGTGGTTTAAATAGGTTTTGGAGGAACAAAGTGTGAGTGCTTGGAAAGTTTCTTACGCAAAGGAATTAGTTTACGATCGTTTTGTTAAAAACGAACTATTGCCAATCTCGTTCCGATCTTGAAAAAAAAGTCGAAATCACTTCTATACTTAGCTCAAAAATTTTCGAAATCTCTTAAGACTTAGATAAAACCTGTGTTTTATCCATTTCAATGTCGTTAAGCAAGTTCCATTCACTATTTTGAAAGGCTTCGCCAATAACTAAATCGATTATGTCAAAAAACACGTTAGCAGTAATTTCTAACGTTTTTCTTTAAATTTCACTTGGTTTTTCGATTGTAACATTTTCAAATTTAAACATCACTGTAAAAACAATACGTTTTTTGTTGCGCTCAGAATCAAAGAAGAAAACGCGTTCAAAGGAACATTTTACGTTCCTCAGAAAAAAACTGTACACTGTTTTGAGATAAATTTTTATATATTTTGGATTCAACAAACTTTGACTCAACAGAATCTATGATGTTCCAAACATATGATGGCCATATAATAGGGTAGGATATAGGACTTATTAAGATAAGTTTAACAATTTTTTTTTTTTTATTGCTTTTACGTGTTTAGACAACCATGACAACAGAAAGAAACAGAATATGGAAGATGACAACATAGTTGTCGAAATACGTGTACGCAAATAAAAAGTCTATTATTTTGTAGTTCGGGAATTTTATTTTAAATAATAGTACCTAATTTACATTTGAAAAATAATGAGTTTTTAATAACCGCACGGAAAAATCAAGTAAAATAGTTTGGAAATAATTAAGATTTCGATAACACTGTATTACGTTTTTTTATCACTAATATCAAAAGTCGTTTTTTAACATAATAATATGCCCATGCAGGCAGAAACGATTCAGTCAAGTGATATATTCAAGAATAAACGATGTTAAATCTCAAAGAGATGTAACGAACATTTAATATTTTTGTTACTTTTAAAACTACTAATATCTTTGTTATCTAAACGATACGCAATAAAATTTTGGGTTTCGAATGCCACGTTCTTCTTTGACCATTATAAAAATAAATAAATAAAAAAACAAATCATCACGTGAGAAAAACGCCAAACTGGTTTGTTTCCTTAATATAATTTTATTGATTTTTAATCTTATAAATGGCGTTAATTATAATACGATATGGACTGGTATTTATAGCGGTTTGGACACGTGAAAGCAGTTTTGTTTCGAAACTAAGAGCAGCCAAAATATACCAGACAGCTATGTCTTCGATCATCTTAATGTTTATTTCTGAAAGTTACTTATCAAAATTTTGTCTTTGGTCCACATACCTATATTTTTCGTCGTTGAATCGAAATTTGCGTTTCAGTTGAACATTTTGCACAAAGTAAATATCGTTGAAATATTTTGTTCGTTTATCCTTTTATTATATATTATCCTTTCACAATATTCGATGAATATTACTTTGTAAGATAACATTGTGTCAATTAATATCTTTGTATAATATAGTGTCGAATTCGGTTCGTTAAAACTGGTGAAAGAAATCCGTCACAGTATGTTATGTCAAAAACATTGCGTGTTGATGGATTTTAAATGTATTAAATAAATAATTAAAAACTGTATTCGAAAAAAGCTTAAAAGATTTGTCGGAGAAATAGAACACGTGGCAACGATCGCAACGTTTTTGGAAACGTTATAATTGCTCAGTATTTGCAAGTGTTAAACACGTGACGGACTGGCCTATGAATTCGTGTAAGGTTTTCCACAAAAAAACAACAACACCAAAAAAAAATATCTAATAATATTCATTACGTTTGCACACATTTCGGAGTAGTTAAATTACTTTTTGAAAAACAAAACGATAACAATTTAAACCTATGGTAAACAAAAAACGTAGTACTAATATATTATTTCCAAAATCGTGTAGTAAAATGTATGGTTTTACGAAATGGTCTTCTTCTTCTTCTTCGGTTTTCTAAAGGCCATTGAGGCCCATTACCGCAACACAAACTTCCTTCCATCTGTCTCTGTCCTGTGCTATTGTTTCTCCATCTCGTATTCCAATTTCTGCTAAATTCTTCTCCACTTTGTCAATCCACCTTTGTTTCGGTCTACCAAGTGGTCTTTTTCCCTGAGGTTTCCATTTTAAAACCTCTTTCATAAGTCCATTCGTCCTCCATACATGACCGGCCCATGCCATTCTCCTATTTTTTAATACTGCTACTATGTCTGGCTCTTTATATAACTGTTGTATTTCTATATTATTTCTTTTCTCATATTGCTGTGTCATGTTATTGATTTTTGGCCCGAATATTCTTCTTAATATTCTTCTTTCGAGTATTACTAATTTTTCTTCGTCTCCTTTAGTCGTTGGCCATGTTTCACACGCGTATAATAGTACTGGTCTGATAATTACCTTGTATATTGTAATTTTTGATTTGAGTGATACCTGTTTTGATTTTAGTATACTCGTTACTCCATAATAGCATCTATTTGCTGCAGTTAGTCTTATTTTAATTTCATCGTGATTATTATTTTTGCTATTTATTGTAACACCCAGATATTTAAAATTTTGCACTCTTTCAAATTTATAATTCTCAACTTCTAAATTTTCCTCGTGATTTTCTCGCCTAGATATTACCATATATTTGGTTTTTCCTTCGTTTATTTGTAATCCAATGTCTTTGCTGTTTATTATTAGTTCCTTGGTTCCTGCTTTGACTTCTCGACTGTCTGATCCCAATATAATAATATCATCTGCGTACGCTAGTACTCCGCATTGTCTTCTGTTCTCTCCCAAGTTTACTCCCCCATATTTTTTGTGAGTTTTTCTAACTACCATTTCTAATGCTATATTAAAGAGTATTGGGGATAGGGCATCTCCCTGTCGAAGTCCAGTCTTAACTTCAAATTCATCCGATATATGTTGATTGAATCTGACTTTACATCTAGTATTATTCATACATAATTTTATCATTTTCACTATCTTAGCTGGTATCCCAAAGGTTATAAGTGTGTCCCATAGTACTTCTCTATTAATTGAATCATAAGCCTGTTTATAGTCAATAAATAGTAGATGTAGATCATTGTCGAATTCATAATGTTTCTCAACTAGTTGTTTTAATGTGAAAATGTGATCTATGGTTGATTTACCACTCATAAAACCACATTGGTAGTCACCAATGATATCTTTTATGTAAGGTTTTATTCTGTTTAGTATGAGACCTGACAATACTTTGTATATTGTATTTAGTAACGATATTCCTCGGTAATTTTGATAGCTTGACCGGTCCCCCTTTTTATAAATTGGACAGATTATTGCTAGTTGCCATTCCTTTGGTATTTCTTCTTTATGCCATACATCTCTGATTAATTTCCCTACTTCACTTATTAATTCCTCACCACCATACTTTAAGAGTTCTGCAGCTAAGCCATCTTCACCTGGCGATTTATTGTTTTTAAGTGTGTTTATGGTCATTCTAACTTCGTCGTCCGTTGGCTCTATGTCTTCAGGTTCTGCTGTATAGAACTCAATTTGCGTATGGTTTTGGTGCGTTTGTGGGTTGAGTAGTTCCTCGAACACTTTCCCAAATTGTTTTGCAATTTCTTCTCCTTCTGTTACAAGTTCTCCATTTTTTTCTTTCATTATCTCTGTTCTTCATTTTTACGAAATGGTCATAATCGCGAAAATTCAAAAATTTGAACGCTTTGACTGACTGTTGATTATAAAATCAAAATTTTAATTTTTATTACGTTAGTCGTTTTCTTCTCGTTTGATTCATTCCGGAAGAAAACTTTGAAGCCTTTTCGCACTATAAATTCAGTGTTTTTTTTTTTGTCTTTATGATTACATGTAATATTTAAAACATAAACACAATTTCCAAACAAACTGTCAAATCAAGTAGGTACCACCAACAAATCGTTTAAAACGCTTTATCTTTTGACGGATTATGACAAAAGTTCGTAGGAATAATTCTTTTCCAAAAAAAAAAAAAACAAATTTAGTAGTTTTCTCACTGCGCTCGGTCACGATGTGAATATCGACGCTAGCTCACGAAACCGGACTGTGTCGAGTCGTCTAGAAAGTATAACGAACAATTGTTATTATTATATACTTAGGTACGTACAGTTGTAACAAACCGATACGGAATAACAACACGGTCACAAACACGCACACATAATTGTTTATGTAACACTCACGATCATATTATTTTTATACATTTATTATGTACGACAATTTCTTCGTAAGAGACGTGTAATAGTGGTCGGACGTGACGTTTGGGTAAGTTATAACTAGAATATTAGTAAGTCAAAACTAGAATCCGATTCGAAATGAATTAACACATTTTTTTTTAGTATATTGCATAATATAATATTGCAACTTAGTGCGAGTAAAAAGCGTCGACGCAAAACAAAGAAAAAAGTTCATGTTGCATGTTTTAAGAAAAACGGCAAATTTGACAATTTTGCGTATTTTTACACGGGAAAAATGACAAAAAAAAAAAATAAATAAATTTTT
This sequence comes from Hormaphis cornu, assembly GCA_017140985.1. Lineage (NCBI taxonomy): Eukaryota > Metazoa > Arthropoda > Insecta > Hemiptera > Hormaphididae > Hormaphis > Hormaphis cornu. Next base: position 15,181,596 of record CM029361.1, read on the forward strand.
TACTGATTCACGGTTTACGATTTTTTTGTTTTTTTTTTTTTCAAAATCAAAACATTTGTGTTTTATTAATGAATCTTCTAACCCGTTAAAATATATGTTTTTAAATATTGAAGTTGAATTTTGAAGTTGGTGTCTCATTGGTAGCCAGTAATTGAATAAAAAAAGAGTAGATATTGGTACACATTGGACTTAAGAACTATTTTTATGTTTTTTTTTTTTACAATAAGAAAATTTTTTTTCTTCGTATATTTGCATATTTTGCCAAAAACAGCATATTTTTTTAACAATTTCGAGAGCATATCAAGTAAATGAATATACTAAACGTTTTTAGTGCATAAATGCACGTTATTTTGAGTTTTTTAAGTGCATACAATTCCGGACTGTAGTTATAACCGTTTCTCCGTGTTTCAGGGAAACGGTAAAAAAATTTAAACTGTTTTTGTTGCATGCGTGACTTGTGAAGAGTTGTGTTGTTCTTCAGACGATTCCTGGACCTCGATTTTATTTTTCCGTTTATCACGCTCCAGTCCTAGGAAATTTAGACGTTTCCTTTGTAAAACGTACGGATTGAGATATTACGATGCGGTGAATATTCTGAACACTGATATTTGTCGTGAAGTCTACTTAAAAACGATTTTCCACATATTTCACTCATGACAAAAATATCAAATGTCGGAAACTCGTTTTCAAGTAAACTTCATAGCGAACTGAAATCAGTGTTCAGAATCTTTATCGCATCGCATCATTAGATCAATTTGTACGTTTGGCAAGGGAAACGACTAAATTCTTATGATTTGTTGATATGATGGATAGAAAAATCAAATCGTGGTCCACATAATAGTTTAGTTATTTAATGTCTTTGAAATTAATCTTCTATGAGATAATAAAAAAATACTGAACAACAAGAAATGCGCGTATGATACTGTAGAAAATTGCAAATTTTTTTTTTATTTTATCGCCTACCAATGTTGTTCGAGATTAAAATAGTAAAATGCGTTAACGAATTTGGCAGTTCTTGGATAATCTCATTGATATCAGTTTAATTTTTCAAATGCAATTAGAATTTTGTTAATAGCTTGATAGTGATATAAACCTTTGTTCGTATCACTATGCATGACAACATTGGTGTTATAAAACCGATTGTATTTTTATATTATAAAAGAATAATGACATTTTAATGTACACATAGTCGAATAGGTACAAAAGTTTTGATTGAAATACGATCGATTTAATGTTGCTACTTACCCCATTGCATTGAAACATGCTACATTTTATTTAAAAAAATTCAAGCCAGGACAGATGAAATACCAGAAATATTATGATACTTGTTTTTCGATTTTTAAGTATACGATCATAATGAAACTTCTCGTCATTACACATTTCCAAACTCAACGCGATAATTTATCGTCGAAAATCAGGTTTGTCGAAGGTTATACATTTGTAAGTCGGGTTCGTCAAATGTTCTAAAACTTTACTATACACGTGTATAACGAAAAAAAATAATAAATAGTCGGTCATTATATCGTAATCATTCGTTTTAAAAAATGCGACAAAATAAAAATGCAAAATTGTTCAGCTTAAACACGCGGGAATGGCTGTATACCAGAATAGGTCAACTGAGAAGCGCGTCAAAAACATAATGTTATGCGAGCTAGTTTTCAATAAATCAGCAGGAGAGTACCTTTAGGTCGTACTGATTAAAAAATGTTATGGATTTTGCGTAAAATTCTGCAGTTTTAATTATAAATAACGTTTAACGTTTTACATTTTTATAAAGCTGTACGTCCGTAAATGCTTGCGGATGATATTTTTTTTTTTTTTAATTATTTCTCATTAGAACGAGAAACTAAAATACAAAATAATAATATGGCTCGTGAAAATAACGTTAAATTCCTAGTAATACATAACAGATTTTACACTAATCTTGAATCTTTCAAGTGACGAGCAATCGTACGAACGGAAAAATATAAGACACATGTACCGAAGAGTGATTGAATTTCGGTATTATCTGCGTTGTATCTAAATTACAAAAAAAAAAAAAACAAAATAATTACGCGCGCTCGTGGTTTCAGTACTGCGAACACGAAGAAAGGAAGGCGGTCGTTTGACTGCGTCTAACTGTGCATGTTATACCGACTGGGTACAGTTAGATAGAGTAAGTTATTATATTATTAAACATGAGAAAGAATTTTTTTTTTTCTCCATATGATTGTTATCGGAGAGAATCGTCTAGCGAGAACTCACTTTTTACTTTTCTTTCTAAAAAACCGTAAATACTGTACAGGTAAGTACAGGAACGGTAAATGTACATTCGAGCACGGATAATAATTTGGACGGTAATAGGCGATATCAAAAATCGAAATCTTACGTCACGAAGGTATATTAACGTCATAACAGAATTTCGTTAGTAAAGTAAAAAAAAAAAATTATTATAAATTACAATGTTCATATTTAAAAAGAAAAATCTCATCGAAATCATTTCGATTTCTGCAGGCGTTTGTTATAAAAAGAGTGAATTTGAAAGAATAGATTCGATAGCGTAAGTTACATATTATAGGCGATTTTGTTTGTGGTACTTAGGGTGTCAGAGCAGTTTTTGAAAACATATTTTATTTAAGGAATAAAAAAATATATAACGAATATTCACCACATAAATACAATCGATTTGAAGATATTATCCGTTTGACAAACATAGCTTAACTGTTTTGAAAAATTATAACATAGGTACTAAAATCAAAAAAGTTTGAATATTTTGAAAATTTGGCAAATTTCTTCAAGTTATTTGAAAACTATTTGGTAAAATTTTATGGACGTTATTTTCTTATAAGTTTTAAAGTGGGTTAGATCGTTGACTCTGGTATTAACATTACAGAATAGGGAACCTGCATTCCACATGTTTGGCTAGATTAATATATTATTGTTTTTGCCATTGTACGTTTTATAGACCGACAATTTTTGACCAGTTACAGTTTGTTAATTATTAGTCCAACTCAAAACCTTAAGCCAAATTTTATAATTTATAAATATTAATTGTATGCATAAGTGATGACTTTGTGTATTTTTTGTTTTTGTAAATGCCATCTTTTTGAAAAAAGCGTGAGGTTTTTGATCTAGGTGTAAATAACCAACAGAAAAGCAAAAAAAATACTTTGTCGTTGATTGTTTTTTTTATAAATTAAATAGAACTGTCTTATCCGCCTTTTTCACGCTGTTGAAAATTCAAGAATTTTATCAAAAATAATACTATAAAATATATTTCTAGTCACAAAATATTCCATGTACCATAATTCAATAATTGTATATTATATTGAGAATAGCAAAGAAGATTTTGAACGTTGTAAAAAATCGATTAAATCATTATATACAACTAAAATGTCAGTGAAATTATTATTCATATTATTTTTTTTCGTGGTCGCCCTTGTTCCCAATCATTTATTAGTTATTTATTCATCATTATAAACCAATCATCATTCTATTATATTATTATTATTTTAATGAAATTGTCAACAAATAAAATAAAATAGAAATCAACCGATTTCAAGCCTGTTAATTTTATCATTTGCACATAATTTTAAGAATTACATTTTAAAACATCAACGCAATATTACTAATTTCACTCGATACCAGCAAAATGTTTAGAAAATATTTTTTAAAATCAATGGGTGATGTACGTGGGAATATTCACAAATACTTCAAAATCAGTCACACGTAACAAGGTAATCATGTTAAAACGGAAGACGTTTTCAAATGTTTACTTTTTAGTTAGGCTTAATGGTTATTTAATTCAAACTAATGAGACGTTTTTACTTTGTACCATGTTAGCTCAGAACGTTTAAAATAGTTGAACATTTTAGAATCTGAATTAAAATTGCAAGTCGTATAGGTACGTTTTTTTCTCAAAAATATTTACAATTATGACGAGTATGAGATATTTATAGAGATTCGTCTCGGTGTCGATGATTTAACTTGAGGCTTGTATAACAAAAGTGATAGTAATTCAAAACCGTAACAATGACGTACAAATTATGTCTTAATCCGCCATCCGAAAGGTTAGCCGGTGAATATAATACAGTTTTTGTTTTCAAGTCAGTAAACGTTATGCATACGATTCGGATCGGATGTTCTTCTCAGTAGACACATTGAATTACTTAATTTTCAAACGGTTCACGCTTTCTTATTTTGTATTATTTATTCAATCCTTCTAGATATTTTTCACGTAGACGCGATTATTCAGTGCTCGTGCCGACATTTAAATTAAATAAAATTAATATTCGTAAAAACGATCTTTTGTTTTGGATGGACATGGAATAGCGTGGAATCTCGATAGATCAGAGCGTATGAGAATAGTAAACACGAATATATCCAGATTTGTCGTGAAACTACAATGGACATGTAAAATTTCCAATTTTTAAATTTATGATTATATAGCGTTAAGGCTTTGTAGGTACGACATAAATCAAAAATGGTTGTGTTGATTTCCAAATCAACACAAGTTGTGTAATTAATTATTAATTTAAAATAAAACTTCTATATTTGAAAGCAATGATAAATCATTGCATTTGTAAAAACGACTCTGAGCGAGCTCAGTTGTTTTGTATATTTACGCCTTTTTAATATCTGAAAGAAATGATAAATCACCGCCTTAATAAAAAACGACTCTGAGCGAGCTCAGTTGTCTAGTATACGTCCTGGTAAATTTTTTGAGAATTTCAAAACTCTATACTTGGCTCAATAATGTTTAAAATCGCTTGAAACTTTTATCGAACCGGCGCCTCACCCATTAAAATGTTATGCAAAAGTTTCAGCTTGTTCTGATCATTATTTTAGACGGTACGGTCCAAAAAACTGAATACGCCGGATTTGGCGATTTCGTCATTTTAGCCTTCTTTTTGGGCACCTACACAAAATAATCAAAATATCGAAACGCGTTTCAAATAAAATTTTATAAATCCGAAATCCCAACCGTGTACGGTATTCTCGGAGCACTCCTCCTTTACGAAAAGTTGTTGACAGAAAAAAAAAAAATATCGTTGTAAAAACGATCATATTGTTTGCTGCGCTCAAAATCTTAAAACGTCGCTGTAAAAACGATCATATCGCGTTCTGAGCGTAGCGAAGAACCTAAAACACCGCAGTATCGCACGGCGGCGGTGGTTCGCATCGTCTCGGAAAAAGATCGAACTCATTTTACGTTATCCCGCGGCTCGGAAAGTAGAGAAAATCGCGCGATCGCTCGCGTGACCGACCGACGGCGTTGCTGCATCGTTCGGACGGATCGTGCTACGCATAAATAATATTATTTGCTCGCATATTATTGCGTGCTATCAAAAAGCGATTAAAAACGTTTTTTCGGTCTTAACACCGTTGTCGTTCGTTTTTGTCATTATGTATATGCAGTCGGCACGGAAATAAATAGTGTATAAAATAAAATAATAATAATAATATACTGCCCAATCGTTTTGCGAAAACACGTGGGCGCCGCGACTTTCTACTGCCGCCAACGAACGGTCCGACCTCTCTACACGAACGGCAAAATATTATGATGTATTATCATGATGATGATGATAATAATATTATGTTTCGTTTTATTATATTATCATCGTGTACTTTCGTTATCGGTGCGGGACACGGCGGAAGAGACACGGCGGTGCTTTTGTCGAGCAAAAAACACGAATCAACCATAATATTACGTAGGTATTGGAACGTTCAAGAAAATATCGGTTCGTTTCAGTGGGTCGTCGAGAGAAAACGGTCTACGGATGTGTTGGAGACGACAAACCGAGTTAGTCCTTTGCTACATTGATGTTAGGTTTTTTTTAAAACGGTACTCTTTTTGGTTCAAGTTTTCTTACGATTTTTTTTGTTTTGAGCAATCCAATATTGAAACCGATACAGTGTATTTACAAAAGCGCTTACACGAAATTTCCACGCGTAACGTAGAAACAAAGACGTAAAGAAATTATTCGAGTCTGTCAATTATCAGCTATTGCTGCGCAGTCATAATCGTATATTGTTATGATCTACATTTTATTTTCACTTTTGGTATTACGCGTTATGCTCCGGTACACGGTTAAAAATATTTGTTCAAATAGTCTTCTCTGCACGATGTTATTATTTGTATTAATTTTTAACACATTTTTTCAACACGTTTTTAATAGGTAGATACTATACAGAGTATAAAGTTGGCGATGACTAGAGGTCATATTCTCATAAAATCTTAGTTAAAATACGTTTTATGTTGATAAAAAAAAAACGGGAAGTATATTCTTTTGAAATACAAGAAATATGAAATTGTAAGTCCTTAAAAACGCAAAATGTTCTATCAATGTTGTAAAAAAAAAAAAAATGTCACACGAATTATAAATGTAGAATGTAAATAGAAGAACCAAGTATCAAGTATATTGGACTTATGCACCCGTTTCGAATAAAAAACACTATTCGCTTGATTTAATCGAATTTTACCGTTATCGGAAATCATTAAGTTCAAACGTCTTACAAACCTCGACAGCGTGTCCTTAAACTAAATATGAAACTCAGATATTTATTTTTCCGGTTTTATTTAATAAAACATGCAATTTTTTTAAAGATTTGAGACTTAACCGCGAGCTTCACAAAATAGTTTCCAATCGTAAGTATTTATAAAATATCAGTCACGCTGATAAAATAAACGTTTTGTTCGTTTAGTTTTTACTCTTCTAAAAAGCATGTTTCTATTCACCTACTTTGATAATATAATATTATCTTTAATTTACTTAATTGTTATACGCTAATGTCTATTACGTTTGTTTTTTAATTATTTAACGTTTATAACAAATTCTAAATTCTAATTGATGTAATAAAACTATTTTACGTAAGAACGTGTACGTCCGTTATATGTGCAGTTTAATGCGTTAAAGATACTCGTCTTTAAACAAAATTTTAATTACAACAAAACATGAATAATCTTAATAAATTCACAAAAATATCTTTTATACTGTTAGCAATTTGGCAATGTCCTGAAAAGCTATATCTTCAGTTGTAATTCAATGTGAAAATTTTACGTTATAAAAATATGTCTCATTCGTAAACTGATTAAAATCTTGTTTTCAAAAGCTACTGTTATGTCTGCAGCTTTCTACAATTAAATGAAATAAACACGAATGTGTTACACGGACCAGAGTGGTCTGGCCAAACCAGTGACTTACTTAAACTAGTTGACAAAGTTTTTTTGTGTAATTCGGGAAAATATTAAAAATTTACATTCTGTTTGAACTCGATATAACCGGATATCAATGTGAAATGTAGTTTTTTGTGTTACGGTTTTAATTTGAAAACTTGAATGTTTTGTAGTCCAAAAGACTATATATCCGTACAATAATTATTGAAAAAAAAAATTGGTTTGAAAATAATCATGCATGAACTCAACTGCAATGTTCACTTATTTTCTAAAAGTATTTGTTTTGGTAAGGAAAAACATTTATTGACTATAATAGAAGATAGAAAAATCGTGTTGGCTTAGTTAAAATAATCAAGGGTATCTAGGTTTAAAAATAATTGTACTTGTGAAATTTAAAAAAAAATTGTCTTATATGTTTTTCTTAATAAAAACAGTTAATAGAAAAAACTTGTATTTGTATATGTAAAAACCAAAAAAAGTACTAATAATTAATAATGTAATTTTTAATTTTATAGAATCAAAAAAATCTGAAAACCTGTAACCTGCTTGGTTAAAAGATACCTTAGAATATATTTTGGTAGAATATGTGGAATAAAAATTTAAAAAAAAAAATAGGTAGGTAGTAATGATTGTTTAACTTTTACATACTAATACTAAATTCTGAGTAGCAAAAATTATATTTTTTTTTTCTGTTATATCATTGCACTAATAAATTTGGAAAGTTGACGCGAAAGTTACTTAAAATAAAACGTTTTTTACGAAATTATTTTTATTTTTTGAGTAATGTGCCAAAAAATTTTCGGGTTTTTGATCACGTTTTTGTGTAAGAAAAAGTCTCCGATCATTACGTTGAATACCACAAAAAGTTAGGATTTTGGATTTAAAATTTAATGTTTTTGTAACTTTTTTTTTGATATTTTTGTTCGTTTCTTTAATCATCTGCAAAAAAAAAAAAAAAAAAATCTAATAATTTTAATCGTTAATACCGTCTTTATAAGTTTTAAATGAGTATACCAACGTAATAAGAAATATTTCCTTGTCATTTCCACACATTAATGGAGTAATTGAATTTAAAACGTCAAAAAAGTTTTAAAAACATTTATGCTAAGTAATATAGATTCAGACAATGAAGTGATCAAAATAATTAGGGAAAAGTAATAGCATAGATACTGTGAAATAAAGTAGGTCACACTTCTGAGCAGTTAACTATTTTGAATGGGGTAGTATCACTTAGTAAACGTAGTATGACATTCACAAAACAAAACAAAAGAAACAAAAAAAAAGAAAAAAAGGAAGTTTATTTTATCGAAAGAACGAAAGAAAAGGAGTGAAATTTAAAAAAGGGGTAAATTTTAAGAAAAGAAAAGAAGAAATGGAGTTGTTTCAAGTAGCGACAAGCAACAAGTCACAACTAATAACTCAGTTATCGGCGATTGATTTAATTAAAATTTTAACACAATACCTTACTTATGTTTGAAAGTGTTAAATTATCAAACAATAGATAATTTTTACGTGGTTTTTTCAAAAATACATGTTATTTTCATGATATAAATTCGAACCTAGAAAAGTCGTATTTTAAAATGGTATATTGCTGATAGTTTCTGTTAAATTTGTTTTTCTTCCGGTATTTATTAGATAACCGAGCTCACTCACAATCGTTTTTTCAAATGCAACGAATTTCTTTCGGATACTTTATTATGATACGTTACTACCACAACTTCTGAATCATCGACCTACCCAAAGATATGAGCATACACGACTTACACCTAAGCGTAATCGTTACTCGGAACAATTTATCGCCCATCTTTGAGTTTATTTCCTATATTACTTTCCGTTCTTAGAGTTTACTCGCTTTCAGTATTTCCATTCTTAGTATTTACTTCAGTTTTCACTCACGCGATTCTACGCCAACCGACATTCTTTATAAAGAATAATTTTTAAAACGCCTAATGAAAAACTGGCGTCATAGCTAAATGAAGCCAACGATTTGATTCGGTTGGAGATAAATGAAAATACGATTTATTAATCCATATAATAATATTCCGGTCGTCGGGGGTCATAACATGACCTCGTCTTGTTTTACCTACCATTTAAACGAGGCACGTGCAACAACGACGACGATGAACTCAAAGTTTTCGTCTTCTTTTGGTTTTATACATAGCTAAAATAATAATAGTAATAGCTATACAACTAGGCAATGTACGCCAGGAGTGTGTACGTAGCATATTGTTTTAATAATTCTATATTATCAGTGTCTTTCAACCAAAGTGTTCGCCCATAACCCGTTCAGTATGGTAACAAACAGATCATGCTGTTTTAAATCAAGTGCACATGCCATTCATCTATAAAATATATCTCACGAGTATGTATTCTAATATTATTATACAATAAAACAGAAACCATTTTGTTGTCCGCCTAGATAAAACTGCCCTTCAAAAACGTTCAATCGACTTTTTTTTTTTTTTTACCGTTTTACAGATGATCGTTTTATGCCGAAATTCACAACATCTTGGGATAATTATCCAGTACTTTTGCCAAACGCTGTCTCACTTCAATGTTTATTCTAAAATAATTGAAAATACAATTTGAGGTTGACTTTTAAATTTTAAGTATAAGACCTGAAATTCGTACACACGATTAAAATAGCGGTTTCCCGATTACTCGGCAAAAATCTAAGCGATGGGCACATTTCTGTAACCCGTAGACATTTTTTTGTTATTGAGAAGAAATTTGCATTTAGGACAACGGCCGAAATTCGTGTACCACCAAGTTTAGAATTGAAACGGGACAATAGAAAAAATATATTTCTAGATATAGATGAAAAATAGTTGCTCAAATATCACCCAGATTCAGATGAAGGTAACATGAATCGAAATCATCTTACGTATGATAACGTGTAGTTAGAGTTTATCTTAATAAAACGCAAGATTAAATATTTAAAATACCTAATATTCGAGTAGTCGCGGCGCCAACTGCCAACAATTTCTCTTTGACGAGCCAATGCGGGAAGAAATAGCTCAAAATTAGATTAAAGTCACTTTATTTCTGCTACAATAAACATAAAACAGTGTATTTTACGGTTGAAAAATTTTCTGAAAAAAATTCACATTGGACTTAAAAACGATAAGGAATATTATAATTAACAAAATAGATTTTAGATAGTAAAAAGAAAATTTAAATCTTAGAAGTGAACGTTACAAATCGTTTTGAACCAGTAAAAAAAAAAAAAATTATCGAGATGACGTATCCAGATAAGTCTCAATACCTCTGGTTGACTTTTGAAAACTTTCGATTGAGTGTGCGCCGCAAAAAAAAAAAACAAAAACCTGTGCATCGCGTCCTATACTCTTTACGTAAACGTAACGTTTCAAATCGTACTCGGATGTTTTTCAAATTTTCATCAACCTTATAAAAAAAAAATATAGTTTTGGAGTTAATTTCGAAGATCCACGTGCGCGAGTTAAACAGACTGTCAAAAGCATCTAAATATCATTACACGTTTGTAGCCTGTAGAGCGTTTACCGGCCACCTATATATATTTTTCTTTTTTTTTTTATATAATACGCGTCATCCGCTCTCACAATATTTGTGTACACCCGGCACTTTAAAACGAATATAGAATCTTCGACACTATCGAAAACAAAGATCTGAGATGAACGTGACGTGTGTTTTGGCTGGAACTTTTCAAATTGCGACATGGGCAACGGAAACGGTCTTCTACGGCCGATAAAACGCATCCGTTCGAAGCGTATACATAGTTACAGCGGCGTTCTAGTAGGTATACCGCTAAATAGTAATAACAGACGTGTAAACAATAATAGAATAACACACTTGGAAACGGTTTGTGTTCGATACGTACAAACGATTAGACAAGCGTGCGCGCGTGTGTGTATAACAATGTTATACACTATAAGAGACAGTGAAAGTGTTTACAAAATTAAAAAATAAACGTGAGATCTGTGTTTGGGCACGTGAGTGTGTGTCCGGTCGGCGTATAGTGTGTCGTAACCGATAGCAGTGATGATGAGCGAGTGTGTACGCGGGCGACGACGAGTGGTAGTACGTATATATAATACATTATAATGTAACGAGGAGTAACAGCGTGATACGGGGTGTACAGACAGTGTAAATAAACGAATGCAACGGTTTGTTGTTTTGTGAATAGTATGCCCAGAAGAGAGTCTACGTGCTTGAACCAAAACGACAAACGGAGCACTGTAAGTATAAGTAAGTACTAAAAAAAAAAAATAGAACGATTTTCAACGATTAAATTCGCGTTTAGTGTTTGAAAATTGACTGCTATCCGGATTAGTCTTTCCATCATTCTTCTCCTTCGCTTTTCTTTCAACTGTTTCCATCTTCGCGCGGTCTCCTTCTTTTCCTTCGACGTGGTGCACTATTTTCACTCGTTTTTTTTTTTTTAATTATTACTAACAACAACAATTAGATATATATATAATCAATTTATCGATCAGTTCACTACAAAAAAAAAAAATTCTGAAACGCTATTCGTAAGCCCGACGGATAATGCGAGCGTTAAAGTCTCCGGGACAACTGTTACCGTTGCATTGTTTAGCTCTCGGCGACCCGAAAACATTGATGAAAACTCGTTCGGCGATTGCAGTAACTAGATGTCGTTAAAATTGCGTTCGTTGCAACAGTAAAATTGTCGCTACCGTTGTAGCAGCAAAACCAAGCCGTGTTTATCTCACGTGAAAAAAATTGTGTAGACCGTTTTCAGGTCAGTATTTTTACACGTTGGTAGACACTACAACGGTTTTTAAACCGTCCGAAAAATGACAGATGTATTTGAAAATCGGTGGATTTTTTTTACTTTCGTTCGGACGGCAAATTTTGTTTCGCGCAACACGTGTAGTTTTGAAACCTCGAATTCGTGCGAGGGACGAATTTTTTCCCCCCGGAAATGCGACCGATTTTCAAAAAGTTTTCAACTCGGTATAAAAAATCGTGAGCGCGGAACGTTTCAGTATCGCGTATGTACGCACAACGAGGAAGAAATGAAAATTTTCGAAAACTTCACAGTTCCAGCTCGGCGGGATTTCTCGAAATTCGTGTCTGCGCGTTACCGTTTTTGATATCGCGCGTTTCAGTTTGATCGTTTTCGCGGAAACCACGTCCAAATGGAAAACGCGTTCGCCGCAATATTTTCGCTCAGTTTTTTCGTCGGGAAGTACCGACTTTGAAAAATCGGCGCGATTCGGTAAAAAAAAATAGTTTGATAGTAAAAAAAAAAACCGCCCGCGTCACACCGAGGGAGTGTTGCGTCGTCACCACGATCGGGAAAAAAACGGACGTCGGCGTCCCGCGGACGGTCATCACCCTGTAGCAGACGCGGGACGGACGGCGCGACGAGTTTTTTTTTTTTGTTTTTTTTTTTTTCAATGCCGGTCCACGCGCGGTTGACCTTGCAAAAGAAAGTTTATACAACAAATGAAAGTGGTTTTCACTCGCTCGCGCGTATTACGTTCTCTTCTTTTTCTTTTTCTTCTCTTCTTCTTCTTCTTCTTCTTCTTATTATTTTCTTCCTCCCGCCGCCGTTTCGTTTCACGCGTTTTTTTTCCCCCCGCTCGCCGCAGCAAAGCACGCAGCTGCGCGTAACCGTCAGAGGGGTGACGCGGACCTGGCGGTGACCGTCGTCGTCCGTGGTGGGAGCCCTCTTCTTTTCGTTTTTTTTTAAAAAACCTTTTTCGTTCGTTTCCGCCGCCGCCGCCGCCGCGTCAGTCCGATCCGTCCGCTCGCGCCGTCATGCCGGCCCGCCATCACTCCGCACCAGCCGGTATCGTCACCACGTCGTCCCAGCCGCACCGGGTTACCGCCGCGTGAAAATCGGGTTATTATTATTTTTTTGTTCCCCCGGCGGGCCGTGCTGACGTTTAAAAAAAAAAAAATTTTTTCGACCGGTCCGACACCGCCGCACTGACCCGTGTACCCCTCGGAACAGATATGGCCACGAGGTTTTGACGCCGTTCACGTTCGCTACACGCAAGCTCCGCACGTGTCGCGGCGACGTTCCCGACATGTCGCCGAGATCCGGCCGGACGGGGTAAGACTTCTCAACCGGGTTATTTTGTTAAGTACATCTTCCGCGATGTTTTACGACGAAAAAAATTCACGAGGTAACCCGCAGGGGGGGACTATTCCGACAATAGGTTTTCTTTTTTTTAGTCGGCTATGTAGAACCGAGATCTGCAGAACTTGTTTGGTCTTCCACGTTATTTGTACTACGTGTTACACGTGGAAAAATTATTAGAACTCTTTAGTTCTTCCCGGCACTACGTTATCGTGGTAACGCGCGCTCGTTTTAGGGACAATCGTACGCGTTTTCGTCATCTAGATAGAGCATTTTTTTCGCCCGAGTTGATAACGCTGTCTAAACATTTCGATTAATCGGACCGTCCTAAGTTCGGCGGACGTCCGACAGGATTTCTCGGGGTTCGAGGGGAAAAAAAAAATGGAGATTTCAATTAACGGTCCGTTGAACGACAAGATGTGTTATGTGTAAGACGCGTATTTCCTTAAAGGCTTATTCGTTTTTTCGTTATTCACGACAATCCGCACTATCGTCAAACAACCGGACGATCGTACCCTATTACAAAATCTAAATCTAAAAAATTCAGTTCATACCCAGTCGAGACGACTCCGCACCGTTCACCGTTTACTATCGATTTAGTCGTCCAAATAACATACTTTTTTTTTGGGGCAAGAGACCTCCCTCGACCCCCAAATTCTGCGAGGACTTTTAACGTCCGTTTCGACTCCAGAGCGGATACATACAGGTGTTGTGAACAATTTTTCAAACCTGTATGCGAAAACGAATTCCGTGTACAAAATGTACGAAGGCTCTAGAAAAAAACGCGTTTTCAGTTTTACATGGCGAACATGAAACGTCTTGTACACAGATGTTGTTTTGCATACAAGTGTCTGTTTTTTTTTTCCCCACAAACCTAACGGCTCGACGTGTAACGACTGTTATTGTACTTTTTGCATGGTTTTCAAATGAAAATAAAAATATGAATTTTTTTTTTTTTCACGGGAGGGTCGACTGCTCCCCGTAGCCTCGTAGTTCAACTTAAATTATCAAGCTCTCCTCGTAACGAAAACCGACATCATTTCCAGGCGTCTGCCAGAGCGTTTGCCCGTCCTGCGAACATTGGTGGTGTTACAACTGTTCGGCTGCTCGCGTCTCTGCTCCGGCGACCTGACGACGACGACGACGACGACGACGCCGACGCCGCAGACACCGCCGACCGGGTCGCCGTCCACGCCATGGGCCACGGCCGTCACCACCACCGCGTCCAGCAACGAGACGGCCGCGGCGGCGGTCATCGGCAAACCCAGCAAGTTTGACGAGCACGTGGAGGAGTGGCAGTACGTGGACGAGCCGCTGAAAAACGTGACGGTTCGGGCCGGGAACGCGACCGCCGCCGCCGCCGCCGCCGCCGCGCCGGTCTGCAAGATATGCCTGCTGAAGAAGAACAAGCCGCGGCGGAACAAGCGCAACCACGACGACGGCCGGCCGTTCAAGCTGGCCGCCGTCAAGTCGTCGCGTCGCCGGGAGCTGTACGCCGAGCTGTTGGCCGCGGCCGCGGTCAAGCAGTCGCTGCGCCGCAAGCGGTTTCGCCGCTCGGCCGCGGACGTCGCGGACGACGACGCGGACAACGACGCGGACGACGACGACGATGACGACGACACCGCCGCCGCCGCCGAACCGTCCGCGCGCAAACTACGGTACAAGCGGTTCCGCCGTTCGGCCGACGGACCGCGGTCGTACCTGCGGCGCGAGCGGTACGTCCGTTCCGCGTACTCGGACGCCGCCCGGCCGTACCGATACGGCGGCGGCGGCGGCGGCGGCGGTCATCAGTACCGCGCGGACCCGCAGCGGAACCGGCGCCGGCGGTACCGGTACGGCGCGGCGGACCCGTACGGCTACTATTACAGGCGCAACGTCGTGCCGGCCTGGGACAGATCCGCCGAGTTCCGTCGCCGGTACCTAAAGTTCCCGCCCGTGCACGACGCGCCGCAGCCCGCGTACGCCAACTACGTCGGTGGCGGCAGCCTGTACAACGCCGCCGCTGTGAGCCAGTGGTCGCCGTCGGCCGTGGCGCCAGGACCGCCGCCGCCGCCGCCGCCGCCGCACCAGCAGCCGTTCGCGTATTTGCCGCAGTACCCGGTGCAGCAGCAGCAGCAGCAGCAGCATCAACAACAGCAGCCTTCCCTGGCGGCGCAGCTACCACCGCCGCAGCCGCCGCCGATGGGACCCAGGAGCCCGCGTCTCGTGTTCCGGGACCCCGTGGACCAGGGCACGCTGCAGGCGCCGTTCGGGCCGAACGGACTGCAGGACCTGCTGGCCCCGCAGCCCGACGACTTCAAAGGTCAGTGCAGCTATCACGAGCGGCGCGTTTCCGTCGGGCGCGCAGAACGGGACCGGGGGGGGTTAGGATTTGGGGGGGCGCCCCGCGAGGAAACAAAGTTGATAAGATTTTCTCCGGAAATTTTCTAGCAAATTTTTAAACGTCCCCGGGAAGGGGAGCGCGTGACACACACGAGTTCGCGTTAGGTACCTGCGTGGTGTAGATAACAATAGTACGACAGTGTCACGAACGACGGCCATCGGTGGTGGTCGCTCACAGCGTTTTTTTTTACAAACGTCCAAATCGTGCAGTGTTAACCGCCAGTGGTCGTGTCACGTCACGACCACGCTGTCGGGTGTTATTTTCCGATGTTATCGGGCCCGGGACGCCCGCCGTTACGGTCGTTCGCGGCAGGTCAAACCTGGCGACTGTAAAACGACTTGTGGATGGAAAAAAAAAAACGTTAAAAAATCGTCGGAAAAAGTCCGTGCAGACCCGGGGATTCTGTCATGAAACTGTCATTGTTATACGGTGTCCAACGATCGTCTCGTGTGACCGCGGATACGACGTTTTTGACCGCGGTCCGAGACGTGTCCGCGTGTGTCGGCGGTACAACGTCGCGAACGTCGGGGGCAGGTTAGCCGAGTTAATACGTGTCAGTCGACTCGATGAAATCGCATTCGGTTAAATGTTTCGACCGCGAGATGTAAAATAACCGGATAAGTTCAACGTTGGATAAAAAATAAACTCGGTTTGAAAAAAACAATTCTTTTAATTCTCCCTAAAAACGCTCAGTCCGTATGGCTTTTTCGACACAAAAGTTTTGGTCAGTACAGCTTGACAACGGAAAAGAAAAAAAAATAATGATCGGTAATTAATCGCGAGTTGAACTGACGCAACGTGATTTTTAACGGAAACGAGTTAAAAACAAAAATAATTGACACTCCTTTGACCTAACTAGTTAACTTTTGGGCCACGTACTTGCGGGCGCGAATTTTACCAAAAAATAAAATTCTAAATATCTTACCGACCGATGTGGAGAAACGCTTACTTTTGTCCGAACGTTTTATCGAGTCCGCGCGGAAACTGCAAATCGAAAACTAATCAAGTTCGCGTTCGTCTTCAGTTTTCTCGTCGAGAACGCCGTCCGTTCCCGTGCGTCGAAACAGTTAAAAAAATTGTCCGATTTAATGTTTTATTTTTTTTTACCGGAAAAAGTATACGTTCGTTTCGTTACGTAATTTCCTACGGGCTGGGCCAAGTTTACGAGCTTTTTGTACACACGACGTGAAAATACGGATTTCCTGTTGCCGACAACGATACAACACGAGCTCGATTCGCCCGCGGCGTATACGCGCGGTCGGTAACGAAACAATAAATAATACTTCTCCTCCGTTTTCGAATCGGCCGAAATCTGAACGTTTAGAATATAATTATTCAAAGCGATCGAATTCGAAACGTTCAATAACGTTTATTTATCCGTCGTTACTCGTTCGTTTTTTTCCCGCGTGCGAAAAAACCTATTTTTCCGACAGCTTTCCGGACAAAACGCGTAAATAGTATATCGTTACAACGTGTACCTACCGGTCGAGCGCGTAAAAAATTATGAAAAAAAAAATCCCAACAATTTTTCGTACGTACGCGTTGTAAATAAAATCAATCGCTCTCGTCGGCACTGTGTCGATATAATAACGCGTTCACTGTCTTTTGCGTTTTTCATGTAGCGTGCTGCTGGATCTAGAAAAAACGAGCGAGTGGAAAAAAAGTAAAGAGCAAAGAAAAAAAGAAAAAAAGATTATCTAAAAAAATTACACACCAGTGTGTGTAGATAAAATGTATAGAAATTTTGTTTCCTGCAGTGATTCAAGTTTATTTTTAAGCAATCGTATAACATACGAAACAAAATAATTATTTGAACGAAACGCGCGTAACAATGCGATTTCAGCTGAGTTTGGAAACAAATAAACGATTGCTACGACGCAGTCTCGGTGTTTAAGAAATAAAAATGGGTACATAGTCGGTGTAAATAATACGGTATAAAAACCAAACAAAAAAAAAAAGCCGGAATCGCTTTAGGTCGCGCGTATGGTTTTGGAAGCTTAAAAAGATTTGTCGCTTGTACCTGTAAAAATTTTTTTAGACCGCTCTCCCTTAAAAATCCCCTTTTGGACGAGTCACATAGAGCAGTACGATTATAATTTATTACAACTGTAACGCTGATTTTTGGTTTTATAAACGATCGAACGTGCGGTGTTATTGGGTAAAAATTTTCGGAAATCTCGCGTTCTTTTGCCTTTGTGTTTCGATTTTCGTTGTTTTCTCCGACTTCATACCGTAAAATATAAAAACACGATGCCCCGTCTGGCGGACCCGGACGGTGGTCTCCGGCGATCGAACAACAATAGGTGGTACGTGAAGCTGCGGACGAGATTTTTGACCCCCGCTCGTGTTACGCGCGCACGGCCGATCCGGACGCACACAGACAGTTCTATGCCGATCTCGGCACCCGGGCTTCGGCTGAAACACCCGCGCAAACGACACGTTAAACACCCCCACGAGAATCCCCGAACGACGGGCAGGAGAGCCGGTATGTCACTGACTCGCGAGCGGGTCCTAGGTCCGCCACGCGATAGAGAGTTTTCGGATTCCGAAGAGTGTTTTTCAAACGACGTTTTATCCTCTCCCGTAAACGCTTCGACGGCCACAGGGCG
Organism: Hormaphis cornu; assembly: GCA_017140985.1. Taxonomy (NCBI): domain Eukaryota; kingdom Metazoa; phylum Arthropoda; class Insecta; order Hemiptera; family Hormaphididae; genus Hormaphis; species Hormaphis cornu. The sequence goes on from CM029361.1 coordinate 15,199,835, forward strand.
ATGCCGTACAAGTTTGGAAAGTGCACTTTGATTGTACCCCTCAACACGGAGCTAGCTTTTTTTTTTTTCAAACTTTTGTTCGCCTTTGAGTCACGGCCGGAGAAACGTTTCGAACACTTTCTGAAACGGCTTGAAATTTCAAAATTCGTGATGCCGTTGACGGGGTAACTATTTACGTCGAACACCGCAAACAAGTTTATGCGATCATTTTTTTTTCAACACGTTTTCGAGTTACCTGCCGAAAACAACGCGAGTTGGAACATCGCCGAAATCGATTATTTGTCTTTTCGAGCGGACGGAGCGCTTTAAATTGATACGCATTCCAACGCAAACGTTTTAGCGAACATGATTTAAAGCGCGTGTTATTCGAAACGACTTTTAAAATTTTACACGTTCAGCAAGTTTTGATCCACAAATTTAGACTAAAAACTACGGTGGAGATGCGAGTTCGTTCTTTTCACCCTTTATAACATAGTGAACGTTGTATTGCACAGAGAAAAGAAAGGGAGTGAATTTCGAGTCGGGTGAGAAGTGTTTTGGCGTAGCGACTGAAACGTCGTACTTCACGTAACAGTATATTTTATTGTTAAATTTGATTTTTACGCACGACGTACACTATATACAACTGAGCTCACTCAGAACCGTGTTTTCGAATGCGATGATTCGTTTTCAGATATTAAGCATTAAGTTTGAACCACGGCTTCCGAAACGTTGTCCCGCCCATAGAAGTGACTTCTTTTACTGTTAAGCGTGCCCTTTTTGAATTCAGCCAGAATTCTCAGGAGCTACCGGGTGCCGAGATCGGTTATAGAATGATAATACGTGACCCCGGCTCGACTTTGGGCTGCTCAGGTCCTCAGATCTTTTGTGTGATCGTGTGTCGCACGTAGACACCACCTCCCGGTTACCCTCTACTTACAGACACCTGCTAGGGACTACGAGATTATTCAAAGTACACGTCACACACGGATGCACACACATAAGTCGGTTCAAATTTTTAATTTTTTTTTTTATTTATTATTATTCTTTTTTGTTAGTACCCCGAAGACACCATTGCACGCTCACGGGCGAGCTGGTTAAATCCAGATTAAAAAATATCTGTATAACTCTCTCCACCTAAATTTGAAATCGAATAATACAGTAGGTAACACGTAATCGCTCGTAAATAATTTTTATGCGGTGTTGTCGCGGATCTAGGAAAAACAAATGGGATAAACATTTTAAAATATGTGGCGAAATATCTCGCTTAGTTCTTCTTAATCACTAACCGAATTTCATAGTTGTAACATAAACTCGAAAAAAAAAAAGATACGCACTGATGCCGGGTTTTTTAGTAAATTGGAGGTGCTTTTCCGTTTGTTTTTTGGTTGTACATTTAATCTTCGAAAATAGATCCATATAATCTCATTTTAAAGCGAGCAGTTCGTTGTTCTTCTACTTTAGTAGTCGATCATGTTTCATACTCGTACGACGAATGGGTCTTGGGAAACTTGAGTAGAAGTTTTCCTTGAACGTCTAGAGAAAATTTTTAACTCAAACAGTTTTTTCAAAGTATATAATAATATTAACCGAGGTCAGCAGCAAATATTTTCAATTTAATTTCATTATGCGTTTATAGGTAAACGAGTTGTTTAATGTACATCCAATGACTTAAGAAATTGTTCACTTGTTGAATATATCATTTTCTACCATCTGGTAGGTACGAGTTGTCTTTTGTTTCTATGGACATGACTAAATATTTAGTTTCGTAGTTGATTACATGCCACCAGGCCCGTTGGATTCGCTTTTTTAATTCAATCATTTGTGTTTGTCCGTTTTTTACTGTCGTGTAAAACAATTCTCGTGCATCATCAACTTTGTTTCTATTTTTGTCTATTCATTCGATGAATTCAATAAAAACGTGTTGTTAGTTCTACAATACCAAATTTTTTGTACATATAGTTGAAATATTTCCGTAAAAGCTATGATTTTAAGTGATATGCGTTATCTCAACTGGCAATCTTGAACAAATAATAATAATGTCTATACGTGACTTATCACGTGTAAAAAATATTGAATAAAATACTTTTCGGTGTCCATGTCTTCAAAACATTATTGTAAATAATGGTTTACGCACATTTATATTTTCATAACTAAAAAAAAACTACTCGTGTGCGTGGTTATGTACGCAGAGTGCTAAATATGTGTTTGAAATTCTAAATTTGTAGAGAAAACAACAATAATAATTAATTTATTAATCATCACTTATTTTAGTTCAATGGTTGAAAAATGTAATACAATTTATTACTCGATAAATAATTTCACAGACTATTATAAATTTTTTTTTTTTTTTTTGTAGATGTTGATAAAATTAACTTCACAATTATTTCAATGTAAGTACCATTGAACATTTTGTGAAAGTTTTTCAAGGATACACATATTTTTCATTTTATTCACCGGTATAATCAATTATTATCAATATACACGTATATTATATATTTGGTATATTTAGGCGATTGTAAAATTTGTAAATCAATATGAAAAATACAAATCCGTTTTAATGATATTGAAATATACAGAATTATATTCTTATAAGTTCCCATCCAATAAGTGAAAAAAAAAAATAATAATAAAATAAAAGCCGGGATCACCCGCACAGGTCGCGTGGGTAATTTGGTGGAGTGACGACTACGCTGGTTTTAGAAGTTGTTATAGTTTAAACGTATTATGTGAAACCGTTGATAAATCATCGCCTTCGATAAAACGATTCTGAGCTCGCTCAGTTGTTGAGTATAACACATACCCGTAAAATCTTTCGAGAATTTTAAATTTCTATATTCAGCTCAAAAATGTTCAAAATCACTCGAAAATTTTAAAAAACACGTATCACATCTATTTGAACGTTATGTAAAAGTTTGTCTCGTTCATTATCGTTTGGATGTCATGGCCGAAAAACTTCGATCAATATGTCTAACGCCGGATTTGGCGATTTCGTTTTTTTTTTCGGTACACATCTCAGAAAATAATTAAGAAAAATGCTTCAAAAATAAAATAAAATACGATTCCGATATCTCAACGTAACGATTGGAACGGTCCTTCTGCTCAAAAACGTCATTACGAACGAGAAAATTTAAAAAATTTTGTCGTAAAATTCCTAATTTTTTTTTCTATTCTTGCGGTTTAGCTCAAAAAGTAGGCGTAAAAGCAACCTTCAACCAAAGCACCATCGCAGTCTATACACCCGTCAGTATGGCTTTATGAATCTGAGCATTTATTCTATCCAAAAAGTTGTCGACAGAAAAATAAAACACCATTGTTATAACGATACATCTCCCTGACGCTCAGAATCCAAAATACTTACGTCCACGAGAACCATCCGAACAACTAATGACCGTAAACGACGACTTGAGTGCTAACTGAATACTACTGATGCGTATTATACGCGTCTTTTAATCAAACTGTTGACATGGTATATTATTATTGTTGTTATTCGTCATCATCGATGCTAAGCTCGCTATAACTCTTGGACCAGCGCGTTGTAAAGAATACTGTCATCTTTGAAACACTCGAAACTAACTCTACGAGTAAAAAAAAAAAATGATTAATTGATAAAACGTTCCAACGCGCGATGATTGCGCACGACATTTTTCAGAACGATACGCGTCAATATGTTATGTGTTTGAGATAAAAAACCCCCGTTTAATTATACCAACGGTTTGGCGCGTGATACACTCGATTATTCAACCGACGGTTTTGACCACCTTCAAACGTTGTTCTCGTGTTTTTGTTTTTTCCCCCAAACAAAATTTCATAAAACCGTTCGAATGAAAGTGTGTTCGATCAAAATACACATATTACACTATCGTACAACGAAAACTTTTTTTTTTTTTACTCGAAAAGAGCATCGCAAGACTGCGACCGGCCCGAATTACCGACACACGATACTCGACCGCGGTTGTTGTTGTTGTTTTATTTATTTTTTTTTTTTTAAATTTTTTTTACGAAAATGATCGCTTGAAGACACGGTGGCACCGTGGTGTGTGCGTGTGTGATGTTCGCAGATGAATGGGCCGCCGACCTGGACGTAGACGGCAAGCGCGGCAATAGCTTGTGCGCGACAGGAAGCTGCGAGTTCTTGTTGACTTGCTGGATGGCGTCCGGCCACGTCGAGAGCACCTGCGGCGGCTTCCTGTTCGTGTGTTGCGACCGAAATTCCGCCAAAACAAACGAAAACGTAGCTCTGAATACTAACAGAGCGTCGGTGCCGGCGGTCGACTACGGGCCGGTGACTAACGATCCCAGTAAGTCCGCGGCGGGTCGTCATTTCCCCATAACGGGCGCCGTCGGTTGTGAAACACGGACATCCCGTTCGATAAATATAGAGATATAAGATATAAGATATATGAGAAAACACGATTCGCGGCGACCAGTCTGTGGGACGACGCGATCAATAGGACCGTTGATTTTTTTTATTTTTTGGTATCGAAACTGTTTTTGGTTAATGTGTTACAATTGAACAGGAGGCGTGTCCCAGCCAAGCCGGCGTGTGCAGGCGCGATTCTAAGTACCGAAATTACATTTTGTTCGGGGGGATTTTTATGAAAATACGATTGGGGGCTCTGACAAGCAGCGCGTCCTACGGGCGGGTCACCGAGGCAGCGTAGAAAACCCGATTCTGGACCCTCCCGTCGCTGATTCTCAGATTGAGAGTGAGAGTGAGGCGAGGGACAAGAATCGGCTTTTCCATACTACGTATTTCACCGAATATCCACTGTACGTTGAACGGCCTGTCCGCGGTATATTTCATAATCAATACGCGCCACGCGTCCCACGAGAAAACGACCCGATCGTCCGTCGCTGCGGGTCGGATCCTACCTATGGCTGGTGGGAAATCGTTGCGATGCGCGGATGATTCGCGGTCGTTCTCTCGCGGAACGCAGGTACCCGTGTATTTACTGCCACGACTTTTACTCTGTATACTTGTCTACCTAACGCTACAGTTACTACTACTACTACTACTGCTACTGCTACTGCTACTACCGTTGATCGTGAAACTTACACATAATCTTCGTTCAATATTTGACCCACCTGTTTGTGTACGACCTTTATGAGCGTTAGCTACCATTTCCTTGCTTCCCGGCCACGCTAGTGCTCTTACGGCGGTCGCATTCTACGGACAGGTCGTCAAATCTTGGACGGAGGCTATCTGCATACTTCCTAATCAAAGCCACTACTTCTGTTTCAATGAAACCATCTATTTTCGCCTATCCGTATCGTTCCGTTACGCTTGTTTTACACGCTCTGAGGCGTGTGACTACAGGGAACGACGGTTTTCTCTCTCTCCGATCTGTCACCACGTGAATCATCACGGGAGCATATTCCGTTTCTTTGATTGCGGTACTGCGCAAAAAAAAAAAAATTAAATACCTATTGTTGCCGACGAACTTGCCGCCTTTTATCGGTGTACTTTGTCAATACGATTTCGTTCGAGAGAATATTATTGAAAAATATTGAAAATTTCGGAAACGCGAGACAGACAATTCACAATAAAACCTGGCGGAAATTCGTTGTCAAAATGAGTTTACTTCTCTTAAGTCTGCTGTTTTTCAGGACTCGTACAGAGACAACGGAAATGGTTTTTATTCCTGTGTATGATTTTGCGTGCGAATCGGCGAAGAAAGAGAAAATTGATGCGTTCGGTTCATTCTACGCACATTATAATACTATTACTTTGAACTGTGCGTACTCCTTCTTTCATAACCGCTACTGCCTTAACCACGTGTTCACGTGTTTTCTCCCTCTGTCCATCCCCTATCATCATCTCGCAAAACGTATTATAGAAATTCAGACGTTATTTTCTTGTTTCCGACGTAGATGCCGGTGTAACCATTATATTCTATAGACCGACTTTAATTTGGCGTGAAGTCCGTTGGCTTTGTGCAAAACGAAAATAATCACCTAATTTTCAAATCTCAAACACGTTGATAAGATTGTTCTCGCTGAAATTTTGAAACGAACCGATATCTTTTTTTTTTTAGGATAAACTTTGGATTGCCTTTTATTAGACCGATTGGAAGGAACGTCTCGATTCCTTTGTGGTTTGCGTGTGGACGGATAGAGAAAGAAAATCCGTGTGCTTTTAATTCTTTTAACGCATATAACACACGTAACTTTTACCCTGTGCACTGTGTTGTGACGTGTAGGTAACTACGTAGATACCGCCGTTATTCACACAAATCAATAACACCAACGCTGCCAATAGTGTACTAACTTTATAGACTTGGTTTTTATCTGCATTGAACGACCATTTGTATACTACACTAAATTTCCGATACACACATGCCAGTAAATCTGTGTATCGTCTTGTATATTTTTATCTACTCGTAAAGTGCTCACAGCCAGTTTAGAAAATTTTACATTTACAAACCGTTGACAGTTTGTGTGTGTTCCGATGTCCTTCTGGTGTACGTTTTAAGGGATGCGTCTATAATCCAGCATTATCGATATGCGCTGTTAGAAAACTAAAATCATATCCACGCGTAACAAAAAAATATAAATTTATAAAACGTGCGAATATTATGATACGCCTAACAATAATAATGGTATCGGTTTCAATTCGATAGAACAAATACTCGCCATTGCAGAGGGCTTTTTAGTATAAACGTGTGTGTTTTCGGAATGTTACTCGCAAAATGTGTCGAATTCAAAACTTTGTTTGGAACAAGATATTTGAAGCCATATGTGGTATTCAAGGTTCAAAGATCTCTTTTTACACAAAAACGTCATTACGAACCTGAAAATTTTAAATTTTCGCATTAAAATTTTTAATTACATTTCTCAATGAATTAGCAAAATTTAAAAAAAAGTTCTAAAGTGTCGTTGAAGTCAATGAATTAATCATAAAAGTTATTGATTTTAATAATTGAAACATTGCTTCCAAACGAAAACTTCATCGTAAAACTTAAATATTTCAAACTTTTCGTTGTAAAATTCTCCGAAATTCCAAATTTTTTTTTTTTTCGGGGTATAACTCAAAAAGTAGGCCAAATTTCAAAAAAAATTTTAACTCATGTACTGAACTATTGAAGTAGACTAGTACTGACTTTGAAAATCTGAGAGTTCCTTCTACCCGAAAAGTTGTTGACAAAAAAAAAAAAAAAACATCATTGTACAAATTTGAAACGCCCTCTCGCGGTTGAAATCCGACGGTAAAAGAATTTCCGGAAAATTCCGTCGGTTCGCAGACAGCTGAGGAGAGGAAAGCCGATACGGTTTTATTGAAAACACATTGTAACAATATTATCCAACATCAGAACAAATTCCAATAGATACCGTAATTTATTATTATTATTATTGTTACCACGGTAATGTCGATGAATAGTAATTTCGATTTTATGCGGACAGTCACCGTTGGCACGCGCGCGCTATACTGATCTGTCATCACTTAGTTATAGTTTGTATTTTTTTTTCGCTAAACCTATTTTACTCTTTTATCATCGGTTCTTTCTCCCCTCGTGCACGCGCGCGGAGATTGATCGAACGCGTTTTGACGCGACGACTTTCTATTGTCTCGTTATTGTCATGTCACAATGATACGAATTTCTAAATACGGTACGGATATAGTAAACTCATAACGAAAACAGTAACGGATTATCATCACGTTGTCAATGTCAACGTCAGGCGGTTTAAAGAAGCATTGTTGCCGTCTTAAATGTTACGATATCAACAGCAGTACTTAATAATAATGTTGTTCTGAAACGTGGTGTCCGTGAGACAATATACGAATGGTAATTCTGTTAGTAAATTTAAGTGTGGCCAAAACGTAGAACCTTTCACCTTATCCGGGGATACCTACATTCTGTTGAACGAAATTTAAAATGAAAAAAATTCGTAAAAATCACGTCGGTCGTAAACGGTTGACAAACTGTTGACAAATTATTGTTCAAATCATTCGTCCATAAAATTAACGGTACAGTCGAACGGGACGGTATTGTTACTATAGATTGTTTTTCCGAGAGCGCTGAGACATCGGTGTCAATAGGTCTTATTAATCTTAAAAAGGACCGAATCACGTAACAATAATATTAAAGTACATATCGAAAACTCGAGAATCAAACGAAACAGCAGACGCGGACGTGATGGTTTAGACGAAAATGCGAATGAAAATTATACGAACCGTCAGCTTTATTTTGAGTTCGGTTGGTTTTTTTTTGGTTCACTTGTGATTTCATTAGTTTAAAAAAAAATGAACTTTTTGTTTTTTCAATTCGCTCAACGCTAGAAAGAGTTGTTCAAACTCGTCCGTCCGCGGTTATCGACCGACAGGCGTGTGTTTTTTGCGGTTCTCGCGCAGCAAAGTGAAGAAGACAATACGATTATTATTAATATTTAACTAAAATTACGGACGGTTGTGCGCTTTCTACACGCACCCTCCGTGAATCGAGCCGAACTTCACCTCGTGACAATCGTTTCGCTCGTGCGCCGCCGCGCCCGTCGAAACGATAATTAATTAATAATAATAATAATAATTGTACAATTATTATTGTTATCGTATGGTAGAAAGCGATTCCGTTTTTTTTTTTTTTTTTTATCGTCGTATCCATACGAATTTTTCGCGTTGCCCAGCGCGTATCCGATCACGACGGCGATAAATAAACGCATAACGGCGCGCGTGCCTATAATAATAATAATAATAATAATAATGTATGAGTAGCTTCTAATGTGACGCGGCCGAAGAAGTCATCCTCGTACGACTCGCGGTCAACAACTTTTTTAAACTCGTCGAGTTGTTTGAGAAAACAAAAATTCAAGTCAAACGTTAGTTTTTAAAATGTATTGTGTTAACCGTAATAATAAAAAAAAAAAATCAATCCAACTTAAAACAAAGAGAATGGTTCGTATTTTTGATTCATACGGTTTTGTACAATTTCCTCCGCTTCGAAAAACATTTTCGTATTTTCTTTTGAAAATATCTTCTGTCTGATACTTTTGTCAACTGTTCGTCGCGGTTACCTATTTCGATGTACCTTTTCTTCCGTTCGGGGGGACACGAGAAGAAGTTCTATCGTTTTAATTATGAGCTTGAACGACGCAATTTTTTAATTTATTATTCGAACGAAAACAATAGTTATATTGTTAGTATTATCTAATATGTAAATTTACTCTCAGAGTCTCGCATTCTAGACGCAATTTGAACAGCCGATATTGATTGAAATTAAAATGTTGGGGGGCTGTAGCCTCCCCCCAAATCATATTTGGATCAAGCGTCCCAATAATAAATTTGAAATACCTACAACGATTTTCCGTGTTTTCAACAATCGTAATAATGTTCGATTCTTCACACGAAAAAAAAAAAACACCATTGTTTTGAAACGCTCAAGCCAAGAGTTGAAACAAAATAATTTTAGATGCAAATGATATTCGGATAAAAACAATATCATTTTCGTACACGTCAACTGTTCACCGACAACTAACTTTACAAATTAATTGTTGTAATATCTATCACGAGCTGGCCAATAAAACATAATATCCGTCATTTATTTTATCGTTAGGTAGGTGGTACCTAGTGGTAATCAAAAATCTAATCATCTATGTAACTTTCATTTATCCGACGTGATTTCTTGCTGAATCGTTGATAATAATTTTAATAAATTCGTTTTGCTATTTTGTGTTTCAGAAATAAAAATTAATGTGTATTACCCGCGTTTTAATTGCGATTCCGAAAACTGGACGCTTTATAAATCCCCGCGCTCTTATCGATCAATTCGAATGCGAGTTATAAATAATATAATTTCATATTTCTCGTATTTTTACGAATGAATTTGAAATCCCCAATACATATTATACATGTTTACCTTGATAGTATAAAACGATTTCTTTTGTCGTTAAACAAAATAATGGATTGTAGTTCGTTTTGGCAGAGACGCTGTACGTGTTCTTCGTAAAATATTTTTTCTCAAACATTTTCATATGGTTGATACGTGTATCTTGTTTATAATTGTTTATATAGCATCGTATTTTAAAGACTACTGGATAAGAATACGCGCTTTTAAAAATTTTTAAGTATGTAATACGTAAGTATCAGCTTATGAATAACCTTATAATATATTGTGTATTTGGTTCGATCAAAGTATATAGGATTTTTCCGTTCTTTTTTTTCGTGGTAAAACAGTCAAATTTTTTTTAAATTTCTTAGAAAAGTGAATCGGAAAAAAAGGGAAAGGTACCACATTTTGGTATAAAAAAAAAAAAACCATACCGTTATGCTTGTTCGTGATTTATCTCTCTGTTATAGACGTTCCACCCGGAAGATAATTTTTTCTCCCGTCACCACAAAACACTTTCCACTCGTTTCTCGTATAAAAACTGGACGGTTATTAATACCATAAAGATTCTGAGAAAAAATATGTTAAATTTAAAATAATTCATAATCAAATGAACAGTACATGTCTATAAGATTATTATTTTATTGAATTGTCAATAAGTCTCCAAAGTGCGTAAGTTCTGAAAAATGTATGTAAAAGGTGTCATACTTCTCCGCGCCATAATTTGAATTCGATTTAAGAAGCTAAACAATTCTTCCTAGTCAAAGAACTACGCTTTTAAGAAAAAATAAATAAACATTTCAACAACATAACCGGTGAAAAGTTATAAATACCTATATTGAATAATAATTTGAAAAAAAAAAAATATTCGTACAAATAAAATAACCGTCAACAAAAATTTCTTTTTTTTAAAAATATTTTTATCTGCTCTCGATCCAAAGTAATGATTTTTTTCACGTTTCTTAGAATCTTGATTTATACTTCAGCGGATTTTTTAAACGTTCAATCAATATCAAATTCGTATCTTTACCTGTTATACGGCGATTACTTTATAAACTACTTACGTTCAAGAACCAACCTATAGGTAGGTACTCATTAATTTTATCAATTTCGGACTACGTAGCTTCGAAGTCGGCTGATTATATAATTTTAACATTAGCGTTTTTTAATTTAAAAAAAATGGACTAGAAATTAATTTCCGATTTGTAAAAATCAATAATTCACGACAGCCGTTTCGTGCGACTCATATACAATAATATGACGACTTTCGAATCAAAATATAAACGCAATCAACAATGTTTAGGTATACGTATAAAATATGTAACATTATTCAATAGCCGGTCGTGTACGGAAGTGTACGTGTACGTGATTTGCCGATCGTGTCTCGGCACGTAGGTACGCTTCCGGCTTGGATACAAAAAAAAAAAAAATAAATAATAATACTTCGAATTGACTTTTAAAACGTGTTTCGATCGAATCATCGTTTATATTCTCCCGAGAATTTAGCATATAACTTCCAAGGATTTACGTAAGAACAGTGTTGGAAAAATGCCAACGTATTATTATAACAATATTATTTCTATCGAACGATACGCTATATGTGGGTACACAATATGGCAAAACTGTTGGTGAAAGCGAATATACGATACAGGTCACTTAAAAATCAGCTTTTCTTTACTTTTTTTTCCATCTACCACACGGTTGTAATCTAGCCGTCAATCATTATTAAGTTCAATGTCGCCGACCGATGCGCCAAAACGCATAACACGAAACAAAGATACGTCGACCTGATATTATAATGCTATGAACTGCTGTTGCACGCCGCAATTATCGCTGAAATTGCGGGGAGATTTTTCGGATTTTCGCACATAATATTAACTATAATTTTACTTTTGTTTGATGCTCACATTATCTGCGTAATCGGAGAATCCGTCGCACAAAACTACTTTAGGTATAACTTCGATTGTGCCGGGACTTGTTGTTATCCGAAACTGAAAACATATTGTCATTGCGTTTTCAGAGCGAAACTGTAAGTAAATTTTATAATAATTTAAACGATTTAAAAAGGACTTTTTCGAGAACACCTCGTACCCAGATTTGTTTTTGAGTTAATATTGTCTTGAAAAAAGTACGATCGGGTACGCAAAAAGCAAAATACGCGGCGAATGTTTGGAAAACAAAAAAATGGGAATAATTTTGTTCTCAAAAACAATGCTCACGTTTGACATTTCAAACTAATTAGGGAATAAAAAAGAAGATTTTTCAAAATGACTCATTTTGAGAATTCGTTCGGAGCCTCCTGATAATAGTTGATTTTAATACGTTGATGAAATACAAGTATTATTATTATGTTGATTATTAAAGAGTTTGTCGATAGGTTTGCTTGATAGTTGTACCTAGTGGGACCATGCAGGCAATCTTACTAAAATATACATAGCAATTATAATATTATGAAACGCATTCGTTTATATCAGAATTTGAGAGCCTCGAAAGGTATGAAATACTGTTTGTTCTTTTAGTTTTTTAATTCATCTGGGTCGCTTGGATAGGGTTACCCATATGCGATTTGTTACTTATAAACGAATTTATACGTACCATGTTAGAGGGTATCTGAACTTTATTACTTCAAATATTACCGACGAAATCTTAGCGTCGTATAAATATGTTATAAAACGAATGACAACAGTAAAACGCCCACCTTAAGCACGTATGGGACTAAAAGTATTTAGAAAGTGGTTTCGGTGCACAATCATCGCATAATACGCAATTTGAACACGTGTGGTAATAATTATAATATCATTGTAAATACTATATAGTATGTAGATTTTGTTCTTAGTTACATATTGTGTGCTCGTTTAGATACAAATAACCGTGCAGGTGTAAATGCGCACATAATTTTACATAATTCACGTAATTTTCTCGCAAAAATCTCGTCTCTCAGCTGTGTCTTGTACCTCATTACTGTACTAATATTATACTTATCTGATGAAATTATTATTTTTGGGTTTGCGATTTATATAGTTGGCCCGAAGACTTTGAAAACATTATCTTTTTAATCGATGTTGAAAAAATGTAAGCGTGCCATGAACGTATCGGCTTTAAAACATGACGAATCGTTTCGAATAATGCGTTTAAAACTTCTTCATACTATCCTGATTTTTATAATTGGTTTTTCAAAAATAAAACTTATAAACTATGTCGATTTTATCTGAAACGCCATCGTTCGAGTTGTATGTTTTTCGACGTGTATCATTTTTTTTTTTTTTTTTTTTAATTTGATTAAAAAAAAAATTCAAATTCGTCAGTTTGATACGGATTTAACAGAAGCTCGCGTCGGACAGTATATAAATTGCGAGCCCTGAACTCACCGTTTCTGGTGGACGAATTTTCAAAAGCCATCGTTGATACACAACGAATATCAAGGCTGGGCAACTTTTCTATATTCGTTAAGATACTCAATTGAATAAACAGAAAAAGTTGAATTAAATGTCAAGTTTTTTCTTTTTAAATTTATTAAATTGAATGTCGATTTAAAAAAAAAAATCAACCTAATTTAAAACAAAAATACTTTCAATTCAGTTGGTTTTGCGCCTGTAGTATGAAATTTCGTTGCTTTATAAATATTTTTACAATTTTCTTTTGAAATCGTCTCCTATATCTACAATACTTAGAAAAAAAAAAAAAAGTAACAATTATTACAGATGAACTTAAAATCAAAAAACGTTAAATTAAAAAAGAACTAACGTAATAAGTTAAAATTTAACAAAAATAATAAGTCAACTAGTTACCTTAACTTTTGAATTTTAACGAATTAACGCCCAGCCTTGACGAATATTATCATTATGGTTATAATGATTTTGTAATGAATATACGATGTGATCGATTGTGCGTGTTGTCTAGGTTGTGGCGTTTCGGTGGCCAAACAGCAAGGGGCGCAGAGAAGGATCGTCGGAGGTGACGAAGCCGGGTTCGGCAGCTTTCCGTGGCAGGTAATGATGTGCAAAAATAATAACACGACCATCGGATAACACAATAACACTATGACAAATCGCCGGAAAAATTAAATAAAAAAATATTTAGCGAGACCGTAAAACGTTTATAGCGCCGACAAATGACATCGCGTTGGGCTGCAAATTGTCGTCGAACGGTGAAAATCCCGAAAAAAAAAAACAAAAACAAAATAAAAATCGTTGGATTGTGCACAGAACGCATTATGACATTATAATGTTATAATATTCCGACAACGATTTTCACGAGAATTTTACGCCATGTGCCCACAAGACGCGCCGTCATTGTCTCATCCGAGTCGTTTTCCATAATATCATTATTATTATTATAATGTCAATTTCTTTATTTCTTACGGTCCGTTCGCACGAAACGTGAAAATTTTTATGAAAAAAAAAAAATCCGTTTTCTATTCGCTAGCCCGTAATGTCGGCAAAATGTGGAACAATATATAGGTATATCATTCTATAAAATATAAAATATAGGTACGCAGTAGTGCAACTGTGCAAGGCATTTCGAACTATGGGGGCCGATACCGTTTTTCACAGGAAACACGTTTTGCGAGAATATTACTCCTGCATCGTAAAATCAACGTACGAGTGTTTAAATAGTTTTTTCGAAAGTTAAAAAGCATTTTGCAAGTCGCGCATTAATTTTTCAATACTTTGATTTTAAATACCTACGATGCTTCGGTTCGATTAAAAGTATCAGTAAAATTCAAACCAAACACGATTTTTTTCGATCAGTTTTAAATGAAATCGTTGCGTCACAATGAATCCGACGATTTCATACTCTATAGTTTGTGATCTATATCATCTAAAAAAAAAAAACAAAAAAAACCATTCAATTACGTCGATTCTACGAGACAGAAGAACTTTTTCCGTGAAGCCAATGTTACTTATTCAAGTGCATACATGTAATTCGGTAGAAATCGCCTATATTTTGCTCCTTCATAAATTGACGATTCCGATACCCTTAAAAAGGGAGGAGGGCGAAACACGGTTTTGAATCTCTTAGTTTTAAAATATAAATTTGGGTTAAATTTTTCAAGGGGAGGGCGGTTGCTCCCGTTAGTTTTTGATCACCGCTGATAATAATATGACGATCGATCGGACGGGGAGATGAGTATGGAGATGAGTTCGAATAAAATGTTAGTGGCGTTTGTACCGTTAAAATCGCTGTTTCTGACCGCGTTTCGGAAACTCATGAACGCGAAAAAAAGTTTAAAATCTACTGTCGGAGTGCATTTTGTGACTTTTGTAATATCGCGTTAAATATCTATCATTCCACATGGAGAAACATACTGTTTGGATTTGTTTTTCTGATTTAATAACTGAGTACTCGAAAGATACAGTTAATCGGACGGAAAATGGTATGTACTTTATTAATTTTTGCAGTTTTGTTTTCCAGTTTTCACGATTTTCGTTTAGGAAGACGTTACATACATGTTACTTTCGTGTTACTTTTATAATTTTTTTTTGGCAAATACTCTCCCAAAATTGTGCTAATTGATTGTACATTTTACAAAGTAGGTATTTGCATACATAGAGGAAAACGTGATACAAATTTCAATTTCAATCGGAATCGATTATTTTTAACTGAATATAAAATTTTAAAACCGTTTGAGTTTATGACCCACCAATCTCAATTTTGAATTCAATGTTAACACTGTATTTTCCATAACAGTCACCACAGTAAGTTGCATTTTCTTTACATTTTCTTTATACTCGTTATTAAATAATTGTAATTTTTAAGCTGAATTGAAGGGAAAATGTTTTATTCAGGTGACCAACCAAAGCTCTTGACTAAAATAACTTATTTTTGTAGTGATATTTTAAATACTCTGTATTCATTTTAATGACTTTTGAATTATATGTTTTTTAATCACTCACATTTTAAACGGTGGTTTTTTTTTAATGTATATCGATTCAATTGTTATACGTTGACACGTTTTAAATTATATACATGGAATATAAAAAATGATACAATGATTTGTTTGTATGTAAAATTTGCTCTAGGGTTTACTATTTTTTACCTATGTATAAAAAATATATTGATTTAATAAACAAATACTGTTAACAGTATCTAATAATTAACAAAACATATTTGATGTTTATAATGTTTTTTATTTAATTCATTTTTATTTATCGTTTTTATATTAAAGGCTTATATTCGGATCGGATCGAGTCGGTGTGGTGGTTCGTTGGTGAATCGACTTCACGTTGTAACTGCCGGACATTGTGTGGCCAGGTACGCATAATATCCTATTTTATATCTATTATATTTAATATTATAATTATAAACGTCGCTTGCTAACACAGTAAAACTAAAGAAAACACATTATTTGATGTTAAGAAAACATCGGTTTTAATTACGATCATTGCATTGCGTCACCAGGTAAGAATATTCATATATTTTATTTTACACGCCATTTATTAAATCATTAAAACTATGGACAAACGATTATTTGAGATAAAGAAAACGTTTAGTTATGATCTGTCGTATTATATTATACTTTTTTTTTTTTTTTTTTTTTTTCTTAGAACTCGGTACTTCATTTTTTATCGGGTGGAACGTAAATTGATTATTTACTGATACAGACAGTTGTTGACAGTTCGATGGTAAATTAAACAGGGTTGTAAATAGTAATAAGAAACAAGTAATTAACTTTTCCAACGCGATTTAAATGAGTATAGTGACTTTGAATTACCTAAACAAGAAAAAAAAAAAAATACGTTAGTGTTAAACTTGAAACACTCACACACGCGATCGAAGAAACAATAAAGTACACGCTTGTGCCGTGATTAATCTAAGAATACCTACAGTGAATAAAGCGCACGTCGTTTTTCTTCGCGTGATTTGAGATTCCTAAAATGGTTCGGCTCGATCGGCTTGTCAAACCACGAAAGCGTTTTTTAACGAAAGCGTTTCTTCTTGAATATTTATTTTTTTTTTTTTTCTGACCGGTGACAAATTAGCGTAACATAGTTTCTCGTTCGGTTCGGTGTTAAACGACGACGTTTTACCTCGGTAAACGTCCAAAATCAATCAATTTTAGTTCCGTCTGTCCCGTATACAGGAATGCGTTTACATGCGACGCATGTAATTAGGAAGATTTGAACTGCTTTGCCTGGTTTTCGCAACGACTCGGACGACCATGTTTTGTGATCATAAAAATATCACCGCTAAGCCACGCGGATTTTGAAAAGTATATATTATAGTACAACAGTAATGTTTATATGTATGTAATATAAAACAGTCAAGTCAAATAGCATACACTTACGTGCATATAAACGTATGTATAAACGTTCTAGTTCCGTGTTCTTAGTCGAGGGGATTGGGAGGACCTAGATTTGTTTTTTCGTCCGCATCATACACACAAATCATAGGAATTCATCCTTTTTTTTTTTTTTTTTTGCCAATTGTACCGGGTTGATCTACCTGACAATAGGATTCGGAAAACTGACTGAAATTCGTCATTGAGTTTACTTGAATATGACTTTCGCACATTTTTTATTTTATCCCCTTTCAAACCTGCAAATTTGCAACAAAAATTTTTTTTTTAATTTTGTTTTATTTTTTGAAAAAATTAAGACGAAAAAATCAAAAGTGTTGGAACTCCGTTTTTAAGTAGACTTCACGGAGAGTTTAAATCGGTTTCCTGAATCGTTATCGCATCGTCAGATCGAACCAAAGTACTGTGATCTGTGTTTTCGACCAAAAACATGCCTGGCAAGTCCCAACAGAAGAATTTCAAACTTTTATTCTCGCTCGAACCGTTCGAACTTGAATTTTATAAGAACACTTTTTTTTGAACTTTTGAACTTAAAAAAAAATGCAAAAACTTTATCATAAAAAAATTAAAAATAACGATTTAAAGTACAACAATGGTAAAAACGGTGAAAATGGTGAAAACGTTTACTATCTACCGTTTCATTTAAAACTTAAAAATTTTTGAACATTTTAATTATGCTGAAACTTTGTACACAATCGACAATAATATTTTTGGATTCACATTCAAACATCCAGATGTAGGTTCGCATATTATTGGCTGTGTTGGATTTTTATTTTGAGATTAAAATTTTTTATACAAAACTAAATTTGTTTACACTCTCGCATATGATAAAAGGAATTTGCAAAAATCAGATAACAATAAAATAAATACAGGCGAATAAAGGTTATTGAATAGTTGACCCCATTGTGTTAGAACTTTTCAACTTGAGGGGAAATAAACTATGGTTCAACAGAGTGTCTCACCGTGTGTGTTTGCCGAATATTTTTCTATATTTTCCTTCAAGTTAGAAATTTAAACGTTTGAAAGACCCCATCGTCGTAACAGGGACTGTTGGTACCTAATGGTTCTTTTGATTCTGATCCCAGTTCTTTTTTTTTATTCAACGTTTCGCTTTCTGTTGTGAAATAATTTCATTTTAAGGTTAACGTTTCGGTTCCGGTTGTGAAATAATTTCATTTAAAAGTCAAAGGTTCCGGTTATTTCCATTTTTTTTTTTTTTGTAATATTTTTCGATAAAAAATTTAATGTTCCAGAAAAAGTTACGAGAATCTACTAAAAGGTTGAAAAAGTGGTATTGTAATAATTGTTTGAACAAAGGGTTCAGGTTCTACGATAGTATTTTACTTAGGTTCCAGTTTGGGTACTACAGTAGTATGTTATTTCGGTTCTGGTTTACTTAAGACAACATTATTATAACAGTTTATAATGTATGAGACATTATAACGATAATGATTCGAATAAACAACGATCCCTTGATAATCATCCGAAAATAAAATTTTTTTTTACGCACAACAATTATCGTTGCCCCCTGGTTTGCTCAGTCGGTAGAGCATGAGACTTTTAGTATAGAATATGACAGTTTGGTCAGGGTTTTTTTTTTTTAAAAATGTTAGGGCCGTTTTAACGGGCCGGAATCGGTTTTATTTTCGGTTCGGCACCAGCCCCCGTCGTCGTACCTATACTATATTATTGTTATGCATTTCGTCTGGTGTCCGTAGAGCGACGGCGCGCCAGGTGCAAGTGACGCTGGGCGACTACGTGATCAACTCCGCGGTGGAACCGTTGCCCGCGTACACGTTCGGCGTGCGCAAGATCAGCGTGCATCCGTTCTTCAAGTTCACGCCGCAGGCCGACCGGTTTGACGTGGCCGTGCTCAGGCTGGACAGGCCGGTGCAGTACATGCCGCACATCGCGCCCATCTGCCTGCCGGACAAGGGCGAGGACTTTTTGGGCAATTACGGATGGGCCGCCGGATGGGGAGCCCTGCAAGCCGGTAAATACGACCGACGTTTTTACGAGCATATTGAAAACACGTCTGGAATCCGTTATAACTATAAGTATATACGCACAATAATGTCGTTATATGTGTTATACAGTATGTCGTTATACGTATATAATGTCGGAATAAGTCGAGATCGCGCTTCAAATTTCAACGGAAACAGTTTTAGGTCCGCGGATACCTCCAATAATTCCAAGAAGTTATTTATCACCCAGTCAACTTATTATAAGTATTTTTTGGTTTTCTGGGCTTAAAAGCAATAAAAAGTGCACCCTGCGACCCTTCGGATCAAACTAAAAACAACCGATCCACTTTCCCGAAGTATCCACGTCCGCACCACCATTTTGTTATCTTGGAGTATAATAACGCGAATCCCAAACAACAAACACTATTCACATTAATTTTTTGTAAACAAATAAATTTTTCATCAAAAACACCGTTAAATTTACAACGAAACGCCTTTTATTAGAATTCGACCCTGAGTATTTTCAATTTGGCATTGTTAAAGTTGTAAAAAATTTTAAATTTTTTTTTAAGTTTTTGTAGTTGATTAAAAATGAAATACCCGAATCGCAAAACGATACACTTTTTTTTGTTTGCGTGTTTCGATCAACCGTATTGTCATTTTCAGCGCGAACCTACGACTGATGAGTCGGGTATTTTATTTTTAACATGAATGGTCACAAGTTTTCAAGTTTTGAAGTTGAATTTCTCGGCTTATGAACGAAAAATAATAAAAACATATTGAAAGTGTAAAGTATTTGAGTATTATTATTCATAGTCAAATACTTTTCAAGACCGCACACGTGCCAATTATATTATAATATAAATTCGCGAAAATGTTCAATTTTGATCTGTGTTCAATTAGCCATTTGCTCGTGAGTTTATGTTGTGAAAACACCGCAATCGTAAATAATATAAATAACGGAATCTCGGGCAAAAAACGCACAGTCAAAACGAATCGCTGAAAACAATTATTTTATTAACAATTTATAATGACTAAACGAAAAAAGAGAGGTCTATTCACGAGACGTCTCTGTGCGCGGAAAGTACTACGTATTTCTATGGTTGCCACGCCATTAATTAAAATTTCATGGAACGTAAACAATTGTTAATTCAACTTGAACGAAACAAGAATAATTACGCGTGTTGCGTGTAAAAGTGAGAAAATAAAAATACACTGATGAGCCTGGTGTAATATTTTTTGAGAAATTATTGGTTTGTAATTAAATTATTATGACGTCAAATAAGCGTGAAAATTTGTAAATCAACTTATAATGGTATCAGCGACGAATCAACTTCACATCGATAATGTACAGTTTTCCTCAGTAGTTTGTTTTGCTCAAGTGCGAAAGACATTAATATTCAGTTTTTCTTTTAGACAGAACTTGATTACGCGTGTTAAAATTAAAAAAATATCTTTCGTAATCAAATCAATTCTTAATATAATTATTGTTTTATACTGGTACCTACGTTAAATTATTGTTACCTACCAGTCGTCTAAAAAATCTTAAAACACCCAGCCATATCAAACATGTTTCGGTTTAGTAGGCAATTAAGTGTTGAGAAACTATCGACTCAGCTATACGTTTGGAGCTTTCCAAAGAAATATTATCATTTGACCGTGTTTAATAAACTCATTATGTATTTTCCTACGTAATAATAATTAATTTCGTATAATATTTTGTGTGTGACGATCCATTATAAACGAAAAAAAATTTTTGATTTACACCGCCGAAAGTACCTACAATTTCACTTTTGCATGATTTAATATACCACCGTGTGTTTTGCTTTATTTATACACATTGTGTTCTCTCGACTGTTATAACAATATAATGTGAAATAGGGAATTTAAATCATATTGTGCTTGATATATTTCACACAAGTACGAACATTTTTTCGCACTTAGATTCAGAGTTACAGACTGCGGGAATTTCTTTTGAAATAATTTGAAATCCAACGCGGGTTAAACAAATTTTACCGCGCGCGTTCCAAAATTCAATCCCGCTGTCTGCTAACAAAAAGTCGAATTAATTTTTATCAAACTATTTTCTACCGTCGTACCTGCGCATTATACACACACATTATTATACGAGTACAAGAGAAAACCATTTTCGAGCGTTCGCAAAAAGACGAAAAACCAATACGATTTTTCGTAAGATAATTAAATTAAAAAAATTACGAATTCCGTAAATGAAACTCGACGACAATCATCAAAATATCATAATCGTGATATATCTGACTTTATACCATACACATTACGCTACAACACAAACGTTTTTATCGTTTTCTTTATTTTTACGTTTTTACAAAATCTGTTTTTTCTCCTTATTATAATGCCGTTAATTATTATAGTTCTTAATCCGCGTTTTTGTGTTTTTCATTATGGACTAGACACGACGCACAGTTTGATCCGTGATTCGTTTGTGAACTCGTGAAAGCGCTCGGCCCACAAAGTTAGAAAATCGATCGATCGGTTCGTTTGACGTGAACGATCGGGCGCGGTGTGATACGTTCTCGGTAGATTTACGGTTAGAAATTAAATCGATTTGAATTCTCTCAAAACGGATCGCTTTAATACTTTTAATTGACAACAGTTATTCAATTTTGATAAATTTGATATACTATTTGAATTTTATTTGGTCGTGATTATAAAAATGCTAAACGAAAATGCTGGGTTTGTACAATCATTAAATGGTAAGACGTTTTATACGTCGAAAACGGTTTTAGTTTCTTAAACAACATAATACAGTCCGAGTGTTTTAATTTTGAAAACGGTTTGAAGTTTTTTCAAACCGTTTTAACGCCAAACGTAGTACATATTTCAATCATAACAATAATCAACGTAATTACGAGTATAACCGTAGTAATTCTTTGGCGTAGAACGTGGCGCGCGCAAGACGAACTCCAGTGCAGGCCCGGCAGAGTGCAGGTCAAGGCTGCGGAGAGAAAAAACTGAACAGGAAAGAGCCCGGGGTACCTAAAACTAACAGATTTGAAAATTAACTATTAAGATTCAAATACGAAACACACGCGGAAACTATTTATAGACCTGTATTATACACGTATTATTTGAAACAACCAGTGTGCGTGATGTAAGAGAATAATTGTTTTTTCAAAAATTCCGATTCGTCGTGCATTGGGGACTCGCTCGCGGCGGCACGGATTTTCAAAAATCCGCAAGACCCTTTTTTCTTGTCCGAAAATCGGCGGGCGGTGCTTAGCGGGTCGCAGCACAAAAAGTGTGACGCAAAGTCCAAAATCAAATCGATCGCGACGGCCGTTTCGTATCATGATCTCACGTCGGGGACAAAAAAAAAGCAAAACGCGTTTCCACGCATTGTTTTTCGGATGTCTAAACCGTTCGAAAATAACGATCGTCTGCAGGTACAACGATAATAACGACGTGTGAGCGAAAAATCACGCGCTCACTTTCGAATCTCGACGCGTGGCCGAGACAATGACGGATACAAGAGCGCAAAGATACAGAAAAAAAAAAACACAAAAATTGTTAATAATATTTTGTTACTATTATATTTCGGTTGACAGAACGTGTGTGAGTGTACAATATAATACATCCGCGTTCACTGCACGCGGAACGAGCGAACGTGACTCACGAAATGAAAATAATGGGGGAAAAAAAAATCTTTCAGCGTTTTCGTACACGCACGATCCTGCAAAACGCTTTCGATCGGGCCTACAGTTTTTCGGGGACGCATATAAATATGTTACGGTGTGTATGTCTAACGTTTCGTCTGGCGCGAAAACTGTTTGGTGGATAACAAAAGAGTAGTTAAGCCGAGGTGTACCCCTACAGTTGTCGTTTCTGTTGGGTCGCTGGTTCGGATGTTGTCGGATGAAAAGTGCTGATATTATGAGCAAAAAAATCTCGCGAAACTTTTTGAAATCTCGCGTCTAAACTTCGTCGGTGGTTCCGAAAACAGTTCGCTAGATTTGAGACGATTTTAGAGGAGGGATTGCAGACGAACAAACAAATAACGATTTAAAAACGTTATCAAAAATCGTCCTTTTTACGCTTTGCGGACGATTTGAATAGTTATAAAACACTGATCGCGTCAACGCCGGTTATTGGATCGCTACATTTTTTTTTAAAATTTAGTCTTTGAATTATGTTACGGTCTTTAATAATGTTTATACGGATATTGTTTTCTTCCTTTTTTCGTGTAACTCTACTATACGTAACATGAATTCCCGTTCCCCGAAATAGCGACCCACCCGGAGGTGTGACACATCCTACTCCACAGCGTGCTATGAAATTTACAATCGGCTTCTCATATTTTCATTTTTTGTCAAAATTTACTACTCCCTCTATCATATAGTTTTATGTAATACCTTAGGTATTTATTATGTTCGACTGCACCATTACCGAAAAAGTAACCACTCGGACAACGCAGCTTTGATCTATTTTCATCCGACCCATTTTAAATAGTGCCTCCTACAGCAACTATTATAACATCGAATTCACACGATTTGCAATGTATATGATATTGTACAATAACGAGAAACTGGATTTTTTTTTTTTTTACTAAATTTTCTGTTTATACTCGCGATTCGTGAACACACGATATATTTAAATTCACCGGGTCTTGCGAGGGCGTGCCACGAACGACGTGCACGTTTAGGATATTTACCGATTTCGCCACGCAAACTCGTAGGACGAGTGAAAAAAAAAAAAAAAGACAGAGAAAAAATAGAAAATGCATATCACCTCCGCGCGTTTTACGAGTTTCTAAATGCAAAAAAGTTTATTTGCGCGCTCGCGTCGTCGCCGTATCAGTTTGCGTGGCCAGATGAAAATTGTAGAAATCCTTTACTTTTTGCTTAGAAATCGTCAGATCTCCTTTTCGGAGATTATCGAAAAGCCTGAAATTTACTCGAAAAGTGCTCAGATTTCTTAGGCGCCAAATAATCGAAAAATTCGCGGATTCCCTGCAAGTTGAACATTTTTAAAAACCGTATAAAATTCCTTTTTTGTCTTTTTGTAAGACTCCCCGGAATAGGGAAAAATCCCTAAATCCGGCAACGATCGATGGAAACGGTCGATTTCGCTCGTCGGAATCCCGCGGGTGGCCGAGAATCGCGAAAAACACTTCCGTCGACGTATTTAGAGAGGGTTTATTTGGAAACGTCGGACAAATTTTTTTACTTTCGACCAAGTCATGTCGGAAAAAATCTATTTTTTTTTTTGATTAATGATCATTATTATCGTACCAGAGTGTACGAATTCGTAGCCGGAAATTTTGATTTTTGGCACGAAGAGAATCGCACACGAAAAAAAAAATAGTCGTAAACAAGTTGTTCTCGCTGCACAGGTTCTAGACTGAGGCCAAAGACGTTGCAGGCCGTCGACGTGCCAATCATCGACAACAGACAGTGCGAGCGGTGGCACAAGTCGAACGGCATAAACGTCATCATATACGACGAGATGATGTGCGCCGGTTACCGGGAGGGATCCAAAGACTCGTGTCAAGTGAGTGTACATTGTTTTGCGGGACACTAACGTGATTCGGGGTTACATGGCTTATCAAAATGTGTCTTAGGCGTTCGTAATACGTCGCAAAACGTGTAGGTATTTCTAAATATTTCATTTCAACGCAACAAAACCGTATACGAGCTGACAAACGTAGAATAGGCACATCCCCCATTTAGACCAAAAGTTCTTGATTAGTTTAAGAACTTCTTTGAAAATCGATCCTAACTTATTTATGCCGCCGCACACTATTTAGTTGTTATGACACTATCATAAGCGTCCGGGTATCTGTGTATTATTTATACGTGACCGATCAATTTTATCACGAGCTCAACCGGAAGGTGTCGCGTCGACAGATAAATAAAGAGTAGAAAAAAAAAAACGCCCACCTAAGCAACGCGGAACGTTGATTGTTTCGTTTTCTACCGTTTTTTTTTGAATTCGGCCAAAAAGTCAGTATCAGTCCCGTAAGTTTGAGCGCCTAATAACGCGCCGAGACCGCAGCTATCGATGTTGTATCGGTG
The DNA here is from genome assembly GCA_017140985.1 of Hormaphis cornu. Taxonomy (NCBI): domain Eukaryota; kingdom Metazoa; phylum Arthropoda; class Insecta; order Hemiptera; family Hormaphididae; genus Hormaphis; species Hormaphis cornu. The sequence continues at coordinate 15,224,952 of CM029361.1, forward strand.
TAGTACTCGGCTGATACACGCTTTCTTCGCGCCGGCGTTTCGATCGCTCCCGACCGAACGAACACGAAACAAAAACATGATCGCGTGGTTGAAAATTTCTTGAAACCGCACTCGTAAATGTCGTTAAATCCGCGAGAGAAACGAAATCAGGAGGAGAGATTAAAAAAATTTATGGGAACCGATCGTGAAACGAAAATAACCACGGCGGTGTTTATTATGAATAACAATCGTTGTGATGGTGCCGTGTGATGATTTCGTTAATCGTGCACGGGATAGTTATGAACGCGTCGAGTGTCGAGATCTTTCCGGACTAACGCGCGTTCGCGGCGATTCTAACGAAGCGGCTTTCTTCCGACACGCTCAACGGAGGATGTTCCGCGGGACTCGCTAATTTTGGAACATCGAACAACGCCCGGGAGATTGTAAAAAAAAAAAAAAAAAAATTGTAACACCCGCGTCGTACCTAACGGAAACGACCGAATAGAAATCGGTTTTTGTATTTTTGTAAAGGTCGAGACTAACACCGTGTACAACACTGTTATTAATATATTGTTTCGATTTCGAGGATTTTAAAATTCGTTGTACCTAAATATATACGCAGGGCGATTCGGGCGGACCACTGATGCTGGAGAAAACGGGCCGATGGTATCTGATCGGGATCGTGTCGGCGGGTTATTCGTGCGCTCAGCGCGGACAGCCGGGCATCTATCACAGGGTTGCGCTGACGGTCGACTGGATATCCTACATAATCAACTCGTCGTCACAATAATAAACCGCGGCCAGTTCGATACCGGTTCCGATTTTGTACACTAATTTTTTTTTTTATATATATAAATAGTTGTGCATCATTATTATTAATATAATAATATATCAGTAATTATTATGACGCGCGTGCTGCGCGCGGTGTTACGACGTGTGCGAAATACGCAGACCTATTTTATTTTACGCGTAATTTTATTTTGATAATTTTTTTTTTTCCACCCGCGGAACGATTGTCGGTTGGGAGCAGTTCGTGCGGTTTTATTGCGGTTATATTGCTTTACGGGGGGTTTTTTTTTTTTTTAAATTATCATACGAACGGTATTTTTTATTCAATTTTTTTTTTTTTTTTTTGCTATTCTATTCTCCCCGCGATCGTTTTGATCGTCGAACACGTACGACGCGTCGTATTGTAAAACCGCGATCGCACTAAAATTTACAACCGCGGCCGGCCGTCTCGACTCGCGTTCTTTTGTCAACTTGTACAAAATATCGTGTATTATAAATGAACGATTAATTATTTTACGTGTATAAACTCACAACGTGGCTGTAATAATAGTGTAATTATTATTATTATTATTATTATTATTATTATTACTGGAACGCGCAAACGAACAAATATTATACTTTGGGAAACCGTTTATTGTTTTCTTCGCATTCCCGATCAAATGTGTATGTATGTACGTGATTATTCTCGTTCCTTCCTTTTTCTACGCCGGCGCACCGCCAAATGTTCACCGAGTGTCCCGAACAAGCTTTACGGGGCAGTGATGATGATACAGACGTTCCGAATCTTACTTGATACAGAATATTATAGATTTTCAGTTACAAGAAACGGATGGCATCGTGTGGCATTGTGGTTATTCGGAAATTTCGGGACCGCCGCACGCGTGTTTTCTTTCGTGGTAGGTTTTCAACAATAAAGCTCGGGGCGACGGGCGTCCACCCCGGAAAATTACAAACAAGCAAATTGCACAACACCTGTGACATCTTTAACGTAAAGTTTTCAAAGATTTCTTTTTTTTTTTTTCGTACTCTGAAGTTTAACTCGAAATAACCATCGACATTTCGACAAATACGCCTCGAGTACACCAATCTTGGTCTAAAACCGTTTCACGCGAGTTACTAACATTAAAAAAATCAGACCGCTATTTCGACCGGGAAAAATTATCGCAGAAACAAAAAACATCGTTTTGTAAAAACGACACACTTACTGCTACGCTCAGAATCTAAAATTGCTTTCACGCATATAATGCACTGTAAAAATCCAAACCGTAATAAACACGATATACGTTTATACCGATTTTTGAAGAGTTGATACATTTTGTTATGTTGGAAATAACGTCCCGGGTTCTAGAAAATATGATTTGGTAACCCTTCTGGTCCTCGTTCGCAAGACCGCTCTACGACCTTCAGGAATGATATTGCAAATCGTTGCACAAATATGAAAACAACACGCGAGTATACCAATATAGTACCTACTTTGAATACATTGCGGTAATGTGTAAACAGAACGTATTCTTTTGTATTTATTTTAATACAATTATATTTTTTGTATGTACCTACGGCGTGACGAGGTTACTACTGAGAACACCGTAAATCGATTAACTTTTTACGTTGCTCATAAATACAATAATAGTTATGACAACGATCGAATTAAAAAAACAATATTGAAGGGTAAGTATAAACAACAGTTGAGTAAACAGTTACAATTAATATTCATTTTTCCCTACATCGGACCACGAGGGGAAGTAAATTTGAACAGAATAGTGTACAATATTTTGTAAAAATGATGGGGTAGGTACCCTCCCCCGCAACTCGAGCACTAAATTATAGTTTGAAATCAAACCATTCAAGACGATTTACGTCTTTATTTTCTTCATGAAAACGTTTAAACCTATTGTTTTATTGTTAGTTTCGGTGCTATAAAGCGCGTACTGTGAACATTACTTTCGTAAAAAAAAAAAAAAAGACAAAATGCAGACGAATAATGCCGAATGATTGAGAACCTCCTAAATTGTTTTTTTTATTTTAATTAAAAACAATTTTTTTTTGTTTTTTTTTTTTTTTGTGTGTGTTCTGTGAGGAACAAAACGCATTTTGCTTAGACGAATCACCCCACTTTTTGACCGGATCGCGTGAAAGGTGTTTTTAACAGCTGTTTCGTAACATTTTCTATCGCTGTTCATTTTGTACGTGTTCAATGAATGCGATCAACTTACGCGCGAGTGCCACTACTATCCAAGACACAATTATTAAACCCATCAAGTCGTCTAATTGGAGATCACAGAGAAAGTGAATCGTTTTTCTTCTCACATTCGTTTTTCTCATTTTCCCTAATCGTGTAAGCCGAACTGCGACGATCACGACCCAGAGGCTAATCTATACTGTACAATCACTTTAAATTGCTATGTATTGCGTTCAAAAATTTATCTATGTCGTTTTGAAAATGTCGATGATTATTATTTCGAATCTCGACGCGTTTTGCCGATAGGTAGAGGTACCACCGCTGGCTCGTCGTAAAACGGAACCAAAATAACAATACGAATAATGATTGAAGTGATCGAGTAGCTGGAAGGAAAATTACCTGTTCTTTACAGAATAATAATAGTTAAAAAAAAAAAAACATTGGTATTCAATGTCACGATACAGGGGATCTATATAGATGTATGGCTCGATAAAATATCTAAAGTTTCGAGAGAGGACGAAACTTATGACTGAAAAATATAACGTGACATTTGACAAAAGTTTTTCGTTTTTATTAGAAATGTACATCTGTATAATTATTATATTATGTTTTTTGATAATTTTTGAGTAGAAATAAATTTGAATAAAATGAATTTAAAAATAATTCTTGAGTATTATAATATAAAATAAAAATTTAAACTGAAAATCACAGGTTTTCAATGTTCTTATAGCCATAAAATATAAGCAATATCTATTTTTGTAATAATAAATATGTCTTAACACAATAGGCTGATAACAACAGGTAGAAAACTAGCGTTCAGTTATTTATTTAGTTTTCGCAGTAACTTTTGTGGTTTTGAAGTATATCATAAAATATTCCATTTCATTTTAGGCAATACATTTAGTATCTTCTTAAAATAAAATAAAACAAACTTCATAATTATTTATAGTTTTTGTGAGTATCGATGTAGTTACACATCAACGCTTTTCTATAAAATTGTATAAATAATTTTTTTTCAAATCTGTACAACTAATATAGTGAGTATATAGTTGATGGTTATAAGTTATAACATAAATAGTATAGCGAACAATGAACATAAAACTAAAAAATAAATGCAATGTATATGATTAACGGGTAAGTAAAAGTAAGTGTAAATTAATATTATCTTTAAATATCATATTATCTAAGTAAAACTCTATGCTTTACTTAAGATACCTAATTTAATTAAATAAGTATTATTATGCTTTAAATTTTACCATTTGTACTAATGTCAAATGTTCTTTAGAATTTCCAGAAAATGTCTATCAATTTTATTTTTTATATTTAAAAAAGAAATCCTTTTTCGCATCAACCAAAGTGTTTTGTTTTTCCACATATAAAATATATTTAACACTTGAAATAGCCATTGACAATTAAAATAAAAATCAAAAAAGAATTTTAAACGTTAAGTCGTTTGACCAATTCGTATAACATATAATAAACAATAACATTTCTAATGTGGTTAATAGCAAACGCACATTTTTGTATCAAGATTTTCAATACAATTAAAATCTATCATGAACAATTTTTCAGATTTTAAAAACTATTGATGAAGAGAAATACCCAAAGCTGGGTATAAGTATATAGTACTTATAAGTATTAAGTAAGTTCTAAGCCAAAATTGAACAGGTATGAATCACTTCTTTTGAAAACTATTTTCATGACCATCCGTCCACTCATTTTGAACTGCTTCGACTTAAAATTATACAGAATCAAAATAAAGTAATACGATATATCATTAGGATTCACACGTACTTACTATGCTACCTACAGAATGTATTATATCATTTTATTGTTTTTGACTGGGCTATTATACTTTGGGTGAAAATTATATTATTTTCCAACACAAATTGAACATACTGTTAACAATAGATATTGTTTCAAACCAAACATGTGGCAATATAACGTTTCGTTCTTTATATTAAGACGTGATATAATATTTATAGTGTGGGAACTATATATATATGCTGCATTTTATTATAATGATTGTTTAAATTGTTTCTATACTGATTGTTGAAACAATAATGTGTATTTTTATGTATGTAAAATAGTTATAAATAGTCAAGTATATTATTAAATACACCCGTACAGGCTGTCTCATCGTGTATGTGTGTCGCCGAGAATAACTTTTTATCTATTAAAATATTTTCAAAATCTGTTTTTGGAAAATGTTTGCTATTCTAATAAGTCATATTAAATTTATTTTTTAAAAAGTTGAATTTTGGTTACTCAATAATTTGTAAATTAAAAAAAACCAATTTTATAGCACTGATTTTTCTTGAAATTTTCATACCCAACACTTTTATATACAGACACAATTCAACGAGTTTTTAATTTCAAAAATTCAGCAAAATTATTAGGTATTTATTTGAAAACAAACGTACAGCATAAGTACAGTCGTATAATTGTTTGTATAGTAAACAATGTTTGTGCTGTATTATCGCAAACAATTAACTCATTGAACTGTGTCTGTGTATGGAAGATTTAAGAAAAATCGGCTACATCGGAAAACAACTATTTTTTATTTAAAAATAACTAAAAAACCAAATTTCAAACAAAATAAATAATGAATTTGATATGACTATTTAAAATGGTAAAAATTTTCCGAAAACCAGATTTCGAACGTATTGAATAGCCAACAAGTTATTGCCGGGGACACACACTGCGGTGGGACACTATCTGTATAATACATAGTAAGTACATATTACCACACTAACCTTTATTGACGCAATATTTAAGTCTCGTTCGAGCATTCAAGTTACGTTTAGTTCTTATTTTTCAAATAGTGGACTATATTCTAATGACGTAAGCGTACCTACATCTATTGACGTTGTATATTTTTACGTGAGAATAATAATAATAAAACAAAATTCACAAAACAAACACAACGTATCTTTGACACAAAAGTACTCAACTCTTCGTTCTGATGTAACGTCCTTTTACGTTGTATTTAGGCCGTCGTTACATAATATTGAAGTAACAATCAAATGTTTATCCAAATTTCGGATTTTTAGCGATTGGCGATGTTTTCTCACAAACTATGTTTGTTACAATAGGTTTATTCTGGTGATTATACGTAGGTAAAACATTGTCATAAGGTATTTCTAGAAAATATTTTTAATTATCTATAGATAGTCTATTGTTTCTGTATGCTGACGAAAGAAACAACATTTAAAGCCAATTTATTTCACGCACAATGAATTTTTTACTATGTTATTTCATGTTTTTAAGACTAACCCAATTAAACTTAAGGAGCTAAAGACCACCGTGGTGACACATAAAAATATCTTAAATAACAACAACATATTAATGTAACATACATTGATAACATAACATTAATATCGTTATTCATCTCAATGTTAAAGACGTTGTTTTCTTTACATATCATAATATGATTATATTATAATGCCGCAACTAAATTAAAATAATAATATAACTATTCTTAATTTATCTGTACTTTTTAATGTTGAGCCATAATTTAGTCATGCAAAATTGATTATGTTTCTTAACGTTTGTTTTTTTTTTTTTTTTTTTTGTAAAAGAAAGGATTTATCGTTTAAAAACGAATACCTAGGTATGTGTTTATTTTCCATATAACATTTTGTCCGCACGTTCGAAATGTTTCTAATTCTGACAGGGCCAGTTTGTATAAATTTATCAAAACATTTTTCAAAATCGTTTTCAATACCCATCGAACAACGTAGGTACTCGAGGGAACGACCAAACAATTTTTTTTAAAAAATTGCTATTTTAGTAATATATACCAACATAATTTTTTTCCTGGACAAAAAATATCAAAACTCGTATTTTTTCAAATAACACTCTTTGGCTTATAGACAAAATAAATGAAAATATAATCCGGTCATTTATTATAGTAAATGTGATATGAGTTTTAAGAAGATAGGAAATGAGAAATTGGTCTTTAATGAGTTCTCGTTTGTTTACATTTACCTGAAATGGGCAATGGGTCTATTTAGCCTGTACTAAATGTAAACTATACATCAGTTTTAAATTGTATTTCTTAACATGTAATACGATGGATAGGGTCTTAAATGATTAATAATTGCAAGTCTTGGCATAAATATTAAACACTTTACTGCGATCAAAAATAAAAATGTTCAAAATACGTTGTAAATATTCAAGTATAAAACATATTAGTATAGCTATTAATCTTAAGAGTTTATCGTAAAATATTGGATCGCACTTCACAAAGGAAAAAGTTAAGGATCTTCGTCGCATTGGATTTTATGACGAAAATATGGTCTTGGCAGTCCCATAAATTAATAGGGTTTTTAAACTTATTTAATTCTCATTCTGAAAACGGTTTTGAACTCATAATAATGTCAATTGTGTTTTTAAAAGATAAATAATAATTTAAATATAAAAATTATGATGATATCCGTTCAATTTTAAACGGCTATAAAATTATGAAAATTTATTTATTTGCTAACCATCTTGCAAAAACATTTTTAAGGTTCTTGTTTTTAATTCAATCTATCAATGTTGGTTCTACACCTAACAAAAAAAATCACAATCATAAATATACAAAATAATGTTTTTAAAAATAAAATGTATTTGCATGACTCAAAATACATTTCAACTATTAAAATAATGATTAAGTGCTTCCAAAATATGTCTAATACGTAACGTTTCTTAATATAATCATACGGGGTAAGAACCGTTTTTAAACCATTAATTGGAAAAATACAAACTTAGTAGTGTCAGAAAATCTTTGAACGATGAAGACCCTAACACTAATGGTATAACAAAAAATAAATAACGCATTGTAAAAATGGATTTTAATCGTTATAATTTGACTAAACACGACCAAAACGAGCCACCAATACTCACTAAGCAATCTATAACTAATATTTAATCGTTGGTTACTAATCGTTGATCTGTAAAACGGAAGACATGTAGAAATGGCCCTATGTGTATTACAACACATTAAATATTTAAACCTGCAGGTGATTGATGATAAAAACTCTTGTCGGTGGTATTCTCTAAAGTTTAATCGCTGGGATTTAGATGAATTTAATCCCAGTATCGAAAGTTGATACTGACCATAGATTGAAAATTTGTATTTTCAGTAACATTTTTAAGGTGATTAAAAACTAACT
>CM029361.1:15275395-15289360 GCA_017140985.1 Hormaphis cornu
TAATCAAAATTAAAAGTTATACTAAAAAGTTAGTAGCAGTAAATAGCATTCTATGTTTGATCAAAACATGATTGTCCAACGCGTTGGTATACAACGAATCAATTGCAAATCTCAAAATCATATATATACTTGGTAAAATAAATTAATAGGAATATCGATGGTCGATTCAGTAAATCAAACGTACAGATTTTTGTATTTAAACCCTTTTAATTACCTTGTTTCTCTTCTTTCCGAAACGATTACCATATAAATTGGTTTGGATCGGATCAGTTTATCAGTTGAAAAGTCTATAGGTAACGAACAAACCCATGCAGACTGCCAAACATTCATTTCTACTCATAATTAATATTGGAAAGTAAATAATTGTGTGGATGTTAAAATGAAATACCGTAAATGTTACAACCAATTTAAAGAAAACAAGAAATATAATCCTATATTGAATAGATAGGTAGTTAAAATTAAGATAGGTAATTTATTATTTTTAAATAATTCTTATTCCTGTATTCGTGCTGTACTTAATGCTTGTCTCACATTTTTTCTGTTTTTGTGTTATTTGCACCATCTCTCTAAATTTATAAAATTCATAAGACAGTACACGGACCTAACCTGTGACATATACATAACTTATCTACAGCCTTGTAAGCACTTTTGACATTATTATATACAAACCCTTCAATATTAACCATAGAAAATTTGCCAACAGTAATATTATCTACAATAAAAAAATTGAACAGATAAGTACGAGTACATTAAAAAAAATCAAATATACGTATCAAATATTGGTGTTCGAATTATCGTAGGGGGTGCTAATTTTCAGTCTGGGGTAGGTAAAGTCCCTTAGAAACCACCTATAGTTGCGCCTATACTATTAAAACTCTCAAAGCTCTTGGTTTTCATGCATAGAAGTATGAAAATGATAATTTAGCGTGAGACAAATTTTATGTTTTTTCTGTGATTTACAATTTCATTCAACAAAAACATTATTCTCTCATCAATTTAAAATATTATGTTTTACAATTAAGGAAGATTTTCATTTAATTTTTCATTTGAAACCTTTATCAAACATTAATTTTTTCCCTTTCATATTTTTTGGAATGATCATAATAAATTATAATCTAAAATCAATAAGACAATTTTTACATATTTTGTAAATTTAGAAGTTTTTTTATTGCTGTTATTTACTACCCGTTTAACTCTAGTTCGTATTTGCCGATGGCCATTGTACTTTTTCACGTACACTCACGAGTATTAATAATATCTATTCGTCAATTTGTACATCTAAATATTTCGACCACTAAAATGTGAATAAGTACAATATAAATAGTACTGGTCCAACGTTTTGCTCAAACATTTTAACGATACGTCGACAAAATATTATATAAAAACTATATAATATCTAGTCACAAAAAATTATCAATATATGCATTTGTTGTTGGTAATATTTCGCCATAACATAACACTGTTTATGAATACACACCAACGAGTGTCACCATAAGTTTTACATTTTACTGTCAAATGTAATGTCTATATTGTAATTTTTATGAAATCTTTATGATTTTCAGAAAACGTCAGCGGGAGAAAGATCCTATGATTGATGAAAATGATAATGACGAGCAAAGAAAAGGAAAAACCCGTCCTAATATGCCAAGAACACGGAATTTTTTGAAATTCTTTGACAAAATTTGAAATTATATTTTTTGTTGACCAGTTTATTTCCATATTTCATCATAGATGATGTATTCGTTCTACACTTTTAAATATTTTAAATTTTATAATGCGTGTGTGTTTTTATTTATTTATAATCTCTAAAATAAGTGCCTACCTATCTCAAATTCAATTATTAAATTCAGTTTACTTGCATTTATGTTTAGAACTTAAAACATTTAAAACACGTATAAACTTTCAATCAAACCAATAAATGTTTGGATTATTGTGCTATGTTTCTTCTCTGTGTAAAAACTCTTGGCGGTGGTATTCTCTAAAATTTAATCGCTGGGATTTAGATGGATTTAAACCCAGTATCGAAAGTTGATACTGACCATAGATTGAAAATTTGTATTTTCAGTAACATTTTTAAGGTGATTAAAAACTAACTACTGTGATAATACAACAAATTATTAATCATATATCTTTAAACACCACTCTAAAGGAATATTTAACAGTATTTTATCCCTTTAAAAGTGTTATCAATAAGAATAATATCAGTTTTCCGGTTTTTGCATTTTTTAACCGTTAAAATTCCGTTTAGTATAAAAATAATAAAAAATTAAATTTTAACTTAACTATTCGTTTTTCAATTATAACTTAATTGAACGGGCTGGAAAAAAAGACTTGTTAACGTGCCCAGCCTTGTGTCGAACCTATTCCATCACAGGCGTTTGAAAGCACATCCTTTTTCTGACAGCAACATATTATGCAAGGTCAAAAACGCGTAGGTACGATATTTATTTTAAAAATAATCTGATTATTAGTGTGCGAATTGTCATTATTTACGAGCTTCCCAACACTACGGTTTTTTTGTATAATATATCAATAGCTTATAATATTTTATTGCACCATTTTATTCTATATACCTCATCAATTGTTGGCCATTAGCAGGCTGTTAGCAAAATAAAAATACATGCCATTCAAAAAAACGTATTGTACCATACATACTATGAGGTCATTGGGTTTTTCATGGGAAACAATATTGTAATTAGTAAATAATAAAATTAAAATAATGTTATAAATTATAATGTTTCTCGCGGCCAAGTGAGCGGCGCGCGGGTGCCATCCGCGGAAGTGCCGACGATTTTTTTCGTACTACAGAGCAAACGAATTACGTAAATCTCTAATTAATTTCATCTAAGATTTTAATCTTATTTTCAGTATATAGGTACGTTACGGACGTTATGAGGCGTTAATATTATTGTTATACAAACATTATTTATTTAATGTTATAATTTATACATAATAATAGGCACGAAATGTGCATAATGTAAGGGCGTCTAATACAAAACATCGCGTTGTTGCTCGTGGTTTATAGGTATTTAGATTTACACATTACTCACAACATCTAAGCAAGTACATATGCAGATACTGCACAAAAAAAAACCCGGAAAACGTTTATTTCGACAATGAATAAAATGGATGTATTAGTTGCCCGTATAAGCGTATTATATTTGTTAATTAATTAAGTTTTACCATAATAATAATTATTATTCTAGCTATTATTTGTTTCATTCCAGATTCGCGTTAAAATCGGAGCTAACAATAGACCGCGATTGTCTGAAAACAAATAAAAATAACAAAATTTTGCCTGTTAATAGATTGGTACGAGATTAAGTACATAATATCTTAATATTAAAGAGTTATTATTAATTGTAGAAGGTTTGTTTTCGCCGTTTGACCATGAGTACTCGGATTAATTCGTATGGCAGTACAAAACATAAAAAATCCGGGATCACTCTAAGTCGTGTGAGTAGTTTGGCGGGGTAGCGACTACGCTTTGGGTAGGACACTAGTTTAGAATTTGTGGTTTAAACGCATTATTTTGTATCTGAAAGCAACGATAAATCATTGCACTCGAAAATACGATTTTGAGCAGGCTCAGTTGTCTAGTACACGTTCTGGAAACAAACCGATTTAACAATAAAAACTTTTATCAAATCTGTATCTTTCCTATATAAGTTTTGTTTAAAAATTTTAGCTTGGTCCCATTTTCGAACGTTATGATCAAAAAATCTAAATCAGTTTGGAAAAAACGCGTTGCCCATAATTATTTGTCCCCATAAGAAATACACGGCCGCCCGAAATGACGAGTTTAACGACAAAACAAAAATGTGAAATCGGCTATAAACCATAATTGTGTAACCGATTTTCTAAAATTTTTAACCACATAAGTAAAACTATCTCGTTTAGATTGTATTCAAGTTTTGACCGTGAAAAATGAAAAAAAAAAACACGTTTTCCCTAATTTCTAACGGTTTTGGTCAAATTTGACCTACTTTTTTATTGTAACTTTTTCAATTTTTAACTTGAAAATTTTAAACCCCTCAACGTACAAATAGAGTCCCACGACTTTTCATTAAAAGTATCTAACGAAAAAATTGAAGCATTCTTTAAACCCTTAAAAGTGTTCACAGAGAAAAAAAAATAAATAAAAAAATATGTCGTTATAAATCATAAAACCAATATAAGTAGATCAAAAAATTGTGCGATTTTCAAAATGTATAGTTTATAGTTAGAATAACGTACAACTGACGTTGTGTTTAAATTTCAATTAAAAAAACCAGAAAATTAGCCCATTTATGAATAAAAAACCTCAAATTCTAAAAATGCCTATAAATAGCCTAAAATTAAATTAAATTTTTTGAAATTTTTTTTTGAAGCTGTATAATACAAAGATACATTATTGTCTAAAATTCTAAGACTCTTTGATGATTATTTTCGTAATTGTAGAGAAATGACTATCCGCGATATTGATCAAATGCCGTTTTTAGCGGTTTTTCACAATTTTTCGGTGGTTTTTCACGCCGCCTTAAAAACTACTGAGAAAGTTGAAAAAAGACCTCTCCAAAGTACCATCTTGGTCAATTTTATTAAATAAAAAGGTACTGTATGTAGAAATCGGTGGACTCTTCCTGATAAAAATTTTGTCAGTATAAAAGAAAAAATTTTAAATTTAAAAAAAAAGAAGCGCCGTGATCAGTCTAGGTCGTGTGAGTAGTTTGACGGGGTAGCGACTACAATTTGGGTGGGTCACTAGTTTAGAAGTTGTGGTTTAAACGCATTATTTAATTTCTGAAAGCAATGATAAATCATTGCCTTCGAAAATACTATTCTGAGCGAGCTCAGTTGTCTAGTATACGTCATGGTAAACACAAATGTAACAATAAATACTTTTTTCAAATCTGTATCTTTTCTGTTTTGGTATTGTGTAAAAGTTTCAGCTTGGTCCAATCTTTAATTTGAATGTTATGATCAAAAACATCTAAATCGATGTGAAAAAAACCACGTTTCCCGTAATTATTTGTTTCCCCCAAGTTCCATTACTCCCTTAAAAATGATCAAAATAGTTCAAAAACTAAGCAGATAACTCGTAAAACCCTTTTTAATGACACATATAAATTTTAAGTCAAACGGAGCACTTTTGGGAATTTGATCGTTTTTGTTTTTCCTTCAGACCCTAAAAAATAATCAACGTTTCAAATAAAGTACCATCTCGGAACAATTATCTATCTTTTGAGGTATTGTACGTTAAAATTGGAACATTTTTTTTTACTAGAAAAAGTGACCACAGAAATAAAAAAAAAACCTAACCCTAGCCCTAGCCCCTTGGGGTCTCCCTCTACTGACTTTTCCAAAATGTGTTGTCATCCTAAACAAAGCTGTATGCAAAATTTCAGCTCAATAGTACAATGGAATGTGGGTTAAATGTTAATTAAAAGATTTGAAAGTAAAAAAAAATACTTGGAAAAAACGCAAAAAACTTTTTTCCGGGAGTTCGAACCAGCGCGGCACTCAGTCAACGAATAAAATACATAGTGTGACTCACCATTTTATCGACACTTTTCTTGTACAATCTTGAAAACTACTGGGCCGATTTCTTAAAAATTATCGTATACTTATAGCAATTTTCGTTTTACATAACATATTCAATTTTTAATTCTTAAATAATAAAATGTGTAAGTTACAATTTTTTTTCAAAAAATAAATCACAAAAATAACGAATTTCGGCCAATTTTCAGAATTAAAATGACTATAAAAAAAATTGTGACAAACGATTTTTAAAATTTTTTAGTAACGAACAATTATGTATGTTGTTAACATTGTATTAAATTTTCAAAACTTTTTCTGGAAAATTTAAGTTTTTATTGAAATTAATTGACAATAAAATTGGCAATTTTTGAAAATTTAAAAGTTCTATATTTAGCTCAAAAATGTGTAAAATGTTTTGAAATTTTCCTCATACTTGTACATAACCAATTTTAACATTGTGTGAATATATCAAGTTTCTCCAATCATTATTTTGGGAGTTATGACCAATTAACAAAATTGATTTTGTCAAAAACGCGTTTTCCGTAATTTTTTCCATTATTTCTTAAATTTTTTCTTTTGTTTTTCTGAAGAACGTTTTTGGAATTGAATATTTCGAAAAAACTCAATTATAAATGAACCAAGGATATAAAATTCTCTACCGGAAAGTGGTACTGTTGTTGAAGATCGGAGCAATTCCCTAGGATCTACACGTGACACAGACACAAAAATAAAAAAATTATTAAAAAAAATTTTAAAAAAAACACATCTTTGTAAAATCAATAGCTTCCTCGCCTCGCTCAGAATCTAAAATAAATAAAAATTAACATCTTTGTAAAACCACTAGCTTTCTCGCTATCGCTCAGAATCAAGAATAGTTTTTGACAATAAGCATTGCAATTCTTACGAATGGTTTTTAAATATTATTGAAAAAAAATACAAATATTTTTTTTTTTTATTTAAAACATTTTTACAATTAACAAGTGCAAATTGGTATTTATTCATAGTGTTAACCATGCAATTATATACATATTATTATAATATTACTATACATTTTCAAAAATAAGTATTGGTAAAAAATGTATTCGGAATATTATGTACAATTAGAACATTTATTGCTACGCTAAGCATAAAAAAAATGAACTTTATACCAATGGGTGAAATGATTAATCACGGTTTTAAAAGTGTAAGTTTTTAAATTTAACTTGCAGTAAATAATGACTGCTAACGATTCTATTTAATTACAATTTCAGTGAGCTCAGTGTGTCTTAAAATTTTCAAAATATGAAGCATTTAATACTAACTAAATAGTAATAATAATATATATTAAGATATTTTTTATACTTAGCTCCAAAATAGACCAAACTGTTTAAAATTTTGTCACGATTTGTATCTACATGTTAAAATTTTAATTAATTTTTAAAAAAAACTTAACTAATTTGAACAATTTTTGGATGATTGTATTCCACAAAAAAATAAAGGTTATAACAAATTTCTAAAAAAAAACTAAATGACTATCAAAAAAAATAATTATTATATTGATAATTTTATATTTGGCTCATATACGTTTGATATTATTTGATTTTTTTATGACGTTTAAACTTCACTATTATGGAACAATTTTAATGAGTTCTTGAACAATTATTTCCAAGATAAAATACCAAATTACATACGCTGTGAAAACGTGTTTGTAAACCTAGAAATAAATTTAAAACTTTTTAAACATTTTATACACAAATAAATTGTTATACTTGTATTACATTTTTGAGTTTCTAAACTGGAAACTTTTAGTTTCATGGATTAAAAATTGTGAAAATAAAAAAATTTGAAATTTAGTTCTTTACTAATTGAAAAGTTAATTACCATAACAAATATAAACGACTGAAACTAATGATGTATATTTGGAATTTTGGATTACCTATTTGCTTTTTAAGTCATACTTGATTTAATAATACACACAATTTTAAATAGTATTTCAAGTTAAGTACCAAGTGATTTTTCTTAACTAATAATATTTATTTATAAAAAGAAAGAAAAAATCAAAACATTTTAATACAATCATCGCATTTTTATGACGCTCAGAATGTGAAATAGATAGTTTTTATTTTTATTTTTTTTTTTTGGAATAAAATTGATCTAATAAATTAGCAATCATCAAAAATAATGTGTTGTGCATTTTAGCAAAGGAGGGCACTAACCATTTAAAAATTTTAAGTTTAATTAAATATTTATTTATTTCTTAACTTAACTAGATAATTATTTTTATTTATAACTTATTCAGTTTAACATTTCATGGCATTAATTCAACTTTTTATAGTTTATAATCAATGTTCCAGAGTTGAGCTATTTTTAATTTTTTTTTGTTATCAAGCGGAACCAACAACCAAAACTAATTCAATGAAATTTGTGTATTTTGATCATTTATTTTCTTTATTACATAGTAGTTGAATATGTATATAACACACACTGAACTATTAATAAATTAATTGATAAATTGATAAATAAAAAAATTAATAAATTAACTAATAGTTTTTGCGTTTTATGACTTGTTTTAATTTAGCAAAAGTAAAAAATAATTTTTTTTAACTGAATTTAAATTTTTTATCTTTACTTTAATCTACCTAGTTATTTTTTTTTATTGTTTTACTTTTAACTGAAGGCAACTTTATTAAATTAATTTAATTTATCGCGGTTAATTTTTTTTACAAACGTGTCCAAAGTTTTACTAAATTGCGTTCTAAAAATCATTGACACATCATTGATAAGCGTAGTTTGAAATTCATATACTCAAATAAATAGGTCTTACAATCATTAAACTTCTTGGGCCTTATTATAAATGGTACATAACTTATAATATTTAAGAAATGCGTATAATGTTAAATAATACGAGTCCATTAATTAATTTTTACATTATTTATATAATTAATGAAGAATAATGTTGTATTTTGTCGAGATACCCCGTTTCAAAAACTTAAAATTTTTCATATGGTTTATCCATTTCAACTAATAAAAGATTCGATTTTAAATTTTAAAAAACCCCATACTATGTTGTTATTTGATTTCGGTTGAAGTTTTGAATGAATAATACATAGTTATTTTACGCTTTGTTGTGGTTTTTATGTATTGAGAAACGAGATATGTACACAGCCAATAGTGCCTACATTTCAGTAATATTAATAAATTTAGCGTTAATTGCATAAGTAATACAAATCATAATGGTACATAGTTACAAATACAATATATCTTCACGCATGTGTTCACACTTGAGTGAACAACACTGTTAGGAAACAATCTAAATTTGGAGACCAATGCAAACAATAGCATTAAATAATTAGAATAAAATAGTAAATACAATGAAATAATTAATCTAGGTACTATACTAAACGTTTGTTGTTGAGACATTTATCGTCTAAGTTGAATTTAGTTTCCTGGTTATTACAAACTTCCGAACTCCGAAGGACATTCTTTACTCTCTTCATTTATAATAGACAAATTAAGTAATTTTACAATCAAATATTTGATATTTTATAGGTAGTATTAATTGTTAAATCTTAAATTTTTATACTTGAGCAATCTAAATATGATAGTATTTTTGTTGCGTTGATGGGGAGTATTTCGCACGCAGATTGAGGATAAAAATAAACTTTGACCAAAAATGCATTTTTTGACAAAAAACAAACAAAATTGATTGAAAAAAAATTTACGGACTTTGAATTTTAAATTTATGTGTATTCCGAGTAACATGAATACTGAAAATAATACTATTTGTAACTACAAACTATGATTAATACACAACTGAAATCATTATGATTCTTTAATTTATTTAGCACTGACCAAGATATTAAACATCTATAGTTCGTGTTAATTAAAAACTTTTTTCATGAGGTGGTGCATTTAACATTTAGGTGAATAAAAATTGTATTCGTTTTTAGAACGAACTACCGGGCCAACTTACTCGTAACCAATATTCGTATTTACGTCATAGTAAATTAACAACTTTAGAAGAAAATATTGCGAAGAAAAAAATCAAACAATTACTTAACTTACATTTCTAGTATAAACTTAATTCTTTCCTCGACCTTTACCGAGTCAAAACTCGATACATACGAATACAATAAAAATCTACATACTTAAATTAATTTTCTAGTCATCAATATCAAAACTGTTTCTGAATCTACAGAACTAAAAATAGTGAATATTCAAACGTACACGGAACTAAATTTGTGTCCATGTGTGTTTGTTCTCCAAAAAGCCGTTCTTCAATTCGACGCATTAATTGAACGATTCATATGCAAGGTTAACTGCAAAGATGGTTTGCCTCCTCGTGATCGAAGATTTAAATGCGTGTTTTATAATTAACTATTAAATTGAAACAATATCAAGTGAATAGATTAGTTGTTTCATATTTGTTTTAATAGATTGCGCATTATAACTGATTGCAGTATGTATTTATATACTTATAGAGCGTTATTTAGAATGAAATCAAGTAAAACATATAAACTAATTATAAGTGACGTTTACAATTATTAAGTTTTAATCGAGAATTGGGGAGAAGAAAAGAATATTAATAACACTAAATAATTTCAAAAATACTTTGAAAATTTCTCGTACACTGTTTTTTTGGCCAAACCGTTTACAAATTAAAATGTATATACAATTTCAGATGTAATATTTCAACAATACATATTACTTTTCAAAATATCTTTAAAACACAATTTCTTTGGTCATTCCACTTGTCTCAACTAGATAACATCAACTAATATTTTCTGCCTCATATCATTAACAAACTATTTCCATTTAGAGCATAAAATGTATTTCAAACTCTTTTTAAAAAAAAAAAAAAAAAAATGTATTAGTAAAAAGAAAATCTCAAACAATAACACAAAAAATATTTCGAAGCTAATGAAATATCATACCACAGGAACAAAACAATGTAA
The DNA here is from genome assembly GCA_017140985.1 of Hormaphis cornu. Lineage (NCBI taxonomy): Eukaryota > Metazoa > Arthropoda > Insecta > Hemiptera > Hormaphididae > Hormaphis > Hormaphis cornu. The sequence continues at coordinate 15,285,850 of CM029361.1, forward strand.
ATAAAAAATATTACCTTTATTTTAGGTTGAGTTAACTTTTTTAGTGTAGGTAAGTTGAGTTTAAATTTAATAAATTCAAAAAAAACTTTACTTAACTTTTTGTTTTTCATTTAACTCAACTTGATGAGTTAGAAAAAGTTGTTGACTTGCTCAGCCTTGCCTAAAATGGAAAAAAAAAATTCTTGGGAGGGTGCGTATTCCTCGCCTTTCAAATACGCCACTGAGTGGCACGCCTGCACCTGCACGGCGTAAACCCCACCGTTCCGATTAGGCGTTTCCAATTTCGCACGCTGCCAACAGCGTCGCCGCGTGTCCTTGCAACAGCGAACACAAAACCACACACGTATAAAGATCGTAGAAATTATAATTATATTATTATTATTATATTCCGTTGCACCGGACGGAAATCAAAAACACTATAATATGCAAGTAAGTACGAGTTCCAGTCGCAGTACGGACGTGTCCGTTTTCGCGTTTGCTTTTTATACCGGAAAATAATATTATTATTATTATTATTATTATTAGTGTACCTAGTATTATAATAAAAATATATAAGTTATCGCGATAGCCAAAACACGTCTGCGAGATACCGTGAAAATCGTACGGGAGCGAAATATAACAACAATAATACCAATAATACAGTGTAAAACCGTAATAATTTACTCTATGCACGTGCGCCGCACATAAAAAAGTTGTTGGTATAGGTATAGTTTTTTTAACGGCACGTTTCTGACTAACGGTGGAGATTTTTTTTTCTCAAACCGAAACACCGGACAAAGAGGGGAAAAACCGTTTTTGTTAATTTTTTTTTTTTTGATTTTTTCGTTTTATTTTTGCAACACTTCTGCCGGTCGGCAAACCGTTCGATTTGCCGACAAACTGTCTCCGGCTCGAGCTGAGCACGCAGTCATTTCTACCGTCGTTGCAGCCGCCACAGACTTATGGCAGGAAGCGAGAAAATCCTCGCGGTCGTCCTAGCGTTGACCAGCACGGCGGTTCTGCCGTCCACTCGGGCTCAGTCGTCGTCCAAGCCGAATATCGTTTTCATAATGGCCGACGATTTGGTAATACTTTTATTTTATTGTTTTTTTCCTATTCTACGTTTTCCAATCTCGAGTAAAACGTTTTAATTTCGGATGTGTAAAACGCTTATTTTTTTTTTTTTTTTTTTTAATTACAATTAATCTATTTTTCTCTACTAGTATAAGATAATGTAAACATTTATTAGGTAGGTACTACTCTATTTGTATGGGATTTTAGCCTGTTAATAAGAATATTCTTATATACAATGAAAAAGTTTACTATTGTTCACAAATGTGGTGAAATTCAAGAAAGTATTTCACAAATGTATGGATAAAAATGTAAAAGCAATAGTTTAAATTAGATTTACCGAACCGTTATAATGTCTTTTATGGTTTAACGTCACAGTTTAAAACGGTGTTTGTTTGTACTTTTCAAATGAATGTATAAACATTTTTATTCCTTGATGTACAATGTAAGTGCCTATTATACATTTAATCTAAGTCATAATGAATACTGGTTACGTACCAGAACGCGCACCGCAATTTTAAATGTAAATTTAAAAATGTATTTATTACAAAACGGTGAATTTTATAAAATAAAACCGCAACTAATTTCCAAAATATTAAACACATGTTTATTTTTTTATATGAACATGGTAATCCATCGAATTTAAAATACTATTACACTGTTCATAGTAGGTATACTATATTAAGTATTACATATTAGTATTCATTCGGTATACTATTCACCAATGCTACTTTCAATAAATTATGGGTTTCTAATGTGAATTGAATAGTTTTGTTTATATGGTACTGTCTAAAATATAGTGTTGCCCCTATACCGATATATTTTCTGAATAGACTATTCTATTAACTCTTAATGTTTTAACCTAGTATTTTGTAGTGACATTTAATACAAACTATGTTTAGTAGAAAAAATTTTAAAAAGTTCAAACTTTTCCAAATATTCAATATATATAATATATAATATAAGTATATATTTTTAAATATATTATATTTAAAAATATTTTATGGTTAGCCTATTATTGAAAACGTTTTGATACCGCTCGAGGACCTACATTTTTTTCTAATGCCAAGAACCATAGTATGAACAACCGAAAAATCTACTTTTTTTCTTTAAAAATCGAGTTTTTTATGGAGTACCGTATTGTCGATACAGCTAAAATATTGTATACTGCGTAAAATACTTGACTACAATTCATACTAATTGACTATCACTATAAACAGTTGAAAAGTACAGTCACATTTGTATCACGTAAAAAAAAAAACATATTTTGTAAGTAGGCACTTATAGATAATGTATACTGTAGAAATAACCAACGCATTCCCTAAAACAGTTTAAAATTATTCAGTTATAATATAACGTTTTACAAAACGATATAATATTGTCCACTGTGGGGATATCATTGATATTATTTTTGGATAACCACACTCCACTTGTACGGACGCCCGTCGTAAAAATAAAAAACATATTATCTATTCGAGAAACGATTCAATAATGATTTAAATTCACAATTATTTACTTAGATTCTCCTTTGCATTCATTGATACCTTCAAAATTAATGTAGCTTCACTAAAACGGAAACGAACAAGAATAATTAATAAACTACACTATGATTACAACGTATTCACGTTTTTTCCGACTAATTAAAATAGACTGTTCGTACCTATTTGCTACTCGAGCTATTATTACAGACCCACCCAATGTAAGCCATTACGAAGGAAGTGTTGACAAAGGGCTATAAAAGTAATTACAACGCAAACAAGTAAAAAAACATAAAGTAGGAATAAGTTGTAAAGAACCGATCAAAAATAACTGTTATACTGTCAAGGTCGAACAGTATTATTCGATAATAAACAATGGGACCAAAGTTTAAACAGTTTTTTATAATATTTTGTTTATAAGTTCTACTATCCCGTATTTGAAACCAGCCGAAAAAAAACCGATTGAGTATTTAATAATTCATCTGTATCGATTCGAAAATTTATTTTAACTGACACTTCAATTCATTTTACCATTGATTCAATTAATCACACACACAGTAACTACACCTACTCGTATCTATCAAAATAACCTTCACTATCTTTTAAATCATCAAAAGTTCTATGTACTTACCAATTTGCAAACAAGAACCAAGATACTTTTCAAAAACCTGACCTTACCTAATTATGTTTTGTGTTCTATCGTTATTGATTCAAACTTGAAAAAATATTTATTGATTTGTACGAAATAAACTTATACGTGGCTTATTTAAAGGTAAATTTATGTACATACATTTTGTAACAAACGCACTATAAATTGACTTATATATCTTTGAATTACGTACTTATTATAAAAATTATTTGTATGAGAATAGACAAGTATTGGTTTATTGTATTTTATAACCAAGAAATTTCAACGTAATATTTGTTTCTGAACAGCACTTATTATTACTATTATTTTTTTTTTTTTTTTTTTTCACGATTAC
>CM029361.1:15289370-15301332 GCA_017140985.1 Hormaphis cornu
ACTTTGATACTTAAATGTCAGTACAATAACATGTCGTGCATTGACATTTATACGTCATATCAGTGCGTTGTGCTTGACTAATATAATGTGTTGGACTCGTAAAACGAGAAGTAGCTCAAAAACCAGAAAACATTATTTAAAACTAAACAATTGTTATATTAACCATAAAATAAAAACTATAAAATAATAAGACCGCCACATACGTCTTATCGTTTTGAAATAAAAATGATCTACAATTAATGATTTTAAAAATAACTAGCAAGTAATATAGATACATAAAAACATGTATAAATTTGTTTTATACTGGCTAAAGTAGAAAACATTAGAAAAAAATTGATTGTTCAAACAATTTTTTAGGTTTGGGTTTTAGCATTCTAAATTTAGGTCCGAAAATAATTATGTTACCCCAATAACAGCTGTACTAAACAAGACGAGAATTCCCCGGGTACTTGAGTCTTAAAAATAATTTTAAAATGTGTACAAAATCAAACGATCGAAATCGCAGTTTATTTTGGGACATACTACTGAGCCAAAATTGAATGCATGATATAGTACTCGTCCGTCCAAACTCTGTGGTCACTTCTGTCGAACGAGATTTTTTTACAAATTAATATTTGGTGAGAGGACGTTGTTTGCGAACTGTACGTTTTGTTTTACGTTTTCCGGCCAGGACAATAAACTCGACAGGCAGCTGAACGTTACGTAAAAACTGTGAACGATCTTGACATTAATATGTCTATTGCCTGGCAAACACAACAGTATAGTGGGAAACCGAATGTCGAGAGCGCTGACATTGCATGCGATAGTGTTATTTGTAAATATTTGCGGTTCTTGCGGTCGTCACGATCGTCGGCCGTACGAAAGAAATTATTTGAGAAAAAAAAAAAGATAATTTTTAATTAATTTATAGTGATAATAATTGTATATACTGTCCGGCACTCAACCGTGTTCAATACCGTACATAATATGTACGAGAACGGGGAAGATTTCAGCGCTGCAGCAAATACTGTGTCGAAACAACACTGCAGACTATACCGATAAGATTTGTTAAATCAAAGTCGTATTAAAACATTAAACACAACCGTATTTCACATCGGTTATAAACAATATGAGTGACTCATTTCAATGTGTACCTTACCCCACGTAAACATGCGTTTCAATTTTTTTTTTTTTTTTTATACTACAAAAAAATTACGCAGTTCTTGTCTCACAGTCACATAATAAATTGTAAGGTACTTATTTAATGTTTCGAGCCGGCTGGTTATTATATTTCAATAACAGCTGACAATGTTTATTAAATTATGAAGACGCCAAACATCAATCAATACAATTAACAAATGTAGTGTAATATCATGCAAAATTACCGCATTAAATACCCAAACAATCGATGGGCAGAACTTCTAAGTACCGTGCGATAACCTGTCTTTGGAATGATTATATATATATATATATATATATACATTGTTAAAATCGAAGAAGTTACGTATACTAACCATAAATCTTATACACAAAAAAAAGGAAAACTGTTTTTTTAAAATAAATGTTCAAAATCTTAATTCTTCATTCGGCTACTAAAATTGTTTACTGGTAATGTGAAATGCATATTATATTTTATACTCTGGGCGAAGTGAAGAAGCTACTTGTTTCACAAACATGTGTGCTTTTTTCTTTCGTCCATGTCACGCTTCTAAGAAAATGCTCCAGTTTTAACGTGTGTCCCCAATTTTCCGATATCCCTTAAAATATTTGTGGTTTATACCAACAACTTTCAGAATTTTTGATTAAAGGTACATGCCCCATAAAAAAACTTATAACAATTTCAGACAAACGTATTTTTAACAAAATTAATTTTGTTATTTGGTCAAAATATTCAATGTGATGACTTGAAATAGCTGAAATTTTCATATACTGTTTAAATTAAATAAATAACTAGTGCAAGTCTTTTACTAGTTTTTAAATATCATTTATTTGAGTTATCATTATTGACATTTTTCTTTGCTTTTTTTTTTCTCATGTTTATTAACTAAAATTTAAAAACTTAAATTTTTGAAACAAAGATTTGAAAATTCAGTACCTGGTTGGAAACTTAATAAATTCCTATATGTTAAACAGATTTTGTCTTTAAGATACTACAAATGAATTAAAATTCATTGATAATTATCGCCCTTAATAATAATTTTTAACACAATTGATTAATACAACCAAAATTTCTATGTGCTCACAATCAAAAAAAATTTCTACAGAACCACGGTAATTTGTTTGTTACCTTATAAAAAAAAATAATAACTTTCTCACACCACTCTCGCTCCACTCAGAATCTAATATGCTGTCCAAAAAATTATTTAATGTAAAATTTGTAAATTCAAATAAACAAATAAGACATTGGTTAAATACCGATTTCAAAAAACTCATAATTTCAATATACGAACATACTATACAGGTATATATTTATTTTATTTGGATATCAGTATTAACAATTATGTAAGTATTTTCATACAAAATATTATGTAAGTACAGTCTACGCTTTGCTTGTATAAAAAAAGTAAGTGAACAGTAAAAAATTTAATTTGTATTGAATTCTACCAGACCCATTGAGTGTACCAAATTAGAAGGGTTACGCTAAAATATTTTTTTTTTAAAGAAGGGGGACTCTGTCCCTCCACATACTCCTCACCCCCAAATCAAGCACTGGGTATGATTTATTTTGTTCGTATTTATATCAACGATGGGTACTTATTCGTTAAAAGTCTAAATTAAATTAAAAAGTTAAGTTAATTAACTCGTTAACTTTTTTTTTTTTTTTTAACTTCTAACTCAATAAATTAATTCTTTTTGATTTTAACGTGTTAACTTTAAGTTAATCTGTAATAATTAAAACTTTTAAAAAAAAAAAAAAAGTATTAAATAGAAGAAAATATCGAAATAAAATACGAAATAATATTTTGAAGCTAAGAAAATATTATACTAGGTACAAAACCATGTAAACTAAAAATATGAACTATATTATCTTTATTCTGAGTTAAGTTTTTTACGAGTACTCCCAGTAAGATCCAGTATATTCTGTCTGTAGCGAGGAAATGGAATATAAAAAATATGATAAAAATTAATAGAATACAACTGCCTGTGTGCAATTTCCAGGTGCACGCGCGTTTGCATCTTGACGTGCGTTCGTTGTTTTAGTTTTGTTAGTGCCGGAGTCATCGAAGCCGAACGGAAAAAATATTTTTAGTCATTACGATATATTATTAGGTACCTTCTAACGCGAACCGTGAAAAAAATTAATATAACATAGGGATAATCGGCGTGTACAACCTCTGGCTCGAATGCGCGTTTTTATCAAACGAATAGTATTATAGTTATCTATAATATGACTTGACGTTACACGACTTATCCATGGTCCACAGACAAGGCGTTTAGTCTTGCGAATAGAATCTACACAAGACACTCAACCGAGAGCCGTAAAGAATTTCCAATTCGTAACCCTGTGCAGGTTATCGAATTTTTCTAAATACCTACATCGGTTGGGTTCAAAGTTTTAAAAAAATTTGACGTAAACTTTCATGTTGATTTCGTTGGAGACTTTTACCAGAGACTATGTCGAGTTATATACGTTTATTTTTCGTGGTTAGAAAAGTTTTGAGATTTCAGAACAATCGCGATATTACTGTGTACATTCACAATAAAGAAATTACAACTTTGAACGAATAATTAGGTACCTAGTAGGAATATTATAGTTATTATTATTATTATTATATTGTTATCCCGTCAAAAACAAAAATGTAAAATGAGAGCCAAGTTTAATATTATGTCACATGTCTTGGTTGTTGACTTCAACGATAAAAGAAGTGAGATCTAAATGGATGCCAAGTTCAATGTTCGGTCCTGAAATTTATCTATAACAATTTAAAATACAATTTCTTAATTTATTGTATTGACAATATATTGTAGCCTAAGGTCTGACTTGGCTAGTTCTCATACACGAATTATATTATAGCCTTGGCAAGTTCTAGGTCTGTAAGTTCTTATTTTGTTCTTCCAAAAATTTGGCTTAGTGTTTTAGAACTAGCCAAGTCAGACCTTAGGTTTCAATGTATTTTCCTAGCACGGTGCTGTTTGCCAGTTCTGTTTGCTAGAACTTAGCTTCATAAGCTACCGCGTGTCTAGATAACAAACTAGTGACGATTTATATTACATATCATCACAGTTGTAACGTGTATTATGTTATAAAAAATTACATGCACGAATGTACCTATTAATATTTTCTACAGGTAAATATTTAATTTTTTGTTTTCCAATGAATCATGTACCTATTTTAACAATATCTTGTTCCTTAATCTTACGTAATCCTACGTTTTTCATACGATAATTATTTATTGGCGTAGAATAGCAAAAAAAAAAAAAAAAAAAATTGTTGATTGGGCTTTAGTGTCTGATAAACAATTTATTAATAAAATCGTAATATTCGCAGGGATGGAACGACTTGAGTTTTCATGGTTCTGACGAAATACCGACTCCTAACATCGATGCGTTGGCGCTAAACGGTGTTGTACTCAACAATATGTACACGCAGCCGGTGTGCACACCATCTCGAGTAGCCCTGATGACTGGAAAATATCCCATAAAATTAGGTAAATATCTACTGCAATTACGTAAATACTAGCTGTCCCGACCCGGCGTTGCACGGTATTTAGTTGGTTAGGTTAGGAGCAGCCATAAGAAAGCCACTCCGCCTTTTCCTGTTGAATGTTACTAATTCAACGGAGGTATTCACATCACACATACACCAACTGAATGCCCTTCTCCACAGCATCCTTCATCTTTCGAGATATCGTGGTCATTTTTTCTGTACCGTTGCAATTGTGACCTTTTATTAATAAATCATTTTCGGCACTCCAATTTGGAGTCTCCAAACGTGTCCGAACCGGTCCACTTTCTTAATTCTTATATAGGTACGTTAGTATATAGTTGATTTTCCATACAATCAGTACAAATTTTCATTTTTCGGTCATTCGAATGTTTATTCTAAATCGATATTTTGCAATTGGCCAAACGTTTTTCTCAAAACCTTTCTTTCAATATCGCCGATTTTTCGTGATCCCCTTTCGTCGTAGACCAAGTCTCACATGCATTAATGACTATTAGTCTTAGACAGCCGATTTGAAACAGTGTTTTCGATCTTCTCGACAACTATTTAGATTTTAATGACTTTTGGATAATACGATAACATCGATTTTTGCTTACTATTCGTTCAACTAATTCCTGATGCACATCTACCGTTTATGCTCACACCCAGGAACTTGAAACTTTCTTCTTTTTCAAATATTAGATTATCTACTTGTATATCAGGCTGATTTTCTTTTTTCCTGTAAAGCATCGTAAATTTTGTTTTTTCTTCGTAAATACATAGTCCCATTCTTTTACTGGGCGCCAAAAAATTAGAATTTGTCAAGGTCTTGTCTGGAATTTCCCAGAATGACAATATCATTTGCATACGCCGCATATGCATTATTTCGGAAAATATTCAAAACAAAGTTTTTTGTCTGAAAATTGTTCTATACTACGTGTTCTAAAATATTGTGAATTTATATATATATATATAAATATTTGTATATTCTGATTACTATTAATATTTGAAATAAAAATTGGAATTTTTAATTACAGTTAACGCTATTATATGTAATTAATAAATAATATAATTTTTCAATACGTTTTGGTAAAAAAAAAGAGCACGCAAATTAATTTTTAAGAAAAAAAACTTGTATTTAGTGTGTTTTGAATGATTTGAATAATTTTTGATTTATTTTCTGCAGGTGATTACTATATATACTCGTATTTTTCCATGCATAAAAAGTAAAACAATGGTAAATAGGATGTTCTTATAAGTATAAATTAATATTTTTTAGTATTCATGTAAGTGTAAAAAAAATGTACATCAGTACAAATATTGTTGTCATGAAATACAAACTTAAATCACTTCTATTCATCTAACAGACTGAGTTTTTAACAACTTTTTTACAAATTTGTAGACCATTTTACAACATGGCTTAAACGTATTTTTAAATTTATTATTTTTATTTGTCATTTTTTTTTTTTTTTTTTTTCATTACTTCTTACCCAAACTGTTCAAATTAATTGAATTTTCACAAGTTATTAGGATATTAGTGATGGATCTATCTATGATAACATATTATAAAAAAAAGTCAAACATTGCTTTCTAACACCCCAAAACAGTGACCAAAATTTTAACCTTGGATCGTTACTATCTTTTTTTGTATGTTACGTCTAACGTAAAATGATTTGAAAACAAATTTCTTTGTACAAATACACTTATTCAACGAATTAATTGAACATTTGTATAATATTAATGATTCAACACACTTTTTTTTTAAACATAATTGTAGAGACAAATTAAATAACGTATACATACTCCTTTGTCAAAGTTTCATGAATCAATTCTACGCTCGTTTAAGATTTTTGTTATGCGACCCTAGAAATAGACAACTATATTGAGATTGATTCTGTGATGTGATGGCGAAACGTGACACTATTAGGTTTTTATAATTATTATTGTTTAATATTTATTTTTTCATTGTAGATTAATTTCATTAATAAAAATGTTATGAGGTTTTTATAATTTATCGAACAAAATATTAATATTAATTAATTTTTATGTTGTTGATTTGAACTAAAAGCAAACACATGATGGCAATACTTGATAATATCTATAATGTACTTGATAATTTTTGAGTAACAAACAAAGACATAATATAAGTCTTTGTTTGTTACTCAAAAAGTTTTTGAAAACCAGTGTATGTATAATGGCTTAATATTTTAAACCACACAAAGTCATTGGTTCTAAAAGAACGAATGCATTTCTTTGAAAATTGTATTTTTCATTCCGTTTTAAACCTTAAAACTTGTTTTTCTAAAAGTTAAACAAATCGCACATATTAACTTCTGCCATAATACCACAGGATTAACTATTAAGACTAAAATAGTCTCGTGCTACCAACAAGTAAACGTCATATAAATGTTCATGCCCAATATAGGTATGCAAGGACCTCCGATTTACGGTGCCGAGCCGAACGGTTTATCTCTGTCCGAAAAACTTTTGCCGGAATATTTCAAGGAACTAGGGTACACGACGCGAGCCGTTGGCAAATGGCATTTGGGCTACTACAAACTGGCGTACACGCCAACGCGGCGGGGTTTTGACTCGCACTTCGGCTATTACACCGGCTACGTCAGCTACTACGATTACGTACTTCAAGATACCGTATGTATTTTTTATACAATATAAAAACCCCGACTGGAATAGTCGTATTGTAGTGAAAATTTGAATTTTACCCTATGTAAAACAATAATAAATTGTCGACAAAAATCTGCGAAAAACGCGATTCCATCATAAAAACGTATACGAAATGAACTGAAAAATTTACAATTTTACCATCAGCTACGTGCGTAGCGAAATAACGTCCCACAACCAGAGTACAAACGCACGTTAGTCGTATCTAAACATCCGATCCACACGATATTATACAGCACCCCATATTGCTCTCTATAGCGTTGAGATGTATCCCTCAAACAACTCCGAATCTATTCTTTCGTTTAAAAAAAAAAAAGTTATTCTATTCTCCTGTGTTTTTAACCCTCCTCCTCAAGCTTTTAACCCTGGTTTTGCCACTATAACTCACAAGATAATTTACTTTAAGATGTGATTGTTCTATTTACAAAGGAGACTCGTGCCTATTGTACGTATTAAAAATGTAATAATTTGTTAGCATTGTCTTCATTGTTATTTGTAGTACACAGGAATAGATAACAGAAAGCGGATAATATTCATTAAACTCGTATTATTATTCATTGTAACCGGCAATTTCTATAGCAGTCAAGTCAATACTAGTGTACGAAAAAAAAAATAGGGTTCACAAAAGACACGTCCCTGAACCGTCCCCAGATAGATAGATCTTTCCCTCTTCTATATCAATCGAAATACTATAAACCATTTTTGTCTGATCGACTTTGTTTGGATTTACGACATTTGCTCAGTAGACGGAATCGCGTTTTGACAAACCGCGAAAATGAGTGGTACCACCCGAAACGTTGCTAAACAGACTAGAATTTAGCGTGCGCAAGAGGAAGTATAAAACAAAAAGATACATCCTTACGATTCGTGACGGTTATTTTTTTCCCCGCATCGCATCCAACAGTCGCTATTCTAGCCAAGAGTTTGAATTCGGTCTACAGAACATGATTTTATAAGTTAACATTAATGACTATGTAATGTATGGGTGATTCGTTAATTTATAATCTCGTAACTACGATTACAACATGCGATACGGTGATGTTTATTTCGTTAAACATCAGCTAAATTCTCCGCATGATTTATTACCACCTAGTACGAGAATTACGGCGAGTTCCGCGGGTTCGACATGCGGAGGAACGACTCGATAGCGTGGGACGTGGTCGGCAAGTACGCCACAGACGCGTTCACCGACGAGGCGGTGCGATTGATCAAAGAACAGCCGGCCGACAGCCCGCTGTTCATGTATTTAGCTCACGTGGCCGTACACACGGGCAACCAGGGAAAGCTTTTGGAAGCGCCACAGTCTGAGATCAACAAGTTCAGTCACATTTTGGACCCGAACCGAAGAACATACGCAGGTAGGTGTAGGATCTTGGTCGACGTGTTTCGCATTGCATGATATCCTCTTCCAAAATAATACAATAAAATAAATGGTAAGTACCGCAAAAGAGTCAAGATGTGGGCAACAGTGCTTATTTACCCTTTCCCGGACTCCCTCAGGGAAGTTTAAATACTATATGGCTCTGGTACGATAGAACGGTGACGGATAAAAGGATGCGTCATTCTCCTAGTGGTACAAATTAAAATAAAAACTATAAATAAAACAGATGTTTTTAAATAATAAATTAGGTAATATATTATTATACAGGTATAGTAATGTATTTGAAATCAGTTTTGTAAAATAATCTAGATATAATATTGTACGATACCGATAATTTTCCTAGAATCGATAAAGATCATATACATCTAATTAAATAAAATAAGATTTAAGTGAAATTCATCTAGAGAATAAATATTTAAAATACCTAATGTTCAAATGGGTTCTGATTAGTTTTGGTAAAAATGATTACTATATCTGAGGATTAAAATCTTTAAACGAAAAACCGTATTTACGTGAATTTGGCATAAAAAAAACCCGTCCGAGTCGATTGTATGGATAAATTTTTTTTTTTAATTTGTCATTTGGATGTTTTAAAAGACAAATAAAAATTGTTTGATCCCTATTGGATTTTTAATCTGAATAATATTAACATTAAAAATAAATAGAAATAAGTTAATCGATATAAGGCTCAGCACTATAGTTATAATATTACTATACTAAATTTATTCTATTGAACTCCTAAAACCGTTTACTCGCAAAAAATATTAAAATTACAAAGTACAAACTATGCGAGTAAACAAATTAGCTACAATCGTATGAGTAAAACTAAAAATATAATACAAATTCATAAATGGAAAAACAAATAGTCGTTTAATTGTTTTATGAATAATTATTGTTAATATGTTGTTTTTTTTTCCCGAAAATTCCGTAAAACAGCACTTTAGTAGATCAGCACTCAAATAGTACCTTAAAACAAAACAATATTGTTAACATTATCATACTAATAATAATACCTACTGTTTTGATGTACGATAATAGCGATGGTGTCAAAACTGGACGAGTCTGTTGGCCGAGTGGTCCAAGCACTGGGAGAGAAAAATATTTTGCAGAACACTATAATCGTATTCATGTCGGACAACGGGTCGCCGTCGTACGACGATTCCGGCCGTAGTTTTCCGCCGGGCGTCACTCCCAACTGGGGTTCCAATTTTCCGTACAGAGGCGTAAATACACATTACATTATCAACACGTTATTTTACTATGAACTTTGACTGTGTTATGATTAATATTTATAAACACCTGTGTACATTTGCGTGCATTACTTACAATAATAATGTTAGTAGTACGTACTTAATTTATGTCATTTTTGTCAAAAAGTCGGAAATTCAAATTCGGTTCACGCGACAAGTGTAAATCACATATAACCAACCAACCACACTCGTTTTTAATTTTTTTTTTTTTTTTTTTATAAGGGGTTTAAAATCAGCCCTCCGAGTACATATTCCTCCGTTTATCTCCATCCACCACTGCTTCCCTCCGTTGCAATCCAGATTCTATTCCTCGTACGCCTTAAGCGAGGTCTTCCCAAGGGTCGTTTTTCTACTGGATTGTTTTCGATTGCGGTCTTTATCATTGATCTCTGTTTCCTTCACGCACGCCCTGCCCGTTTTAGCCTACTGACTGAGATATTTTTTTTTTTTTTTGTAACGTTAGGGCGTTCAAAAGGGTCCTGAAGTTCTTGGTCGTGTCGTTTCCTCCATTCCCCCCGGTTATCCTTGCACGGTCCGAAAATCCTTTTCAGAATTTTTCGTTCAAAATCTTATCTGTTCCGTTTTCCCGAGTGACCAAGTCTCCGAGCTGTGTAGGACCGCCGAGCATATCAACGCCGTACGAGTATATACGTTTGAACTCTTGAAGATTTCTCGAAACAGTTTTGGCGTTCAGCTACAATTTCCCCAACCTATAACAGCAGTTATCCTCTTTTTACCACTATTATAGGATTTAATTTTTATTTTAATTAATTCTTCAACCCCACTGAACTAACTTGAAAATCAGTATTACGGCTCATTGTAAGACAATTTAAAGTTAATATAAATGCAGTAAATAACACAAAATATTCATATTTATACCAATAAATTACGTAAAAAACACGTTCAATACGTGTTGTATACGTTTAAATTGTGTTACTTTTTATAAATTCATTATTTGTATCGTTCACAGGTTAAAAACACACTGTGGGAGGGTGGAGTTAAGAGCGCGTCCTTTATTTGGGCCCCATATTTTCAACAGAATCCACGAGTTTCTCAACAACTCATGCACATCACCGATTGGTTGCCCACTTTATATTCGGCTGCAGGTATAATTCGTAATAGTTGTAGACTTACTTATATTTTGTTATATTTATTTTGGTAGCTAAATGCAGGCAAATTAAAGTTTGCGACAACGCTCAAACCACTGTAATGTTTCAAGAAATAACACAAATTCTAACAAAATATACAGAAAAAATTGATATATTCCACTGTCTGAATTAATTTTACGATCAAAATATACACAAGTATAAAAATCATAGAAAGACAAAACGTATTAAGATAAAAATATTTTACGGTCGTTTTATGTTTTATCATTTGTCATTAGTTACTCATTACCAATTACAGATTCTTAAGTCATTAAATAATTAATTTAACAGTATAAATTAAACGACACATTAATATTTTTTCAGGTGGAAACCCGAGATTTTTGGCGAAAGATCTGGACGGAATTGACCAGTGGACGTCGCTCACGTTGAATTTACCATCTCAACGTAGTTACGTTTTGCTAAATATTGACGAAAAACAGCGTTACGCCGCGATAGTTAAAGGTGGTTGGAAATTGATCGTTGGTAAGTTTTTCGATTGTTTTGACAGCCACAAAGCATTTTTTTTTTTTAGTTAAATGCTCGAATCGACGTTTACGCATTATATTGCAAAAATTTAAAATTTAAATTTCTGCTCAGTCCTTGCTGAATATAAATATGAAAATTTGTATTAACGTTATAGTTTAAAGTACTAGAAAATTAATCGTTGGTATGAGAGATACGACAAATTATTGCGGATTTTCCAACTTTTAAATAATGTATAGTAAGAGCTTGAACGCGATCGGATTCTCCTCTCCACCGGGTTCTTTTTCTAAATTTGTGTGTTTTTGATCACAACTCGTTAAATATAAAAAAATTTCGAACAATATAGAATTCAAAACAAATAAAATTCCCTGAATTTGTTGTGTGGCAAAGCGCATTG
>CM029361.1:15301342-15355732 GCA_017140985.1 Hormaphis cornu
ATCAGATCACTCTTTCCACTGGAAAACACGAATAATTGAATTTGGTGTTTTCGCAATATGGTTTCGGAACATTACTCAGAAAATAATGAACGTGGGTTTCAAACGACGCGTCCGCAGGTTCGACGGCGAACGGTTCACTGGACGGGTTCTTCGGCGCGACCAGGCCGCGGACGCCGTACAACGCGACGGCCGTAACGCTCAGCCCGGCGGGACGCGCGCTGGACGAGCTGCTGCGGGCGGGCGCGCTGCCGTACGGGACGGGCGCGCGCGGCCCCCGCGACCTGCTGGCCGCGCGGTACGAGGCGACGGTGCGGTGCAACCCGGCGCTGGCGGGCCCGCGCACCCGGTCACCGTGCCCGTCCGGCGAGGCGTGCCTGTTCCACCTGCTCGCCGACCCGTGCGAGGCGCACAACGTGGCCAGAAAGTACGCGGCCGTCAGCGCGCAGCTGTACGAGGCGCTCAAGTACTACCGGCGTCTGCTCGTGCCGCAGACCAACCGGCCGTTCGACCCGGCCGCCAACCCGGCCCTATTCAACGGCACGTGGTCCACCTGGGCGTGGTACTGACCCGCCCCCGGCCCGAAGGCTCGATCGGGGGCGGTGGGCTAGTAGTCTATCCAGCAGCGGCCGCGATGAGTAAAAAAAAAAAAATATCTTTTTGCGATTCTGGAGTCTTTACAGTTTTTTAATACCTAACAATAATGTGTTTCGTTCGTATTATTCCGGTTGGGTTTTATTGTTCTCGCGGTGTAGCGTTCCCATAAATGAAGCCGTATGGATATATACTTCTTCCGTTCTGTGGGGCGATATTCGCGTTTTGCTCCACGATAGTAAAATGTATTTATTTTTTTTTTTTCTTATTTAAAATGTGTTATTCGACGAACTGTATCATTCGTCGATACAACGTTGTCCCTTAGATCTTAATTCGCAACGTAAAATACTCCAATTTAGTAACACCGTGTGGTGCAAGTTTACTATAACGGTGTAAATGATATCGATGCAGGTTACCTGCAGCAACACACTCTGGGAACGTCGCTTCGCGGGCATTCATCAATTCTATATAGTATCTATGCGCCATCCGTATCGTCTCCGATTTTAGCCATTTTTACTCAGTTCTCTGAGGACATCATGGATTCACGGTTTTGTTTTTTTCAAATTAGACTCCCCGAAGACGTGCGAGTTGTCCCGAGGCTCCCGCAAGAACGTACGGAAAACATAAAAATCGTTTGCTATAACCCTTCCTCCCTCCGAATCGTTGACTCTACAGTTGAACCGACGCTGTTGACAGTCGCTGCTGTTTGTATGCTCCTCAAAAATAATAGTGAAAACAAGGCTGGGCTCGTTAACTCGTTGAACGTTAAAAAGTTAAGTCAATCTTGTAATTAAGTTCGTTATCAAGTTAACATTTTTATTCCGTTAACTTTTGACTCAATATCATAGTTTATACATACTTGTTTAATTTAACGTGTTAATTTTGTGTTAATCAGTAATGATTAAATTTTTTTTTTAAAACTCTTAATTTTAATTAAAAAAAGGATTAGTTAGAAGGCAATTTCAAGAAAAAATACAAAACAATTTTTTTTTTTTATATATAGTTAACTTTTAAATTAATAAATTTTAAAAATGAAATAAAAATTAACTTTTGATTTAACTTTACTTTTTGTTTTTTCAATCGACTTAACTTCACCGATTAAAAGAGTTGTTGACTGTTTCAAAATTATGGATTCCTTTTAGTTGGTTGACCGTCCAATGTACAGTTTATACTCATATTTTGAAGACACTTCTGCGGAACACGGCTTAAAAGTTTTGAAATTCAGTATTGATCCTGCGCAATAGGTTTTTTCAAGAAATTTCCGCGTTTTCTAACCTTTAAATGGTTTTCAAGTCCATTTATAAAATTTTCATGTCAATCAGTTTTGCGCAAGAATACACATAGCTATGGCATGATCATGTGTCAGGCTAACCAAATCCAAAAATCAAAATTTACTACTCATTAGAAGCTATATTTTATGAAATTCTTAAAAACGAACTTCAATTTCAATTTTTGTTTGAATCTTTTAAAAATTCTGGGGTTTTAAAATTCTAATTGGCTATCCCGATGAATTTCCAATGAAAATGCACTGCGTTTAGAGGAGTTTACGAACAACGCGAACCACCAGCTCATCTAACTAAAACCATTCGTGGCCAAAACCATAATATACTAACTGTCCGTCAAAGCCATAGCCCGTCACCGTGTTCGATCGTGGTCAAATCACTATTAATCACTATTGATCCGGGTCAGAATTTAATATTATAATTTATAACATAAGCTGATATCGTTTTCACTGTAAAATCAAGTTCGCTGTATTAAATTTACACGTGCTTACATGTAGTTACAAATACATAGCAATATACAATGAGAAATGACTAGGTATTTATAACGTCCTCAAATTATTCTTACGTACAGATTCGACAAAAGTTGAATATTGATGTAAGAATTAGTTGTGCTCTGATTTGTTGTACACATTGTTGCGTGAGTACTCGAATTGAAACAATATTATTTTTATGTCCATACAACCTATTGTATTTTTTTTTTTATTTAAATTACAAATATTACTCATAGGCTAATCATATTTTTACTACTTAAGTATTTATAATTTTTGATAAAAAAAAATTCCACAAGTGTATAAAATTGTACTTATACATATAGATAATACATATACAATAATATGTATTATTATTATTATAATTAAAACTTGTGCAAATATATTTAAATGTCATGTGGAACTCGTAGATCATACGTATGATAATTAAGGTGACGGTTGAACACAATAAAACATATTTTTCAACTTCACATTTTATATTGGTGCTTGTGCTTATATTTGTGCTTTTTATATTGGTACAGTGAACACATTGTATCGTTTATGCAGACATCTCAAATGAACTGTATCAAACGGCGAAGTTATATAAAAACCTAATATTGACTGGTAAGAATATGACTAACATCAACAATAACACTATCGATTAATTTACGTGAAACTAAATAACGATGACAGGTTCGTCTCGATCATTTTTTCTTTAGTCCTATTTCCTATAATTTTTATAAAACGACACAGTTCAAACTGTACGATAATATTATTTTGTACTTTGCGACTCTTTAGAGAATGTCTTTGAGACTTTTTAGTCTCGACTGGGATATAATTATTAATTTGAATCAATAAATGCTGTACTTATTTAAAAGAGTCTTTTTTTTGTTCTGTAGTCATTAGATACGATACAGACAAAAGTTAATTCCCACTCAATTGAAACAAATTTTAACGTTTTCATTTGTTTATCGTTATTTGTGCAAAATCGTCTACAGTAAGGAGGGTAGAAACGGTATGCGGTAACGTTTTATTTGGTCCGAGTGGTTTGAGCAAAAGTACCTATAACTTATATTAATCACCCCTAAAAAAGCGAAGTATAGTTATAACACAATAATAATTGACTGATTTATTTAACGAATAATTTTTCGCCGCTCACAATGCTCATGTTTCTAAACTAAATATAATGTTACGTCTTAACACTATAAGCCTAAAATTATAATTGAATACATATTAAGAACAGGCAAATGTATTTTAGTTCCATTTTTGATCGGAATAGGTAGTCTAATTTTGGTTGGACGAGCTGCAGATGACCTACTTTTTAAGTTTTACTCATTACAAGCGTTATTTTATATATAACGACGTGTATTTATTGTTTTTACTTTTTAATTTTTATACTAGTAGGCAGGCAGAAAGAATATTTTACGAATTATGTATACACCTAAATACGGATTAAAATTTACAGAAACGCATAAATTTCTCCCTTTTGGAAAAAAAAAAAAAAGACAAGACAATATAATATAATATGTCAACCAAACAATATATTGTATTTATTTTCACCAATATGATTTTCATTTGTGTCAAAACTTAACAATCTAGAGATACAACAGATTACAATTATTGAAAGGAATGAACGGATAGATACATTTTAATTTCTGATTTTCATACTTTGTTTGAGAGCATAAAAATAAAAGGAAGCTATGGTATGGTACGAATGTTTAAAGCACCGCGGGGAACGTTCTTTTTTTTTTTTTGAACTACACAATTTTTTTTTACCCTCAGACAAAAGACATGGTACAGGTATTACTGTCGAAAAATTGAACTAATTACGCAACACATTTTTTGTCACAGTGGTTTTTAACAAATTGTAACAACAATGAGGTCATTTGGAATGAAAAATTTCGCGTGGAAAAAATCTTCAGGAAGTTTTATGCAAAAGTCTGTTCACAATTCGTGAATTAAAAAATTGAAAGGGCTTAAGACTAACCCGGGGGCTAAGTCCGAAATCGCACTGTCTTATGGTGTCCGCGTAACACGATTGTGGTAGTACTATCGACGTGGCGACGAGTACGACTCGTGTTCGGGAACGTAGGGCCGATGATGTTCGAGAACGTGCGGCTGCAAGTGTCCGTACAGTTCGCCGCCCGGCGCAGCCGGACCTTGACGCTCGATCCTCTTGACCTCAGCTTTGAACCCGTGCACGTCGTCGGCCGTGTACTCCACCACCCTGGTGGAACCGTCCGGCTCGACCAGGCTGTACGTGCCCTTGACGGCGCCGTGCTCGTCGCTCACCTCGTTCTGGCTCTTCACGTCACCGGTGAACGGGTCGTTCACCGAGTACCGGAAATGGTACGTGCTGGGTCCGCGGCGGTGGAGCTGATGGTTGCCCTCGCCGTCATCGTAGCCGTCGTCGCGTTCGGGCGCCGCCGGGGCGAACGAGAAAGCCGCGGACGACATTACCGCGGAACGCGTCATCGCGATGAGCACGCACGCGTACTGCAACTGCTGTAAAAACGTGCGGTCATTTAGTGTTGTTATAGTGAAGTTAAACGGCTATGATCGGAGCGGGAGGGGGATGGGGTTCTTAGCTGGGTCGTATTTAGAAGTGTTTAATGGGGGAGGCGCTAAAAACGAAAATCGGAGATTTTTGGGGCGAAAGTGTGACTGCTTTGAGCGAGTCAGTATTTCGGATGGTGTAAATAATAGACGTATAAATTATATTGGAAGCAACGATAAATCTTGGCGTTTGAAAGACGAGTCATAAAAGTATTTCACGATTATTGGGTACCAAATGAAAAAAAAAAAATCGTTCCGATTTTGTTCGTAAGTATCGCAGTTTCCAAACAACCAGTGAAAATGTCCAGTCGTCCGGAGCGTTTTTTAAATTTATAACACGTATTTATACTATTTCAAAACAATTATATAAGTTTTACACAAATTACGGATTAAAATGTGATATGAACGAGGATGAGAAAAACAAAACCATAGGTATCAAGACATAGATATTCGACTGTAACGTTGCGCGGAAAAATAAAACGTAAAAATATACGGTTAATGGAGTGGGCACGGGTCCTTTTTGCCCTTCCTCTGAATTGGTTTTTGGCGCCACAAAATACAAAGACAAAAAAAAAAAATTAGATAATATTATTAAGACAACAAAAATATAAAATGAATAAATTACTACGAGGATTAATGTGGTCTAGTTTTATTGCTAAAATATACCAGTATTCCTGCAAAATTAAAATCTGAGACTTAAATTTGAGTTTTTGAGTAAGTACTAAAAACCCGAAACGCCCTCGCAATAGTTAAGTCTATGGTTAAAGCTCTGCCTCTTCCAAAAAAAAAAAAACGCCAAATAAATCATATTCACCAACTGTTCATATTCTTGACCACCTCAAGTGACGAATCATTCCAGTTAATACTTAATTTAATATAGTCGCGGGTTACAATTACTGTAGAGGATTTCAAAAGTTACAAGTATGTGTTAACAAAGGTTATATATAATAAGTTGATTTATAAAATGTACGAAGAATTAATTTTAGATAAAATGTAAATTACGTACTAACTGAGAAAAGATTTTACCAAGTTGGAATTATTACAATTTACAATTAAGTATTTATTATATTGTAACTGTGTGATTTGTTGACAGTTTATAATGATAAAGAGTTCAGATAGGTATTGAGGAATAGGTTTAATTAATGGGTTTTCTGATATTCCGACTAAAAGTTATCTGATAAAACACTATAAAACAAAATAACTATAATCGCTACTTACATAATAATATGCAGTCGTGGTATAGTTATGGGAATTAGAGCATTTGTTTTATAATCTCTTGTACGTCAATTTATGAGTTGTGTAAAATCGAGACTTGTATTGGAAAAGATAGTTATGTCTGATAGCAGACAGTCTTTGAAAGACGTAACAAAATAAAACCTGAATAGGTAGTAAAAAAAAAAAACCAAAACAAAACGAAAACCTCAAAATCAAAATAATTAATCCGATAGGAGAAAAATACAAAAGCGTTGTAAACTTAATCAAAATTGTAAAAAAAATTTAATGAAATTGTGAGAACAATCGCGATGAATACAATTTTCACTTTTTTTGAGCTAAGTATATAACTTATACTTATATAAGTTATAAAACTTTGAAGTTTTCAACTTGACAGTAAGTGTTAGACACTTTTCAAGCTCGCTTAGAATCGTTAATTTTATAAGCTATCGTTGCTTTTTCAAATTTAATGTTGAGCAAGTAAGTGAAAAACTTTAACTGCAATAAGTTAAGTTATTTCAATTAAATTGCCTCGAGTTAAACAACGAAAAAAAAAAAACAAAATGAAAAAAAAAAAAAAAAAAGAGTAATTTTTTTTTTTTGCAAAAATATTTTACAAGTCATAAAACCACGCCCAGTCTATAGTATTTTCAGCCTTTGTAGTTAGGAAAGTAAATTATCAAAATTAAACAAAGTCAATGGATTAGTTTTGGCAATTGTATCCGGTTGATAACGAAAAAAATTAAAATAAGCTTATTTTCGCCACAATGATAATTATAACTATAAAAAATTGAATAATTAATGCATTAAAATTTTTAACTGAACAAGTTAATAAGTTAAAAATAAAAATAGTTAACTAGTATTAAGTTTAAATGTTAAAAATAATGAAATTTAGGAAACCAATTTAGGAGGAATGCGCTAATATTCGTATAATTTTTAATTTTTCATGTTGAAAATCTGTAGACTACGCCGATATTAAATAGGCGATTTGCCGCAAGTCTGGGCGCGTTAATGCGTTAAAATCAAGTGAAATTAGTTTTAATTAAGTCGATTAACTTATTAACATATTCTTTTTGTTAACTTTTGACTTAATAAGCTAATTGTTTTCAAATTTAACTTGAATTAACTTTGAGTTAATCTGCAGTAATGATTTCAAACGTTTTTTAAAAATAAAAGTATTAGTAGGATAAAATTTCAAAAAAATACGAAAAAAATTTGTCGAAGTTGATGAAACGTCACATATGTACTATAGCTACGAAACAATGTAAATCGAAAATATTATCTTTATTTTAAGTTGAGTTAATTTTAGATTCTGAGCGACGAGCAAGGAATTGTATCGTTTTTACAATGATGTTTTTTTTGTTGTTCTGACAACCCCTTTTTGTAAAGAAGGAATTCTCCGATTTTTATAGCGAGTAATTTTTCTAAAAGGTTTATGGACTCCGGTGGTAGGTACTTTGGTCGAAACTTCTTTTATACATTTTGCTTACTTTTTCACCCCAAAAACCAAAAAAAAAAAAAAAACCGAGAATTTTACGGCAAAAAATTTATAAAGGTTTTCAGGTTTATAAAGACATTTTCGGCTAGAACGAGTGCTCCAATCGTTGCGTTCAACACCACACAAAAGTTGGAATTTCGGCTTGAAATTTTATTCTAATTAAAGCGCTTTTTGATATTTTGGTACCTAATTCACTGAGTTACGTGCCAAAAACTACTAAAATGGCGAAATCGTCAAATTCGGCGTTATGTATAAAAACAGGCTATACCATATTAAACAATCGTTATAAAAAATTATTCGTTGTCGTTTTCAAACTTTTATGTAAGTCCTGTATGAATTTAATATTTTTTTTTTCTATAACTTAG
Source organism: Hormaphis cornu (assembly GCA_017140985.1). Taxonomy (NCBI): domain Eukaryota; kingdom Metazoa; phylum Arthropoda; class Insecta; order Hemiptera; family Hormaphididae; genus Hormaphis; species Hormaphis cornu. The sequence continues at coordinate 15,309,315 of CM029361.1, forward strand.
AACTTTTAATTTAATTTAATTTCGTCTTAACAAGTGAAAAAAAGCTGTTGACTTGCCCAGCCTTGTGATTCGGTCGGTATAGGTAGCGGCTGGTACTATCTACTATCTACTATAATATATACAATATAATATATACAATATATAATATATACTATCTACTTATACTCACTTTGGTTACGGCCATCTTCCGGTTGTTTTTCTCGCTGGTCGTCGAATAATGAAAAAAATTAACGCGCTCTTTCACGACTATATGGTGTAAAAATGGCGTTTCGATAACAAAATACAATAACGCGCCCTACACAACAGACGTCCGTCGCGGGACACACACTGCACTGCAGACGACTCGACCGAATATTATATACTGCCGCAGCCCTACCGGATCGCCCCAGATCACTGCTTTCGAACGGATTATTATACATTTTTAATATTATTATACGTTATACGCATACCTGGTACACCTATGTTATTACGCTTATCGCACCGATTGCCTACCACCTATACAGAAAAATGGAAAAAAAAAAATGCGCATAAATCGAGGCAAAGACTGACCATGTAATACCTACATGGTACTACGGGTGCCGCGCGAGCACGTGACATAACTCTTGCGCTCCGTATGTGCTCCGTACAGTGGGTAACAACAATAATTTAATGAGCCGCGGCGTTATCTGCGACGGAAGGGCGTTGCGAAATGCAAAAAAAAAAAATACAATTTTTTAAACTAATTAATTCCGTAGATAATTAGGTATGTGGTATATTAGGTGCATCACATAATACATACATCCACTGGTGTAGTTTACTCGTCACTGCGCTCGGTTGCTGCTATTTCTTCTTTGCAATTTTGCAGGAAAAATGTTTTTTTTTTTTTATATAACCACATAATATACCTATTACTTTTTAAACGCGCACAATTATGTACAGTTACAGCGTCATTTTTTGGCGTCGCGCCCGCCGCGAGATGCACGAGAGCCGCGCGTCATATTATACGAGCAGTGCGGTCCGCCGGATGGCCCGTGAAAAAAACGATTGCTCAACAGCGAAACGTTTCGCTATTTTTTTATAATAATAATAATAATAATGATTATCTACCATACCGTTTGTTGCGATGCACTCGTAATAGTTGTTATAATAATATGTAATCGGATCGAATACCAACGACTCGTCATCGGTAACATAAAACTATAAATATTATGAAGACTGTATATTATATAGGTGTACCGCGCAGTACATCCCAACAAAAGCGCTCCGCCCGAACTCGGTGTACAAAAAAAAACGCCGAGTATAAAAAAAACCAGCTTTAAAAGTTTTGATATCGTATTGTTATTATATTATAGCTACAGGTGTTAAAAAACTGTATGGATATTAGGGCGGTCCTTATTTTTAGTTTATGATTTTTTTCGTATTACCCCTACAAAGGTTCCTACAACGGAAAAAAACCATACGAAAATATTATTAAACATCGATTGTAACCCGTGCCACAAAAGCTCCGAGGTTATAAATAAATAAGTACAATTTTCAAAATTATTAACTTTTTTAAACATAACTTTTGAAATAAAGAAATCACGAAACGTTTATTAGATTAATACAATTATGTATGTCGAAATTGACTGTGAAAACAACATCGAACTTGGTTACAAGCTTGGTGACTTTAATTGAGTTTAATTAACACTTAATCACTATGTTTCCAAGGTAGTTAAACACTGCGTGTACCGAATGCCAAATGAAAACGCTTGAGAATTTTATAAATTTAAACACCGAAATCGCCGTTCAATTATGTTTAAATTAACTATAAATTTTTACTCAATTCACACAATTCACAACAACAGCGAGCTTCTCACAGATACGTCTCTATAATACGAGCCTAAGTATAAGTAGTAACTAGTATTTTTATAAACTATTTTATAGGTTAACAGTCAATAATAATACGCTAATATTGTTAATAATAACAATTTACAACATCGCTGATGAAAGCGGAGAAGTAAAATGTTTCTAAATCTATGGTATCTACTAGAAAAATATGCTAAAGCAGTATAAGTGAATGTTTTTCTTTTTTTTTTTTAGTTATACTTATCAAACTCATTTTACCGATACATGCTCTCTTTACTATTAAACTGGTTCATTTTTTGACGGTGCAATTCGGTTTCGTCACATTCGCTTATCTTAAAAGCAATAATCATATCTTGAAGTTTGCAAGTGTACTACCCCCATTGTTATGTCCATTGGACATTTGTCTATAATATGATATAACATAGGCGGACATTTGACTAAGATCTTGGGGACTAGCAAGTTTAATACATTTAAAGATTCCAGTGGCGGCCCCCATGGTCCCGCCTGCGGGTGTCCTTGATTACTTTAATCGTTTATTAAGTATTGGAGTCGTCAGAGTTTGCCCTATAAATCTAACGTGTTTCAAAATTGAATTATTTATTTATTTTCGTTTTTTCAGGATATTAGGGATTACGGGGTTTAGAGAGGGAAACCAAATTAAATGCTAAAAAATATTGTAGGGGCCTTTGCCCCCCCCCTCCCATCTTCCAACTTACCTATATATTCACTAATTTTTGTTGTTATGAAAATTAATGAGTAGTTAGGCAATTTACAACACTTTCAATGCATTTAAATGAACAGAATTGACTAACCGGGAAATGTCTGTTGTACATTTGTACCTATTTAAACATTGTTTTTTTTTTTTAACAGAAAAGAAGAAAACTTTCAACAGGTCTCATTGTGATTTTATCGGTAACATAACCGCCCGAAAAATTAGTCGAAAACACTAAAAAATAGTCATAGTTCAAACTATTATTGTGAATTTAAAAATCTAATTGGTAAAATCTAGTGCGCACTGTAAAGTTACGAGTTCTTTTCAAATCGATATCGGGGATATTAGTATGATTTTTAAAATTATAAACTTCTATAACAAACATTTTACATAATATCATACCGATAACTGATGTGACATGATAATCGACAATTAAACTCCCTGGATGTTTTTAAGCCGAAACCCAAGAGTATAAATAAATCTGAGTGGAGGCGTTTTTAACCGCACAGTCACCGTCTGGGGCGTAGGTACCTGGGATAATTTTTTTTTTTTTTTTTGGGAAAATACAATGTTTTAAACAATATTAAAACACGTCGGTTTATTTGTTGTTTTGGTTAGGTTTATCGTCTAAAAGTCTAGATCTTAACTTTTTTGACCTCGAAGTGGAAGGATAGATGCAAAACATACAGGTAGGTACCGAAAAATTCATTTCACACGAAAAATGGAAAACAAAACATAAAATGCATTTTAAATGTAATATGTGCAACGGTCAAGCTGGTTTCAGTACCATATTTCTTAAAATACAAAACGTGAAATTACATTTTAAATAGAAAAACTAAGTACGAAACGCCAGAACGTATAATTTCAAAAGTATTCAATTTATACGGTAATGCGTATGATATAATTATTTTAATCGGTAAAACGGGCGCAGTCTTCGCGGTTGTAATTCAGCTTTTTAGTATTATTGTTTGTGGCTGTCAAATGTTTTTCACCGAACGACCACCGATCCGATCGAAAACTGCACCATTGAACAAAACGAATTCTCGGGCGAGGCGTGCCCACCCATATTATCACCGCGCTCAAATGCGCCGCTGGTCAGAAACACGACGAACTCGCGCGACGTTCCCGAGGAGCGACCGAGACGACGCCGCCGCGGGTTCCTCCATCCACGTGTCCCAATACCCGCCGAACAGACGCGGATCCGCTGCGACAGCGTCGACCGCCGGACGGTTCTGCGGCACAACCTCGCCTCGCAGGAGGTTCAGCTGGTGCACGGCCGCGTCCAGCGCGTCCCGGTGCAACGCGGCCACGTTCCGGTACTCGCACGGGTCCGCGCGCACGTCGAACAGACAGTGGCCGTCGAAGCACTCGTAGCCGGCGTCCGGCCGGGCGCCGGCCGCGATGCGGTCGGCGCACACCTCGCCGCCGATCCCGGCGCGCGCGCGGACGGCCTGGAACAGGGACGCGTCCTGCGACGTGTCGTTATCGCTGCGGTTGACGGACGACAGGCGCGAACCGGCCGGGCCGTTTGTCACGGCCGTCACGTCGTAAACCGGACCCGTGTGGCCGGGATCGCCGCCGTATTTTAGGAAACAAGACGTGTTGCTCGCGCGGTTACCTGCGGTCGGTATTTATGATTACAATAAGGAACCGCGTTGTTGTAACGTTATACTGATGATACATATAATTATTATTATAATATTATTGTAACAATACATTCCGCTAAAAATGATTTTGAAATAAAAAAAAAACTGTTTAAAAAAATAAAAAAAAGACTCAAAAAACAAACAAAAAAAAGAAAATACGTAGGTAAATGAAAAGTTATCATTATTTTTTTTCTCTAGAGTCGGTTCAACGTATAGAACAACAAGAGTAAAAAAAAAAAACTCGTACCAATTAATACAGATTCAATTTTGATCTAACCTAACCGTTTAAGTGACTACTATAATACGTAGGCGCCATACATAGGTACGTACACATTGTTCTCTATAGTGCCAGCTATACTCTGTCCAGCGAGAGAACGTGCCGATTTTGGGCATACAGACCGTTGTTGTTGGCCGGGCGATCGTCGAATCCTCAATCTTTATACACTCTTGGTCGGCTGTCGGATTATGAGTCCAAAAAATCGGCGCGTTCTCCCGCTGGACACGGGAATTTCACAAGGACTTATCATCAGATGTTTTGGATATTTAAATTTTCCATATTACGGTCCAAACATATATGGGTAAAATAATATATTATCGCAACGATTATCGTTGTTAAACAAATCTACGCTCTGTTAGCGGGTTACGATTTAATCAAAAGGTTGTATACTTTTTACAACTTTCCATTGGTTGAAAATGAAAGCTTCCTCTCCACTTGTCTCGTCGATGTTAACTAACAGCGTCGATCTTTTCGGTGTCAAAGTATCGGTGAGACTTATCCATTGATCAACACCATCGATTTGTCCCAAGTTCTCAACATTTCCACCTGAAATAGTTATGATTACGATATAAATTTCAACGCAATACCCGGGTATACATTATATTATATCACACTACCAATCGCAAATTATCGTAAATATTTCTGTTCTTTTCAATTGATTTGTTTTGGAAGTTATACCCGAAGAACTAACTCGATTATTTATGTCAAAAACACGTTCGCCATTATTTTAAACGGGGTTTTCAAGTTTTTCCTTAGGCTTTTTATTGTAACTTTTTTAATTTTGAACTCTCAAATCAATGGTGCCTCCTCAAAGTACCATGCGATCAATATAAGTTACCAACCCAAAACCGGGTATGAGTGCAAAGATTGGAGTATTTTTGAAAAAGTCACCGTGGTTTCATAGTGAAAAATCATCGTGTTAAAATGGATAGGTACATTTTTTGCTACACTCGGAATCTCACATTTACCAAGCTGCCTACTGGAATAGACTAAAAATTTAGTTTTTTTCCTCATTTGTTTTACATAAAGATTAAATCTTGAGTTATTTGAATTTCTATTATTAGTTGCTCTTTTTTGAAGTTCTTTTAATAAAGACCTCTTTTAAGTTTAAGAACTTTATTTGTATACTCGCCACAGCTTTCTAGCCTATATTAGTCGTTAATTATTGTAAATTCAAACTTAAATATTCTTTAATATGTACCTGCAGCTGTGTACAATGTTGGTAACCAGTCAGTAATATGAAACAGGTGTTCAAAAACTATATGTTTATTTTTCAGCCATGGACTCCATAATGCAGCTATTCCGCGCACTCCGCCTTCGAGTACTGATCCTTTTTCCTGTTTTGCAACGTAATGGATTCGTTACAATGCCATATCGTGTAAATAAGTATTAAACTATTTATAATAATTACTATCACACAAAATACGAACATTTTTTGGCTAAAAAAGTACTATTTTAGCGGAGTATAAACCGTTTTTACATAGTTTATAAAAACAAAAGAATCAAAAATCATTTTTGAACAAAATAACAATTATGTTAAAACTTAAAAATAACAATAGCTGTGATTTGAAAATTGACGAAAACTGAAAACGTAGTTTATTTGCATAATCGCTTACAATCCCATCTGCACTAGGTATGGACGTAAAATCATTATAATAATACAATACTATGCTTTGCAAAACAAGTGAAAAAATAAAACGTTAAAAGTTAACAGCGAGTAAAAGAGTACTATTCGAGTACTTTACGTTCTTAACTTGGACTAAAATTAATAAATGTGTATTCTTTTTGCTATTGACACATTAATACAAGTATTACCTATTACCTATATATTTATTTAACTAGGTAGGTAACTACGTCTATTTCATTATATTTTAATAAATTATATACTATGATACTCGTAATTTTAAGTTTTTTTTTATTATAAATATATAGGTAACTACCACTTATTAAAAGATGATATGATACTACAATTTATTTATACAATAATTTGGGTAGCTTCTCCTGAACATTTTAAAGATACTATTGAAACTCACATTTTATTTTTTTTATGAATGATTTATTATCTATGACGTGCCTCAGCGAACAATTGTTTGCAACATTTTCTACTAAGGCTTATTTTAATAAAAAGCTAAGTCATTTTTTTCTGTATTTTTAATAAAAAAAAGTTTAAATTATTTCTCCAACTCTTTCTATTTGGACAGTTGTATTCAATATAATCAATATTGAAATAAATTTTGACAGTAATATATTGTACGATAACATACCCCTCTCAATGGCCAATTCGATCCACTGTTACCATGACCCCACAGCAAGTCTACAGTCGGTGCACCGTTGTCAGAAATGAACAAAACAATGGAATCTTTTAGCATTTTGTTATTGTCTAACGATTCGATAATTTCACCAACGGACTCATCCAAAGAATTCAGCATTCCTGAAATCAATGTTAAATAGAGAAACTAGCTATATAAGTTGACGTCCACTTTCGGCTTTCAACAAGGAATAAACCATTCACAATGATTTTCTACGTAAAAAATTTAAAATCGTATTTGTTATTTTTCAAAAACAGTTTATAAATTTAATACAAGGTTGCCAACATATAAATCCATATGCTAATGAAAAATGTTTAAAATTGTTATTCACATTTTTTTTTTTTTTTTAGTCGTTAATGTTGGAAAATCGTCGAAAATTGGTTTACTAACACGATTTTATTATTTAAGATTCAAAAATTTATTATGTCACGTAAAACAAAATCTGCATATAAAATTTAGTAAAAAAATCCGCCCAATATTTTTTGAAAGCAATACAAAAAATGTATTGATAATACGGTGTTATTTTGATTATAATTTATAGCAATAAAATTATGCAATGTTGCTCTTTTTTAATTTATTTACTGCATTTATTGATTGATACTGAATTCGTAATAACTCCTCAAATCACTGTCCAAATAGCTTAAGATTTTCATAATTTGATTAAATTGATCATTGTATCATTGTGCATTTTTTTTAATTTTCCTACCATTTTTAAAAAAAAAATCTAAAAATAGGACATTACTCCGTGATATTTGGTATTTTTTTGGTGATTTTTTAGTTTTTCTCGTGACGATAAAATTAAGACGTCAAATGATTTTGACAATTTTGAATTGTTTTCAACCTTTTTATTTATAGCGCTGAATGAAAAACTCTATAAAAATTGATTCTTATTTATTGTTGTTACGGTTTAATTTTATAAGTAAACTCTAGGGCTTACTTAGAATCGTTACTTTTCATAAACAATAAATTTACAACTGCTTACAAGTATAATATACTATAATACATTAACACTTTCCAATGTTTTATTCTTACCCGCGTAAAGTTTTCTGTTTTCATTTTCAATATAACTGAATTTCTCGTTATTAAATGTTTTATTTGAAACTTCCAATAGGTTAGGCCCAGGATTTCCGGAATGAACAGCCAAATGACTTATCATAAGAAACATAGGGTTTTTCTGGTGCTTACATGATTCGATCACTTTTTGGGCTTCTTCAGTAAAAATATCTGTTGCGTAGCGATCGATCATTTCATTTCCCGCCTTTTTCATTCCACGCCTTGCATCTTTACCAGTTATTGAGCTCTATAGTTGTGTTTTATACGAAATACATTTCAAAATACGCTTAAAATTATAATTTTGACTTTTAAGTAGGTAACAGGAATGATTTCATCGGAATAATCAAACAAGTATACTTATTTCTAAGTAAATACCTACTGTTACACTAAAAAAAATAACATACAGGTATACCTAGTTTTTATTTTATTAACTAATAAATACTATTATACAATACCTATATTACTTTTTTAATTGTCTTTTTTTTTAATAAAAATATTTATTTAAAATTTTTGTTTTACATTTACATTTGAATAAATATGTCCTAATTATTAATGCTTAATTTTTAACATAATGTATATAAATACTACATTTGTAAAAAAAAACATTTTTATAGTTCTTTAATATTATTTAATATTGATGTTTAGTATTTCTAAATAATTTTTGAAAATGTATATTCCATGTTTTATATTCCATCGTTATCATAATCTAAATCCGATTAATCAATGGAAAATGCATGTTTGGGAAGAACATGGAGTACATAATATTATTCATACTATTCAAACTACTCCTGTTATAAACAGTGGACTTACACTTGACAATGTTTTCAAAAACACATTTGTTATAAAATGTATATTTTACCGAAAAATGTGTGCTGTTCCTGTAACTGATGTATCCATTCCAGTATCCAAAGTGGCTATCGAATCCTCTTTGTGTGGGAGTAAACTGTTTTTTGTGTGAGCCCAAGTGCCATTTTCCAACCAAGTGAGTTGAGTACCCTAATTCTTTCAAAAACTTTAAAAATAATTTTTAATTTGATTCAAGCTATTTTAGAAAATATATTACCTACTTAATTAACAAAACTACAATGTATTTACTTGTGGCAAAATCTTCTCATTTAATGGGAGTGCTGAAGCTTGACCAGCTTTAATAGGCGTTCCTTGAAGACCTACAAATTATGCATGTATCCTCACGTTGATTCAACGATCCGCTCAAAATTCGCATATAAAATTATTCTTAACATATATAACGAATTTATTACCATAACGAATTGGATATTTTCCAGTAAGTAAAGCAGCTCTAGATGGTGTGCAGGTTGGTTGGACGTAATGTCGATTTAATATCATACCATTATAGGCTAATGCATCAATATTTGGAGTAGGAATTTGAATGGATCCATGAAAACTAACATCATTCCAACCCTATTTACAAAATAAATTTACGAAAAACACACTTCTGGGGCAATACCTATTGTTTTTATAATGATGTATTTCTTTTTTTTTTTTTTTCTGTGAACATTTTGATACGGCCCGCACCCTCTGACCAATCAAAAAATGTCAAAGCGCAAAAAAATATGAAAAGTGGACTTACATCGTACTTAACTTGAAGCTTTTTTTTATTTTTTTTGAGTAACGTCCAAAAAACCAAAATATGTTTTGACCATTTTCGGAAAAACACTTAATATATCGACATTTGTAATCACTTTTAAGGCTAGCAGGTGGCTCCAAACGTTAAATACCACAAAAAGTTTATATTTTGGTTTTTAATATATTTTAGTTTAAATATTTTTTGATATTTTGATTATTTTTTTAATTATCTGCCAAAAACAACAAAAATTGGAACATCACCAAATTCGATTATTTGTGTTTTCGAGTAAAAGAAGCTATTTGATCAATGCGCATTACAGCACAAAAAGTCAAGGAATATGATTTAAATTCGATGTTATTCAAAACAATTTTTAAAATTTTACATATTTAGAGAGATCCGAAAATCAAATACACTAAAATCCCTGATGGAGAGGTGAGTCCGATATTTGTATGCAGTACCTTATAATTATTAATTATTAACATAACGTATTACGACATAACGTCACGTAGAATTGCAAAAAATTAAGAAAAGAAAGGAGTAAATTTTAAGTCGCGTGAGTAGTTGTTGGGCGTACACGTAACGATTACGAGTTCAAATTTTAATAAAGCTAATATTTTTTGTTAAATTTGTTTTTTGCACAGGACGTACCGAACTAAATATCTGAGATCGCTTAATAACGTAGTTATAGTAAATTGTAACATAAATATTACGTAAATACAAAAAAAAAATGTTTAAACCAAAATGTTAATTATTTTAAAAATTATGTAGGTACTATATTTTGAGTTGAAAATATGTATAATATTATGACGTATCAATAACTTACCAAATCATCGGCAATAATTAAAATAATATGAGGCTGCTGTTTTTCGGCCGCTCGTTGTGAAGTCAAAAATTTTATTGAACAAGTCAATAACAATGTGAAGACCAGAGTGTGAATAAAGTAACGACGTCCGGACTCGGACATGGTATGTCAAATCGCAAAGGGTTGCATGAGTTTAATACATAATAGTGAAACTAATAATGATTTTTGTGTCTTAAAAAAAACTTGATTTAACTTTTTTTACCTAGTGGTTGATAGGTAATAGATAATAATCAATTATATACTCAACGAAAACAATACTAGTCACAAAAACTATTGAATTAGGTAATATTTTAAGTTTCGTTTTTTTTTTTTTTTTTTGTTATGATCAGTAGTGAAGAGTCAATCTTACTTCAATCAATATTTTATATTTGAAGGCAAGGTTTATAGATAATATATTATCAATAAACCTTGATTTGAAAGAACCCAAGATTAGATTGTATAATTAAATTATTAAAATTAGATGCATTAATTATCAGCTCGTTCCATCACAATACTAAACTCCACTGTTTTGCATTTGCGACTGTATTGCCCTTTGTCTATTTTTTATTGTACCAAATTATGTGCCGTTCAAGGTCAAGTAACAGCTGAAGTGCAGTAAATATTGGAAACTTAATAGTATTCAACTATTTACTAGATACGTTTTATTACATTTTAAATATGATTTATAACAGGTAATACTGTTAATTGAACTCTCAGTCGTACATTAATATGCTAATATAGGTAATACAGCAAATATGCTAATATCAGTAATCTGTATAGTTAAGTTTTCTCTGAATGCATAATAATTAACAAAATTTGGATATTTAACTGCGTATATGGTTTTAATAAAACTTGAACTGCCCAAATTGCGTTTTATAACTGCATAATTTGTGTCGTACTACACATTAGCGCAAGGCCTGGGTCACTATTTTGGAAGGTATAATATTATGTAGTTATGTATTATAATCAGATTATTATAAATTATAGGCCAGGGCCGCTGTTATTTCTAGGACAGAGGGCAGAACCCGACCTAGTCCGCCTCTGACTCCGTCCCTTTGTGTTCTCCCCAAATCAACCACTGGTGTCTGGTATTATAGTAATATATGTACATGTTAATTAATATTAATTGTTTTTCTATAGATATATCAGATTACCTGAGACTTCCAAAGAGAAAATGGAGCTGAAGGTAAAATTTTATGGTGTTGCTTGATTTCCCAAGGTTATTGGGGCTAGCTATAGATTGTACACACATTAAGTTGCAGTGTCTATCAAGAGAAAATTCAGAATGAGGAACAGTTCAGAAATAGAAAAGGTTACTTTTCACTCAATATTCAAGCATTAGTCAATGCTAATTTGGAGTTCTTGGATTTAGTAGCGCGTTGGCCCAGCTCTGTACATGACAACAATAGTTTTGCACATAGTAGGCTAAAGGCAAGATTGAAGCAACCTCTGAGTTGTCTCACTGCATAATTTTGGGTGACTCGGGCTATACCCTATCTCATTATTTACTAACGCCTTAAACACATCCAATAAAGAATGCAGAGAGATTGTACAATGAGTCCCAAATTAGGTCTCGTAATGTGGTTTGGAAAACATTTGGAAACAAAGATTTCCAGTACTATGTTTATGTAATAAAATAGTGGAAGTTAAAAGCAGTCCCACAGCCTCAAAGAAATAGCCCAGCACTAGCTTTAAGAAAGGCTCTTATAACACAACATTTTGTTTTTTTAATTATATATACATTATAAAATGTATCCTTTTCAACTATTAATAAATTATTAGTTATAAGTCGTAAATAAATAAAATAAAACTTATGATATTTTAATATTTGATACTTAATATTTATGTTAATTTTAAGTTAATCTGTAATAATTAAAATTTACATTCTATAAAAAAAAAAAAAATTATTACTAAGAAGAAAACTTCAAATATAATACAGAAACAATTTTTCGTAACAGAGGAAATGACATACTATAAGTACAAAACCTTGTGAATTAAAAATATGAATTATTATCTTTATTTTAAGTTAAGTTAATATTTTTTTGTTAGTTAACTTTTAATTTAATAAATTTAAAATCAACTTTTAACTTAACTAATTTTTTTGTTTTTTGATTAACTTAACAAGTTGAAAACAATTGTTAACTTGCCTATCCTTGATTATTTTATAAACATCCAACAGACATATAGTTGGTGGAAGAAATGAACCTACACATAGGTAGACTTAGACATATATTTGGATAAAATTGTGTCTAAACGAATCTCAAATCAACTTAATCGCACACACTATATTTCATAAAAATTAGAGCAGCTGTTAAAGAGTTCAGTAACATACACATGAATAGAAGAATGTGTATATATATAAAGATATAAATGTATAAAAAATGTAACAGTTTAAAATGTATATTGTCACAGAGCAATCAAAGAACAATTTAACAGTACAATTAAGTTTTTATAAAAAATAAATTTGTTAATTTTCATTATTAAAATAAAAACATGATTGAAGTTGTTCATAGTGCTCAATTATTAAACATTATTGAACATTTACTAACGTAGCGGAAAAGTTATTTTTATAGTATTCCAGCACTGGAAAAAATGTATTACAGGAAAAACCATTCAAGACCAAATCCTAATAAAACGCATACGTGTTCCATCCACAAAAGAAAAGAAAGTACTAAAAATTTAATGGAAAGATATGTCCTAAGTACCTAGGTGTAACACTGGACTGATCACTAACTTTTAAGAAACACTGTGATAACTCTCAGGGAGCCAAAATCAATACTAGGAAACACTATATTACAAAAACTTCACTCCTAAGTTACTATGCAAATTTTCATATCAAACTAAAAATTGAGATACATAACTAATTGATACATAAGTTATAGTTAGAAACGATAACATTTAACTTCATTTTTATTACTAAAAAATAATTAGGGAAAGTGTTTTAATCAAAAATAGATATTGAAGAACAATTTATAACAAAAACATTAAAAATATAGTACCGGTAATTATTAATAATACTACAATATTATGGTAAGTAAAATTTGTATCTTTATTCCAAGTATATTACGAATAAGTATTTTATTTATTGACAAACAATTTTAATTAATTCAAATAATACAAAAAAAAAATTACATTTAATTTTAACGATTTTGACAACTTATTTTTTGATATTGAAAACATAACTCTAATATGAATAATAATAATAATACAAATTTAAAAAAAAAGTTTAGAAATGAAACTGAAGTTTTGTTAAGTATATTATCATATCACCAGTGTGAGAAGTCCATACATCTAAATAACAGCAAATCTATAAACAAAAATATAATATATATATATATATACAGAAAACATATTATAGATTAACAAAACTCTATGTTAAAAATTACAAGAGGCCGTAAATTACAGGAAACAATAACAGTGGAACGATAAACTAATGGATTGTAGTATGAAGGGGGATGTTAATTTAGAAGGGAACTAAAATTCACGAAAAATATTTTGTATGGAACGTAAAATGCACGGAAAACTAATGTCTAATATAAAACGTCAAATGCTTGCCAAACTAGAGTTCCACTCAAAAGTGATATACTTAATTCAAGACTTGTTACTTAACTTTTCTCTAAAATTGTAGGGGGCGGGGCGGAATGAGTGAATTCTAGGTCAAGTGAAAAGTATGTTGAAGTAGCAATTATTTAAGCTAGGAAGTGATTCGCTTTTTTGGGTAGGACAAATGATTTGGAAATTGTGGTTCAAATGTATTGTTTAGTATCTGAAAACAATAATAATTCATTGCTTTTAAAAAAATTATTCTAAGCAAGCTTGGTAATCTAATACATTCTGAGAAGAAAACACAAATATAATATCGGACAAAAAAATCAGCACTAAAAATGTACTTATACCACCTATAATACAACTTTTTTAGGTTCAAATTTATAACATGAAAATAACATGTATTTGCCCAAAAAAAATAGCAATCATTTGATACTTCAACTCTTTCAAAACTTAAATAGGGGGAAATTAAGTAGTGTGAATAAATGAGCTATTAGTTGTTACTAAAATCAATAAACCTAATCTAACATAACCTACTTGTTAGGATGGATGTTATTTTTTCTATAAAGTATGTTATAAAAATATACAAACAAATAATATGAATTAGACAAGACATCAATAACGGGTTTAGTGCAACAAAAATTAGTTAGACCCATAAACCGTACTAAATACCATGTTTATTTATAGCAATTCAAACAAGACCTAACAAATGGCATAAGAAGTATATACCTCCTGCCACTTATGATACAATTGAAAATTTAATGACTTGAAATTAAATTTTTTGCACATAGACCAATATTGATTTCTAATTGTCTTTATTAAATATACACGTACATTTCAAAAGAACTCCGGACTGTAATGGTCACTATCGTATTCAGAAGTTGAACTGTCAGATGTATCATCGTTTTCTTCACAAGAAATCAGTGATTCTAGGTCAGAATCAATATCAGAAAAACAAGCTTCATAGTTGATACTTTTGTCAGTAACATCTTCACTCTCAGATTCTTCACTATTACAGTCATCACTTTTAGTATCACTAAATTCAGTTTTTAAGAAACCAAGTTGATCAATACAACCAGATGATTCATTATTTGTTTTTTTTTGACCTGGTTCATAATCTTCACCCATGAGTAACTAAATAAAAGTAAAAATAGTATAATTGTAAACACACATTTTTACAAATACACTTTAACACATTTTTTATTTTTATTAAGTACCTGAAAATTGCTATTAGTATTTTCTTCACCTAAAACTTCAGAGTTGAATTTATTTGGATTCACCATCAAAGCGTTAAATTGCAACATGTATAGTTCTGTTTGAAGATCATTTATATTTGAAATTTCTCCACAATCAATCTTATTTTTTATGTCATTTAATGTTAATGGAGTGCTTGGGCTGCAAATTAATAAGTAGGTTCAAATGAATACAAATAAAACACAACAAAATATTAAAAACATAAATACATGTTAGATAAATACAAATCATAGTTCATAGATACAAGCAACATGTCTTTTATAAACAATATATAAATAATTAAAAACATAACATATAGCAGGAGCGCAAACAAACCAATACCAAAATGTAAACAATACTCACAAACAAACATTTTGTTCATATTTTGCTACCACTTTGAGCTATGTACATTGTACTTAATAAACAATCTTGGGCAAATTACTTTAATTTTGTAACTTATAACTTTTTAATTACTGATAAAAAATAGAAATAAAACTAATTCACTATTTAAAAATAAGTGGTGAAGTTACTTATTCATTACTAAAATTTTAAAAAATACCTATAAACTGTACCAATGTTTATTTCTTAAAACACGATTTGGATAATTTTAGTTTTAATTTTATATCATTAATTTAAATACATTTTTCGTTTTTGAAAACAAAATGTAATAAAATTACGTAATATGTTATCAAATTTGTAATGCGTTACTTCTCATTACGTTACTGCTCAAGACTGCTAAATAATGATTGCAAACACTTAAACTTTGACACGCATTGTTTAATACCTACGTTTTTTTATAATAAAAAACCAAAAAGAAAAAAGAATGGAATAAAAATGACTTATTTCAAAAGAATGTATAAGCTACCAAAAATATATTAAATTTAATTTGAACAAATAACTATTGAAAATTCTTACTTTTTTATAATAGCACGATACTCAGGAAAGGCATTTTCAATCTGCTTCTCAAATGTCAAATAAAGTTGATTACCTTCACATTTACTATTAAAAATACCTCTTAGAACCATTTTTTTTATTCTTTCAAGAGACCTGAAACATAAATTAAACAGAAAAACAAATATTTTAATATTAAAACTTATCTTTTCTGTGTATTCAAAATAATATTAAATATAATAGTAAAATCAAGTTTTTAGATGTTTGCATTAGGTTAGGTACCAATAAAATAATAATAATACAAATGTAAAGAATACACTATTATTTTAAGACTAAGGTGGAATACATAAATAATATTATAATAGTTCAATAAAAAAGTTAACTTATACTATCACTAGTGTTAAAAACTATCAAAATATTAGTGTACGTATCTAAATAAAAAAAAATAGATGCTGAAATATAAGCAGGTTATTTATTTATTATGTTTCTATAAGCATATTAGGTGCGTGTTTATTGTTAATAATTAATACTCATATTATTTCCTATCTTTTTAAGCACCATTACTTAATTTTTTTTTAATTTTTTATAAAGTTAAATAGATTATTGTTTAAAATACATTTTTAAAAACCAAGAATTTAGTACGCTCGCAGAGTGGAATTAACTAATCTTACTTTTAGTACTAATTAGTTCTCATACTCAAGTAAATAATGATTTTGTATAAAATGAATGAAGCAAGTTAGGTTACAAAAACAATCACACTTACATTATACTATTTTCTTGTGATTCTATATATTTTTTTGTTCTCTTAGCCTCCAGTTCTATCTCCTAAAAAAAAATTGTAACACCAAAACTATAATAATTAAATATTCAATTAAACCCTTATATAATATACACAAGATATATACATTAAGGTACGTACATAAGTAGAATGCATATTGATGTCAAGTGTAGCACCATTTTGCAGTGATGATTTAGCCCTGCAAACATTTAAATAACAAACATGTTTAATTTAATTTATGTTTCAATTAATAAAATGGATTAAAATTTAACTGTTATTAATATTTTCGTTTGAATAAATAATTCTAATAATGTATTTAATATACCTTTAAGCATCTACTTATATTAATTTGTAGCATCACTTATATTAAATAGGCACATACGATCTTCAGTTTAATAATAGGTATAAATAAAAATTAAAATAAATAGATAAAAATGTTATTTATTTGATTTTAAAAAATTAATATAAAAATTAAATTTTTTTAAACTGTACAAAATTTTTATTAGAATCTTCATACAAAAATCATGTTACAATTATTTTGGTTACCATAATTTATGTTATTACTAATATTATTTTAAAAAAGAATGATAGATAAAAACATACCAATTTGGTTTAGGAATGTCTTCATTTTGTTGATCAAGTCGACGCTTCCGGCCACGTTTCTTAGAATCTGGTTTATCTAATTTGTCATTATTATCAATTACTTCTTGAGATAAGTGATCATTATTAACACTATTAAAATATTAGAAATTAATTATAAGGTACTTAGTCAATAAATGTAAAAAATGTTACTTATACTTACACTTTGGTGTTTGATTGTTTTATTAAAATATTGTTTTTATGATGATCACATATTTCTTTTGGTAACAAGGAGGTTAAGGGTACAGCATCTGCACTCAACATTTCTACAGACACTCTTAAATCTTTTCTATTATTATCAGATAAAGCTTTTAAAGAAGAGGTAATATCAGATAAACTGGGTTTATATTGAAGAATAGATGTAATTGGGCTTCCTTGATCTAAATTAGTCGAAATTCTAGTTTTTGTTCCAAGTGATGTTTTTAGAACAGTACAAGGTTCGCTTGGATCATTTGATTTATTTAAAGATGAAGATGAAGAAGTTTCTACAACCTTGCTTTGCTTAAATGATGATGAAGATCGAGTTCTGGATTTACTACCAACATCATTTAAATTTTCACTGGAGCTTCCACTTGAATCATAATGCAATACACGTGTAATTGGATTACATTTATTTTCATTTTGTAAGATATGATCAGAAAAACCCACATCACTTTTTGGTGGAACTTTAGTTTTAATTAATACTACACTCGGTTCAAAAATTACATTATGGAAAAGATTAGATTCTTTTAATTTGTCTTCAACTTTAAATCCTCTTGTTCTTGTGATTGTCTGTGCATCCACATTTTGGATCACTTTATTTTCAGCTACATTTTGTTTTTGTTCATTTGATTTACCTAATTTTGACTCTATTTCTTTTGTATTATTTTTGGCACTATTTGTATGAATCGTTGATTGGTCTGACTTTATAGCTATTTTAACTTGATCTTCTGAAGGCAATATTTTATGTTCTTTTAATAATTTTCCTTCAGTATCTTCACTCTTGGACTTAATTTTAACTTCTTTAGTTTTTATTACACTAGGTTTGGCATTGTTGTTCAGTTTAACCAACTTAGCTTCTTCTATATCTACTTCAGCAACTTCTAGTCTTTTAATATTTTTTATCTCATTTTCTTTTATTAAATTAATTTTATTACCTTGCTTTATTTTTTCATTAGACCTTGGCATCTCATCTTCCTTAACATGTTTCAACTCAGTACCTTTTAGTCTTTTGGCTTCAATTTCTCTTGGAATATTACCTTTACTATTAGATATAAGTACTTCAGCTTCTTTAACATTCTGCAAATCCACATTTTTTTTAGCTCTCAATATTTCATATTCATTTTGCGTCTCAACAGTATTGTTTTTTTGTATTACATCTTCTATGACAGCCACTTCTAGTTCTTTGATATTTTGGAAGTGTACATCTTCATTTACTTTACTTTTTATAGGTTTTTCAATTAAGGCAACTTTAGTTTCAACTTCTTTGGTTGTCTTAATTTCAGCTTCTTTAAGTTTTACTGTCTCAAATGTTTTAGCTTTACTTTCTTCATTTTGTTTAGACCTTAGCACTATTTTACCTTCAAACTCATTTATTTTTGTTTCTTTAATTCCCATGTTTGTTATTTCCTTTTGATTTCTTTCTGTGATTTCTATAAAAAGGGATTCTTCAGGTTTTTTTGTATTCGTTATTAATTCTAACTGTTTGGATTTGCAACCATCTAACTGTAGATTTATTTCAGATTTATTCATGAATTCATCTATGTCTTTTCTTTTTCCAATGTATTCCTTACACTGTCCTGACTTCAATTTATTTATTTTTGGATCTTCTACAATTATTTCTATTTGCTTTTCAGTCTGAATGTTTTCTGCTTCATCTACTATATTTGACATAGATTTTTTTAATACATTAGAAATCATATTTTTAACATTTTCTTTATCAAACTTGATAGTATCATTAGTAATATTGTTTGCAACATTTTTTGAAATGAGTATATTTGTTTCAGATTTCTTGTTAACATTTAAATCTGTAGTCAATTTGTTTACTGTTTGTGATTCATTCAATTTTTTTAAATTTACTTTATCACACTCTAAAATTTTATTTTGTTTAACATTTATAATAGTAATATCATCACACACTGTTTCTTCTTCATCGCTACTTATTTCAACAATTTCATTTATTAGTACACTTTTGGTGTTTTCTGATGTGTCAAGAGTAGCATCACAATCAGAATTAATTCTATTCATTACACCAGATAGAACACTTTGCGAATGTATACTAGTAACTGATTCCTCTAAGCTATGATCATATTCTTCAACATGAATAAAACTTTGAGGTTTTAAGTTTTTTCTATTTTGTTCAATAGTCTTTGATTCTCTATTTACAGATTTGATATCTTTAGAAACTTGCGTTTGGTCTGCTCTAGTAATTTGAGCAAATGTATCAAAAACTTCAGTTGTTAAATTACATTCACTCACAGAAGAATCAGCCATGCCTGAAGTATTTTGACATTTTTTGGTTTCACTATTAACTAAGGAATCAGACACAACCAATGAGCTTAGGTCTTCGTTATCAAAAGAATTCATTTCAACAATATCTTCGTCATTGTACAAATCAGATATTGATGTTGATTGTTCGAAATCAAAGCCAAGTTCTTTTATAAAACGATTGCTAGTTTCCTGTACATTACTCTCAGTTACTGTTGTAGCATCTTGATTGACTAATTTTTTTGAAAATATGTCTACAAAATTTTGAGGTTTTTCATTTAAACTCCAAAGTGTCTTATCATTTGATTTTTTGTCTACCTGAATACTAGTACTTTTTGAAGCACTTAAAATATTTGAACAGTCATTACCAACAATAGCATTAATGAGTTGTGATTCAGGCTTCAAAGGTTCATTTTTCTTGTTGTTAACATTAATATTCACGTCATCATCAATAATAATAACTTCATCAGAAAACGAACAATGATTATCCGGTAACTGAGTTAAGTTTTTTGAACTGCTTTGATATCTAAAAGCCTTACGAGTGTCAAAACTTTTAATATCAGATGTATTTTTTACCTCAGAAGCTAGTTTAATATTAAATGGTTTCGTTATTTTGTTTACTACTACAATAGGCTGGTTGGTAAAAGACAAAATTTTGTCGTTTTTACTATCATAGCACCTTACCATACTGGAATTTTTAAGTTCAATAAATGTGTTTGGTTTTAATAACTTTCCATCAAATGCAGTCAAAGTTTTACTTGGCATTGATAAACATTGACTATCTTTTTGAAGCATTAGAGTATCTTTGAGAGCAGAATTTTCAACAGGAATAAGACATCCAGTTATTTTAGTATTTTCAGTTTTGGACTGTCCTACCATTAAGTTTTTATAGTCAGCAGAAACATTTTTAGCTGCTGAATTTAAAATCAAATCTTTTGACTGGTTATTTACTTCTTTACAATTAGCTTTTTTTGTTGATAAATTATCTGCCGAGTTATTTGCACCCTGTCTTTGTGTTGACGATCGTGTAACTATAGGGGAAACTGTTACTCCATCTTGATTTGTGAAAAATGGTTCGATTTCAATCTGGTTAGTATCAATATTACCATCAATTAAATTACCTTTATTAATTTGAGATCCTTCAATTTGTTGTGACAATAAATTTGATTCGTTTTTTCCATCAGATTGCACATTATCATTTGATTGTTTAACCCATCCTTCCGCTCTTGTCTGACTTCTTGTGGCCCTCTGTTCTATTCTACCAGGGCTACTCATAATTTCTTTTTTTTCCCCAAATATAAATAAATTTTTTGGATGAGTATTTTGTGAAGGACTTTTATCTTCATCATTCTCCTCACTGTCACTTAATAAACTAACAACACTAGAAATTGCTTTTGATCCATTCTTAACAGCAGAAACTGGACTTCTAGATGTATTTCTCTTTGAGTATGATAACTCAGATTTGTTTGACTGACTTAAGGACCCATGATGTGACAATAAGTGATCTACTTGAGCCTTAATTAATGACGGTGGCTGTGAGCTTTCCTACAAAAAAAAAGGTTTATACATTAGTTTCTACATTTCATTAGAATAATGTTTTTGTATAATATTATACGGTTGCTGAACATTTAGAGCAATTTTAGTTTTTTAACCAGTTTTAGATTCTGGGCGCAACAACGCATGTATTGTTTTTACAATGTTTTTTTTCTATTAAAACTTTGACGACCGGAGAGAGCAGCCAATCAAAAAATGCCATAGCACTAAAAAGTTTTGAAAATGGCTTTAGATTGTATTATACTTGAGACTTAAAAAAAAAAAAAATTTCTGTTATGGTCCAAAAACTTGATAATTTTTTTCATATTACGGAAAAAAGATTGACACTTTAGTATATTTTGTAATCACTTTTACAGATAGCAGGTGGCTTCAATATTTATGTTGAATACCACAATAAAGTTTAGATTTTGGTTTTAAAATATATTTTATTTGAAATATTTTCTGAATTATCTGCCAAAAACTACAAAAATTAGAATACACCAAATTTTATTATTTGTGTTTTTAAGTGGAAGGAGCAATCAGATCTTTTTGGTTTATAGTACAAAAAAGTTAGGGAATTTGATTTTGTGATTATTTCAAATTTTTTTTTAAATTGCACATAATTAGCAAGTTTTATCCATAAACACACATATTATAACAAACACTGATGAAGCGGCAACTATTGGTCCAATTGGATTGAAACCGTTAACACAATATTTCTTTGAGTTCCTAGTTGTTTGAAACTGGAAAATTGGTTATATTTGGGTGCAAATTACTCATATATGTGATATATTTTTCCAAAAAAATTTTGTTATTAACAAATAGTATGTAAAAAGTACCCTGATCTAATTATGCAGTACTTTATACAACATAACATAGTAAATGTAGTATCACATAAAAAAAAAGAAAGTAAGGAAGGAAAAAAAGAGATTAAGGAAGGAAAAAAGAAAAGAAAAGCAAGTTGTTGATTTGAGGTCCAATGAGAAGTTGTTTTGCATAGAAATTACCTAAAAAAAAGTCATGCTTTAGGTGGTTTTAATATAGCAGATATATGTTAGATTAGGTTTTTACCAGGGCGTATACCAGATAACTGAGCTTGCACAGAATTGTTTTACCAAATGTAATGATTAGCTATTATCACTTTCAGATATTAAATAATAAGTTTGAACCACAATTTCCTAAATGTTGTGTTACCCAAAGCGTAATTGTTATGTTAACTATTCACCCAAACTCAAATTTATTTACTCCTTTTCTTTCTTTTTAGTTTTACTATAAGTAATAATAGATGAACTAATTGAATTACTTCCTAAGAAATAATAATGCAAGTTTATAAATAATATGTGTTATTTTTTAATTAACATCATTTGCAATTAACGTTTTAAGATACAATTACTATAGTTGTAAACATACATAAACACCTACTAAAGAGTACAATAACCATTAACAAAGCTTGAAAAAATGTTTATGGTAATATATTGTGCAATAAATGAAAGCTATACTTAACCTTAGTAAAATTTTTCATTTTTATGATCTACCCACGTCCTACATGTGATCCCATATTTTATTAATTATAGAGCAAAATAGTTCAATTAAAAAAACTTAATCTTTGATTTTAAAGTTAGAATTTAAAATATAAAATTTATTCTATGTATATATAAATATAAATATTATGTACTTGATTTCATACATACAAAACTTTTAAAAGACAGTCAGACATAAAAATGATTTTATGAAGCAAATATTAAAATAAGTAATCATCGGACTAACATAATATAACATAGTAATTAATTAAACATACCTTTTTATAATTATCACCATTAAGTTCATCAGTTCCAACGATGTCGCCTAAAATTAAAATTAAAATACTCAGTTGCAATTTTTTATTTTTTTTTTGTCACCATAAATGAATACACTATAGCTTTGCTTGTTTTGACCAAAAGTGTACACTTTTACAATAATAGTATTCACTTTATAGTATTTCTTTTAGAAAGCGTCAAGGTACACACCGTTTGTTTTAAAAAAGTGTGGGTTTAGTGTGGCACTATTTACACCAACAAAAGTGCAGGTGTCCTGTGGGATTTTTGGTTCAGCACTAGTTACCATAATATATTTAATATATTTCCTTATCACTAGCTTTATGCTTAAATGCCAAGATTAGTTATTAATTTATAATTTATTTAATTACTAATAAGTAATAATTACCTACTAGTTGTAAAATGTATTATTTCAATCTAGATTTTTTCCTAACATTTGAGATTTAAATAAATCACATTAGATAAATATTAAATTTTGAATCACTGTCAGAATCAGCGTTACAATAAACAGCGGCAGGAACTTATAGCATTGAACAGATAAAATAAAATAAATCTTTATTGGACGACAAATCAAAACACTGCACATAAACATCATCCATAATTTTAATATCTGTTAAAAAAAAACTATATTTTTGAAATTGGAATTTTGCATGATTACAAATTTAAAAAAAATCTTTATTGATCAGCTGACTTTTCCATACTAGAAACTTTTGTTTTGAATTGACACACACCCAACACTTCTACACTTAAGTGTTAACACCAAGTTTTTAAAATGAACAAAACTTAAATAATTACTTTTTAATTTGTTAGCAGGCTGTAATGGACTTGGTATATACGGATTTGCTGGAGCTTCAAGTAACTTGGAAAGTGTTGGCGTTCCTAATTAAGAGTACAAACAAATTACTTTTGATTAAATAAAATAATTTAATATCTGAATAATTTAATATGATAATAACTAACATATAAAAATAAATACAGTTCTTAATTTACCTTGTGTAGTCTTACCAACAGAAGGTGATAATGGTAACAATTTCCCAGATCTAGTCCTAGATGTGCAGCTTGGAGATTGCATTTGGGAAGTAATAGCTGTAGTATTTCTATTGGGGGGTATTGTATTACGAGATCTAAGAAGACTCGTTAATAAAGGGGCAGAAGGTGAATTCCATTTAATAGGCTGTAACATAGACATTCAATTTTTCTAATTAAGTAAAATTCTGCCATTACTCGAAATAGGTAATTTATGTTTTGTTAACATTTATATTAATAAAGAAAAAACACATTATCATTATTGGAACCCGTTGACTAAAACTAGAATATGTAATCAATGATTTTTTCAGTCTAAAACAATCGTAAGAATTTTCAAGTTTTTATTTCCTTCATACTAATTGTTTTAATGATTATTATAATTTTTACAATATTAGATAGAAATTTATGAAATGAAGGTTTGATAAATTTAGTTAGGTAGTAAAGAAGAAGTGAAAACTGCAATTACAGCAATGAAGAAGAAAAAAGCAGTATGACCAAATGGTATACCTGCAGAGGTGTGGAAAGTTTTAGGGGATGTAGGTGTTGGATGTTTGAAATAGTTATTTCAATAAGGTACTAGTAGACGGCAAAATACCATAAGATTGAACAAAAATGTTTATCACACCAATATTTACAAGCAAAAAAAACGTATATGATGAGGAAATTATAGAGGAATTGAGTTAAAGAAGTATAGTTTGAAGATTTAAAATTACGTTATAGAAAAGAGAATAAGAAACGAGACATAAATATCAAAAAATCAGTTTGATTTTATACGAGAAAAATCAACAATGAACAATTTGTGTTAGACAACTGGAAGAGAAGTACAGGGAAATTAATGCAAAGCTATTCATGGTACCTATCTGTTTAAGGAAAGGCGTATGAAAGAGTTCCAAGGAATATAATAATAATGATAATATAATAATAAAATGGGCGTTGATGAGAAAAGAGGTTAGAAAATGTTATATTAATTTGATACAGGATATGTATGAAGGTTCTGTAGAACTTGTGTCAAGAGTATGTGTGGAGTAACAGAAAACTTTAACGTAGGAATAGGTATAAATCAGGGTTTGGCTTTAAGGGCCTTACTTATTCCTTGTGGCATTGATTTTATAATTAACAAATAAGCTATGCTGTAGTAATTTTTGGCAACCAATAGAATGCTTTCAGCCACTATTGCCGTTTACTTTCAAACTCCATAATAGAACAAACTCTGTTAGGCAATGACTGTATAACGATTTTGAAATAAATCATAATTATATTTTCATAGTTTTTAATAAAATATTACTGATCAAACAGCAAAATTTCTACCATTGAATGATGTGAATTATTGTAACAAGTGGAAATACGAGACAAGAGTGAAAACTTTGAAATAAGTTTTTATTTTTTATAATATTAATGAAAATACAACTTTCTGTCATTTTTTTTATTATTTTGTGTCATAAATTTTCCAAAAATACTTGTTAATATTTGTAAAAATGTAGGGAATAAAATCAATAAATTAGATAAATTCATTTTCAAACATTAGCCTTAACAAAAAGTTTACAAGAATTTTTAAGACAATAAGAGGGTCAATTGTCACATTAAAAATATGTAATGTTTTAATTCTTAAATGATATGCGTTTCACAGACATCAAAAATTGATGTTTCCAATCTCTTTAAGTATATTATAATTTATAAGCAAATAATATGAAATACATTAAAATACTAAAAATGCTTTATTTAATCTCACCTCTTCTGATGTCCCAGAGCTGGAATTTTCTGAAGCTAAGTAGGCATTTTGCCTTGATTGTAATTGTTCCATGTATTTTTTACCGTCAATTTCATTTCTAAAATAAATATAATACATTTTACAGGGTTATTAGTTTATTCATTCAAAACTATAGAACCTTCTACATTTTTAAAGTGAGTTGTACACAATAAAAATAGACAATTCTAGATAATATGAGACATAAGTATGACAAAGGTAATAAATTAGACCAGGTTTTTAAATTATCAGGCGTTACTTATACTGTTTAAACCTGCTGCAAATTAAGGGTTTTACAAGTTCAACATCCAATATAACTATACATGCGTTAGCTTATTAGGGTTACACGCAAAAAATAAAGAATAAATAAACACAATATATTAATATAAGAATTAACATACTAACCTTCGCATTTGTGAATTAAAGCTATTAATTTCATATCTAGATAAATGTCCATTCATTATGTGTTTCATAGTACTATTAATAGTACGATATTTGGCTAGGTAACCATCGTGTGCTTTTTGAACATGTTTCTCATATTCTATATAAAAAAAAAAAAAATTTTGATGCATAAAAATCAGGTCCAAATTATACAAAATGTATCTACCATAAATTAGTTTTGATTTTTAAATAACTTTTTTCCTAATAGATATTTCAAGTAAAAGTCTTTACCAACTAATGATGTTTCACACATGTGTTTCATCATTGCACAAGGTTCCATTGATTTTATTTCATTTGTTTGGTTGCTTAAAATGTTCTGAAACTCACGTTCACAACTTGCTGATGTATACCATTCATTAGGTCTATAAGGTTCCCCATTTTTTTTCAGAATTCGAACAGCAGTGTTCCTAAAAATCATAGAAGATAATGAGTAAACTTTTTGTAAAATATACAAATATGTCTTTCAATTCTATTACAATTTTGTACATTTTAAAATTTAAATGTTCATTTATATTTTAAGACAAACATTCTTTATCAAATATATAAAAGTAAAATGAAGTAAACAATTTTTTAGTAGTTAATATAAGATAAAACCTAAAAATCATTAATATAATAATATTAAATTTTAAAAATCAAGAAATTCATGGTCAAAACATTTAATAAGCCATCAAATAAACACTGATTAAAACAATGGTGTTACACGCTAATTGAAAAAAATATCAACAATACTATTATATAATAAGGAACACCTATAGAAAATTACAATAAATATATTTTAAACTAGTAAAAAATTAGTTTCCTTAGTCTGACGTTTCTTCAACATTACAACTTGATTTTATACTATAACAACTACAAGTTAATAAGTATAAATCAAAGTATCAATAAAGTGAGACAAAAAGTTAACTAAATGATTTGAGAATAAAAAGTTGAAAAATTTTCAAACTTATCAGAACTATACACACACTTTTTTTAGAACTAATTAATCTCGTACAATAGAAGATACTTGAGAAGATATTATAAATTCATGATTAGAATAACATGAAATCCCAACTAAACTTTAAAAATTGGAATTTATAATGACAAATTTCTTCTGACTAATCAAGCTAAATATTGTAATAGGTAGGTGAATAGTAAATAATAATTCAATATAATAAAGTAAAGAATAAACATGATTTAGTTTTTTTTTTTTTTTAAGTACCTACTTTTACTTCAAATTCTACCAATATAACAAATTATTAATACACTTGAGAATAGTCAAAAAGAACGTTTTCAACAAAAATGTATTAAAAGTTATATTATTAATAATATTATTATTAGTTACCAATCAGATCCATAATTCATGACAGTTGCAATCAAATAGAACTTTTCCCGGGGTGTCCATAATACTGCTTCAGCAAGTGGTTTTCTTTCTATCCATTTATAAATTTGGTCTGAAACAAATAATAATTTATTATTTTCATTATGTTATATAAAAGTTTTGAGCAAACATTACATAAATTTTAAAACTTTATGACCTACTAGTTTACCAACCCAATTGATGTTTTACATACAAAATATTTAGCAAAAAGTAAAATCAAACATTTTTGTTATTTTATAATATTATTAATTACTTCAAAAATGAATCTTGGTGAACTGAATGTACTACATATGGCATATGCTGATGACATAGTTATAATGAAAAAAAAAGAGATGAAGTTATACAAACCACTCGAAAATTTCTGAAGTTGAGCAAGACGATGGGACTAAATAATCGGTGAATCAACTAAATAGAAAGAAATCTAGGCAGGCCCAGAACAAAATGTAAGGACTCAGTCACGAAGGACCAAAAAATTCTTCTAGAATAAGCTCAGATAGACATGACGTACAATAGAGAAAAGTGGAATAAGTTTGTGATGCAACGTTAGACCTCTATGATCCCTTAGGCTGTATATGATGATGATGATGATGATGATGATTAATTAACTTCGGTAGGAACTTAGATAATGAAATTGCATGATGCTTAGATATGGAAAATGCCAATAGCAGCAGTAACCACTTATTTCTAAACTAGGTAATACATTTATAGAAGTTTAAGGTTAAGTTATTTAAAATAGGTAGAAAGATATTATGAAAATAATAATTTACCTAAAAAAATGAACTCTCGTAGCATCACATTTATATTTTGAGTGTAGCAAACTACACATGTCAAAATAATTCCTTTTTTTTTTTTTACTCTTTTTTGGGTGCCTACCTACGGTTGTATCAGACTATTACAACTAAGGATGTTTATAACTTGTAAAATGTTGTTCAAAAAAGTTAAAATGATTTTATTACTTACATCCGGTACAAATGATTAAAACTAATGTTAAAATCTCAAAAGTCACGTTACAACTTTTAACTATTTGTATCTTTGCCATTCATTTATTTCTTGATCCATTCATAATATAAATGAGTATTAATCAGAGACATAGACGGCTAATCAAAATCTATAGATATTTAGTAACAGTATTTTGAACAATATTGTGAAAATCGCGTTAACAACAAAAATAATTTTTGGAAATTGATTAAACACTCTTAAAAGTTCAAATTTTTTTTAAAAGGTAGGTAAAATAAACCTTGAAATTTAATATTTAGGTGGGTACTTATAATATCAGGACCGGGATCAGCACTTACATAAATTAAAAGACAACACGAGTCGGACAAAACTTATGGGTACCTATTTGAATTGTTTTTGAATGGATGGTAAATACAGAACCTAACATATAATTAGAAAAATTACACAGGAATTCTCAAAAAAAAAAAAAAAAAAGTTCATGAAAATTCACCAACACCATATATGGTGATCATCGAGGCAGTCGGTTGCGGTCTACAATGAGAATTGGTGTAACCACTAACTACGAGACTGAGCTGCCGCCAATCTACCACGGTTACTAGGTAGGTATGTAAAAAAATTCCAAAACTACAGGCGAGTTTCCAATACACCGTAACATAGTGTGCGGGTCATCGATACTAATCATAGGTATATTGCGTTTTTCAAGATTAGACATTTGACTGCAGCGCAAATGGTAGCATAAAATCGGCAGAGCTTCCAGACACGCTAGCTCAAACGCAAGCATAATTTGAAATATTATAAACAGCTGGGCTACATTTTTCTCGAAATTAAAGACTCGACCACAGTTTTGTGCTGTAACTGAGGCCGTAACGCACTATTATCAGTTTATACATTATTATGCAGTGTACACAAATTTTGAATTGATAAAATGTACCCCGAATTAATATCGAACATTTTAGAACTGAAGAGGATGCAAATGCAGTAGAGTCTCCGATTTTAAGTGCGAGGCTGCCACGTTAACCAATGACGCCCCAAGAAGTTGAATTAAACCGTGAAATCTTAGTTCAAGGATTCGACTCGGCAGCTTTACAATGTGTGATAATAGAACTTCGTGATAGTTGTTATCACTTGGCTTGTTTGAAATTGTTGATAGGTATTTTGCATCTTACTTTGTGGCTATTACACAACATCGTGCAAAAATATAAAAAACACAGGACGTGGTCGGTCGGTCGGTGTGATTGAAACCCGGCTTATAAACGCATAGTAATTTTGGTTTACGTGGCGAATTTCAAAACTGGACATCAGTACTTACTGTTATACAGTTTTACACCTAACGTTACAAAATCAAATTTACAAGACCAGCCATCCAAACAAACAAACAAACAGGAAGCGTTACGCGTCTCGTCGTGCGGATCGTATAGACTGACAACTCCTAGACAACATTACCCGTTGGAAAAAGACGGACGGTGGCAAATGCGTATCATCATATACCTGTACTGGAGGAGCTTGAAGATGCGACCAGGTCTTCCAAAAATGATGTATACATCATAATGCGCGTTCTCCTAGCTAGTTCTCTTGCCGTTAATTACTCGGGTACCTAGCTATCTGTATGTTTTGTCGACAGTGTCCGACACGAGCCGGTGTATGAAAACGACTATAGGCAAAGGTTTATCGTCAGACTTGAACCGCGACAGAAATTTCCAACAGGTGGATACCGCTTGTAACCGTTGTGGTGGAGCTCTTTCAACGTTGGGTCGTTTCAACGAGGGTGCGCTAAGATCGGGGGGAGGGGGCCCCGATTCAATACCAAACGATGCGTACTACGATGGGCGGCGGCGGTTTCCGACGGCGGCGGCGGCGGTTTAAACGAAAATTTTGCACCGTTTCACACCCCGGGCACGCGTCGGGGCAACTTACCGGGCGCGTCGATGCTGACGAACGACGACGACGCCATGTCGCGGCGGTCGAGCGCCGTGTACGCGGCAAACTGGCGGGCGGCGTCCGGAGCTGCGGTGCCGTGGTTCCGGCGGTCACATCTCCGCGAGTGCGAGGCGTCCACTGTTGCGTTGGCGCGCGCGCACCCGCACGGCGTGCCGACGACGACAACGCGTGTCCGGTCCCTGGGAACCCCTATCGTTCACGCTGGTCCCGTATCCGCTGCGCGACGAAAACGGGCGGCGCGGCCGACGGGGGCGGTCACGCGCGCACAAAAGAACAGGCGGTCACGCGGACGCCTGGACGCGCGGGGGCACGACGGCCGGAGAACGGGGCCCGACCGGCGGCGGCGGCGGTCGGCAACGTGGGCGCTCTCGACGACGGGTCAGGTCACAGCAGAGCTCACCGGGGCGAAATCGCGTGAAACCGCGGGAATCGTAAAGACGCGAAAAGAACGCGCGGAGGACTCGCGTCTCGCGGACGCGGACAAGCAGCACACATTATTTACGCCGTTATCGTTTGCGCACCGTTCTTCTGTACTCTGTTTTATTATTATTATTTACGTACGTTTTTTGCGAGAGTCCTTATCGCTGGAACGCGCGTTGTTCATGGAAGAGAATAATAACAACAATAACAACAACAACACTATATATATATGTGTGTGTGTAAACAATTATTATATTACGCGATATATTATTTTATTCTTCGACGGAAAAACGCAAGTCACGCCGCCGCCCTCTCTCGTCCGTCGTCCGCCCGCCCGTCCATCCGACAGTGTGACGCGGCGACACAGAGACGACGATCGCTGCGCGCCAAAATGTTGTCGTGTCGAAGCGCGCGGCTTTTCTTTTTTTGCGGATCCGCCCACCGCGTCCTTTGCGAAATTTTCTACTCCAAGCGCGATTTCATTCATTTCAACAGCCTCGCGGTTCGAGGACGTTTTTTTTTTTTTTACGCGGAACCGAATTTTTTCATATGCGGTCTTCGACGATTACAATACGGTTATCAAGGGGTTTTGTGTAGGCAAACCTTGTCGTTTCGGCTCATTCTATCGTCCGTCTTTGTGTGACGAATGTTACCAGCACGATTCTCTAACAACACCGTGATGACACAAGTGTTCGTCGTTGTTTCCTAATCTGCCGCGCAAACGAAAACCGTTTTGCGGTTCGCGGCTTTGGTTGTTTTGAAAAAAAAATTTTAAGTCCGTTTTTTATGGTAAAAATCGCATGCATCAGGCTTACTACGGGGTACGACGGTCGGAACTTTGAAAATAATCAATATTTCGAAAAACGCTTCAAATAAAGTACCATCTCTTTATCATACGTTAAAGTTGGTGCGGTTTTTCCGCCAGAACTTTTGATCACGGGAAAAAAAACCGTCATTGTAAAACCGACACATTCTTCGCTAACGTTCAGAATCCAAAAAACGACAATAAATATAGCACGCTTTTAGTTATAACACGGTACCTCGCGGTTTTTCGGGACGGTCATTGATTATACTGTATAACGTGTGTAGCTATTTTTGAACATCGATCGCGCTTTATTTTCCGTATCGTTTGATCCAGCGCGACTATAA
Organism: Hormaphis cornu; assembly: GCA_017140985.1. Classification (NCBI taxonomy): domain Eukaryota; kingdom Metazoa; phylum Arthropoda; class Insecta; order Hemiptera; family Hormaphididae; genus Hormaphis; species Hormaphis cornu. The sequence goes on from CM029361.1 coordinate 15,341,494, forward strand.
TAATTATATCGTGCTACAGTCAACGGCCATTTTCGCAAGACAAATAATAACAACAAAATTGATAATGGAATTTCTAAAAAGCGGCGGCGGTAATCAAAGCTCACTAATAACGAATTACACGCTCGCTCACATACACCACCGGTACGACGAGTAAATTAAATTGCCTAAATTTTACTCCTTAATAATATATGGCCTGACACCCAGATATTTATCTGGCATTAAAAATTTACGCCTCTATACAACGCGCGACAACCGGCCGGTTAGGTAACGAAGCGTCAGAATTTAAAAAAAAAATTTGAAAAATCCTACCAAATTTTTAGTAGAACTATTTAGTTGAGCGACACAACTATCTTATTGGAAATTTTCCGTAAGTGTGGATGTGCTACACTTTTCACTACTTTGTTTTGATCAATATCAACGGAGCCGAATTAATAATTATGAAACGCTATAGAAAAAGAGACTTGTCATCGATGGTCCCAACAACAAAAACACTGCACCAAACTCCATGTACGCTAAGTAAGAAAAAAACCAGCTATAAATGTATTATAATTTGTGTTAAAATTAAAATTTACCGATAACAGTTGAACTTAATTCGGCGACTAAAAATTAAAAAATTCCCAAGCGTTTTCATTCGGTACATACATCTTTGAAATACAGCGATATTAAATAAGTGTTAATTAAACTTAAAAGTCGCCGAGCTAAGTTCAATTTCTAGCTGCAGTCATCATATTTTTACATCATATTATACTTATACCTCGAAAAGTGTACCATGTTTGTATTGATTTGCCAAACACCTTTAAAAGTTTATACCAATATTATTATAACCCGATGTATGTAAAAAAAGAAGAACTTTTGGTTTTTTTTTACGTTTTACGCACGGAAAAATAACGCCTGGTTGTCATTTATTTCGTAGATAAATCATAAATATTTTGTTTAATGTGTATATTTTGAAAATATTTTATCGATGTTTTATCTAGGTACCTCCTATATAATTATCAATAGTTGAATTTCAGAGTGCCGCGATGTTGGTTTTTTAAATCAAGGCTAAATCATTTATTCAGCCATTGTTTAAATGTTTGAAAAAAATAAAAATAGCAAACATTTTCTTAAAAATTAAAATACTTTTAATAAGTAATAACTAAATGAATGGAAATAAAAAACCCAATGTTGTACACTTATTATTTACTACAAGCTCACAGCTATGTAATTATGAATTAAGTAGGTACCTGATATTTATTTCGTAGCGTAACTTATAATTAATTATGAATAACCGAGTATTTTTAATGAAATACTGTAACCTATAAATCTTGTCGCGAATGTGTCATTTTATCAAGGGTCAGTGTTAATAGATTCATATTATTAATGAGTATTACGAATTTATGACAGTTAATAAGTATAAATGAAACGAAATAATGATAAAAAACCGTACTATAGTATCTACATAGAAATACAACAAAATCAATAAATATGTATTAACTAAAGATTACGGGCATGAGTGTTATAGATGTAATCGATAACATTCTTTAATCTTTAATAATTAATTGTTGACAAAATACTGCAAAAGTATCATTCTCATATAACGAACTATACATTCTAAAAAAATTATCGATACCTATTGTATACTAAATATTGTTAATGTTTTGTTATTTGTGGGCTACGACTTTTCAACTGAGTTCAATATATAAATAAATAGGTATAATATTTACTAATTATAAGTACATTAAATCACGTGTATTTTAAATGAGACCTATTTTAATGCGCGAATGACGAATGCAAAACAGAGTTTTGATCGAACGAATGAAATCGTGTGTTTAACTAATTTATATACATAGGCCATTTACATATATTGTTTTTTTAGAAATAAACGAACAATGCAACATGCAAATTACAAAAATAACAAATTTTTAAATTAAAATTTACAACTCGTCATAGTATAAACCTTTCAAGTAAAATTTTTTAAGTTAAAATTTAATTTACTTCCCCTTGTAGCCTGGTACCTTTATGGAAATCGGAACTACACAAAAGAGTCCATCTTCTATTATTTTTTCAAATCATTTAAAATTTAACTATGTACCTTATACAGTGTATAATATACACCTATAAGTAGCCTATACTGGCTACAAATTGTAATTTATAGGTTGGTATATTTACTCCGCTCAGACCTCACACGGTTGACAATTTGCACAGATGTCTTTTTTATGTAAACACCTACCTGTAATAATAATATGGTGATTATAATGGACGTGATGTCATCGCCAAACCAACAATACCGTATTCAAACACGCATTTGTCATGCATATTAATTAACCTGCAGCATAATGAAATTAATTTCGATCGCTCTGCGCTCAATTTTACAAATATAATATAGTTTTGCAAATGTGAGAGCCAAACAGTTGTGACTTGTAGATACTTAGATACTTACCTAATATAGAGGATACTTTAGATACTTATGAAGTCGAAGTTAATTTTTCTTTGAAATAAATTATTAAATTTTATTTTCGCGTCAAACTTTTTTTTACAGGCGACTTAGTTTAAAATACAACCGCATTGATTATAAAGACAAAATATCAATCTATAAATTGTGCACGTTTGATTTTCTAAGTAGATACCTACAAAGTCGCTCATATTAGACCACCCATTAGCCTATGTACATTTTAAATGAAGAAAATTAAATGTGACAACTTAATGTTTTAAACACGTAGAATAGTTATTTAGTTTGAATATGTTTTCTTAGAAGTTTTTTTTATTTCGCCTAAAATTGCATTTTAAAATTTCAACGTTAACCAAATGTAGAAATCATTGGTCTAATACAAGCAATGCCTTTTATTAGACCGCTCTTTAAATTGTTTTTTAAATGAAAAAAAAAGTGTTCACGAAATTCAAAATTTCAAAAATTCATCATTCTAATTTGTAGTTTATACCTTTAAGAAACATTTCAACGCAATTGAAATTATTTTTCAATATTTTGACAGGAAAGTAAAAAATGTCTAAAATGGTCCAATGTAGGCGACTCTCCTCTAAGTTTGAACACTTACAACTAGGTGAAATATTACCTACCTGCAGCCTAGTGGCTGTTTCCAAAAGAACAAAATTTATAAAATTTAGAACACAACATATTAGTTCTTATGTATTTGTATTGAAATACATTACGCAATAGTTTTTTGGTTGAACTTGTTACTTATAGGTTAATGACCCTATGAATCAATATTGTAGTAATAGGTACTTCTAACATCATTTAGTAATTATAAAAAAGTGAAAATAATATACCTAAGTATTTTACAATCGATTGGTTTTATATTTTGATAAAAATATAAATTATTGTTGTATGAATGTTTGGAACTTATAAAGTCTATAGTATTGTTAAAATTGAATTTTTATTCAACACATTTATAGTGTTTTTACTCATTAATAAATTGTAAGCAGATTTTAGATCGGCCCATACTTAATATTATCTACCTAGTCATTGAGAAATTATAATATTATCGTTACGAGTAATGGATTTGGTAGTAAATCAGTAGCAATTAAATTATAAACATTCACATAAAAAAAATTATCTGTTAATAAAATTAATTTTGAATATACATTTAAGAACGTTTAATTGGAAATACAAGTAGGTAATACACATTACACACCGCCCATCGTTAAAAACCTTTTAAAACACCAGTTAACCATAGTCTATAAAGTGCCATTACGTATTATAGCGCTTATACGTGATAACGAGTTGTACATTAATTAACTATTCGTTCTTCAAATAGTCGGCAAATACATTTTTGAAGACGGCCTTTTCTAAAATATGAGTAAAATTACTTTTTTATTTCCCTAATCCATTATAAATACCAAACTTAGGTGGCTTAATATATTATTTTTAATTTCCAAATAATAATTTTAATTTTAATTTGATACCTATCAATCAATCTAACCTGTCAGACTGTATCATATCGATAGACAATACCTATAGGTATATTTGTGATGAACTATAGTAGTAATATAGTTAGTTCGTCATGTGTGTAGAAGTGTGTTTGATAAATTTGAATTTTTTCGAATTCATAAATAATGATTGAGAGCGAACTTATTAAATTTATGCTGCTGCAGTACAAACTAAACACTCGACACAGGTGTAAAGTTTACTATACACGAAACTATAATTATTCAATATTATCGATGTGGTTGAAGCAATGAACGTATATACAACGTGATTACAATATAATTATTTATAAATGATCTGAATTTTAGTTGTAGAATTGAACCAAATGCAAGTTTGGCCGATTAAAACATGTTTATAGTTCCAAATTGTTCTACGTCGAGTTTGTAATGACGTACAATTCTAGTCCAAAGTGGAATGCTCGGCTTTTTCAAGGATCACCCGTGTTTTGTTACACAATAATATACATATATTAACGTCGTGTTAAATAAGTTGGTACTAAAATAAAATGATAAAAACAAAATGTTATGATTTTCAATACTTGTTACGTTTCATCTATTAAAATTTCATCAGGTGTAACACCGATATTTCTGTGCGACTGCCGACAACGTTAATAATCCGTTCAAACGGCAATAACAATATGACGTCGCAATTATTACGCCAACAAATCATTATAAAGATAATCTTATCTTGGTCGTCATCGTTATCGAAACATGTGACGTGATACCGAACTGATGATAACGATTTTTTTTTTTAAAGAATTTTTGTAGCTGATGTAAAAGCGTAAAGTAATTTTGTGCTCAGGCCTCGGAGCAAAAAAATAATAATAATTTTACAGCGTTACGCAACAACCTTGTAATTTCGCGCTCTTTCGTCGTGACTCCGGCGGTGACCGGTGTCCCCCGTCGCTCCGCGGTAGGAGAGTTATAGCGAGAGAGAGAGAGAGAGTGGGCGAGCGGACGTGTAGTAGCTACTATACGGACGTTCTCGCCGATTGCACAACTTTGTCGTCGCGTCGTGTAACATTCGGATTTCACTATTTTGATTTTCAGTTCGACACGACAGTTTCGCGCGCACGTATTACCGGGACGATCGCGCACCGCTGACGTTCACGTTTGTCGCGAGAGAAGCTCTTCGCACTCTGACGTCAGACCCGCGTTTGTCCGATTTCTTTTCTCTTTTCCACCGATTTGTCCGTACCCCCGTCTCGACTTACCGTCCGTCACAACGCCCGTCACATCGCCCGCTCCGTCGTCCACTGAAAAGCCGGTGAGTTTGTGCCCACTTGGTTAGGTTACGCGTAGACTCAGTTTGAAGAGCTGAAATACAATATTTTTTTTTTTTTGGGGGAGGCTAATTTTTATTAAACCCTCTGAGCTAGGCTGTGTATTTTTTTTTTTTTTAAATATTTGGGCCGGCTCAAGACTTACCAGAAACGGCTAAACTCTCATTAGCCTTCCTCCCAAATTACACTTTTGCTTGTGCGCCATTTATTGTGTGTCTGCTATACGCTTGTTTGGTACCTAGGTACTTGGTTAAAAACAAATTTTTTTTTTTTGCTCTAGAGTAATGGCCATCCTGCCGTAAAAACACACCGTTTTTACCGTTGTTATGAATTTGTAACAAAGGTGACCCGGTTAACCTTGTGCCCGTTATTATTGTTATTTCACTAGATTTATAATCCTAGGTAAACCTACTTTTATTTAATTTTTTCAAATGTATAATCTGGAACGACGATAATTCGCCCGTATTAAGCTTTTGTGTTAAATGTATACAGTATACTCCGTGTATGATATTTTCTTACCAGATATTGTGAAAGTAGGTAGTTATTGCACATTTAAACTGAAGGTTGACGCTTTTATTATAGTGAATTATATGGGTGCCTCGACGATGATACTAAAAATACAAATTCGACATTGAACTTCGCTTCAGTGAAACGCTTAGCAATAAATCTAATAATTTTTAATGATAGATGCTAAACAAGTATACAATTTTAATCCTTTATTTTTTGTAGTTTAAAAAAATCAAACTTGAAATCAAAGTTTTAGTGAAGAAAACTATGTATGATTTTAGTAGCCAAGTATGTATGTGTAGGGTTTCTATAGACGCGATTAAAGAAAGGATTAATATTAATTTACCTATTTACCCTTAGGTACATAATATCTATATATTTAAGTAAATATATACCTATGTGCCCAAGTAAATTGCTATTATTGTTTACGGATTCATTTTCAATAAAATTTTTTATTTTTTTAAAAAATAATTATTGTCCTTCAAGTTTGATTTAAAAACCTGTTTATGTAACAAAATTGAAAGCTGGTGATTTGTAATACTGATATTAATTAAGGTCATATACTAGCAATTTACTATGGTTTCGGGCTGTAGCAACGTGGCCTCATTAATTTAAATGTTTTTATAAGAATACAACTGAACTATCCACGCCCGTATCTGCATTACCTAATAATACTCATACTCATAACACTGAATGTGTGTTGAATTATATTTTTAAGTATTATTAGTATTAGGTATTACCTACCTATTTATTTATTGAATGTTTAATTTCTATAAGTTACGAATATATTTTCATCTATTGTCACCTAGTACCCAGTAACACTAAGTAGATTTAAAAATTATTGAAATAATTATTTTAACACGAAATATTTATCTCAATATTAATTTACATTACTACACCGTTGATTAGATTCAATTCTGTTCAATAAAAAAATTAACGAGTCTCTCATATTTAAAAATAAACAATAAAGTAAAGCATAGAGATCTAGATTATGGCATATATCTAAGCAATCAAATACTAATATTAATATGTTTTTTTTTTTTTTTTTAGTTAACCATGTCGTGTCCATTCATGTCTAAACTGCCTACTACTTATGTCAAGAATTATGTTTCGACCCTGCTCAAATCATATGGTCAATCTTGCCCCGTTATGTCTAGATTTATTAATGTTGAATCGTCTACAAATAAATTAAATGAACAAATTGACAGCAAGACAAAATGTCCATTTTTAGAAGACGAAAATACGTTAAAAGTAGTAAAAGAAGTCAGCATAGAAATCCAGGAAGATATTATTAGACCAAAAAAAAGAGTTACAGGTGATTATTTAAATGTATTTCTTAGTTTTGTTACTTAATTATCTATGTAAAATGTAAAGTTTTAGGCCACCATTGTGTTGAAAACTTTTTATAAGACTTGGGTAAAATATTTCTTAAAAGTATTCACGCTTGTATACCGACCGACTAAAATTAACTATATTAAAAATATAAATAAGTATGACAAAAATTAATGATTTTTAACGGTTTAAATTTATTTTCATTGATAAAATTTTTTTTTTTGAAAAATATTTGAAATATAATAACTTTGGAAAAGTATTTATATAGAATATAATTATTGACCCAAATATTAATTATCTATTATTTTATTGTTATTGTAATTAGTGTCATCCTGTGAATTTAGTTTCAAACATGTTTCAAGACATGTTAAATCATAATACTAAAATATAGGTTTATTTATGATTTCTTTACTTATTTGTTTTTCCTAACATTGATAGTCAATTAAATAATTAAATGAAATTAAAATTAATAAAAATCTGATAGTCAAGCAAACTAAATTTTTTGGAAAAAAAAAAATCAATTATTTTATTTAAAAGTACCTAAGATAGGTAAATATTTTTATATGAATTATACCTAATATACTATCTTGTATAATCTTATACCTAATTTACTATATTTTTTAGTTTACCCATTTAAAAAAAATTATATTGAATTCCTAATATATTTCAGATCACAATATTAATTTCTCTTGGAAATAAAATATAAATGACAACGAGATGGTTTGTAAATAGATTTTTTGTTAACTTTAAATCTATACTTCTAAAAGTGACTTAAAATCCTTAAAATAGTTCTGTAATACCTGATAGGTAGAAATATCTAGGGTAATTTTTTTAAACATTTTATATTTTGTTTTCCTAAACAGTTACAATTTATTCTTAATAACTTGCTTATTTGATAATTTTTAATTTGTATGTGGGTTTTCCACCCAATTATAGTAATTTTTACTTCTATTGACTAACGTTTAAACTTTTGTACACTTAGATGTATTTATGATATAATGTATAAACAACTATTTTTTTACTGTTTTTTAATATATACAATCATTAAATAGTTATTATAGATATTTTAATTTATTTGTTTCCAGGAAATAACTACGACTATGAAGTGTTTTTCCATGAACAAATTATGCGCAAAAAAGTGGACCATTCTTACAGGATATTCAAAAAAGTTAACAGGTTGGCTATGGATTTTCCGTATGCATTGGAGTATACAGGGACAGAAAAGCCTGTTACAGTTTGGTGTTCAAATGACTATCTTGGTATGTCTTGTCATCCAGAGGTGAAAGGTGCTGTCCAGTGAGTGTAGTTGTAATAATTATTGTTATTGATGTTGCTGTTATTGTTATTATCATGATTTTTATTCAAATAGGTACACTTTGACCACAAACCTCTGATAGTCATAAAGAAAAATATATATTTCTAATGGCTAGTATAGTTACAGTTTATTCTGGAGCCAATTTGTTTTCATATTTATATTTTAGTCTAAATTTGTTATTTACACCCATTTTTTTATGTAAATTGTTTTCTTTTTTTAGGCAGACTTTAGATAAGTTTGGATCAGGAGCTGGAGGAACACGTAACATATCAGGAAATTCTATGTTCCATGAAAATTTAGAAAAAGATTTAGCTGCACTCCACAAAAAAGAAGCTGCCTTATTGTTTACATCCTGTTTTGTTGCAAATGATTCTACATTGTTTACTTTGGGGAAAATGATACCAGGTTTGTGGATAATTTATTAGAGTGTAAAAATGAAAAAACTTACTTAGGTAATGTAATAGGTAAACTTACTTAATAATTTACTTGGGTATTAAATTTTCTTTATCTGTTGTATATTTTAGGCGTACACATTTTTTCGGATTCTGGTAATCATGCGTCTATGATACAAGGCATTCGCAACTGTGGAGCGCCTAAGCATATATTTCGTCATAACGATCCTAAACATCTAGAAGAACTTTTGAAATCAGTAGATAAATCTGTACCCAAGATAGTTGCGTTTGAAACGGTTCACTCTATGACAGGTGCAATATGTCCACTTGAAGAGCTTTGCGAGGTGATTAATACTATTTAATTTATCTTAGACAATATTGTAAAACATTTGTGCAATCATTTCTAGATATCCCATAAGTATGGAGCTTTGACTTTTGTAGATGAGGTTCATGCTGTAGGTTTATATGGTGATCACGGAGCTGGTGTTGGTGAGTTACGAGGTCTAATGCATAAAATGGATATTATATCTGGAACTTTGGGTAAGTAATTTAGTGTATTTGAGCCAAAAAATTCATATATTATAAAACAATTATTTCAATTTTTAGGTAAAGCTTATGGTAACGTTGGTGGATACGTTGCTGGGTCAAGCAATCTTATTGACATGATCCGTAGTTATGCAGCAGGTTTTATTTTTACCACTTCATTGCCTCCAATGGTGCTGGCTGGAGCTCGAGCTGCTGTTGGTGTACTAGCCTCAGAAGAAGGAAAATTACTTAGAAAGAAACACCAGGAAAATGTTCAATATCTCAGACAAAAATTATATAATGCTGGTTTACCTGTTGAGTCAACGCCATCTCATATCATTCCAATAAAAGTCAGTGTTATCATACAAATTACAAATAAAGTTACTCGAGAACACATTTTAACTTGCAATGATTAACTTACTTTAATACGTGCAGATTGGTAACCCAAATTTGTGTTCAAAAATATCCGATGTGCTACTTCAAGAAAAAGGACATTATGTACAAGCTATAAATTATCCCACCGTGCCAATTGGTCAAGAAAAATTGAGATTAGCTCCAACACCTCACCACACTTCTGAAATGATTGACGTACTTGTTGAAGATATGCTTGATGTCTGGGTAAAACTAGGCATTCCTCTTAAAAAAGTAAGAATCATTAACATTTGATCTTGCAGTAGCTTTTTAATTATATTAGAAAATGAATAAATAATTTAGAACTATTAGTTTGATTGATTATTAATTTTATATTTAACTATTATTTTTTGAAATATTTTCTTTAAATTTGTATAAACTTATGTTTTTAGACTCGTTGCAATATGTGCAAAAACGATGAAGCTTTTTGTGCGAGAATTCACAACCGCATACAAAACAACTGTAGACTAACTATCGAGTCTTGTCTAGCTCCCAATTGTTACCAGTTGATCAATGCATCGGCTTAGTATAATATCAGTATTTGGGTTTAGTTTCAAATAAGTTCACTCAAAAGTAGATGTCAAACGTCTCATTTAATTTTGATGTTGAATTTTCGGTAATAGGGAAAAAACAATTTTACTTCACTTATTTGTAAGCATATGCATTTTAATCTACTTCTGGAGCCTGGGGAATTTACATTTAATTAAAATTGTTTTTAATTTCTTTTAGTCTTATAGTATACTAATTGAAATATTTGAGAAATTCACTTATACTGATATTATAGCTAATCAACGTGATACATTTTTATATTTTAATTTTATTACTTTTGAATTATGTTATTGTTTTTATATACCGATATATTATTTATTTATGCAGATCTTGTAACAAAATATCTGATTTAATAGATTTTGTTTGTTTTGTTGTTCAGAAAATGTTATAGTTATTTTCTCTTGTTGTCTTTTCACTGTTGTTTGTATGCAATACTTAGCTATTGTAATCACCACTTGTATCGTTATTGTTACAGCAAAATCTCAGCCAAATAAATGTTGACCGTGTTATGAAGTATTTGGGTTTGATTGTTATTATTGTTATGATAATTTTTACTAATTTTAATAGTGAAAACGCTTATCAGATTCTAGAACAAATTATGTTTGAAGAGGTTGATTGTTAATTTTTCAGTTCACATATGACACTTAAGTATTCAATGTTGCCACAAAATTGACAAAATCGTACATTTTAATTTCATGGTCAATTTAACTATTGCTCATTATTCTATGGCAGTAATTGAGTATAATAATTGCATGGTTTCAGTTTGGTAAATCAAAACTTTTTTAGCCTATAAAGCATAGCTGTTATTATAATCAACATTAGCGTACTAACTCTTAAGCCACTCAGTCCTTTTCCGCTACCAATCATACAAATTTGATAATTTTGCTAGATATTTTACTATGTTTTGTTTAAAAATAAAATACCAGTAATTAAAGGGTTTTATTTTAAGTACTTATAGAAAAAGTGGAAACTGGTGAAATTTATGATTTTGTATACAAATTTAATATGAATTCAATTGGTGCTGTTGACAAGTGAAATAAATTGATTGCAAACTATTGAAAATCGGAATTGGACACTAATCAAGATGACTGACCAACTAAGAAAAATAACATCAAACTAAAACCGATCATATTTTTCTATAGAGTTTAAAAACATTTAAAAATTGGGTCTTATAACATGGGATTACATATAAAAAATTTATAAATACAAGATGTTAGTTATTTAGTTTGTGATTTTGAGTAGGTACAATATTGAGTTTGCTTAAAATCTATGTTTCAACCCATGATTTGTTGTTGATTTTGTACCATTTAAACAGTGACCCATCCAGAATAATATAGATTCTCCACTACAACATTTTTTTAACGATTTGTACACCACTACTATACTAACTCATGCATTAATAATTGTAATCCTAGTATTTATCCCCAATACCATTTTAATTTTTTGAACACAGTAATGTTATGATATGTATCATACTTGTATATTGTAACTGTAATATAATTTATGTATAAATATACATATTATATTTGTGAAGGAATTATTTGAAGTAATACAAGTGGCGCACATGATAGTTTGGTACGGTTTTGAAGTCCTTTATCAAAAATCGAATGTTAAACTAATACGGAAAAAAAAAACAAAGAAAATTTCTTGAATAAATAGATTCCTATTTTCCTAATTTTATTTTTTTTAAATAATTATTCAAGAGACATTCTAGAACTTAGTACAGATGAATAATTGTTTTTAGTAACCTAATTACCAAATAAGAATTGAATAACCTACGATGTATACTAATATAACAGATCACTTACCTATCTGCTGTTTTCAAGTATACTTTTACCAAACTAAGTTATGGAAAGTTTGCCTAAAAACACATAGTTACCTACAAATAAGTCATTTAAATCAATTGAAACTGATAGATATTCAACCTAAGTATTATACTGTAAGCATCGTTGCAGTATTGTAAGCAGTGCAGCCATTACATTTTACAAAAATTTTTTTCTCTCAAATTATTAAATTTTGTAGCTATAATATTATATACATCATACAGATCAAATGTAATTGGTACATTTACAATGTAATTTAAAATAAGTTACATTTACAATGTAACTTTATTTTGTAAGAGGATTAAAAATTTGAGTTTAACTGAAACGTTAAACGGAACCAATTTTCAATAACTACATGTATAAGAAAAAAAAAACTGTGCAAAAAATTTTAGTGAAATGAATACCAATAGTTTAAGCATAGGAATTCACAGGAATTGTACGATTTAAAAAAAAAATTAGGAAGCATTTTATATAATTGCAAACCATATGGCATATTATTATATAATACGTTGTGCTAATGGATTTAACAACACAAATGGGTTCAACACAATAGTAATTTAGTACCTACACAATTATTATTTGTACAAGAACAATGGTGATAAATAATAAGTATTGTTTATTCTATAGAAATATTGTCAAATGTTTTTTTAAAAATTATTTATTTGATGTAAAGTTAAAAAGTTTCTGATTGTTTACCCTGTTGCAATTATCTACATACTATACCTACCTATGTTACTAATAGACTATGGATAATTTTTAAATTATTATAGCTTGCGTATTATACAGCTTATGAACATATTTTGTTTCGTTTTTGAATTTATAATTTGAAAGTACTTACCTAATGGTTTTAACTGTGCATAATAAATGTCAACTTATGTTTAATAGCCGTGTTTTGTTTAGTATAGTTATAAATACTTTACATAAGGTAGGTACCTAATTTTTAGATTCTAAGCGTAACAATGGATGTATTGTTTTTACATAATACAATGATGTTTTTTTTCTGTTAACACTTTTGTGGGCAGAAGGAATCAGTCCAATTTTCAAAATGTCATAGCACTAAAAAGTTTGGAAACTGGACTCAAAGTTTATTGTTAAAATTTTGATTATTTTTTTTAGTTGTGGTCCAAAAACCGAAAATGTTTTAAATATTTTAACGACTTGAAATTTCCACATTTGTAATCAATTTTTCGGGTAGCAAGAGGTTTTTACCTCGAATATCATAGTATATAAATTTGAATTTTAAAACATGTTTTATTTTATGTTATTATTATTTTGATTATTTTTTGAGTAGGTGCCGAAAAATGCAAAGTCAACAGTTTTGAAAAATCACTAAATTCGTATTATTCGTCTTATCGGGCGGAAGGATCTGTGCGCTTTATAAAAGTGTACCACAAAAAAGTTAGGGAATTTCGATTTCAATCTTATTCGATTAAATTGTGTAAATTTTACATATTTTGCAAAAACCCGCAAAACACACAACCTTTACAATTAAAAAGCCCGCTGGAGAGCATAGTCCGATGAGATCGCTACCGATACCGTTCTATTTTATTTTAGTCGTAAGTAGTTTTGCTTACATTATACCTGTATAATAAATAATAGGTTAATAATACAATTATATAGGTTGTCGGGCCTGGAATTTTTACTCGTCAACACATATTTTTGACTTGAAGAAGTGTCAAGTGATGTAGGTACCTAATCTAAAGATTTAATGACAATGTTGAGTTACACAATGAAGATTGGTACATTAAAATAAACGTTTTTATTCAAACAAATCGTGGCAAATTACAAGTATAAATATAAAATGTATAGTTAAACATTTCATGTAACACAGGTATATTAAACTCAAAGTAAAAAACAAATAGTTGTAAAATATTTCAAGCAGGTTCCTACATATTTTTCGATTAAACCAAAAAATATAGTCCTTACTACCAAGCAGCCAGTAGCGCGCCCACGTATTTACATATAGAAAGGTGATGAAAAAAAACTCGTTTCATAATGTATTTCATAACGAAAATAATTTCATTGTACGCCGAATTTACACAATTATTATAGGCTTTATCCCCCTAAAAAAAAAAAAAAAAACCCCATAATAATAGCTGCCTTCAAAAATAGCTTTTCGTCCTAAAACTTGTTTGGCCGTTATTAGATGACCCGAAATTTTTGACTGAATCGTGTCAA
>CM029361.1:15356132-15380897 GCA_017140985.1 Hormaphis cornu
TATCTATGGGTTCGACCTGAAACTCTAAAACGTGTCGAATTGTTTCTTTCGCGCACGAAGATACGAAACAAGCCTACAAACGATACAAGCGTACCTATAAAATATTATGTTTATTTTTCGTTACACCGTACGATCTGTATTTTTTATACAACAACCGGTGAGTTTTGTTAGAAAACATTTTCGTCCTCTGCGCAGTCACTGTCTCACATACACCGAAAGTCCCGAGGTTCCACGACTCACGGCCGGAGTCGTCGGTCCAGCCCGCACAGCCTGCACGATTTCTCGTCCCACGCGACGGCCGCGCGGCGCACCTCTTCGGTCGCGGCGAACGCGTGGCCGCCGCCGCAGGCCACGATCAGGCCGAACCGCGTCAGCGCGGCGATTCGAGTGTCGCGGCCGACGTGCGAGCCGCGCGCGGCCGCCCGCGTCGACCGCACCACGTCGCGCACCACGTCGGCGGGCGGCCTCGCTGCGCCGAACGGGGTGCGCACGAACCGCTCGTACCTGTACAGCATGTGCGCCTTGTGCAGCTGCGCGCACCACTCGGCGTCCCGGTCATCCGGCGGCAACAGGTACGCGAACGCCAGCGTGGCCATGGCCCGCGGGTACCGGGCGTTGACGACGGCCGCGGCCGGCCCGAACCGGTGCAGGTACGCGCACGTGTGCGCCGGAAAGCTCGCGCAGACGCGGGACAGCGTGACGGCCGTCCGGAGCCCGCGGGCCTCGGACACCAGGCCGTACGTGCGCCGGATCCGCCGCAGCTCGCGGCCCGACTCCGCGCCCAGCGCGGCCTCGATGGCGTCCAGGTCGTCGCCGCGGGCCGCGCCCAGCACCACCATGCGGCGCACGTCGCTCAGCCGGCCGTCGCCGCCGCCGATCTCGCGCGTCTTGGCCAGCACGGCCGCGGCGATCTGTCCCGGATCGAAGTCCGGCGGCGGCGGCGCGCGTCCCCTCGTCGTCTCCTGTCCCGCGGGCCATCGCTGGTGTTTGCGGCGGAGGTCGGAGAATGCGTCGTCGGCGGACAGAAAACGAGACATTTCAAAACGTCACACAGAAATAATGGACGATTTTTTCTCAAAAAATCATAAACGCGCGTACGTCTCGGACCGCCGCGGCGTCGTTTCTGCGCCCGCACGATCGACATTCGTCGCCGAAATATAACCGTCGTTAAGATTATTATTATTATACATACGTACTATAATTTAATAATTGTCGTCGAACGGCGATAACGAACGGTCGTTGTTTTTAATAAAATAATAAAAAAACGCGCGGCAAATAAAACAATAATGGGTTTGCTCGAGACGGTCGCCGCGATAAGAGACGCGCGTCGTGACCGAGTCGACGGGGCACGGGACGTAGCGACGAAAACGAAAAAACGTTTTTTTTTTTAATAAAATAAAAAAAAGTCGGTCAAACTCGATTAATTGGAAGTTTAAAGATTTTTAATTTAAATTGATATCTATCGGTATTTACATACGTCACCACATCCGAAGCAAGTCTGACCGACTTTTTTTTTTACAGAACCGTCAAATTACGCGTATAAAATTTTAAAAGTCCGAAAATTGCTTGGGATGCATTCGTTACAAAAAAAAAGTTTGAATCGAAATGTTTTTTTTCTGACGTTTGGAAAGATAAATTATGTTAAGTCTACTTCAAGTAACGTACGGGTCCCATATGGCATTGTTTCTATACAGTTGTACTGTAATAATCAATACAAGTAAAAAATACTATTTACATTTAAATTTTAACATAACATCAATATCTGTGAATCCCTCCACCGTATCATCCGATTTTTCTAAAACATTATTTTGCAAGCAATTCGCGCAAATCGATTTTTAATACTTGCAAACTTTTCGTTTGGAAAGTTTTTTTAAGTTGGGGGGCCCAATTCACGTAGCCACCCTCCACATCGCCCAATTCATCCCAAACCACCACCGATATTTCGCGAATTAATTATTGAAATTTGATAAATCAAAATTCTATTTTTTGGCAAATTTTTCAACAAATTTCACCAGACTCCCCACTTTTACCGAATTTCACTAAAAGCATTATTGCAGCTAATTTTTAAAAAAATTTCCAAACTCTACTTTCGGCTATAGTGAAGTTGCTGGCCAACCGCACGTAACTCTCCCAATTTCATCGATTCATCCCAAACCATCGCCAATATTATTAGCCTCCATGCATTTTTTCCGATTTTGTCAAACTCCCCCGCGTACTGTAATCGGTTCCAAAACGGTTTCCATTCAAGGTTTTGTCCTAAACAAGTTCCTATTATAATAGATACCTACCTATTTTATTAGACTGTTAAAACCTGACTTGGGTTAAAGATGTACATTATGTAAGGATTTTCCATTGTGTACGAACGTTATATATATATGAGATCAATTTTCAACTAATCTTAATAAGATTGCCTCTTCTGCTGTCGTAGAATGTAGTTTTAACGAATTAAAAAACCGAATTTTGCGATTCGACGTTAAGCCAATGACCAGCTCATCATCAGTCATCTTATAAGTAATAGATAGCTGTGCTAAACTTTTTTCCAGTACACAACAAAGTTATGACATAAAGTTCGCCAACAAAAAGCTCAGTAACTCCTCCGAAAACTATTTTTTCCGACCAAGCGATTCAAGTGGCGAAGAGTAAAAAAAAAAAACGCAAAGAAAGCGACAACTCTATCAATACTTACGAAAACTGTCGAGGTAAAGGAAATGAAGGTCAAATTAATACCGAAAATGTTTAATCACATAAGAAACCGAGAAAATCAAAGTACACGGAAACAATGCCTGAAATTGATAGAATCTTAGGCGATCAAACCTAACTCGTTCGTCAAAGAATAGTTTGTGTTGTTAAGTGGTAACATAAGAACACAATTAATAGTGTCGAGAAAACGTTTCTTGTTGCAAAATACACGTCCGTTTGATTCAATTTCCGCGTATTAATAGCAACTGCAAACATCGAAAATAAAAATTATAGGAACTGACGGTCAAAACGAATTATTGAAATTTTGTAAAAGCATTGCTACCTTAACCGGTTTCTAAGACTATACACATACAAAGATCACTGCTTCACGATTTTTTTAAAGATGACGTTGGTGGAGTTACTGAAGCCAAAATAATAAACGTCGAATGCAATGTGAATTTTATATTTAACGGTTTTTTGAAAAATGCACCATCTGCTCAAGAACAACGGCAACAATGTTCAAACGGAACTCGCACAATTTCAAAAACTATAGTCTATAACTATAGCCCTACCATAATTATTGTTCGTCTTAAAGATTAAAATTTCTCTGACCTATAGAAGAAAGTATTACAGAATACATTGAAATAAAGTCTACTAACTGCATGGGTACACGATGTGAACAATATCTAAATATTCAACAAGAGTTCTTCAAGATCATTTATTTATTGAAACCGATATGTTAGATAAAAAAAAAAACGATCACGTGTTAATAGATTTCCCAGTTTACTTAAACAAAGGTAAATTTTTATCTAAAAATTACACTTGTATGTATGTGGGGTTTTCCCAAAATAAGCTTCCCTGGAGTAGACCCTTTCTCTTTACTTTAATTGTTGTATTATTTTGTTTGTTGGCATCGTGTCATTAGTGTGGTGTTGACCGTGCCGTTAGCCGTGGCCCGTGATTGTTTTGTGTGGTGCGTTGAACTGTTTTATAACTAAAATATATACAGTGATTAATATTATTTAGATCCGTGTTAATAATTACTATTTATGTCCAGTATGCCACGTGTATACACATTTTTGACATTTATCACGTATTTTTTGACATATTGTTTCGTATAAAGTATAACTGTTTAATTTCAACTATTTGCCTGTTTTACATATTATAATATATTAAATGGTGTAGAAGCGCATACGCGTACGAACACTACATACATAAATCGAACACTAAGTTGCAAAGTTCGTAATGGTATCCAAAAAAATAATTAAAAACTACAATAATTAATAGTCGCGTTTAATATTTTACACAGTAAAATACATTTTCTTATTTCTATTCTATCGATCTACTCACTGAATAAGGTTTCATTTTTTTTTTTTTTTTTTCATTTACATAGGTAGTACACTAAGGTAAAGTATTTTAAGTCTATACAATGTTTTTCTTAAATTTAGTCATATTGATTACTTACTGTTAAAGCTTATCTTAAAAAGTACGTCGAAAATTCGACTTGAAAAAAAATATTTCTATAAAATCATAATAGTCAAGATTTTTAATTTTTTTAATAAGCTACTCGTATTTGTTTAATGGCTGGTAAGTTATAATTTAACATTTGATTTGAATACAAAGAGCAAATTCGAGTAAAATTTAAGCGATGGTGGAAATCAAAAGGTAATGGAAGGGGGGGTGGGTGGGCAACGTGAAGTTGGCCGAAAGGTTCCCGAATTTAAAACATTTGTAAAATATTGGTTGCGACTTGATGAGAATCGGTGAAAGTGGGGGCTAGTGAACTTTTTTGAAAAATTCGCCAAAAATAGAATTTTGGTTTGCAAATTTTCGAGAGTCAATTTGCAATTATTTGAAAAATATTATAATATTTATTTAAAAAATAAATTTCAAAATCGGAAAATATAGAGGGGGGGGAGGGGCAACTTTACAGACTATAACATTCAATGTATTTTATTTAACATATAGTAGTCTAGTAGTATCTTATAACACACGTAAAAAGACAAAAATTTCTTGTTTAGAACATAATATATAAACTAAATAATTCACTTAAATTCTTTACGTATTAAACACAAACATTTATCCATGCGCACTGGACTTTGTAAAACGAACAATTTATTGGAACAATTTATTTGGAAATAATAATCGATAAGGGGTTGTCCATAAAGGATGTCACGCTTTTTCCAGCAATTTTTGACCCCCCCCCCCCTGTCCCCAAATGGTTAGGTTAAAATGGTCCAAATTTTCCCAAATGGCCCCGTTTTCCCACCCCCCCCCCCTAAGGCGTGACGTCCTTTGTGGACAGCCCCTAATATAAAAACGAGTAAGTACTTATTTTAACATATTAAAGGCAACTTAATTTTGTAGGACTTAATTACATAATTTAATAAAGCAATTTATTTTTTAAAATTTCATAACATATTTTCAGTCTTATCAAAGGCATATCTTCCTGTACATAATCTAAAACTGCATCTCGGGCCAAAAATTCTGCAGTTGCACACAAGAATACTCCACAGTCATAGGTATTGTGTTGTATAGGACAGTCATCAGCATCCATTAACTGCCATCCAGTCGGATCAAAATCTTTATTTTTCTTGTCCTTGAACTCTTCTTTTAAGTAATTGAAAATGTGATTTAAACAATTATAATTTTTTCCTTTTAAACTGTCATAGTACTTGATGGTTTTTTCAACAAAATTTACACATACAAAACACCAATGATTACCCATGTGAATGGGAGTTAACATTTTATTGCAAGCAAATATATCCTTTTTTCTGGACCAACGTCGAACTGATGCATACCCGTTATTACTAAAAAAAGAAAAAATAGAAATTTAAAAAATAAATCTAAATCAAAATTATATTACTCAACTTACGATAGTTGAGTATAGAAAAATGTTCCAAACATGTGCAAGGAATTTGAATCACGTGCAACTATCATTGCTAAATAATGATCGATCACTTCATCATTTAACCAGCCATTATGTTGGTACACAGTTTTTAAGTCTTTTATTGTCATATTTTTTCCTGGAAAAATTTTTTCTTTATCAGGTCTGGACATCTGAAGTTTAATATAATCAAAGATTTCTTGCGATTGACCAGGAAAGATCTCCTTTTTTAGAAATTGAATTTTTTGTAATTCATGTGATATATCATCAAGTCTATCCTTGAAAATTTCTTCAATAGGCTTTTTGTATGTTAAATTTAAGGTATGAGTAGCAGCTTGATTCTCTTTCAATTTTCTCATCACACGCTCATAAAATAGTTCTTGTCTGATGATTTTGTTTTCATAAAAACCTGATTCTAGAAAGTTTTTTTTACCAGACGTTTGTGATAAGTTTGCAAGATTAAATGAATGCTTTCTATGAAGACTTAGTGGAGATCCAGAACCAGAATCTGACAGTTCAGTGTTCTGTGGTTCTGGTAAAACAAAGTTTTTTATAATGTTATCTAATGTTTTTGCTTTACAATCACTGCTTGAAGGAGAATTACTTATGTTTGATGCTGAATAGCCATCTTCCATTTTTGAACACTTTTTTTTGAACACTATAAAATTACAAAAAGTTACATGGTTAATAGAAAATACATAAAGTGAAGATAGTTTTATTAAAATATTGTCATCATACAAAAAATAATTGCTTATTAAATAAACAGAAATAGTTTAAAATGTAAAATTGGTACATTTTCAATGCTAGTGGCTCATGAATATATCAAAGATGGGAATCCATTGACACACCTACATTGCATTGTATAGTTGAAGTGATTACATGGTACAAGTTGAGGCAGTGAAACAAGTAATTTTTGTACATAGATTGCCCGTTTTACTGTCTCACCATGCACATACATAACAAATAGTTTATGAAATAAAATATAAAATAGAATGACTAAAAAGAAATATATAAAATAATTATGATTGTAAAAAACATGCTTTTTTATAAGTTTAAACTTGTTTACCTCCAAATGATGATGTTTTAGTAACTTTCTCTTCAATTGATGAAACACTAGCACTTTGAACCATTGCCATAGATTGGTAAGATTTAAATGGCTGATATAAAGAACTGTAAGATTGACTCAATTTGCTCTCAGTTAAATTTAATATTCCAGCTGGTGAGCTGGTTCTGAGCGATATAGTGGATGGACCTGGTTCAGTAATTTCCATTTCTTCCACTTCAGATAGAGATTCATCACTGAATTCAACAACTTCTACAAAACTATCGTCCATTCGTGCTCTTTTACTATACATTGTTTCACATTCTTCATGTTTGCGTTTATTATTATTAGTAAATCCTCTGATCCAATTTACAAATCTCCTCAGTATATCCATGATTCAATTCAGCAAAACCTTATGAAACAATCACATTAATTTTAAAACATGTTAGTACGATTAAAAAAACAAACAAATACCTAGACAATTAACAACAATGAAAAACCCTAATTTTATAATTCATAATGACTGAAACATTGGGTAATAGTCTGAAATCCAATGTAAATCATATTAATTAATTTATCAAAACAAATCATTTGTAAGACATTGTAGTACCTAAATTATTTTCTGTTTAGATTTATTAACAAGCTTTAACTATTCTGAGTTTTGTAGACGATACTTACAGTATTTGAGTTGCACTTTAAAGCTAGGATACAGGAAAGCCATCGCGAAGCAAAGCAAGTGACAAAACACAGTAGTATTTGCTATTTATTTTAATTTGTTTTGCAAGTTTGAATTAACCAACTTAAATGGTGTAGTTACTAATTAGAAAGTATTTACAGTATGAGCCATTTGGTGGAGCACAAGGATAATTATTTTCAAGTAAATAAAAAATAAAAAAGTATTTAATTGAAAAATAGGTAACGGGAACCTAATTTAAAACTAGAAATTTTTCTACGGGTCACGGACCATGGACCAGATGACCTTACCCCTTTATACGCCACAGTCTTGTGTTCAATATTTTGGCAGGCAATACAATTTAACAATCCTGTGGCTGGGCAGTAACAGACCAGTACCAACCATTGTTTTATAGATAGTACCGCAAAGCGGCGGTGATAAAATTAATTCTACATGTTTTTTATATACTTTGGTAAGTAGTTTTTTTTTTTTTTTTTTAAATGATTTAACCATATATCGATTTCTATAAACTAGATATATTTCAATATTATACCCCCAGCTATATTTAACCACATTAATACAAAATTGTACTCGAGAAAAAAAAAAAATTCACATAAAATTGCCATTACTTCCAAATATGTGTGACAAGCAAATTCTGATTCAACAGGTTTGAATTTTCGGTAATAAAAAAATTAACAACCTAATTTCATAAACGCTAAACAAAACATCCTTTTTACAGTGTTAGGAATACAACAGATTCAGACACATAATATAACGGGATGACGGGCTCCCCTAAAAATATTGTTGGCCTCTAGCTGGCACCCAAAAATTTGATTTAACAAGTATTGTCTTAAAAATCAGTACTACAAGTTACAACTTGTAAATGTTTCAGCACACCTGGTACTATAACAAATATTTATGTTTTACAATTATATTAATTTATTAATTAAAGTAGTATTAAAGATACAGATTAATAATGATACGTATTGATTGCGCGAACAGCAATATCATTGGATAATATTGTAAACATTTTGTGTTCTTCATCTTTTGACGATCTTTCAGTATCAGTGAAGAAGAGCTACACGTTCTGTGCTTAGTTATGTAATATTAAAATGTTTTAAATTTAAAAGAAACCGTCTAAATAAACTACTCATTTTTGTATTGATCTATTGAGCATTCAATGGTGTCTAATTCGTTAGAAGTTATAAAGTAAATGTATTTTAATTTTAATATATATAAGCATATGGCTTCGGCATAACTAAATAACTGAATAAATAAACAAAACAGAATAAGTAGATAAATCGTAATAGCAATAATAAATAAATGGGTAAATAAACAAGAAAAAAAAAACTAAAAACTAAGAATTTGGTAACTATTGAGTTGAGTTGTCTCACGGGAGAATATTTTCCAGCCATTCAATCGCGTTTGCCTTCGTGTATACCTCTCAATCCCCAATCATCATATTTAGTGTTAAAGGACATGTCTCGCTTCGTTGTTTGGATATCTCCACAAGTACAAGGAGGCGACTCACTCATGCCCCATTTATTTAGTAAATCTACCGTTCTAATTCTATTAATCGTAGTCCATAATGATCGCGAAAGGTCAAATCCCCCAGGAGTTTCTGGGTCTACCGATTAAATGTAATTTACGTCCTTTTAAGTATGTGTGGGGGGATACTTTTTCCGATCCCTTCCTTATGACGACGACTATCTTTCGATAATCTATAGTACTCGGGGCCAAACATTTTTGCATCCTTTTCTGTAGAAAAAAATCACGGTTACACGACCGGACCGATTGTCTCCGAAATAAAACCCAAACCAACTTAGTTGAAACACGATTCATAAACAACACTACCTACCTATAGTTTTAAGTTAATTTTAGTAATAAACGGTTATGTTAACATTAAAACAATCTATCCAGAAGTGACGCGTCGAGTTTAAAAATTAAAATCAACACTTATGATTTAAACTCTGCTAAGAACAAATTAGCACGGGAAAACTTACTTTTTTTACTAGCTAGGATAGTAGTGGCCGGCTGAGTTAGGTACGGCGGCGAAAGTTTAAAACGACAGATTGGTGTGAATTCAAAACTACAGAAAATAGAAAACAACAATCGGCCAACACACACTCGGCACTTACGACGACGTGTACTTTAAGTGTCGAGTGTGAACTGAGAAAAGTGCATTTTTTTTTGTTATTTGCGTTATCATATATAGATTTCGATGCGTCTATAATGCAGCGTAATAGATATTGAAAACAAGTATAAGTTGGTATCCTTCAATTTTTTTTTGAGGTTATGACGTCCCCATCCTGTTATCAGCTATTTTTTTTGTTTATCACGGGGAGGAGCTTTATCGGGATGAGTTTGTGCTTTTGATATCATGTTTTATTCGTATCCTTATTAATTATGAGTACACGTTTTGTAATTTTCGTTGTTTTTTGCACTCAGTAAAAACATGATATCAAGTTTCAAATAACTTGATATTTAATTTTAGATTCTGACCGTCAGAGCGAAGAATGTATTGGTTTTTTTTATTCTGTGATCATAAGTTCTTATATGTAGAAAACCTGCACCGCATGATACCTAAATAAAAAAATTGATAGATAATTGATCAGAGATGGTAACTTATTTGAAACGTTTTTAAGATTTTTGATTATTTTTCTGAGGATATAAGAAAACGGTCCAAAAGTGCTCCGTTCGACTTGAAATTTATATGAGTCATTAAAAAGGGTTAAACGGGTTTACTGCTGTGTTGTTTTTCAAACGATATTGATCATTTTTATGCATAGAAATGAATTTTTCAAGTTTCATCCGAAAGGATGTCATCCCTTATTATATTTGCTGCTTAACAAAATAAGTATACTCATTGAGTAATGTCTTAGCTTATAAATAAAATACTAAAGTTTTTAAGTTTTCTCTATCAGTTTGTCCTCAAGAAAAAAACGCCCATTATTATTAAAGTTAAAAGTCT
Source organism: Hormaphis cornu (assembly GCA_017140985.1). Classification (NCBI taxonomy): domain Eukaryota; kingdom Metazoa; phylum Arthropoda; class Insecta; order Hemiptera; family Hormaphididae; genus Hormaphis; species Hormaphis cornu. The sequence continues at coordinate 15,366,385 of CM029361.1, forward strand.
AGTTCTTTACTAGATTTAAATCAGACACTTCTATTTGAAAAGAAATTGTTGATAATTTTAAAGGAAACCAATATTGACCAACATAATGAGATAACACTAAAGTACTAAAACTTAATTGACGTGATACACAAGTTTGCTATGGAAACTGTACATTTTAATTAAACTAAAACTATAGGAGCTCGACTAGTTTGGAATTTGCCCAAACATTTGATCAAAATGACAAATTAGTACCAAAAAGTAACTAAAAAACACTTAAATCATCCCATTGCATGAATCATTTTTAATAAAATTCACTGACAATTACATACAAATGTTTACAACTATTTTTTTTTACTCATTTTGTAAGAAAGGAAAAAGAATAAATTATTTTGTAAAAAAAAAATATAACAAACAATTCAAGTTAAATTTGATTCATTTTTAAGTAAAATAATGTCCAAAAATGTTATTGTAAAATAAGTTAAGAGATTAAATGCATTTCTAGTAAAAGAAAAAATTATATAATATATGATTGATCCATTGGTTTTTAGTATTCTTTACCATCTTCATCTTCTCCTTCAACTGAGTCCAAGCCAACCTCTTCGTAATCTTTTTCCAAAGCAGCCAAGTCCTCACGGGCTTCAGAAAATTCTCCTTCTTCCATACCTTCTCCAACATACCAATGGACAAAAGCACGTTTGGCATACATCAAGTCAAACTTATGGTCCAACCTTGCCCAAGCTTCAGAAATAGCTGTAGTGTTAGATAACATGCAGACAGCACGTTGTACTTTAGCCAAATCACCGCCGGGGACCACCGTTGGAGGCTGGTAGTTAATACCAACTTTGAAACCAGTCGGACACCAGTCAACAAATTGGATGGATCTTTTTGTTTTGATAGAAGCAATAGCAGCATTGACATCTTTAGGTACAACGTCACCGCGGTACAACATGCAGCAAGCCATATACTTGCCATGACGTGGGTCGCATTTAACCATTTGGTTGGCTGGTTCAAAACAAGCGTTGGTGATTTCTGACACAGACAATTGCTCGTGGTAAGCCTTTTCGGCAGAGATGACAGGTGCATAAGTAACCAAAGGGAAATGAATACGTGGGTATGGGACCAAATTGGTCTGGAATTCAGTCAAGTCGACATTGAGGGCACCATCAAAACGGAGAGAAGCAGTGATAGAGGACACGATTTGGCCAATGAGACGGTTCAAGTTGGTGTAAGTTGGACGTTCAATGTCCAGATTACGACGGCAGATGTCATAAATAGCTTCGTTGTCAACCATGAATGCGCAGTCACTGTGTTCAAGAGTCGTATGTGTGGTCAAGATGGAGTTGTACGGCTCAACAACGGCAGTGGACACTTGAGGAGCCGGGTAGATGGCAAACTCCAATTTACTTTTTTTACCATAGTCAACACTAAGTCTCTCCATCAACAAAGAGGTGAATCCAGATCCAGTACCTCCTCCAAAAGAGTGGAAGATCAAAAATCCTTGCAGTCCAGTGCATTGATCAGCCAACTTCCTGACTCTGTCCAAAACAACATCAACAATCTCTTTTCCGATAGTATAATGGCCACGAGCATAGTTATTGGCGGCATCTTCTTTACCTGTGATCAACTGTTCAGGGTGGAACAATTGGCGGTATGTTCCGGTTCTTACCTCGTCTAAAAATAAAATAAATATAAAAATTAGATTTTTCAACAACACAAAATTAAAATTACTAACTCACCAACAACAGTTGGTTCTAGGTCCACAAACACAGCTCTAGGAACATGTTTTCCGGAACCAGTTTCACAGAAAAAAGTGTTGAAGCTGTCATCTCCACCTCCAATGGTTTTGTCAGAGGGCATTTGACCATCAGGAGCAATTCCATGTTCCAAACAGTATAGCTCCCAACAGGCATTACCAATTTGGACTCCAGCTTGGCCAACGTGTACTGAGATACATTCACGCTAAAAAAAAAAAAATATTTCATTGTAATAGGCGGATGAACAAAGTTTTAAGTTAATTTTATGTTAGTTAGACCATAAAATAAGTACTACCACCAATCAACTATCTAAGAACTGGAAAATAAAAATTAATAAAAAATTATAGGTACTTCTAACTCTCTATATATAATTTAATAAAAGGGAAAACTCATAAAGTATAAACAAGAAATTAACAAATTTTCATAAAATAAAAATGTGATTCTAATTAAATAACAAACATTAATGCATCAATACGTTCCACTACTACTTTACTTGTGTTTGATTAAAATTTCTACTTGAATAAAATTAAATGCAAAATAATGGGTAAAGGGGTAACCATACCTAATTATTAATTTTTAGGGTTAGTACATTCTCTACAAATTGATGTAAATAAAAAAGTAATTTACACAAGACCAAAAGTTTAATTCAGTTTAATAAAATTAATTTAACACATAAATTAGCTTGTAAATTAGGTACCTACCAAGACACTTCTAAAAACATTAATATTATAATAATAATTTTTATCTTTAAATGTATGATGTATCATTTACAAAACGTGGAACAAAAATATACGCCAATACTTTAAAAAAAAAATGTACCAAATTACAATACCTATTTTTTGGCACTCGCCATGCGCCTTCGCTACGCTTCGCAAAACACACGATTATATCCTATCTCTAAACTGCAAATCGAATTTTCATCATCAAAACACTGGATTATTAAAACGTATCAATACAATTAAAATGTTTTGAATATTCAGCATATTAACAAAACAAAAAAAAGTAAGCACCGGGATCAGTCTAGTTCGCGTTGGTAGTTTGACGGAGTAGCGACTACGCTTTAGGTGGGCCACTAGTTTAGAGGTTGTGGTTTAAACGCATTATTTAATTTCTGAAAGCAACGATAAATCATTGCCTTCAAAAATACGATTCTGAGCGAGCTCAGTTGTCTAGTATACGTCATAGTAAAAACATTACTTTAACAATAAAAATTTTATCAAATCTGTATCTTTCTTATTTTGGTATTGTACCATATATATCTATATACACGGCCGCCCGGAATGACGAGTTAAACCAACATTTTGTTAAAAAATTTTCTAAATTTTTTAACCACATGTGTAAAACAATTTTTTTAAAATTATATTAAAATTTCGAGGCATACACATAAAAAGAAGAGGATTTATGGAACAATAACTTTTTTAAGTTCGAAATTTCAAAAAAGGGCTATAATTCCCTCAAAAATGATAAAAATCGATTGAAAATTAAGCAGTAAATTCGTTAAACACTTCTTAAAAACAGATATAAATTTTTAGTCGAACGGAGAAGTTTCGAAAATTTTGCTGTTTTCGTTATTTTCTTATAGCTCCAAAAATAATCAAAGATTCCAAAAACCTTTCAAATGAAATACCATTTTGGATCAGTTACCTACATTTAGAGGAATCATACGTTAAAATTGGAGCATTCTTTTTACTAGAAAAACTGATAAAAAAAAAAAAAAAACCTAAATCGACGTGTAAAAAAACATGTTTCCCGTAATTATTTGGGCCTTCCATATAAAATACACGGCCGCCCAAAATAACGAAAATAACGGCAATTTCTAAGTTTCATAACTTCCTCAAAAACGATCGAAATCGACTGAAATTTCAGCGGAACACTCATAAGACCCTCCTACTAAATGACATATATGAATTTCTAGTCGATCAAAGTAACTCGAAAAATTGGGCCGTTTTTTGTTTTCCTCAGAATTTCAAAAAACGCCTGAAATAAAGTATTTCTAGTCGATCGAAGAAACTCGAAAAATTGGGCCGTTTTCCTCAGAATTTCGAAGATAATCAAAATTTCAAAAAACGCCTGAAATAAAGCACCATCTCGGATCCATTATCTTTAAGGTATCATGCGTTAAAATTGGTGCAGGTTTACGATAAGAACTTTAGATCACAGAAAAAAAAAAATTTTTAAAACCAATACATTCAACGCTCAGAATCTAAAAATAAAATAAAATATTTATTTATAATACGTACAAGCCCAATAAGTATATTTGCAAACTTCAAACGGCTACACGAGTAACCGAGTCCGAGAAATTTCAAAATTGCGCCAAAATGATCGAATTACAATGAAAAAAAAAAAAATTGCAAATCGGGAATGGGTTGGTAAAGTGCATTTAGGTTCTATTATTTTTACGATTCCGTGTAGATATGGAAAAAAGCGCGGCCGTGGAAAGGGGCCCGAAATTTTGTCCGAACGTTTTCGCCAAGCGCGCAAAATAAAAGCCACCGTCACGGCGCGAAAACACGGAAAAGTCGACAAGAAACGAATTGCCCGTGGAAACAAAACCACCGCTGTACTCACCATTTTGAAGTCGGTTCTCGTTTTCTTTTTAATCGGGATCACGAAAAATGGCAGTAGAAGCTTTCGATGCGAGTTCAGTCACGTACGGACGGCAAATGCGAAATGTTTCGGCGACACTGGGCGAAGGACGGTCGAGGATAAAATGGCCGACATCGGTTGCGACGCTCGCAGCAGCTCCCGGCGGGGGGGGACGCGGCCGCGGGCGCTTTGTCCAAAGAGAATATAAGCACGATGCCATCTCATATTTCCATCTCTAGACGCTCCTTGGAACGCGACCGCGGACCGCGGGGCGAAACGCGAACCGGCGCGTAACAATTTCAAATGTTATTATAATAACAAATTATTCCGATTTGGGATTTCGGGATCGCGCCTATAACAATTAATTCGGTAGAGTATCATTTCTGCGTTGTCCTGTAAAATTAATTGTGAGGAACGGTACCGATCCTTTACCTGTATAGGTTTTCATGACAATTCAAAAAAAAATAGGCGTACGTCACGATATTTGTGCTGTTAACTATTATTATATTTTTTTAATAGTTTTAAATAAATACAGTTGGGTTTTTCGTTGTTTTCGGTATCTAAAACTAAAAATATAAAAAAGGTTTACAAAATTATCCATTTCAAATTTAGTGTAATAGGTACCATTGATTATAAATACTACTTTTACGACAAAATAACAACTTATAATCGGCTATAAACTAAATAAATTTTGTTAACCAATTTTCTAAAAAATTTCAACCACAAATGTTGATAACCACTATCTTGTTTAGACTAAAGTTTCAAGACTTAAACGTAAAAACTAGAGGTTTTATGGAACAATATCTGAGTAGAATTCAATAATTCAAAAATTCGATAACTTTCTTAAAAATGATCAAAATCTTTTGAAAAGTAAGCAGTAAACTCGTTTTTTTTTTACTTGATGTTGGTGCATATATCTACTTTTAAGTCAATTTTTCTTAAACTTTGAAAATTTATTTTATGGATTATTATCTGCAGTCTATACTTTATGGGTTATTCTAGTTGTTGCACAAGTATTCTGAAGCATAAATAATTATTGTGGTAGATATTTTTTGTACGTCAACATCAACCAAGATTTATTTGAATAATTTTACGTGAGAGGTAGTAGATTTGGCAGATTTAATATTATCATTATCAAAAAGTTTCATTCGATTTTCGTTGTTCCAATGCTGATTAAATATGGAGTAATGTTTACAATACAAATACTGTTATATCATATCATATTGTGTGCTTTTATCTGATGCATAGTGTGCCCACTCATTGAACACTATACGATAACATATACTATCATATATTATTATGTTATCATTTAGAGTTCAATGGCCCACCCTTGTTCAAACATTTTTTCGAATAGTTAGATCTTATTAAAAATTGATAAAAATTGTATTTTACAATACTTATTCTATAATATAAATACATATCAATACATTGCCCTGATACCAATTGGTTTTTTTCTTGTCTAAGAAAATTTTTTTCTTTTTATTAAATTTTTTTTGATAAATAAAGATTATGATAAATTGGTAATCACTTATCATATTACCTACCATATTATGATCCTACACGAACAGGAAATAGATGACGCTCACTCGGTACTATAACTGTAGTTGTCTCTTTTATAATTTTATTACTCTTTTATTCAATTAGAGTCATTAATTTTCCATTTATACTTTTAATTTACCGGTCAGCTTTCTATTTGCAGATGTATGCCCGTTAGTACATCGTGCATTGTCATCCTTTGCGTTAGGGTAGATTTGAGAACACACCTTTTTTTTTTTTTGTTATTGACTATGGATTTTGTGCTGGAATTGCTTCGCATGTAAGTATTTTGAAAATCATATTGTTTTAAGTAAAAGCCATGAAATTGTTTTTTTTTTAAACGGCATATCTTATTGAATGTATCTACGACAATCAAAAATTAAAACTAACATAGGTGCTCTCAGTTATTGTAATTAGTAAAAATGATCGTTTTTTAACGTACCAAACATAGTTTATAATGGTTTTCAAAAAATGCATAAAAAAAATCTAGAAAATCTTTTATTTTTTAAACATGGCTGACCTTACCTAACCTTATTCCCTACTTCAGTTAGCTCACCTTTTAAATTTAAAGTAAAATAATAAAAATAGTAACCTAAACATCGTTTTTATTTCATCTCATATAAAACTATACATTTTTGTATGAACTCAATATTGTTCAAATTTGACATTTCCTTTTATTTAGTAAAACAATATTAGCGTAGTAATGAATTCTAGAAAACATTTTCAAAAAGTAGAAACACTTGATAGAAATGGCAATACAACGATGAGCTCCATTTTTTAATTAAAACTTAAATAACAGTATAAATTGCTAAAAAATAAATACACGTGTATTTTTTGCCTGTATATATAGAGTAGCTTTTGTTACCCAGCGTTGCAAAGTTGTCTGTATATTACAATTTTCCCATGTATGAGTTTCGTAATGATATTTGTTTTTCTCGATCAATTAAAGCCATCAAAAACATAACTTGTAAATCAAGTATTTTAGAACGCTGAAAACGATTTTCAATACTCAAAATCGTCAATACCTGTCTATAATGATTTATCCAAAATATATACCGTACCTACAGCAAAAAAATTGCATGTACCTACTTAAAACTTTAATCTTTTGTTGTTGTGTAAAATGTGTGTATAGGACATAGGTGTTTGTAAGTTTTACAAATAAGTTCGGTATTGTTGTTTTGTGTCGTTAAAGAAGTAATCGATGAACAACAATGTAGACTTGTCCATGATTATAACATTGCAGCATTACTAAAATCTTTTAATTTAAATGAGATTAGTTAAAAAAAAAATGTACAGCTAGGTATTGTAATTATTATTTATTACTTAGATACTTAGCACAAAATCATTAATTTAATTTTTGAGACTAAAATTAAAGATGCCTATTATATCTCTCCAGTTATAATATAGTTCTATACTGTAATCAATAGGATATATTAATTGATTTATTTTTAATTATATTATGCATATTCGACATCAACAAAAAAATAATCACCAGTAATATTCAACACGTCAAGTTTCTTAATTTTAACAGTAAGATTAGTAATTAGTCACTTCTACAGTTATAAATATGTCATATTATATATTATTTTAAAGTTATCACACAAACAAAAATAGATTATCACAACTATCTATGACACGAGAGGAAAAAATACCATACGTTTTTGATTTTACGTATAAACAATGTTAATAGATACACTACTATAATATATTATTATTATAACTATGTTAACTTATTTGTGCTATACTTCTATTTTATATTGTCATGTAATAATTAATATAATTAATATTAACTAACTAAGAAATACTGCGTGTAGTGGTCAAAGTGGCTTTAAAATATGAGTAAGCCTTGGGGAGGTAGTAGGCAAAAAACAAGTAGGTACATAATTTACAAACAGAATGTTTAACAGAATATGTACTACTATAACATTTTCACCCGATACATATGTCAACAAAATCGACGTATTCAATTTATTTTCTGTTAAAAAGCATACTAAAAAAAAATACAAAAAGGGAATTTTTACAAATTCAACTTTAGATCTGTTTATAAAATATAACAGTATATTATGTACCTACGTGTTACAGTGTATAATATGTCGCGTATATGTTATGGAAAATAAAAAACTAAAAGCCTTTGAGATGTGGTAGTAGAGGCAGTGCTTGATTTGGGGGGGGGGACGCGGGGGGACGGAGTCCTACTTCTTTTTTTATACATTTTTTAGCGTGCCCCTTCTAATTTGGTACTATTAATGATGATGTATTGGCACATCATTACGAAATTGATACTCTATTTGACTGCGTCCCGCTTCTATTTTTTTTTCAAGTCAAGCACTGAATAGAGGCAAGGATGAAGTGGATAAAGCGAAAAACAAACGAAGAAGTATCTGTGGGAAAAAAAACTCGTAGATGCGATTAATGCAAGGCGTTTGGAAAACGGTTGGACATGCCCTGATACACCCAGAAGAGTTGCATATAAAATTAGAAGGTATATGAATAAAATTATAAATGTTAATAAAATTGGCGATATTTGAAAGAAAGGTTCTGAAAAAAATTTTTGGCCCAGTGCACAATATCGATCTATTGTATAAATAGAAACATTCGAAAGAAGGAAAAATAAAAATTTGTACCAACTGTAGGGATTATGGAAAACCTACTACCTACAACTGCATAAATACAGAAAAAACGACCACTGGGTCGACTGCGAACGAGATAGAAGGATGCTGTGGAGAAGGACATTCAGTTGGTGCATGTGAATGCGTCTGTTGAATTAGCATTAAACTGGAAAGGTGGAGAGGCTTCCTTGTGGCAGCTCAGGTACTTCAAGGACCGTTAAGCTGAAAAAGAAGATGATAAAAGGACAGAAAATGTATGTGACACAAATGAAATGTGATGCTAAAGTCGAAACTTTTAAGGAACCTAAAGAAAAGACAAGCAGTTGTTCAGAATGAAGAATTTGGATATTAAGCTAACCTTCGGGTTGAAAAAAAAACATGTTATTGGTACTTTACTGTGACTTTGTCGAGTGATTTGTAAAAAAAAAAAAAAATACTAGACAATGTAGATAATTATTGTTAGAATCAAAAAGCGTAATTTCATCTTGCCATATTATTCCCTACTCACTCACTTTGACCGTTGCATGGCACAAAATATGTTAGTTATATGTGTCTAATTAGTAATTACATTATAATATACACCCGAAACGAAAACATTTTTTAAAACAAATTGATACAATTTTAAGTCAACATATTGTATAGTATTATCATAATAAACACATTCATAAATAGCCAAATAAATAACAATTTTGTTAAAATAGTTATAATTATATAGTTTATGGTAAATATTATAAGACTATATATTTCTCAATATTAACGACAAAATCTGTTCAACATGCGTAGACAGTCTTGCTGCTGTTATTAATTAAGTACATCACGTCTTGTTGGCTTCAATGTGCAAAGAAAATTTCATTTTAGAGGTCGTTTTCAGAAGTAAAATTATGTAAACGATATTTCTGATTTTTAAAACGAACATAATGATATTGACAGATAATATTTTATCAGCAAAATTTACGACACTTAATAAACAAATATCGCGAATGGTTATAAAATACTATAGGTACATTGAAGGGCGTCTGGGCGATAAAAACAATCATTGAAATATTTGTAAATAGATCGTGTCGATTTCAAATTTAATGTTGAAAAACGCGACGGGACGTTTTTATGTTGTTGTAATTTTGCTAATTTTAATAGAAAACACAATAGGTATCGTTATACTATGATATAAATAAACAAATACTATACTATGTTAAGACAAATTTAAAACAACGATATTTTGGGTCAAACGTAACGATTTTTTTTTAAAAATAAATTGGCTACTCGAGTGCGATAAAATATTGTAAACAACAATGCGAAAAAAATATAATATTATAATAAACTAATACATAAAAAAAATAATTTAATACTTTTTATAAAACTGTCGTCTATGTTTTATAAATCTGTTGAGTAAGAAAAAACTCGATGTCGCATGTTTGGATTATAAACAATATGTGTTACCTACGTAATATGTGTGATCAGCTCGTTAGGCCAGAATTCGAGTGGAAAAATCTTAAGTAATATACACGTTGTTAAATTTAAAAGAAAAAACAATTATAATATCCATATAGCAATATGTAAGGGGTTTTTTTAGTTCATGCTGGAAAACCTCACGCTTCAGTTTTCCTGATAGAAAATAGAAATTCGGTAATCTTGTGAAATTCATTTTGAACTATTAACAGAGTGTAAACGTTGAATATTCTGTTCTCGTCGTAGCTGAGCGTGAGATTTAATTTTTTTTTTTTGTAAAACAAAATTCTTTAACCGAAAAAAAATGTTTTTTTTTAACCGAAATCCACTCTCGGGATGATCGTTTGTACACATCAATTTATGGTAACGAAAAAAAACTTAACAAGTACAGAAAATAGTAGTAACTAACAACTTTTTGACACGGGTAAAAAACAATAGGTACACGACAACAAGAGAAAATACGTACGTACATGATATTATAACATAATGCAGTCATTAACAAACTAAACAGCATGGTTTAACTCGAAACATAAGTGTGTGCCGTATAAAAAACTATATTGAACGTGTTCAAGGTTTGATGAATGACTCGGGGCGCTATTATATAGTATGTATACCTACATAATTTATAATATGGGGTTGGTATGTATTATAGAGTTTGTGAATGGGGTTCGGCAGCAAGAGGGTGCCGATAAAAGCGAAAGTTTTACGAGATTGATTAACAGTAAAGATATATATTGGCAGTAAACAATGACTGATGGGGTCGCTTGGAAGGAGCTCAATATCCTCCGTTCAGTCTGATCGCACAGTGACAACGAAAATAATAATAATAATAATAAGAAAAATGTGATTTAATTTATTTTTTACTATTCTAATAATCGTATCGTAACATAATAGTTATATTACATATAACATTCATGTGGATAAATTCTAAAATCCGCACAATTATTACTAAGTACCTACCTATCTAAATAACGTTGATAATAATTTTTGAACTACTAAAAAAAATAAGAAAAAAATAAGTGCAATCGCTCAAAACTAACGTGCGTGTTAAGTGCATCTTGTTAAGTGTTAGTATGTACATAGTGCAGGGTGCAGTGTGCAAACGTATAGATAAAAGTGCATAAGTGAAATACGATTCAACGACGTCCGTGCAGATAAAACAAGAGAAAACTTTTTTTTTCCATACCTTTATTGAGTGTACGTAAGAATAAATACGACAGATACGTTTGAACGTTAAATTTTTTTCATTAAATGTAATCATAGAAAATCCTCGTGATTCCAACCCAAAGTTCAAAAATTTGGTGACAAATTTTTATACGGAATTGACACAACTCGTGAAAACCAGAAAACGATTTTCCATTTTTCTACATTGAACGTCTTAAAATCGCAATTTGTACTATTTAATACCCGTGGTTATTAACGTGTGTTGAATTTCTCAAAATTTTTTTTTATAAATATCTTTTTAGTCTATTGACGTATAAATACGGTCGATTGTTTGAAAATAAAAACATGATATTTCTTCTTTAGCAATAATTTTCCATTTTAACGTCCAGACCACGCGTATTATATTGTACGTAAAAAAGTGCATTTGTTGTGCAACGGTGCGAATGACTACAATAATATATCAATGTGCATTGTGTTATGCAAAAGTGCGATTAAAATGTGTAAGTGCAAGTGCAATAAAATAAAAATAAAATAAAATGTGCAATACCTAGTGTAAAATAAGTATAAAAAAAAAAAAAGAAACGTTTTAAATCTTAAAAATGATTAAAGGTAACAAATCAGAAATGTTTGCAGTTTTTTCATCACTCGGACTATTATAAAATTTAACCCACTATCGTGACGTAAACTGGTCATATCAAAAATTGATAAATTTAACAGGTGTCGTAACGTTTTAAAGTATTAAAATTCCAATAGTTAGATGATGTTTTGAACAGTATACACCAAGCGTAGACGTAAGGATGATGTGAATTACTAATATTACAAATATAATATTTGAAATTTAACTATTTTGCCGTTATACATTTCCATGGAAAAAAAAACTGGCCATATACATTATACGATACAGTATCATCATTGTGAATGAACCAAATTAATATGGGCAGTATTATAATTGAATTATGAATAAATAAAACAAAATACCGGTTGTACATACTAATATTATGATATTATAATTGTTTATTATGGAAGCGAGATGTATGATAATGTCAGCCGTTTAATAAAATACAATTTTTTGTCGGCGTTCATTCTCAATTTGTCGATGAAATTAAATCGGCATTTAAGGACGTGCTCGAATTCGATTTTCCATGAATTAAAATAAAATTACCTGCAAAGTGTGTTAGATCGAGGCGAGTCACAAAGAAAATAATGTTGGTAACAATTAATATAAACAAATAATAACACTATAATATATATTATAATATGATACGTATTTAACCGTAAAATTAGTACTAAAATTTGAACAAATCGTCATCGTCGACGGGTAACGTGACGGTCATAATTTATAGGTATTTCGACGACGGCAACAACAACAACATTATCAATAACAATTATAACAATAAAATTTTGGTAAAATCGCAAAAAACTTCTAAATTCTGTTCGTATATATATATATAATCTGTTACAAAAACAATGCCTATCATAATATAATAATTAGTTTTATAATACTTCAATGACGTGGTAAGTAGTCGCGTGTTTCTTCGGGGTTCTAAACTTACCGGCAGACCTGTAAAGAATTTAGAAAATTTGTTTGAATTGACAATTTCAGAAGCATCCAAAATGTAGATGCGAATAAAAAAAAAAAAAAAATAACTTTCTATATTTTTAATTTGAATCTGCAAATGTTTCGTTTGATTTTCACATTTAGATTAGTCCATATGTACATTTTATACTAATATTATAGTCGCAAAACGGTTCATTACCCGGAAAGTTTAGTGTCATGAAAAGCTATCGATCCACTAAAGAAAATGCAAAAATATTTCACTAACTGCTTTATTAAATTTATCTAAAAAATTAGTCGGTGCCTACTGGTGTACCTATTACGATATCGTATCGATATAAATGAGACGTTTTCAATAAGAAGACAAAAAAAAAAAAAAAAAGAGGTACAAGTTATTTGCTACTTATTAACGGAAGAAAAGTATTTGAAACAATGTTTGAATCAAAATAAAATAACTATAAAGAATAATCGTTGGTGTGATCGTTTTTCTCTTAAAATTGTTGAAACCAACGGAGATATAACACCCCCATCCGTTTCATATTCATTACGTATACCTATGATATTAATTTTAATAGTGTTTCGATTTTAATTCCCAAAAAAATATCATTATCTTACCATTAGGTAGGTATGTTAACTCTTGAGTTTTGAATATAAATAATGTAAACCTAGGCATCTACATATTGCAGTTCAAAAGAAGTATGAAATAAAAATTACGAGTACCATTAAACACCACCATCTGCAGTACAATCGGTTTAATCCTTACAATCTCATATCGATCGATTAGTTTTCGTCACAACATTCCGGTTACCACGAACGTGCAAATAAATCGGGTTTACGCGTGTTTAAACGACAAATTAAATAGTATTATTTGAAATGCTCTTATTAATAAATTGTCGAGACTTTACCGCACGGTAACGATATACCTGTTTAGGTGACCGGTTAAATGGGTCGATCGATTTTGTCTTTACAAGTCTGCGGGGCTAATCGGTACGATATTACACGAGGAAATGGGAGGTAGGTAACTAACTTGAAAAAAACAAAAATTAAAGTCGAAGTCGAGTATAATCAAGCGTTCACTTCCGACTTAAAGGTCTTGTCCCAGGCGGTCCAGTTCGGACAGCAAAAAGTCCACGTCGGCTTTGGTGACCGCGGCACTGGATATGATGTTCCGGAAGAAATTTGGTATCTCGTTCAGTGGCTGATAGCCGACCATCAACGTGCCGGCCTCCATCATTTTGCCCTTCAGGATCGGCGTGATCTGTAACACATCGCGCAATCGACCGGTCAATAACACGTTCGGAAAATAAAACACGGTTCGTGCGATAATAGAGAACAAACAAGATCCAAATATGTCACAAAGGTCTGATCGAGAAGTCCGAACCGTTGGTCGGGGGCAAGAACCTGTAGCAGTTAAGCCTCCCGACCTAGGTAAGGCAGTGGCGTATATGCGTGTCTGATCAGGGGCGGTTCCAGACACGTCTGGAAGGGCCATAGTTTTTTTTTCCAATCTTTCAATCTTTAAAAAACGCGAACTTTTAAAAAAAACATATTCTATTTCTCGATTATAAAACCAGTGACCACAGATATACTCTAATTTAATATGATTATCTATAAGAAAAAATTATTATTTTGTACATCCATCCATGCTCTTTGGTTTTATCTTTGGTCCGGGGAGGGCCATGAACCTTCCCCTCCCCTTGGGAGCCACCCTTTTATCTGACGTAACTCTACGGGTGTCCTAAGAATAAGGGTCCTAAGGAGCGGAGCAGGGCTATTATTGGGCTCAAGTTCCCCCCCAAGATGATTGATGTATGTATTTGTCTTGATTCCCCGGTATGATTAGCTTGAATTATTTTTTTTAAAAGTATTAATTATATTTCTTGG
>CM029361.1:15385897-15417296 GCA_017140985.1 Hormaphis cornu
GTAACTCACCTGCCCCAGAGCTTCCACTCGTTTCGGCGAGTGTGGAACGTTTCGCAGGCGCTTCGGCACGTACCAAAAGCTGACGTTCACCATTTCCGGCTCGACAAGCAAATAAAACTTGTCCGGCGAGGCTTTGATTTTTTCCACCATGTACTCACTCAGCTCCATCAAATGGTCCATATGTTTCTCGAAACCTTCGGTGCCCTGACCGAGGTGATAAACAAAATCAATAAAAATCAACGTAACGACGAAATGTATTAGCTACATGTTTATAACGTTAAGCACAAAGTGTTAAGTTAAGAGGAAGATGAGACTGAACCTAATTTTAAGTTATAGAGATGACGAACAAAATTGTACATGGTTTGAAGCGCAGTTAGACGCTAGTAGACGAGAAATCGTAATAATTTTGGAGACGGGAGAGAATGTTTGGGCATTAGACAGACGTCTGGAACGGCGAGAGAAGACACTGAAGAGAGAAACGAGAATGAGAGCAGTAGAAGTCGTTACAAAGCTAAAGTCGAAGGAAATGGGCAAACAAAAACGGTTAGAGAACTATAAATGAGGGTGGTCGTGTTGTGTGAAAACGTCGAAAGAGACGTAAATGATTATGAAAAAACCAGATCTATAATAAGACGTTGAAACGTACAAGTCGAAGTTTTCAAAAAGTGTTTTATTTTGAAACTAGGATGTGTTACGAGGGTTATTATGACAGTGGACGAGAACTTTTATTATTAGAAACAGAACTATAAGATATAAACGCATTATTGGGACGTATTACTTTTAACGTTACAGCGTGTTTTCTGCACGTCGGTGCCGTTTTCACGAGGGAAAAAAATTCGGAAAAGTGTAGTAAATCGTTAAGGTATTACGGAAATCTCGACAAACTTACCTTGGCGCGCCACTGAAGCCATAGCTTGAACACGTCGTTGTGGCGACCGCATTGTATTACTTTGTCACCCGTGTCGTATTGCACGTCGTAAAGTTTGTCTTGCATGAACAGATATTCGGCGCTCATCTGGTTGCAGCTAATCAATAGTCCCTGCAGCGGCCCCAAAGGTTACAGACGTATTATAAGCGACAGAAAATTTTCGACATTCAATACGGTTGAAGATGCACCAAAATTATTTTCCTACCATATAGTATGTGCATATACTCGTATGTATATCTACTGCAAATATTATTTGCCCGAAACGCTTTTTTTTTCCAAAAACTCGTAGGGAAAAGCAATTCGTTTTGGGGTTTTTTTTCAAAAAAAAAAAATACCGTTATTCATACGCGTATGTACGTCATTATTTTATAGTATCGATCAATCGTTATAACTATACAGACGGACCGCGGTACGAGTTCAGTTTATGCAAACTGGAATGTTGAACAGTTAGTAAATTAATATTTAAAAAAAACAAAAATTCAATATAATTAACGAAACAACGAAATGCATATTATATCGTCGCATGCTCCAATCCCGGTAATACTACTCCGCTCCAGTGGATGACACAAGACCGTCACAGTGACGCGACTCAAAATTGTAAAAGTAAAAAAAAAGATTTCACTATATTATAAAATAGTAATCATGTGTTATTGTTCTAAATGTAATTTTGGAAAACGCGCATTATGTTTAAAATACGAACTTGATTCGATCTACTATAAATTGTTTACATTTGAAAAGAAAAATTACAGCGATCTTAACGACGTTTGACGAAAAACTCGCTTATAATACACGAATTTTAAACGTTGGTTGAAGTTACTCGAAATTACCGAAAAGTAATATTTACTAAACAAATTTAACATTCCTAGTAATGTATGTTTCTGCAACGGCAAATAAATATTGCTAAACGATTAAATTCGTATTCGTGGGTAACAAAAATTGTATTTGATCGCAACCGTGATGTTATTTTAACAATAATTATTCATTTGGAAAAGTAGTTTATTATTTATAACTGTTTCTTATTATGCAATGTAAATAGAATACGAATTGTATAACGTTTGGGAGTTTTCATTCTGTAAAATTAGTATATATATACTATTGTACTTGTGGCTGTGATTTGAGGATCCGAGAGCATTAATCACGCGCCTATTGGGTGTGTTTAATAGCGTGTTATAAATTATAATTACAGTAATTAATGTTTGTGAGTACGAATATCATAAGTTCGTAACGTTATTTAATATTATAATATTCTCAAAATGCTAATATGAATGGAAACGTTATTTTAACAAAAAAAAAAAAAAAAATAAATAATAATTCTACATGTTTAGCAGAAACACAATACGTGTACTCGTAATGATCAGAATTATTATTGTTCGTATTGATCTATGAGTATAGAATATACTACACTGCGATTTAATTATCGTGTCGATATGAATTCATGTATAAAAACGTGAACATTTTTATTTCTTAGCTTTATTTGTATTTAAGTAATTGCTTGATATGATTTTTTTTTTCATAGGTATAAGGAAATATGAAAGAAAAAAAAAAACCAACTTACACTTAAAAATGTAGTGTATGATGGCTTATGAGGAAAGGCAGGTAAATAATTTATGAATGAAGTTACTAATCAAGTAGGCGGTACTTACATTTTCTCGAAAATGTATGGTAGAACATTGTAAAAGCGTTCCCATCAGTTTGTGCGGATTCCAAGTCACCGAGTTCGCCCTAAAATGAATGAAAAAAAAAGAAAGAAAGAATTTTGAGTATTCTTTATACGTGTTATCGTAAACTTTAAAAATTATTATCGATTCAAACTGAAAAATCGTGGTAGAACATAACCGCGTGAGTGTTTATTAAGACTATTCGCAGAACCGTATAAAACAATAATAAGTCTGGGACGAACGTCAGAAATATTACGTATTTTACAGACTGTCTACACCGTTTGCACGGAAACCGGAATTCAGGTTTAAGGTCAGGCTCGAACATATTGTCCGAGATTATGCTTTAATCGGGTGGGAAGTGTGTTGAACTATAACGACCAGACTTTGGTGAAGGTTTTGGCTGCCACAAGGTACATAAATGTTTTGGAAATCGTAGTGTACGTAATGTTGTATTGTACGGAATCTGAAAGCCAACTTTTTGCATTCAAAGACAATTCTGAGCAAGCTAAGTAACAGGTACGTAATGGTGGAAAAAAATCCCAAAGTTATACATAATACAGTGAAATCGAATCGTAACCTCGTAAAATGATTCGTCATCACGCTTGCAAACGTGTAAACAAACTGCTTCGGTTCTAAATCGATTCGGTACCTACCGCAAATCAGTATTGGCACTTGATGGCGGTATTGTGACTGTTACTGTGATATCAAGTACGAGCAAACGGATCGTAGAACGTGTCAACGTACAAACCACGCTCGGGTTTCCTCGTTTTTTTTAATCGTTTTTACTCTCCGATAGTATACAACGATGACGAAACGTTTGGACGTCAAATCCAGTAGTTCCGCGAAAGATTTGCAATGCGAGCAGAGCGCGATTTCGGGCGGAGAGGTCAAAATTTCTACTGGTCGTTAGAAGCGAACTCGTTCGTCGGATCAAAACTCGAAAACTTACGTTAGAACAACAAGAGTTCTACTCTACACGCCCGAGACGCGGAAATTAAAAAACGAATCCGTCGTCCGCAGACATCGGATTTACGACGGTTTACCGTAGTAAAATTTTGGCGATTATAACCCGCGGGTTTAATGGAACGCGTAAATTAGCGCGGGCGATGTACCGGTCGGGGGCTGGCGGGGTCTAATCCCGTCGGCGGACAAAATAACGTTGTTTTCCCGGTGAAAAATTGCGGCCGGCCGAGGAGCTACCCCGGGGAAGAACTCGTATTTATTGTATACGCCAGAGATAGAGAGAGAGACAAAGAGAAAGAGAGAAAAGTCTCGGGAAGACTCGGCTTAAGCGCGGTCGGATATTTACGATTCGGGTGCATTAACGTGACGCGCGCGAAAGCCAGAGACCCGGCGTTCCCGGCGCTCCGGATAATCCCGGGGATTAGGTCCAATTTTTTTTATCACGACCCCTCGCTCACCGTAACATCCCCTCGCCGCGTTCGCCCGCCTCATCGAACACGCGTTCGTTATCCCGCGTCGCCGACCCTCGCCGAGAGTTACCTATTTTTACTATTCGGTTTTGTCGCAATAAGTGTATGTAGTCACAATGGGCCCGAGATAAATCCATTTTACGTTCCTAAAAAAAAACAAAATAACGTACACTTTTCCCCTTAGACGGCTCGGAGTTTGCGAATTTTGTGCGCGCGCCACAAGTTGTTTCTGTGTAAAAAACTGCGACGCCCGATCGATCCATCAAATAGATCAAACTCGATTTAATACAATACGGTTTTAGAAAATTTTTGAAACATTACAAAAAAAAAAAAAAATCCTATTCCCAAAAACACCACCTTTCGAGCACACGAAAGTTTTTTCGTTTTATCACCCGGCATAATGATCTTGTATAATGTAGGTACATCGTGATCCGTCGTTCAAACCATTTTTCTCCAATAGCAATTCATTCAGTAAAATAAATATTTTAACGATACGAGTTATAAAATTCACATCACTTAATTCATATAACCAAGAAATTTTAATAGTAATTAAAAAATAAAACAATTATGATCGAATTGAAAATCTTGAAAACATATCGATCATTACTTCGTATAAACTGTGTTGCAAAAGCTCTGTTTAGTTAACATACCCAACCAAATAACCCAAATATACCCAGGTTTTCGCGTAACAACACAAGACAGCAGTTTTTAAATCGATAGAAATAAAAGTTAAACGAAACAATCAATGACCCATAATCGACAAATTACAATATTGAATTTCTAATAAATGTTATCGTTAAAATTAATATCTTTATACTTTTTACGTATAGTATTTATGAAAAATTTGGGCCTCCCATGCCACGCTTCGGATCCGCGAAGCCAGAAGGGACTAAAGGGGCTATAGCCCACCCCCCCTTATTAACCCTATTTTTTTTTAGCCATTTAAGAGTTATTTCTCATTCTAACCTAACCTATACGTCCCCTCCGACGTGCTGTTATTAGAAATTTGTTTTCTGAATTGTCTTTTTGGGCTTATTTGTTTTTTATCCGCCCAGTTTCATTATTACAACGATTGATTCGTTACTTTACGTATTATTTGATCTTGTTTACACATAATATTACAATGAAATTACACAGGCACAAGTTATGTTTGTCAATGATTTGTTTATAATATTATGTCGGTAGGAACGAATTAGTGTACTTTTAATTATTCTAAACTAATTTTTTCGTTTGAATTGTTCAGTTTCCCAAATCACCATCCAGAACGTCCATAGTTAATAGATTTAATTTTGTAACATTACAGTCATGTGTATCATACCTACGACGTTCACTAGTAGAACCACTTCGATACGTTTATGAGAACTATTTTTGATTTGGACAACTGCTGTGTAATAGGCTTTAGAGAGATTTTAGTTCGTAAATCTAGCGTTGTATTATGCTAATGTTTGAATGATATTATGCACTCACTCTATTTTAAATTAATTATTAAATATTTTACAACGGACTAGAAATGTTATTCGTAGTTGGGTTGAGCATTCATCAAGTCGTAAGCGCTAAGGGAGGAGGAATGGCTGAAAATCCTGAATATTTTCCACGTGCAGTATAATAATATGTATTTTGGACGTTTAAAAGCGACAAAAAGAAAAATGTTTAATCGTTTTTATTCAATTGTGTGTGACGTTTGCTGATGATATAGTTTTGATTGAAAAAAATATGGAACAAGTAAATTGTAGGCTGAATGGGTGGGAATTAGCTCTTGAACGAAATTGAAGACGAGTAAAAACGAAACAGTGTATTTAAAGTATACATTCGAGGAAGAAACTAGGAGGTCAAGAAAAGTAATAAGACAATAAGCGGGGTCATAATAGAAGAGGTTAGGAGAACTTCAAGTCTCTGAGATCCTTCATTGAAAACGATTAAATAAGATGTAAAACATACCGGATACTAACCGGATAAAATTGAGAGCAGCGTCTGGTATTTTTTTGTGATAAAACATTTCCAGCAAGACTAAAACGTAAGTTTCACAGGAGTGCGGCAAGACCAGTCATGTTTCGGAGCACAGGTCGACAGGATGGGTGGAGTAACAAGAGAAGATATAGAATAAGGAACGTAAAAGGCGGTATTGTAGGTGTTAGTGAACAAGACGTGAGAGAATAGTCTGAAATGGTTTGGGCACGTAAATAGCCCCTAAGAGGTTATCAAAACGAATGAAAAATAGGTACGGAGGACGAACGAAAAAGGGGTGGATGAAAATGATGCGAGGGATGTAATTCGTAGCGTGTTGGACAAGTTGGACAGGGCCGACGCCAAGTAATCGGGTGTGAGAAAAACGGAGAACCAGAAGAAGAAGTAAATAATTGTTGCCTATTCAAGTCGCGACGTTTGAAAATGAACGTACGATAAAAACAATTTGATAGGCGTTTGAAGATCGAAACGGTGGTCACGCGGGGGCGGCAACAAATAGCGGCAAAACACGGATTAGGTCTGACCGATCGGGCGGGGGATCGTGAAAATTATTATCATATAAATTTATTGTGTATAGCATTCGCGCTTTTAGAGAGAGAGAGAGAGACATTTAAAAGTGTGACTTGCGTGGGACGGGGGACGGAGACGTTTGATTAATGAACGAACATTAAAATTCAATTAAGCTTCCGGCCGGAGAGGGTTGCGCGATGAGGCCGCTGCTGCAGCGATTGCTCCGCGAGTGTGTCGTCGTGTACAACAGCGTCGGATAATAGCGGCCATACGCACTCGGTGTATAAAAGTGGGTATTAGCGGTACAGAGAACACACACACACACACACAGGGTGTGCAGGGTGTGTTTTGACACGACCTTTATTAGATTCTGAAAACGATACGGGTATGTCTTAAGGTTCACCGAACGTCTGGAAGTGTTCGCTAATTGACGATTTTGCAGCGTTTTATAGAGTATTTTTATTTCCGCGGTCACATGAAATACCGTCGATCTTCTGTATCGAGCAGGCAACAGGAGGAGAGGAAATAACTGGACCGTCAAGAACAAGATTTTGAAATCATCGTCTTATACTTCGATACTTGAGTGTAAAAACAATTCCGACATAGACTGAAGTGTGTTTTTAAGTTTTTCGCTCACGTCTTGGTGAAGAATTTGGTAAAAGATTAAAAATCTTTTGAAGAAATTTAAAGCAATTTTTAAAATATCCTCGTGAAGTTTCTCCAGCCGGAGAATGGGTTGACGTACGAAATTGTTCAGATTTTCAACGTTCTCACTGCGAAATGTGGTAAATTGTTGATTTGCAAATACACAAAACCGCATAAACCGAAGATTATCGGGCAGTGCATGTTTTGGATAACACTGGCCGTACAACTAGCTACTTACCACGTTTGACCTCGCACACATATGTGAATTTCGTTCTCAAAAACGACATTTTCAAAGCGTACGTATATCGTTCACGATTAACCGATCACCACCTTGAAAGTACTCTGCGCATTAGTTGATATCCAAGAGTATACCAAATTTTAAAAATTCACAAAAAGAATCTCTTATTTAACTTTTGAATTGTATAAAAAGTACTGGTATAAGACTTTATATTTTATAATTTATAGTATGTTAAACAATTCGCCTTAAAATGTATTTTTAATACAAAAATAAATATACATTTGTTATCACTGATATTTAAGACTTAAGTTTTGTCTGGCCCCGAACATTATTTTTCTCAAATTATCAGGGCCGCCGTAGAAACTATAAAATCGCCGACCCCCGGTTTAGTGTAATCGGTACTACTACTATGTAGGTAAAACTCAATTCAAAAAACGTATAACGTCCATTCGTCTTACACGATGTCGGTGACGTTTTTACAAAACATAATATTGTTGTTTTCGGTCATGACTCTAGCGAAAAAATTTGATCGCCACTACGTACGGTTTAAGTTGACCGAAAACGTGTAAACTATCATTACAGAACTCGCGTTACTTACGAATTCGATACATTTACCCTTTCCAAAACGAGTGTGAATCGCCTGCGACCCGTACTCGAACGGCAAAATAGCTATGCATTTTTTTTTTAAAGGTGTTTTTTTCTTATTTTCGCCGATTTCACTAAATCGGTACCACCCCGCAGATTTTTTTTTAATATTTTTTTGGCACACCCTGTGTGACAAACGTCTGCGCACGTATATTCGACACACGCACACACGATAACAGAGTGTTTGGGGGTGACAATATTGAATCGCGTGCGGTGTTGCGAGTCCGCTGGGAACGCGTTTATCGTGCCGCAGTTTGCACCGTGTTTACACGAAACCAACCCCGGTCCCGCCCGACCAAGCGTCCGTTCGTTTAACGCGTCCGGCGACCGGGGGCACCAGGTGAACCTTTAAAAACAAAGTGTCAGTGGCGAGTTCACGTTCTTCCAACGAGAAGGAGCAGGGAACGTACTTATCGTTTTGTCGATAGCAGTGGCGTTCTCAGGACTCATCCATGGGCAGGGGATGTGAGCAAATTACACCCCCCGCGACCCACGTACCGTGATAAAAATTCACGAATATTCGCGTAATTATGTTTTGTGTTTGAAAATCCAACTGTTATACAGATTATTGTACATGCACGTTACTAACAGACGCATAAACGACACCCTCATCCCTTCCCCCCGCGAACGTGCTGCACGTTTATAGAGTTCTACAGATATGCGGATTGATTTTTTTTTCATTTAATACTTTGAGAAAGTTTCAAGAAACATTTTGTACACAAAAAAAAAATGTATAGACGAGTTTAGAAAAGTTTAGAACCGATATTATGTTCAGCAGTGACGGCGACAGCTGGCTGATCCGCTTACGTGGAAAATACGAGAAAATTGTATTTTGTGTTTTTTTTGTTCGTGTAACTGACCTACTTTATAAAACGTACATGTGTGTACGACGCACAATTGGGCTTATAGCGGATTTCTCGGTTAAATATACACCACGCGTTTCAGGGATGACAAGAGTAAAGGCGTAAAAATATAACTCCAATAGTAGGGTGGAATTTTCATGTTCAAAATGTTTCGTAACGCAAATTTCGAGTGAAACACTTCGAACTAAAGTTTTTTTTTTATTAAAACACATAACAAAAAAACTGTCGGACAAACATCAGATCTCAAGCTCGACGACTGATGGCTCTAGAGGAGTGATACAGCACGTAAACGACAGTGATGGTAAAAAAAAAAAGAATTAATTAAAGAACAAAAATAAAACCAACTCCAGAAAAAGACGTTTATTTCCGTAGTGATGGCCACCAAAGTGTTAACAAAGTACTTTACTTTACTTTGTGTAAAAAGTGTTTGTTTTGTTGGAATTTTTGTCACGCATATATTTTTTATCGGTGTTGGTTTCGTTGTTCTTCAAAACTATGATAACTTTATATGAACGAAAAACGCCGAGAATTTATTTGTTCGTTATGTATTGAACACGGGGACTGAAAGTTCAACAAACGAACGACTATTAAAATTAGTGTTGTAAATGTTTATCGTGTCGTACGCAGAATTTTGTAATGTTAGGAGGGATGCATAATTTTTTTTACTCATTCAATTTACAATTATTATACTTGACCTAATAAGTATTAAAATATGTATAGCATATAAAATGTCAACAAACTAGAGTCTAGTTCCCAACATTTTATGAGTGACGAGAGTAACCGACTAAGATCTTAAACCTAAATGTTCTTGTCCCTTAAAAAAAAACAATATAATAATTGAAAATTATCATACATTTTTTCGTGTGATCGGATGTTATTCGTGCCCTTAAAATCTCAGAGATTTTAACTTTGGGTAATACTTTAGACACCTAACTGGTGTCATAGTACCTAATTCTCGGATTACCGATTAACACTTGACAGAAGTTGCGGCGCTTGTTTGTCGAAATAAAAACGAGTTTTTTTTTTAGATGTTATCATTCTACATTGCGTTCAACGGTCCGCGTCTAAGACCGTATTTTATCGCTTCGATTTTCATTTATTTATTAATTTGAGTAATTTTTTTTTTTACAATTTTAAGGTGAACCCAATTGTTCACCAAATTTCGAACATTACACAAAATTAAAATTGAACTTACCGAAATCGTTTAAACTCAACGAAAGTCATTAATTATCTTTAGGAGAACACCCAAGTACGCGGTTTCCCGTAAAGTCAAGTTTCTCGCGTAAAACCATCTTGCACAGCGATTTTGCCTACACATCGTCGCCAAGTGCACACCGGGAAACTTAAATAATTCAAAACTATACTTTGCGAATCAATTTCGTTTTAACCGGAAAAAAACAACCGTATACATTGACGCCGCCTCTAGTCTTTGGCCACTTAGCCTTAATATGATGCGACTGTATTTTTACAACGATACTTCAGCCACTTACCGTTCGATGCCGTCCAAACGGGGGTGTCTGTACTTGCGGGACAGCAGCAGCCCTCCACCCCAGGCGGCGTCTACGTGGAGCCACATCTTGTACTTTTCGCAGATGTCCGCGATCTCGTTGATCGGATCGAAAGCGCCCAGGACGGTCGTGCCCGCGGTGGCCGTGACGAAAAACGGGATGTGCCCCCTGGATTTTCTCTCCAGTATGAGGCGCTCCAGCTCGGACGGTATCATGTGACCCCTATAATGCGAGAAGGCGTGAAAAGTTTTGCGGTCAAAGACGATGACGGACAGCCAAAAACGGCGAGTCGATTCGGAACTGATCGGGGTCGTCGTTTCAGATTCCCAAACGGGCGTGCGATGCAGGTCGATTGACTTTATTTTTCCCGGTGTCCTACTATGATTATACCCATTCGAGGGTAAAAAAAAATTCAAGGAGGTATAAATGTCCTAGGATACTGTTACCGAAAAAAGGTTATTTATACCTCCTGTAAGATTATCATGCCGGAGCTACGGATATCCTAGGACGATCATACTGCCGGTTAGGAGATACGATTCGACTGTTACGCCGGGCGATTATATGACTTTGAATTCGCTTCAAATCTGTTAGATATCCCCGAATCGTTTTCCAAAAGAAACCATTCTATTTTCCGGTATCTTTTGCTATTTAGTCCGCACCAGAATTTACGAAAAATTAACTTTGAGCTGTTCATTTACAAATGAGACTCATGCCTATATATATAGGTACATATTGTACAAAATACAAACAGTAAACGTTCATTATTGCAGTTTAGGTACACGGGAAAAGATGACCGAAAATGGGTAATATTCAATATAAAAATATGTGTTCTATGTGAAAATGGGGCCAATTTTTAGTTGACCTAATCTAACCCAAAAGACACCCTGAACCCCAACTCAAATGTCGTACCTGAAACTTTTAAGTTCCAGCTGCTGTTGTGGTACCATGCGCTACCAGCTTGGAAACGTTTGACCGTGGTGGTTTACTACAGGGATTTATATTGGTAAAAATAACCAAAGTTAGCGTAACCATGATCTAACCGATAAATTACCATCGCGTGTAATATGGAAGGGTTGTACCCAGAGATGTTATAATGTTGATCAATTCGTATCACACACATTTTGTCAAGATCATTGTAGACCATATTGTTGATTAATCGATACGAACAAAATATTGTGTTTCATTAGCGAAAAAAGTATGGAATAAAGGTTTTAAACCGACCGGAAAAAACATTTCGGTTTTCACGAACGTGGCAGGCAATATAGTCGCCGGTTTTTTATTTCATTTTCTCGAGGAGTTTATTTTACATACGAGTATAATTATTAAAGAAAAGTAATAATCGAACAAAATGTTTTTTACGCGTGAAAATGTTAAGCAAAATTAAGTCGTATAATCACTTTTTACAATTTAAATCAGTTTTTGATGTAGAAAAAAAAAAAATCAACGTAATTTGTAAAACATCAATATTTTTTTTATGTCTACCATTCTCGAAAATCACATTTAAAATGTTTATTACTCTGCTGTCTACAGACCGAGCACATGTCAAAGTTGTATTTTATGATGGTCTCTCGTATAAAGGATGCAATATGTTTTGAGGGAGCTAAATATTTTTAATATACACATTCCCGTGGGGTGGATTTTCACCCCTGCGATTACATATTGTGGTGCCATATGATGCACATTGCTTTGGGAGGTATGAAAACAAATGAATGGGATTTATTTATTTTATTTTTTGCAAATAACAATAATGTTGGTAATATGTTATCTAGGTTTACATTGACCGTGGAATAATTATAAAAACACAAATAAATGAAGGTATACCAAATTTTGTCGATATTAGCTATACATTTATTAGTACTAGTCGGGAGTTTATAAATTTAAAACGTAGAATTTTATTTTAGAGTTTATTTTGTACACATTCATCCTATATTACATATTATGTCGTGATAAATGATCAAAAATAAATAAGATTTCTTTTTTTCACTCATTCAAACGATTATTTATGCAATTCACGTGCAACAAAATCGAATTTATCTTTGATGAAAGAGGAACAACTTGTAAAACGATCCGTCTGACTTACCGTCGAAATACAAACTATACTTAAATTATAGGATTTAATGACGTCGGTCTGTTTCTCCACACGGACACTAATTTATGGGTTTAATTATTATTATTATTATAGATCGTGTCTTGGTATACTCTCATAATAATTAATGTGCCACAGTTCCACCAATTAAATAATTACATGGCAAATTTATTATGTTAATTGAACGCGTTTTAGTAGTGAATTTATTGTTACACATAGTAAAACTGTAGTGTATTGACGGATGGTGGTGAAGGAACAAATTATAAAGACGATTATTATAATTGAAATGCTTTATTACGACTACATAATATATATGAAAAAAAAAAAATTAAAAACTAGGCACACGTGAAATTTGTGTTGTAGTAATTAGGTTAATTTTGATAATAATTAATAATTACAAATCATATTTATTGAACATATTTTTGATAGTTGATAACTCAAGTGCAGTGGGATGTTATGACTCATTATCATCACGAATATTATGTCAAGAACGATTATATACTTCTTTGATTTATGCGTTTTGACGTTTTTTTATAATTTTATTTAAATTTATAATATTAAAATCAATAAAATACTAGTATACTCATCAAATGTATATTCAGTCAATGATATAATTAGGAATTATACGTTACAACAACAAAATTGTTGTACTATCGTATTTATCATTTAGAACAATTTAGTAATCCTTTTAAGATTAACTTAGAAGGACGTGATATCCGCGTAATTTTAGCGTAAAAACACACGAAACAGAATCATTTTGTCAACAACTATGGTAGATTGATCATTTTTTTCTTTAATTGTATTAAAAAGGAGAACTTAATCTGTAATGAAGCTTTTTTAGTTTTCCTCTAGAATAGGATATAAAAATAATAATGTTAAAATTTATAAGTATTTTCATTGTTAATGAGAAACGATTGAGATAGGTTAACGAAAGATTAAAAACGCTACAGCCCAACTAAAGTTCCATGTAAAAAAAAAAAAAAAACAAAAAATAAAAAAATGATCAATCTATAACCATTATTGTAGAGATGGTTCTGTTCTGTTACGTGTAAAACAGTTTTTACTACTTTAAAAAGATATATTTCACGATTAAAGACTGAATTATTGCATTATTGACACAAGACTAATTTAAAATAAAATGTTACGTATTTAAATACCCTAAAATTATAAGATAAAACTTAAAGATTTGAAGAAAATTTGCCTACCCGAAACCCTTTAAAAACTGTATGTACGTTCTCTACCGTCCAACGTCCGTAAATACAATTTTCGTGTAAAATACAAAAAAACTGTCATCTGAGAATTAAAAACCAAATGTTGTACCAACAAGTATGAATTATTTGCTAGTCTTATTAGTAACTTTTCTCGGGTTTTTTTTATTCCAAATTCTTATTCTTTTCAAAAGTCAAGCAATCAAAAACATTTAATTTACTGTTTATATTTTTATAGTTCTCGATATGTTTACGAGTGTAGCGATTTTTTTGGGAGAAGACTTTACTTCAAGATTTTTTTAGCGAAGACGATGTGGTAGTCTATAGTGCCTGGTATAATAACGTATTTGATGATAAATTAATTCAAACATAAAAACATCGAACACTATATTTTTTATAGTATCAATTATTTACTAGTCATGCTTAAATATTCAACTTTTTTTATCCTATATTCATCATGAACAGTACTAATATAAAGTTGAATACATAATCCACATTAAATTACACAAATTACTACAGAAATGTTAGTTAATTATTATTTTAACTTTATATGGATGGTATGATATTTTTTGATACAAAACAAACAGAATTAAAATTAACATTTAAATTGCTTAACTTCACCTCGGTTTATTACGTCATTGTACCAATTTATATGATAAAATGATCATAATTAATTTACTTTACCTTTCATCGCTCGGTACTTCAACGCAATTGTCCATTCCTAATCCGCAGACCGAAGCACAGCTTTTAACCGAATAGTGAGACTGAAATTAATAAATTGAATGGTTATTAAAAAAAGATTTAAAAAAAGTAAAATTCGAAAGCTTAAGGTTTTAAATATTCGCAGGACTCGTTATCAATAATTCTCCGACTTATAATTATAAACACATAAAGTTTAAACGAAAATAATCATTAGCCAGAATATTGGCAACCGATTCGTCATAGGAAAATCGGCTTTTGTTCTGCAATTTTTAATTTCACAAAACTTTTGCGTGGAACTTTTGCGCGAACGGAATTTTGTGAACTTCTGCGGTTAAATATTACTAGGATATATTCTTCATAGTGTAATGTGACATTCAAAAAATTCAAATGCGGTTACTGGATAACAGTTTATTTTTAAATATTGATAAGACTCTTACTTTGCTACATTATTTTGTCACCACCGATTTTCCTAATATATCAAAGCTACGTTTACACTCTCAGCATTGTACAAATACGCTCTCACGCTCTTGTAATTCATTTTTAAATACCTGTTGAACTATCAAATACTTAGGTACACACCTATTGGAAAATGTTGATATATAAAATGGGGCAAACACATTGATTCGCTAGTAATTAAACTTTGGAAACTGTTTTACATCTTTAAACAACTGAGGCAACTATTAAAATAAGTTACACAACTCAAAATCGTATACAAAGCACTCGTCAAATCTCTTCTAAGGTACGATACACAATTGCTTGGGGATAAAGTAAATAAATCAGATATTATACAAATTACAAGTAGCACAAAATACTACATTACGAATTATCCTAAACAAAAATTGGCACTATCATAATGAATACTTTTCACCGATAAAAAAAACTATTTTATGGAACATTATAATGTATATTTATTCTTTAGAAAACAATCAATTCAAAACAATCGTACTGAATGAAAATACCCCGTATAAACAAAATATTATTATCATGACTTCTAAGATGCACGCAAGTCTTTTTATATAGGTATATAATAAACTTCCGGAATCTTTGATTATGTCGGATGTGAATAGAGTTTAAAACAAAATTAGCAACGTGGATCTTACAAGTTGAGGATTTCTTTGACATTGTCTCATAAAAAATAAATGAAACAAAGTACCTATACATTATTACGTATAACTATACATTTTTATATTCTGTGCGTCGACGAGGAATGTTCGATTTTTTTTTTCTGTCAACATCTTTTCGAATAGAAGAAATGCTCTGATTTTCAAAGTCGGTACCTCTAATGATAGGTATATATAGACTCCAGTAGTACTTTAGAAGAAGTAATTTTTTGAAATGTTGCCTACTTTTTGAGTCAAACCCTTAAATCAAAAAAAGACCAAAAACCAGAATTTTACGGCGAAAAGTTTTAAACGTTCAAGTTTGTAATGACGTTTTCGGGTAGAAGAAGTACAAATCCAATCGTTACGGTGAGTACTAAATAAAATTTGGCATTTCGGCTTTTAATTTTATTTTATTTGAAACGTTTTTTGATTGTTTGATTATCATCCGAGTTGTGTGCCAAAAATGACCGAAATGACTGAATTCCGGCGTCAGAACCTGTACCTATTAAACTATCGTTATAAAAAATTATTCCATATCGTTTTCAAACTTTTTCGTACTAAATTAGTAGTTAATACATTGTATAAAATTGAAATAAAAGTTTTTGTTGGGTAGTTTAAAATTTTTAATAATTTTCCAAGTATGTTTTTTGTCAAACATCGTTTGTACCAGGACGTATGCTGGAGAACTGAGTTTGCTCAGAACCGTTTTTTCAAAGGCAACGGTTTATAACACGTTTGGACCACAACTTTCGAACCAGCGACCCACCGTATAGTGGCTACACCGTCAACCCACCCACGCGACCTAGAGTGATCCCGGGGTTTTTTGTTACTATATCGACATTATTGTTTATCTAGATAGAATATTTATAGTGAACACTTTTATAAAAATAAGTATTAAAGTCAATTTTTTGTTGTACTATTCACGTTAGATTAGAACTTACTGTTCATATCAATAACAATTATATAATGAGCGAAGGGATTCGGTTCGTGGAGCCCCGTTACACGTGCCCGTTATTTCGATCGGATTAAAATTAAAATTGATATTTCACAACCCTCTATCCACACTCTTCCGCTCAGATGCTCGATCAGGGCGATCGGACCTTTCGAGAAAAAAAAAACGAGACGTTTTAACGTTTTTCAGCCCGTTGTGTCGTGCAAACATCGCCGGGAACGCGATCGAAACAACGAAATAATAATACGATTCGGAGTGCAACATCTGGAACGGTTCACTTGTCACATTTTTACACGCTTCGCTCGGCGGTGGCCCGGGGGAGACGAGATGCCGAGGACGGCGAAACGCGATAATGCACCACGGACGCGCGCGGTCTTGAGTCGAACTCGAGTCCGTTTGGTTACGAATAGAACGGGGGGAAGACTGCCCGGTGTTTTGGAACCGGAAAATATGTTCAATAAAAATATTATCTCACAAACTTAAACTATTTCCCTGGATGTTGATCGCAGGTAGTGTTGTCAGCCGAATTAAATTAATCTTAGTCGGACGCAGTTAACGTCGCGACGGATGAATTAATTGCGAATCCGAGGATCGTTGTTGATGGACGTTCAAATTATTTTTAGACCACACCGAGGAAAAAAGATTGAAAACACAACATCGATAGTAACGACAAATAAACAATCAAATACAATTAAAAAAATTAATAAAAATTAGTAAAAAGTATGCGTGTTTTTATGAATAAAAGCCGAAGAAGCCCGGGCCTTTTTTAAAACAAAATCAATTTTATAAACTGCGGTCATTCGATTGTATAATTACTGCGATTGTAAGTGTAACTGTAGTTTTGTTACAGTCGCAGTTTATAGAAATAATAGAGTCGTTTCCAAAATAAAAATCTGACAATAAATTGTACGTACCGTTGGTGTGAGTTTTTTTTTTTTAAATACCTTCATAACAAACGAGAAATGTAACAAAAGCATCGTTATTTGTTTTACAATGTGAGTGATGATAACGTTGATTTATTATACTATAGCAGTCGTATGTGGTTTTACGTTAAACATTAGGGTAAACAATCGGTTAACACGGGAAGAGTTGAAAATAATTAAGGGAAACAATGAAAGGGGTATGCTCGGAATCTTTAGAAAATATATATTACTTTAATTTATACAGGACACCGAAGTGTTGTGAAAAAGTCTTCGAACAATGTAAACAGTCTGTTTTTAGTGACTGAACAGTGTCTTACCGTGGTTTATTGTTTCGAATTATGCGATACGAATAAAAAGCTACACGGGAAACACTACTAATGGAAATAGGGGGTTTCTATTTTTCCAGTAAGACTCTTTGTAAAATAATTTACATCGCGTTCACTATGCTTGTAACGTTCCGTTCGTAGCAAAATAAATTCGACGCCACATATATATACGAATACGTTGCGGATTTCATATTATACGTTATTCTTGCATATTTGTAAATAAACGTAATAAATTTTTTTGTATTTTTAATAATCGAAAATGCTTTTTTAGTTCCTTAACGGTAATCACAATGCGTTATCGATTTGTACCTAATACTGTTCAGTTGCACTGTTCGAAAAAGTGTCCCTGCGTGTCGTTAAATTTATCGTCGATTATAAAAAAGTGAACCGTCCAACATCGAAAGCACACGTTAGAGGAAAATTTTTTTTTCTTTCTTTTTACACCGCTATATAGTATTTCATACACGTATATTATAGTGGTATATTTTTGGAAACGTTACCACGGTTTATAAGATTTCTGTACGAAATAGTCGTTCGGTTTCGATATGGATTTTGTGTGAAGTTTTTTAACGTACTGCACGCGTCGTACGAGCTAATACGACGGCGGAGCGGCGTCTGGCGCGCGTGGTGTTATTTTAAATTAAAATAAAAAAAAAAAAAAAAACACCCCTACATCGTAAAAAATTAGTGCTCCGAGGGCGAAAACCAGTATTGTTCATTTCGGCGAACGGCGGTTTAATTTCTAGCCCGATGCACACGAGCCCAGCAGCGTAGATTGTTTTCCGTGTGTCAATCGACGTGTTATTAAAACAGAAATGTGCACGTACAATACAACACGTTCTCCATTGTCGTCAGAACGCCTTTAAAATATCGCGAACATTTTCGATTGATGAATAAACTCTCGGGTTTAAAAAAAAAAAAATATACAAATAACGCCGTGAAGATTACTTATTTTACATCGTTTTTTTTTTTTGAAGAATTGAAAACAACGCAGTTATTTCTATTCCGGGCGGTTTCCGTCTTGTGTGAACGCAAAATACCCCGACAACAAACAGTTATCCGTAATAAATCGTTGCGACGTTTTCGACTGGTATGTTTAAATTTGAGTTGTACCGATTCAAAGGACGTACATAGGTCGGATTAGTTACGTATTTAGATACACGTTTCACTAATTTTTATTATAATAATTGTGTATATTAGGTATATTTTAACTACAGTCCAAAAGAACCGAACGCCTTGCGCCTAACACCCGCCTGTCTAATCCGTTGCAGTAGACTAAACTAACTCGATTTAACACTCACGGTTGGTTGATCACTTTTTTTTTTTACCAAAAATAATTACGGTAAGTCAAGACATTCCATCGAAAACCTATAAGTGCGTTGCTTCGGAATAGAAAAAAAAAAATAGTAACATTCGTGTTTATAAGAAAAGCCGTTCCGGCGAAGTTTTGTCTTTTTCGTCAAGTCGCGGTGTACCTTTTGGCTAAAAGATTCGGCGTCGGTTTATCGTCGAAATTCGAGAAAATTATCGTTTCGAGTGGGCGATGTACGCTTTAGACCACTGCCGAATCATCACCTCCATTACAACGAACGGGCCGACGTCGAGTGCCGCGTTTTAGAAAAACCACTGCCAAAACACTCGACGTGCGTTCAGAGACGGACAGCGCGCGATTAATACGTTTCATCGGCACGCGCGTCTCGCACACACGCGTTTCGAAGGGTAAAATATTGTTAACGAACTCCTCTATCGAACGCCCCCTAACGTCTCCTAAAGCTTTCCGAAATCCTCGTGTTTTGCGCCCCGCGCGTTTTATTTTGACTACGACCGAATGAATCGCCGAAAATAACCGAATGAATGATACTCTAAAAAAACTTATCAGTCACCCTCGTTATAAGTAGTTATAGTACTAGCGCCCCTAAAAATCTAGCTTCCTTCGGCCGCTCGTGTTCATTACCCTCATTGCCTCCCCTAAACGCGTTTCCTCCTTCGATCACAACGTGAACTTGGTTCGTTCAATAGCGTCGAACGTCGTAGTATTTGGAAAACAAACTTTTGTAAATCGCAGGTAACGATCGGCGAACGTATTGGCTCTCAACTACGCATTCTCAACAGTACATTTTTTCACGAGTCGTTTACTGTTTTGCTGTATAGTACGTTTGGGAAACGCGCCTTGAAAACGAACATCGCGAAATAAATCCGCGTGTCATGATAATAATAATATAATCACGAGAAGTTCTCTCACTTGGTTCGACGTGTACATGACCAGCTGCCCCTTGATGGAGTGCAGTCCCTGTTCTTTGTATCCGGGAAACATTTTGTGCCGCGCCGCCAAAAAAGCGTACATGTTCGATATCGATCCGCCTGTCAATCACACACGAGATGACGCGTATTTAAACGATTCGAATATTTACCGAACAATATCTATTATATTTACAGGACGTAAAACGTGTTCAATGGATCAAATGGACGTAAAGTCGAGGGCTTAGCAACAAGATTAAAAAAAATTACACTTTTCGGTCTGTTGTGGATTGTTTTTTTTTTTTTTATATAAGTAAGTCTAAGACAATTTTAATTGTGACTTCCCCGATTTTGTAGGAAAAAATATAATATGCAGCTGGTTATGCTGTTCTAATATTAAAAAAATATTAACATTAAAAATAAATCTAAATACTATGTGAATCCACCGGTACTATCATCGTTCGTAATTTCATCACGTGAGAGTGAAACGTTGTTTGTGTAGATGCGCAATCAACGGGGAATATTATTACTGTTTAAATTTGGGAAACGCAATCGTTTTTTCAATAATATACGTTCCAATTCTAGTACATAGTTTTATAGTTTTTATAAAGTTTATTGATGTAATTTTAAGCTGAATACAAGTCTGCTACAAAGTAGTTTAATATTATAATCAACTATTAACGAAAAAAAAAAACTTGTAAAAAAAAATTTTATTTTATTAAGGTTCTGTCTCGTGGAACATTGACGGAATTTATTTTTCATTTTTTACTGCATTAAACTTTCTTAAACTGAGAGTTTCACTCAATGAAGAAGTTATAGAAACTCGGTTTAAAAAAATGGTCTAGTATTTTCGCATAATAGTTAATAAGAAAAAAAAAATTTTTTTTCAAAAAATTACTTTGTACAGAATATTTTCGTTCTTATAATATAATGATGTGGGTGTGTAAAATATTGTTATTGATTAAGTATATAATGTCTGTATTGTTAGTTTTTTTGTGCGTTTTTAGTTTATGATTTATTTAATATCCATACGTAAACTGTTCGATTAGAAAATTAGATAAGATATTTGCAGATGTGACAGCGATTTTACTTTGATAGTATGAATTGAGTAATGTTATTCGATTACAATATTCAACTTTATGAGATTATCAAAATAACGAAGTAAATTTTTTGTTAATTTAGTTCAAGTGCGTATACTGGAAACGTTTCTGGAAATTCAGAAGATTGTGGGCATTTCTAACGAGAATTAAATGTAGAATAACGACGTTATTCCACTTATTAATTGAGGATGTATACAATTTTTAACTTTTGCGGACACTTATATTATGTTGGGAACGTTACACGTTATATGACCGGAGCACCTGCAATTTTCTATTGTTGAACAGCTCGCTACATTCCATATTTTCACAGTCTATAAATCTCGGAACAAATTTGTTGTACTCGCCTGGAGCGAAAATCGAGTCTCCGTCTTTCCACCCAATAATCTCCCTCATCTTCGTCAACACCACGTTTTCCATGAGTATGAATACGGGAGCTATTTCGTAGGTGAACATGTTCGTGTTCGCCGTCGCCGTCAACCACTCGCCAGCCATCGATATGATATCCAAACCGCACGAGAGCTGATTGAAAAATCTTGGATGCCCTGTGAACAAAACGGTTCCAAAAAAAAATTATCGTCGGGCCACATCACATCGCGAATGTGACACGGATACGATAGTTTGGTGGTTTTAGAGGCGATTCCAGATTGGGGGGAAGACGCGTTTCCGCGATTTTCAGAAAATCGATCTAAATAAAGGGGATTCGGTAAACTAGAGCCCGGGGTAAGAAGATAGTGCTGTAGGAGAGTCATGTCACGGCTAAAAACAAAACAAACCGATAAAAATGAGATAACCAAATTATTTCTGGTTTCACTGCCCTCACAAACGATGACCACTCGCGTTCATCATCACGACACGTACCGAACCGATCTGCCATCGTCTCTCCTCGCCAAACTAATCAAATGTCGTACGTTTTATATTATTTTTTATTTCACCGTCACAATCCGGTGGCTTTCAACTTCCCCTACATACGCGGCGTGTACACAAAAGTCCCCTCGGCGAACCGAAGACCCCCCACATTCAACAATGCGATTTTTTTTTTCAATTGAAACTGGGAACGAACCGTTTATACACGTGCGTAATGCCTACACAATAATGCGCGTATTTTTTTTTTTTCGTTTATTTTTCATTCGAGCGAACCTCGGAGGAAACGCGCGAGTCGTTCCCGGCGGGCCGCGGCGAGATGACACGCGCCGATACACGCGGCCGTCGAATGCAGTTACTATACCGTTCGCTGTTATCGTAGAAAAAAACCGTTATCGCGGCGAGAACAACCGATCCGCGTGTTGTACGCACTGTTTTATCATAACCGTAAATTGATTGTTCGCGTTTCGTTATTGTTATTTCGTCTCTGCCAGCCGCAGAGTCGGTCCAGCGCGCAATTTCGGTCGCGAAAAAGTGTTCGGATTTTTCGAATCGCTCGACTCTGACTTCGTTGTCCTCGTTTTCGCGCCTACCATCATGTACCGCCGTCGACGATTTTGAACTCTTATCGAACGGACCGCGGTCTCGCACACGTCCGTGATTTTGATTGGACGACGAACATTTTGAGAAAAGTGTTCTCATGTTCGTACCCGGCGGAAAACGTAAGCGCCAAAATGCGATAAGGAAAAAAAGTCCCATACCGTACGTACGAAAATCCTAGGTAGGTCATTAAATTCGGACTTGTATCGTTCAAATCTGAATCGACAAATTTACTATCTGACTGTGATGAGTTGCGTAGTTGATTTTGAAAAAGCATGTTGGATTTTTAGCGGTTTTTCCAAATTCAAAAATTAAACGTTGTAAATTTCGTTTAGGGCGATCGCGGTTTCGGGAAATTCACAGTTTGGGTCTTCGAATGCGCAAAGAAATAGGGATTTGGTTGGAGTCTTTTTTTGGTTCGGCTTTTCTTCCGTGCACCGGAGTACCTGATGCTTTTGTAGATTTAACGTCCATCGCACTTGAAGATCGAACGATTTTCAATTTTAGTGGTTACATTTTAGAAACATACGATATTGGTTCTCGTATTTTACCATCTAAAATCTGGGCTAAAATGCCCGAAATTCTTGTACCCCCTGAGGCGCACCGCCGATGTATGATACATATTGTATGGTTATTTACTTGAGGATTTTTAAAGAACCATTTTTTTTTTTTTTTTTGACATATAGAATGTCACACTTAAAACACTACCCTAAATACGAGAAACCGGTATAATTTAGGAAAAGTATGGTTTTTTTTTTTTCATTCAACTTGTTTTTGTCATACCTCTTGCCGTACGTAACCAAAAGAAATTATACGATATTTTTGTATGTATATATTGTGAAATGTAATATTACATTGATCTTCACTTGAACAATTAAAACGACCGATACGTCTTAAAGTCAATAATTTTTTAATACATCGAATATTGTAAATGCAGTGAAACTTTCTAGAAATTAGTTCCAAAATTTTGGTGGTAAAAAAAAAAAAAGGCTATCTAAAAATATATAATTACTTATGTCGAACTCCTGGTACGTTTAAAAAAAACAACAATATTGCCATGTCACGTGTTATATGTTTGTTTTGAGGGTTTGTACTTCATCATAGAGCCAGCCAAATAGAGCTATATTGGACATTTAATTTTAAAACTGAAAATCACCGATTTAAAAAAGATAATCGTCAATATAAATCGTTTTCAAAATATCTACTGAAAGAAAATTTAACACTGTTTTTTTTAATGCACCAATGATACAAGTTGATCTTTCAGAAAACGTTTCGACCGTCAAGACCGGAGCAATATCCTAAGCACTATAATGAAAATTCTATTATTTTTCGTTGCTATGTGTCGAATTTTAGTTGTTTATTTGTTTGTTCACCGTGACTTTTACCTTACAGGTATAATATTTTTGGAATTGAAAACTTGGCAAAACTACGAGGACATTTCACCAAGAGTATAAGTTGGATTTTCAGAAAAACGTCTCAACCGTCAAGAACGGAGCGATGTCCTAGGCTCTATGATTCTGTCACAGACACAAAAAAAAAAACAAGCATTTTTGTAAAAAACAATAGCTTCACGCCGCCATCGTTCTGAATTCCTGACGAACGATTCTTAAAAACGAAAATTTTGATTTAGACCATAAAAACGATTCGAACGACCCACTGTCCCTCCTCCCTAAGCAGTGTTTTCGACATCGACCCCTCAGGAATAAAAAAATAATAGGGTGTGAATAGTATATAAATAATAACAAAAAGAAAGAAAAAAAAAAGAGTTTTATATCAACGAATCTTCGTACCGCGGACGATCGCACGCGCGCGATTCGTAACCGCAGAGACCCTTTATACGGACGCCGCCGGTCCCTTTCACCCACTTTTTCGTCCGCTCGCATCCGGCAGCCGATCGTCCCTTCGTCCGTCGCCAATTCGCTAGCGGGGTGATAAGAGCGCGGTTTGAATAGCTGCTTGTTAGACGTCATTAACACGGAGTCGGCGGTGTTCTCATCAATCATGCGACGCGGCGCTCGCGATCCTCAAAACTTTTGCTACACGCGTGCAAAATATAATAATATTATACGTTGTAAATCGAGACAAGCCCCCATCACACCCCCGATCGCCTCCCCGAAGACTTGGCTCCAGCTACAACCCCTGCTTGAGGGCCACTTGACGGCGGCGTTCGAGAGCTGCAATGTTGGGCGAGTTGGTGAAAAAAGTCAACCGCTATAAGTTACGTTAGTTCAGTTAAATTGCCTGCGGTTAAAAGTTAACAATCGAAAACAATAAATTTGGCCGTGTTGAAAAAAAGTTAACCATTTTTTCTTTTTGATGTTCACAAATCATAAAACTTATTTTAACGTATTTTCGACTTACCTAAACAGTTGGGAGAATAAATGGTAAGAATAAAAAAAGTCAACGAGTAAGTTTCGGTTGATTACGAAAAAAAAAAACAAAACATAGCTAACTTTTCAACAACGATGGTATAAAAAGTTTTGAAAAGTAAAAATTAACTTCTTAACTTAACAATTTAACTAGTTGATGCCCACCCTTGTTGTGTGAACGAAACGCGTATTAAGAGCTGGTCATCGTCGCGCTGGATTTTACGACGCAAACGATAATAATTTGGTGTCAGCAATTCCATAGATTATAATAGGGTTATCCAATCTAAAAACGGTTCTGAACTCGCGATATAACGTCTATTATGTTTTTAAAAGAATCTTTGAAAATAATTACTGTCGTTGTTGATGCTGTATCATAGCAATTCGCTCACACTATTGCCTGCATTTTTTGAAATGCAATTTTGTCGTGTCGAAAATAATGTGTTCTATGGACTTGTTAACAAAAACAATTACGAAACGAAATAATGATTTAAAATAATTCAAAAATTTTCATTTTGTCCCAAAGCGATAATGTCGAATTTTGTAGTGCATTATACGGGGCAAAGTGTATAAAAAGTGTACTTGTAATATTGAAAAAAACAATTTTTCTCCTCTCCAAAGTATATACGTTTAATGGGGGAGAGGCGTATCTCTGTCGCCTCTCTCTCTCTCGTACAGTCAAATACGCCTTTCAATATTGAACTCAAACTTTTTGAGGGTTTTACTTGTTAAGGTGATTTTCAGCTTCTCTCATCAACCAAAACTATACATACATTCTCGACTCTGTTAAAGTACGGTTGAAAAATATTTCGAGAAATATTTTCGTTCATTTTAAAAACAAATCGTTAATCATTTTGTTCAGCCTTGATGCTATCAATTATTTCTTTATAAGTTTCAAAGATAAAGTCAAAATAGTTTGATGTCGCGGCCAGAAAAAAGCGTAATAAACTTTGAACGATTTTCGACGACGATAACGATCGTACAACACCCTGAGCAAAGTGATTAATTATTTTTAGACGATCGTTGAGAGCGTTGGCGAAGAATGTATCGTTTTTACAATGATGTTTTTTTTTTGTTTCCCTGTTTTTAGGGTATAGTCAGGAGGAATGCTCCAATTTTTACGTTCAATACTTCTAACAAAAGGTTTTTGAACTCGAATTGTACGGGTCTTAAATTTGAAAGTTCAAAGTTGAAAAAGAAACAATGAAAAAATAAAGTGTAATTTGACGACGGCCAACATGAGTTTTTGTCGACGTAATCGATTTAGTTTTTTGAGTATAACTTCCAAAATAATAGACTGAACGAACTGAAATTCTTATAAAATATTGAATCAGGTAACATACAGGTTTCGTATATAAGTTTCAAGTGGTTTCGAAAATTTTTGAGCCAGAACTTTAAGTCTTTCGAACATTACCACTTTCTTTGTGTTCGATAAAAACTTAATTTTCGTCAAAAAATTTCGAACACAAAGTTAACGACACGTATAAAAAAAGTATTGAAAAACGGTACGAGTCGGTTGTTACAATGTACTAAATTTTAAAAATTGATA
The DNA here is from genome assembly GCA_017140985.1 of Hormaphis cornu. NCBI lineage: Eukaryota > Metazoa > Arthropoda > Insecta > Hemiptera > Hormaphididae > Hormaphis > Hormaphis cornu. The sequence continues at coordinate 15,412,305 of CM029361.1, forward strand.
CTAAAATCGTATTAACTCCTCAAATATTGGTCCGAATGGTTTGTGATTTTCACGCGTTATTTAATACTAATATTCTTTATACGCGGATATGCGTCTGTCGGGATTTCGGATCATTTTTATTGTTAAATTTGTTTTTACCAGGACGTACAGACAGGTACCTACCAGACAACTGAGCTCGCTCAGAATCGTAGATATCAAATTGATTCGTTTTAGCCACAACTTCTAAACTAGTGTGCCACCCAAAGCGCGGTCGCTGCTCCGTCAAGTCGTGTACACACGCCTTTTTTTTTGTTCGTATTATTGTGTGATCAGACGACGGCTGCAGTCTATTTCGAACTCGATTCGACAGGGAAATTGTACAAACTGGAATGATTTCGGTAAAGAAAATCAAAGTATACGTGGAAAAATGGAACGGAAAACAATTTTAAAATAGGTTTTAAAACAGCGAACGTTGTTTTAACGGGGGGGAAAAAACATCAGAAACCATGAAAATTCACGAACGCAATTTTTTTTTTTAGGAATATCAGGAAAACGTGTTAGGAACGGCAACTAGTCTAGTTTAGATCGAGTATAATATTTTCGTTCGCACCCAAGACATTTTCGCGCGAGCCGAGTAAGCAGTTTATGCAGGTTCAATCGAGGTTTAATTGTTTTATCGTTCGCGATTCGTAATATACACCTACCGAGAACGAAATGATATTTTTCTACCAAAAATATTTTCCCGTTATGTAGGCAATACAGTTACAAAAAGTAATGTTGTCGCGTCCGTTCGTGTCTTGTATTGTTTTTCCGATATTTGTGTACTCTCATTCGCCGTTATTCCTACTGGTAAAAGCGTGGTGTGTTTCCGAAAGGATATTTATTTTTTTTTCTGTTCCCGCAGTCGACGCAAAACGCACAGTAGGTACTACTGTTAAAGATAACATCGGCGGGGGAGAGGGGAAAACCGATAAGAAGAATCCGGACGCGCTCTCCGGGAAAATCCGACCGGGATCGTTTTTCCGGCCCAGTTGGCTAATGGCCTTTTTGCGCGCGCGCCGCCGACGACGACGACGAGGATTCCGCGGAGGGGCGTGGTGCGGGCCCGCGCGCGTCACAATCCGTCGGGGCGGCGGCGCACAATCACACGGCGCATTGCGTCCGCCGTTGTCCGCGTGTTCGTCCGAATCCGCTGTTTCCCCAAAATTTCGAAAAAAACAAACATAACGATAAAACATGCCAGCCTAACAACATTATAATTTAACCGTATTGTATTATTGATATAAAATATGTATGTAAAAACTTGTTGTTAAAAGTCTTCACGGGTTAGACGACTTTGATAACGTTCGGTTGAAACGAAGTGGTGTAAACTGAAAACGTGTTCACAATTTTTTTTAATTATAACGTATAAGAACACTGTCATTTGGATAGCTGTTGTAACGGAAAAAAGGGTTTCATCGCTCTAAGATCTCTTATTCCTGGCGCGTGTACCGAAAACACCGGTCACGAATCTCCTTTGAAAATCCCGCCATTTCGTTTGCGGCTATGCCCACTTTTTGTCGCAGACTCGGATCTGCGATCACCGTTATCTCTGCGTCAACTCGTATTCCTTTTGAAATTCACCAAAATCGGAGTAAAGGTCCGGATGATGTTTTCCGGCTGGAAACGATTGTTATCTTAATAAGCGAACCGGTCAGAGGTGCTCGGTGCCGATTCACTGGCCGTCGAGTCCTCAATATTCTTCTTCAACTCCGAGAAAACATAATTTTTTTCATCATAAATCGGTTATGTAGATCCTCTCATCGTTTTCCAACAAATAGTAGACCATTTTTCGCGTACCACGGTAAAATTTACGTACATTTTCTCAACGGTCGATAGGTGGGTACCTATTTTTATGATAAACACCGTCGTCCCCGAAACGGTTTTGCACACGGCGACGCGAATGTGGGTTAGGTTTTGTGTGACTGTGAGCGGAGTGCTGGCGGTTTTGAAATGATGTTTTTTTGTTTTTTTATTCTTTTTTGTCCTTTTTGTTATACTGTTAACGACATTTCTACGTCCGGTAGTCATTTCATTTATCAAATCGGATCAAGATGGTACTTTGGATAGGTCGTTTCTCGATTTTCTCAACAGACTTTTAACGCGACGGAAAAATCGCGAAAAACCGCATTTCGTCAATAACACGATTTCGAAAACAGTCATCTTGAACTTTTAGACAACAATACACCGTTTGTGCTATAGAACTTTGAAAAATCGTGAAAAAGTTTAATTCGATTTTAGGCTACTTATAGATTTTGAGGTTTTTCATCCACGAACGGGTTAATTTCGGTTTTTTCGACTTGGAGTCTGGACACGACGTCGGTCGTACGTGTACCGAAAATTTGGTTGATCTGCCGATGTTGGTTTTTAACGACATATTTGCAGACCGTCGTGAAACGTTCGACGAAAATGTACCTACCGTAAAACTACAAAAAGTTTCATTATTATTTTTTATTTTATTTTTTGCACGTAAAACAGGAGTGATTCGCCGTCTTTTTCCATCCAGGACTCGATAGGTTAGACGGGGCACCGTTCGTTTTCTTCATTTTCGCAGGGCGCAATGTTTGAACGTATTTAATCGCGACGGTCACTTTTTCACACGCGACCCCGGTCTCCCCGCGAACGAACCGACTGCACATCGATCAACAAAAACACAATGACAGATCGCGTACGGCGGCGCGAATTAAAAATATTATAATATGCACAAGGCCTTCTCTCTTATCGTCCCACGCCAGACGGGCGGATCATCATCACGTTTGTAATATGCAGCAGGGGTTTTAATCGAACCTGAACAACATTGATTTTATAACTGAATTATTCACCTGGATTTCTATATATAATCGCAAAGAGTGAAACATCGTCCGGTGAAAAGTCAATCGCGCGATATATTTTATGTTCTCGGCGAAGAATGTGTATTGTTTTTACGATGATGTTTTTTTTTTTATTCTGTCGACAACTTTCCGTTGGTTTAGGCTCCAATTTTCAGCACCTCTGTAACGAAAGGTCTGTGAATTCCGGTTGATGCTTTTTTTCGAAACTTTGCTCACTCTTCGTATTTTACCACAAAAACGTGCAAACCGCATTATGAACGTGACTTAAGCAAACGTGTTTAACGTTGTATTGACCGTTAATCTGTTTCGCGTACACGTTTATTTTGCACTATTTGTGTAAAAAGAAAATAATTTATACTTTGACTTCAAATCGATCTACCTCGTTCGTCGGGACCCACGGGCAGTAACAAGTCCGCACGAGTTGAAATATGTTTTTAGATAGGTACCGCAGCGAAAGACCGACGGGAGGAAAAAATCTACTGCTAAAAAACGGTCAGAAATATTATTTACTTCTGCAGGTTTAGTAAATGTCTTACCGAAACGCCTACGATGAGGGTGGAAAGTCTCGCGGAGAATTCAGTTCGAAAGAAATAAAATCGCTTATAATATTTCGAACTGCACGTCGTCGATAACGTTTTCATTGAAAAACTGAGAATATTTATGAATTTTTTTTTTTGTTTCTTCTTTTGTAACGGTATTCTTATCTCGTGTCCGATGATGAAACTTTTTCGGATCTCGCTGCATTTACATAAACCGAAAAAATCGGTGTGGGCGTACGAGACGGAGATTGACTCGGAAAAAAATGATTCACAATGGCTTTTACATTCATGTGTATAAATATTTTTCCTCGAAAGCGTCACTGATTCCCGTAAATTTCATATAAGTAAAATGTTTTTCTTGGAAATTAGCTCGTCTAGTAAAAAAGAAAATACGTAATGATATAAAAATCACGTGAATTTAGATGCTAAACTTCTTAACGTTACGGCAAATGGTTTAAGTCAAGTAAGGAAGTTCAAATTGGTGTCGAAATTTCTTCTTTTTTTTTATTTATAAACTAACGAGGAGGGGTGGAGTGTCACAACTGATATTCAAACATCGGGCAAATAAAAATCGCCCTAATGTACCTATTGACTTTATAAAAAAAATTTTGCACGATATTTTTTTCATGTTAATAATTTTCTTCTTGCCATAACGTTTTTCTCCAACATCGTCTTAAAATTTACTCTCTTATCCCGCGTTTTTTCGTTATTTTCGTTTGTAAAACACAAAAAAAAAAAAAAAACAAATACTCCCAGGTACTTTTAACAAAATTGAAATTGCACAATGCGCGTCATTGAATTTTTTACGTGTAATAAAAACGTTACTGTCGTTCAAATATGCGATTCAAGAAAATACCTTATTATACATTTTTGTTGACGGCGTCGTTTCGAAAAAAAGACACTTTTTACACACAACCTCTCCATCGTTGTTTATTCTAAGTTCATTGAGCCGAGTCCGAAATAATAAGTTATTATTAAAAATTCTAATGAAAGAAATCGTACAACGTCGTTGATGAAATTGAATACGCGATTTCGCTCGAAACTTAGAAAAATATTACCTTTGAAAAAATTTTTTTCTCATTAATATATTCCTCCTTATTCCAGTTCTTCGGATTTTTTTTTCTTTTTTGCCTCTCCACCTTTCCACCAACTTAATGTTCTTTTCCACACTTCCGTCTCGTTCTCCGTCGTGTCCGCCCGGTGGACGTTTTTTCTGTACCATTGCAGTTGTGACCTTTTTTTTTTTTTTCGTTGCGTATAATATCATCTTCATACGTGTCCAAACCACTCCGTTCTCTTCGTTCCCGTATGACATTACATCTTGTAACACTCTATTGTTATCGGGAACGGGTTTCGAGAGGAGCGTATTATTAGAACGATTCGGAAACTTCCCTTATCCCCATCATCATCATCCCGCCCCGTGTATACACATCGGACAAGATTACGATTACGCGACCCGTCGAACCGGAGGGACCGGTAACCGCGTTGTTTGTACAATAATATTATTATTATTTTGTACACGAAACACCATTATTCTATTGCCGTTCCGAGGGCGCCGAGGGTTCGCCGGGAAATTAATCCGATTCGAGAATACGATAATGAAA
>CM029361.1:15417696-15448369 GCA_017140985.1 Hormaphis cornu
GAGGGTTCGCCGGGAAATTAATCCGATTCGAGAATACGATAATGAAAACATATCGAAATGACGGATGTCACCGCACACGTTTACGATTACGCACGTGCGAGAGACGACACGCGCCGCGCCCTCCGCATAATATTATTATTGTTTATTAAAATATACGTAGTGCGCCCTGCAGATGCAGGATGGTAGCCGACGGTAACCGCAAACCCGGTCGCTGCCGTCCGCGATCTCGGGGTCTGCGAGAGGATTGCCGATAAAAAACCATCCCTCTCGGTTATCCGAAAGTGTTTTAGGGATGCTTAGCATTTTCGATTGACCGTCTCGTCTCGCCGGCCATCGCCCGCGACGTGACGTTAAGATCGTTCGACAAAATGATAAAACAAAAGAAAAAACCCTAAAATGTAATAATGTACGGAAACGAATTTTCTTTCGAGTCGTCAGTGCCGTCCAAAAATTTTTATTTTTTTTTTTTCTACTAGTTTTTCTATAAGTCGGACTTGCAAAAAAAAAAGTGACAACAGTTCATTTTTTTTTCTTCATTTAATTATTTCATGAATTTATTCATAACTCGTTCAGCTTTGTTGCGTTGTGAATTGTTCAAAACAATCTAAACATTCTCAATAGTAACGTTTTAAATTTTAGATTTTTTTTTTTCTGGCTTTATATAGACCGTTCAGGTCCTTTGCCGCAACCACCACTTATCTGCGTGTCTGTCTTTGTCCGTGGCTAGCTCTTCACCGTTTTTTAGGATTTCCAGCATGCCCACGTCTTTATGGACCCTGTCTATCAATCTGTCTTGGACCGGTCTTTTCCTCCTTGGCTTCCTCCAGCTGGTGACTTGACCGATAGCTAGTCTGTTTTCGACCTCGCCATACTTCGGCAGGGGCCGTCTGGATAGGGTTAGGTTAGGTGGGCAATCGCCGCCTAGGTTGGTCGAAGAATTGGCCCGGTTGAATGTGATTGAGCCCGTTAACGATTTTTTGTATGGACCGATATCGCGAAATGAATTAAAATCAATTGAAATTTGGTTTAAAAATAATAATTCGAGATTTTCTATGAGGTTTTTTTAGAGTCCTCTAACACGCTTGTTTTCTCTTCGTTCTCTCTTCGCTCATATTCTTCTGCTTTCTCCCGGGGCCGAAAAACCGTCGTAAATACCTTTATCCGAAATCTCGCCGGGTTCCGCTCATCTGTTTTTGTCGGTAGCCCAGGTTTCACACTCGCGTAGCGCTGCTGTCGGGCGTATCGTTACTGAGTGCAATGTTGAAACTGCCGTTTAGATTTTGATATTTGTATACTCAAATTTTAAAAATTTGCGTTAAAAAAAAAAAAAAAAATCCGACCGTTTCCACCCTGCACTAATCGCTTCAACAGCGAACAAAAAAACAAAAAAAAACTCGCACGATGTAAGTAACATTGGATTCACCCTCGACGACGTACGCAATAAACGGCGCGGGTGCATTACACATCATCGACTGCGACTGTCAGCTGCAGCGCCTCCGGTTTGCGTTATTTACACGCGCCGCAGTGTCGGATTAGTCCCGCGTGGCTCTCGTGCGCGGGGACGGGAATAATTCGCGTTAATGCGGGCCGCGTTTAAGTGAAAACAAATTAGATGAAAAATGAAAAAAAATAAAGCCGTACGGTGAATTTTCACCGACAAATTAACGAACAAACACGCCGATGTACGACGGCATTTGTTTTCTTTGAAGAGACTGTGATCATTAATTTTCGTGCGCATCGATCGTGTAGTTATTTACCGATTCGAGTACGTTTGGTTCGGTACGGGGTTTTTTTTTTTTTATTGTGTACTCAGTCAAAAGGAAAATAACGCTTTTTTTTTTTTTATTAGCGACACTTTCTATTCAAAACCCCGTAGTATCACAACCCGCGGCCGCGAGCTTGTCACGATTTTTAGCGGGCAAAGATACGGGACTAATCAATTAAATTTAACAAAATTTCGCTCTTATCATATCCGTCCGAGGAGGAGGACTGTACCATCAAAGGGTCAAACGCCATCACTCCGGGTCGCGTGGGTAGATGGCAGAGTAGCGACAACGCTTTGGGTAGGTCCGGAAGTTGTGGTTCAAACGTATTATCTGAAAACGATGATGAATCGCGTTGCCTTCGAAAATTCTTCATTCTTAGCAACAAGTATACTTAGAAAATTATTTAAAATTCCTAGTAAAAACATCGTTCGATCTTTTATAACGCGTTAAACTAATTTAGTACCCACGTAAAAGTTTGAAAACGACGCGGAATAATTTTTTATAACGATAGTACAGTTTTGTAACCGTTCTGACACTGGTTTCGACGATTTCTCCATTTTCGTCGTTCTTGGCACGAAACTCAAAAAAAAAAAAATAACCAAAATATTAAAAAAAAAATGCTTCAACTAAAATAAAAACTTTTTTGTGGTATTCAACGTAACGGTCGGAGCATTCGTACTCGCAAACGTCATTACAAACATGAAAATTTCAAATGTTTTGCCGTAAAATTTTCGATTTTATTTTTGTTTTTGGGCTCCTAAGGTAAGCAAAATTAAAAAAATGCTTCAATTTTAACACCACCGGAGTTCAAAAAACTTTTAGAAAAGTTACTGACTTTGAAAATCTGAGCATTCTATCTATACAAAAAGTTGTTGATAGAAAAAAAAAAACAACAAAAAAACGATACATTCTTTGCTGAAGCTGAGTATCTAAAAAAAATAGAAAACATCGAATAAATTGTACGTGTGATACAAATTTTGATAGTTATTACTGAGAACTCGTGTGCGCAAATTTATGGTGACAACGGTTTTTAACGTTCGTTTCAATATCAATTGTGTCTTTAATTCGAGTTAGTTGATAAGTTTAATTGAAGACTTTTTTTATCTTGAAAATTTGGAACGCCATCGCACTGTTCTTCGTTTTGAATTTTGCATAAAAACCGAAGCCAACTAAAATCAGGTTAATTTTATAACACCTTAAATGAGATAATATTATGTCTGTCGTCATTTATATGTTTGTTGGTTGGCCGTTTTGTTCAGTATTACACGATAATATTGTTACCGAGTGATTATTGTATTTTTGGTTTCAAAAGTCGGTATTTAACACTGTTGCAAGATCTCTAGAAGAGCGGTTCAAAACATTCTCAATGGGTTAAAATGAAACAAATATGAACGCTCGTACATGTATATTGGAAAAGATCCGGATAAGTCAAGTTTGGATAGTTGGTGATTTGTTAAAATAAACATTTCTAAAACATCCTTTGTGTTCCAATCTCAACAAATCACTCGCGAACAAAACATGTTCAGCAGACACTGATCACAGATGTACAAAAAACCGTACGAATCACGTAACGGTACGACGTTTCACATTATTTTCATGAAAATTTAACCTAAAATTTTCTTTCGGTGTTATTGAAAAGAAATTTAGAGTTTCAGCGGTGGATATTTTGTTAAAAAACTTTGTTAATAACATATTATCATTGATAATATGCAGTGGAATTCGTGTTGTACAGCGTTTTATTAGATGCCAAAACACGCGCCTTTTTATGGCCGTACACAAACATTTTACGATAACACGGTTTGTGTTTACACGTATTCGATAGATGTACACTGCTGTTACGTACGCGCACGTACGTGCTTAGAATGACAAAAACACAAAAAATAAAAATATATTGTATAATCAATAGCGAAACAAGAGTCCGGGTACTTGGGCGGATCTCGTGTTGTAATATAATTGAATTTGCTTGGATATTAGTGTTATTATTGTTGTTGCTGTCGCGGTTGCCCTCGTCCAACACGGCCGTACACGTCGGCTACGTTAACAAGATTTAATAATTTCGATGACATTGTGATCTGAGACGAGGGGAAAAAGATTGTTTTTCGAACATTTTATGTGACGTAGGTAGCAATAAGTTTTTTTTTTTTTTGGATCATTCGCCACGAAGTTTCGTTACGAGTTGCGCGATCGGGTTGACCGTGGTAAATAATATGCAATATCCCGAATTTAAAACACCTAAAGTGATGTACTGGCGGGGTCGTGACAACAGAAACTTCGTCATAACAGAAACATAATATAATGTAAATTGTTACGGACGAATACGTCAGGATGGCCATTATTATTGTTATTATTTTCTTAGAATGGTCCATTCAAATGTCCATCCGTTCTGTACTGTTATTATCTACGGTCTTTGCGGTAGTTTTCATTAAAATTGAAATCATGTGTTTCTAGGGTTTAGTCAAACATTGATGTGTACCAAATGTAAAATGAGTTTATGGACGAAGTGAAAAAAATATTTTACTAATAAACCATAGAAATGTGTAAAAATAGTATGAATTTTTTACCTACCACAGTAGTTCTATCGCACTAGTGTGTATGCGATGTGCTGTTGATGAACTCTTTTGATATGGAATCGTTTAAAATTAATAAACATTTATATACTTCGGAAGAACGCGAAAGAGTCTTAGTCAAACTGTTTGCAGCTAAAAAATAAAAACGTTGATTCGATGTGTTTCGTTGATCGGAAGGAACTAGAAATTTTACAATCGCAACAGAATTCTAATCTTTACGTTTTTCGTCATCAACACCGTTCTTGTTAACGATTGTACACTATACTGCTACTATTCTCCAGCTTTTTTCGGTTTTTTTTACTTTTGCTCCGCAACGATCGGCCGAGCGATTCCTGCAGGTTTTACTATTAACCGAAAAGAATGTATAATATTGTAAAACAATATCATATTATTGTGGTGCAACGTGTAAGACTCTACGAGTATATTTTTTTTAGTTTCGCAGGAAAATAATAACGTTTATAATACGGTCCAGAACTGCTGTTATGATACGAGCTATAAACTGAACCCCCCGGTCCTGCGGCCGTTATAAAATATTATATACGTCCTATGGGAGGGACGGGATGACAATCCTGTCGGGAATCGATTGCTCTTTCGTGCGTTAAAAGCTGTCACGTACACCGGTGACAATAATATGATGGGTAGAGCACCACTTGTACTCAAAACACGAATATCAAGGGTGTTTTATAGTTCGGACCCGTTGCACCATCACAATGCTATGATATTATCACCCCTAAATGAAAGTTAAAGTTAGGATTCACACGGTACAACCGGCGTCGAGACTAAGCAAATAACACGATGAAAGATAATTTTTCAATAAATCGTCCAGATTAGGAACGAGGTGAATTCGATGTTGTATTTAAATCACATCGATAAACGGTGTATTTGTGTGTTTTGATTTTCAATTGAAATTGAATTTGAGAAATGCCTTATGGGAAAAATTGTTTGCCGCAGATGATGGTAAACTAAACTTCAAATCGACGTGTCACAATCGTTCGTTTGGGTAGATACTGTCCGTGTTTTGATAAAAACGTAACGGGGCTATCGTACACAGTATAAAAATTATTGTTCTTTTTTACCTGTTTTTACTTGATGCTCGAGTGTTAAACTGCAATCGTCAATCAAACGTTGTAACGGTTCGCCTTTGTCCGGAATATCCAATTTCAGCAGACGTAACATTTCGTCGGGGTGTTTAAAGTGCAACACTTTTTCATCCCTGTCGTTCACGTCTTTGATGTAATCGATAAGAATGTCGACCACTTTCAGTAGGAACTCTCTGGTTGGCGCTTGTCCGGATAAATTGTGAGGCAGTAGATCTAAAAAATAAAAAAAAATTACAAAACCTATACGACACAAAAGGAACTTTGTATATAGGTATTTATTTATGACGGTCCATGCGTAAAAATAATTCCAAAATCGACCATATTATCCAAAAAAGTTCATATTATTGAACCGTTCGCGTTTTACTCGTGGACAGCAAAGATTGTAAAAAGGACATAGATTGTACCATACTTTAAGCTTTTTTTAAAATTGTATTTTGTTTTGGCCCGAAAGCCATTTTTGGAAACATGCTTGAAGTTTTGACATTTTGTAATCACTTTTACGGGTAAACAGGCGCCTCCAATCTTTTCGTTTAATACGACAAAATATTTTAGATTTTAGTTCTTATCAATACTCATTATAGTGTAAAAAAATTAGAGAATTCGATTCAAATTATTCGAATCGCTTTTTATAATTTTAAGCGAGTTTTGATCCGAAAACGCGCACATTTTGACTGAAAAGCCTCGATAAAGAGGCGAGTATTGGTCTGATCTTTTCACGAAGTACTCTATAATATAATATAACACAGTAAACGTGGTATTGAATAAAAAAAAAAAGAAGAAAGGAAAGTAAGGGAGTAAATTTGAGGTCTGATTAGAAGTTATAGTACGGCGTAGCGATTTCCTACAAATGTCGTATTTCAAGTAGTATACAAGGTAGTTTAGTTTACAACTAATATTTTTTGTTGAATTTCGTTTTTACCAGGACGTACACTAGACGAGACTGAGAATCGTTTTTGCCGAATGCGACCCGTGCCTTCAAAAAACAGTACGTTTAAACCACAACTTCCGTTGGCTTACCCAGGCCAAATCGTAATCGCTAGACGCGCGCTAGACCACTTCTCCGCGCCCGACCTCACTCCATTTCCTCCGCCTCCATCCCGTTAGTTTGGCTGACTTGAGCTCTCGAAACTGCGTCAACGTTCTTTTCGGGCGCCACGCGTTTTCAGGGATCGTTTAGCCGCACCCTGTGATGGGCCTGCGTGTCCGGACGTCCGTCGATTTGTCCAGCGAACCACGCTGTTATGACGCACGTTCTTCTTTTTTTTTGGGGGCCGTGATCCGATAATCCGCGGTCGTAATAATATCGAATATCGTTGTTCTCGCCGGTCCCATCGGACGGACGGGGCCGGATATTAAAATGTGTGACCGTCCGTGAAACGAGCGGAGAAAGAGAGTGAAAACTTGTAACGTTATTTTTCCCGTCCGTCGGCCAAATCGAATAATCGACCACCGCGGTGCCAAAGAGCGCACGACTAACCGGTATGTTCGGTACAACGCGAACAATACGCGGGCGTTTTCGAGGTAATCAATTTCTTCCCGTTTTCGCTCGGGAAGAATAGTATATTTTTTTTCATTTTTACATTACGTTTCGAAAACGGAATGTCGTAACGATATTATACGCGTTCACTTGTGTATACAGAGATGGTATTGTACGGTTTGCACTGAAACGGACATAACGCGCAACCCGAATTCTGCAAAACGAAAACATTATTAAGTAAAACCGCACGATATGTGTTGTCGTATAAACCGTGTAAAAAAAAAATACACTTTTATAAGCATTGTGTAAAATATGACGAACGCGCGTCAATAAATCACAAACGAAAATTTAAGAGAGAGACCAAAGGATGTCATAAACGGCAGGGAGAGGAAGTTGACCTTTATAAACTAACTTAACCGGTCGTTAGTTTTCGCGAAAAAAACCGCCGAGATCATTCTAGATCGCGTGGGTATAGTTCAAAGTAGGTGTAGCGACTACGCTTTGGGTGGGTTTTCGGAAGATGTGGTTCAAACGTATTATTTAGTGTATGAAAACGTTGATAAATCATTGCCTTCGAAAAAATGATTCTAAGCGAGCTTAGTTATTTACTAGGTATACGTCCTGGGCAAAACCATATATTTTAACGAAAAACATTCTTAGAAAATTATTGAAAAATAATTGAAAAACACCTAGCGAAAACGTTTTTAAATCTTTTATAACGTATCAAATTGATTTAGTAAGTACACAAAAGTTTGAAAACGACATGTATTAACTTTGTGTAACGATAGTTTAATAAGTAGCTATGTCCGTTCTGACACGGGATTTTTCGCCATTTTCGTCGTTTTCGGCACGTAACTCAGAAAATATTCAAATAAATAAACGAAAAATGCTTGAAAGAAAATCAAATTTAAAGCCGGAATCTCAACTTTTACTTGGTATTCGACGTGACGATTGGAGCACTTTTTCTGCCCGTAAACGTCATTAAATACCTGAAAATTTCAAATTTTTTGCCGCAAATTTTCTTCTTCTTTTTAGTTTATGGGGTACAATTCAAAAAGTAAGCAAAATTAAAAAAAAAAAAAAATCATTCAAAGTACTACCGAAGTTTATAGGCATTTCATTAGAGGTACAGAGAATATCACAGCATTTTTTCTATACGAAAACTTCGTTACAAATCTCAAAATTTCCAACTTTTCGCTGTGAAATTCTCCAAAATTCCCAAAATTTTTTTTGGTTTTCGGAAGTTCACTCAAAAAGTAAGCAAATTGATTAAAAAAATAACTTCAACCAACGTACCACCGGAGTCCATAGACATTTCATAAGAGGTACTGACTTTAAAAGTCTGAGCTTTCCTTATACCCAAAAAGTTATTAATAAAAAAAAATTAAATACAACATTATTGTTAAAACAATACTTTATTTGCCGATGCGCAGAAACTAAAAGTATCGTAGGATAGTATACAATTTATGATTTTGAGGAGTCTAGAGAAAAAATATTTTTTGTTTTAAAAGTTTTTTTTTTTTTACACGATTTCACAATATTTTTTATGAACAAAGTTTTAATCTTCGTCCGTTTTATAACACATTTTATTATAATTTACTATCCAAAATGCCACCAATTGTATTATTGTCATGTGAAATGTGTCAGTTAATGTATCGTATTAATATCATATTCGTCCAAATGAAAACTGATACGTTTTATGCAGGTATATAATATAAAGATAAATGACAGTTTTACGTTAAAATAATAAATTATTATCTAACCATTTGACAACTAATGAAGAGCTGTCGCACAATAATCGAATGGCGATCAATTTGACAAATCGTTCACGCGTGAGAATGTGAAAAAATTGTGTTAAATAATATACAAAGTATATTTAATGTGTAAAAAACTGTCGTATATTTATTTACACATTTTCATTCTGATCTCGTGAAATTATATTCAGTGGTTTGAAAATTTTCAACCGTTTGTGTTCCGGTTGGTTCAACGACAATTATTATTATTCGAGACGAACCGTTTATATAATAAAATTATTTGAATAATTTTATAAATTAAAAATTTTCTTACATTGGGTTTTGCAGTAAAAATATTAATTTTCATTTCATATTATACTCAATAATGTCCCGAAAAATTCAGAAATGTATTACTTATTGCGTCTGTCAACACGAATGTTGATAGAATAGAACATTTTAATGTTTATTTAGTTAATAATTACGTATATTATTTTATCTGAGTTATGTAGTTGTGAACTCAAATTTATAACGAAAATCCTTTAACATTTACACTATACTTCATAATATTGTAATGCATAGTACAAAAAAAAAAAAAAATGTCTCATAAAATATTGTCAACTGTGTACAACATGCGTAGGATTTGATTTATGTAATTTGTAATGAAAAACTTCGTTTTTGCGCGCTGTCAAGGACACAGCACAAGCATGGACAATTAATAATAACGAAAATGCGCATAATAAACATTAACGTTTCAAATTCAACACAATATATTATTTTGTATGTTCACTTATTTCAAGTCAATTTATCTTAAAAGAAAAAAAAATGGTTTTATGCGTAAATTATACGGCTTTATTTTGTTTTTAACATTCAGTTATAATTTATAATAAGTAGGTACGTAAAACGTGATTTTAACTCGAACTTCTACGAAGACAACAATAAAATATTATTTTCAACACTGAGTATTTTATAGAGAAACACTCAAGAAAAATGTTAATTTCTTAACTTATAGTTACATAGCTTATGACTTTTGTACATAAATTTAATAAAGGGTATAGATATTTTTATAGTTGTTGTTTAATCTCAAATTTATTGAAATTTAGTTTACCAGAATTTACCAATTCTAAGTATAAGTGTCTGAAGCATTTTAGATTCTGAGCAAAGAGGGGAAGTTATCGATTTTACGTTGATGTGTTAATTAAAAAAAAATTGTTTTTCAATAATGTGTCTGTGTTTTAGGTCTTAGGAAATTTCTCCGATCTTGTAACTGTAAACCCATCATCCAATAACCTAACTTCAATTCTGTATGCATTATAAAACCTGTTAGTTCAATATTTTCAATTTAAAAAAAATTATACCCTGAAAAAACGGTTAAAAGTACGTCAAAAGTGCTTTTAACAAAATCGATTTTGTATCATTAATTGGCCGTAAATTCCAAAATAACGGTTGAAAATACCTAAGGAAATTTATTACACACGCAACTAATTTTCTAACCGAATTTCCCAAAACAGTGACCTACTGCAAAGTCGTGTAGTCACAATCCCGCTTCGCCCGACGTAGAAATTTCCGTTTTTATTTATTTTTAAAATGAATTGTTTTATATGTTTTTATGCGCACACTCGATGATGATTGTATAAAAAGTTTTTGGGTTGTTCACACTTATAACAACGAAATTTCCGAGTATTGCAGTTGGAAGTTTAAACGAATTAGGGTTTTTTTTTAAACTTTTTGTTGGACCGTCGTTATTTTCCGCAAAGTTTTACCAGGCGGCTGAGCGGTGCACAAAAAAAAAAAAAAACTAATTAGTGTCGTTTTAAGTGCGAAATTGAAAAGATCAGAAAAAAACTAGAATTCTCCAAAACTTTCCGACGTTCGATCGGAACGAAACAAAAAAAAAAAAACAACAACAAATGACCCTATTTTCAACCTTGAACACGTGAATTTGTTTTCGTACGCAGTCACGTATATTGTTTTAAACGCATTTTTTATTATCGCCCATACCGAGTTCCAAAAAAGTCTCAACGAGAGGAGGAAAATCATTTTTTTTTTCTTCTTGAAAAATCCAAAATCTTTTTTCAATCCATCTCCGGGTCAACCGGGTGGTTGGGTTCGCGGAGGGTAAAAGTTTAGCCATATAACTCGAAATAACAATATGAGGCGATATAGTCAACCCGTCAGCCACCTGCGCCAAGAGGCAGAATTAATTAGTACCACCACCGCCGACTAGCGGGAGGAGGGTGGGTTTCGGTTTTTCGGGGTGGTTTACGCGGGAAGGGATGGTTGAAGTCTGGCTCGCGGGGGTGGCGAGATTTTATTAATGACGGCCGCCTGTTTGTAACGTCAGCTGCAACCAATGGGCCCTTTATGGTAACCGCGCCGCCCGTAAACGCCACTTCTGCGACACGCGCGCACCCCCCGCCCCGGTCCCTTTGCGCGCTATAAATCACGCGGCCGCTTGTTGTGGGCCGAATTCAACCCGAGCCCCGTCCCTTTGTCCCGGTCCCGGTGACGAATATTCGGGAGGGGGTGGGGTAGGGGAAGGGATGTTCGGAAAGATCTAGGGACGATTCGGGATCAAAGCAGGAAAACCGCGCGACGAGTTTATCATTTATGCCGGAAACAATCGGAACGGAATCGTTTTTCGTTTTCTTTTAGCGCAGGAAAATCTGTTTTGAAGAACTTCAAAATCTAATTTGCACCGACGGAATCGCGGGATTTTATTTCTACGTCCTATCGGAATCGGTTTAGTACAGCGGTTTTTAACCTTTTTTGGTCCCCTTTATCGTTACAGCTGACCGCTTACGCCTCCCCCCGCAAAAGTCAAATTTTTTTTCTTATAAATATACAATATACAGTATTATACGGCGTACACTTACATTTTACATTTTCGTCAAGACCCCGCTCACCCAAAAAAGTAATTATGGAATATAAAGTCATTTGGAGCATATTTTTAGAAAATGGTTTCCGTTCTATTAGTAAGAAAAAAAAAACCATCAATTAACAAAAAATCTTTTTGAATGAGCCATCGTTTTGGTCCTCTTACGCATTTTTCTTTGTCGTATCAAGTTTGAACATCGGACCACGTTTATTCTATTCAAAACAACATTTTAACAGGGAAAACTGTAAATGTCAAACCGATACATCCCATACTCGGAATAGCAAACAATTTAAACGTTCCAATCACTTATTTCTTACTGACGTCGAATCGTCCCACCCCACTAGTACATGAATTAAACACAACCGATTGACCGACCCTTAGTGGTTAAAATACCTGCATAAAAACATTCCCGCGATCCGTACCTCAATTTCTCACTTTGGCGCACGAGAACAATGCGACCCGAGCGAGATAATGGGCAAAAATTATTGTTTTGTCTTTCTGCGATCCGTCGAACAACAAAAGGATAAAAAAAAAAAAAACGGTGAAACGGCAGTACTTTGTGAAATAGGTACTTGAGTACAATTGAGTCCATTCACGACACAGAAACTTTTTGAAATAGGCAAAAATTATTTGGCACCGCATCAAAAACGACGGTTCTTATTGTTGGCGTCCGAACATAACGATAAAATTAATAATAATATAATTACTCATTCTGCCGCGTTACTAACAAGCGTTGAGACTATAGACGAGTATCTTAGGATAAAGATGAAAAAATATAAAAAAAAAAAAAAATTCATTTAGGTATTCAAATAAAGATAGCGTAATACATCGTTGGTAGAATTTTTTATATAGACATCAATCAAAACAAACTTGAAAAATACCTATAAATACTCGAGAAGTTTAAATTTGAGAACGTATTATTGCTTATGTTTAAAATATGAAAGAAATGTCAATCTAAGGTATTATAAAAACAGTTTTGGGTCAATGAAAAAAAAAAAAAAAAAAAAAATACTCTGCCGACACTATTATTTTCTCTATACAGAACGAGACGACTGGTTATGTTTATTTCTGTTTGGGTGATCTTCAAACGCGCACGTTCCATTTAGTTTTAAAAATAAGTTAGTTAAGATTAAAAAAAGGAAACTGTTTAAATACATTTATCCAGTAAAGTCTCTGCATTGATTGTTAGGATATGCAATCCGCTACATTCCGATTGTATATATATTGCTTGGCATAGGCAAAACTGCGGACCAGGCCAAATAGGCCCAGTCTAATACCATAATATTCACAAAAATTGAACTTACAAAAATTAAGTACACTTACTGTATTCTACTGTAAATAATTCATATTTAGTAATGAATTAAAATTTTTAAAATTTTGTAATTTGTACTAACTTGGATTTTGATTGGAAACTTAGGTACCTACATTCGAGCTTTAATTTTGTACATTTTAGTTTCTTGATAAACATGGATATTATGCCCGAGTTTAACTTTTCAAACTATTCTTTATGTCCGTTTCAATGATAATATTTCACTCTCATATAAATTTATCGATGTCGTGCGATGCGTTTTGCGAGGGTCTCGATGTAATTTGTTAAACTGTATTGTTTAATTAAATTCCTAAAATTGTTTACATTGTAATAATATTACGAATCTCTCCCTAAAAAAAAAAAAAAAAATACGCAATATAACATTTAAACTATTGTTAACAAACCCATTCAACCAGGATACATAATATTCTCCAGGAATGCACGATGAACATTGTATTTTTATGTTTTTTTTTTTTTTTACATCATAATATTTCATATTGAAAAATCGTCCTGAATGCAAAATCACGTTTGCGAGTTGAGGGTGAAAACGTAAAAATAATTTGTTAACGATTTCAAAACACATTTAAACACATCAAAAACGACTGAATGGCCAGTTTTCTTTTTTCGTAGCATAATAAATTACTTTTGTAATGTAAATAGCTATAAATTATTGAATTACAATCCATTGAAACTGCAAAATATCTCTTCGAATTGAAAAAGTAAGCATTTAAATCTAAATCATACACCAATGTATTATATGCCGAATACGCCTAAAAGTAGCGGCTTAAAAAAATACGATCTAAAATTCAAAACAAAGTGAATAGTTATTTTAAAAATTCTTTAGAAATTACTTTCACGAGGCGCTATTTTATTTTATTTAAACTTTAAGTTTTATACTTAGAAAAAATATTTTAACATTGTTTACTCACAACTTGTATAGAAACAATTGTTAACAAATAAAAAAAAAAACCGATGTGTGAATTGCGGAAAGGATGAAATACAAATGGTTTAAAACAACAATGAATCTATTTGTTTATAAAAATATGCACTCGAGCGTTTAACCTAAGTACACAATTTAATTTAAACGAAAAAAGCCGGGATTACTCTGGGTCGCATGAGTATTTTGACGGAGTAGAGACTACGCTTTGGGCAGGTCAATGGTTTGGATGTTGTAGTTCAAACGAATTTAATATTTGAAAGCAATGAAATAAATAATTTTCTTTGAAAAAACGATTCTGAACAAGCTCAGTTATCTAGTAGGTATGCGTTTTATTAAAAACCATATTTAACCAAAATTATTCCTAGAAAATTACTAAAAATTAAAAAATACCTAGAAAAAACATTTTTCAATCTTTTATAACGTATTAAATTAATTTGATACATAAAAGTTTGAGAGCGACATGGCATAGTTTTTTATAACGACAGTTTCATAGGTCTATACTGAAGCGCCAAAATGAGATAAGGAAAAAAAAGTCATATAGTACAAAAGCCTTCTAGGTAGGTTAGATAACAGATATTAAATTCGGAACTATATCGTTCAAAAACTCCAAACGTAAGTCGAAAATTTTTTTACCAGCTATATACGATATATGTTTAAAGCCGAGGAAGCTATTTACCGTCTACTACTAAGTAAAACTTAAAATTGCTATGAATCAACGTGGAAATACATACACAAACTGTGTAAAAATATGATTTAGAATTTTCTCCAAAAACACTCATAGTTGATTTTGAAAAAGCAGCAACCAATTCATTAAAGTTACGTTTATTTGTATGCATATAATTGAAATTTTTTTATAAAATCAAAAAAATCAACTAATCTGGTTAAAGTCATATTTATTTGTATCATCAACAATTTTTTATAAAATTGGATTGACGCTTATGTCTTACAAATTTTTACGCCAGTGATATGTAATTTTTGTAAGTACCTTTGGCGCTTTTGTCACACAGCCAATACACAAATATGTTTACGATACTCATATGATCAACACGATCAATTTTAAATCGTCGCTACACTTTTTATCGTTTTACCCCAACTCCCTTCATTTTTGACCGTGTCGAATGTATGCGCTCGAACGTCGGTAAAATCGACATGGAAAATAAACCTTACTGTCACGTTTAAAACGATTATCCGGACGATATATTATTGCTATCGTGACGTACGTTGGCGATGCATTACATCGGCTTGGCTTCCGCCGCAAACGTTCGCCGGAATTCCGGAAAACGCGCCTCGTACGCGATATTTTTATCGATATTTCTGTCATCCGTCAATAACGATCAATTTTGTGCCGATCTTTTGCGGTACAGACAGCCCCTATTTTTTAGGGGTTGGTTTTTTTTTTTTTTTTACCCACAAAGGGTGCGAAATTCGAAACTGATAGTGTATAGTCTATATTTGAAAAGTGCGTGTACTTGTTAAAAACAGTATTCATAAACATTAAAATGTGGTCTTTCAATCAACCGATTTCTTTTACTATTCTATCAATTACATTCGGACATTCTGCGAAGTTGATTATCTGCTTTGTAAACCTGGACTACGATATCATTTTTCAATGTAGAGGCCGATTTTTCGTATAAAATTAACAGCGGCATCTTGTTGGTGAATCTGATCTTTGCCATTTTGATCCTCGTTCAGCTGTTATATAAAACGGCTAAGCGAAAAAAAAAAAATGGCTAATAAAGTTCATCGAACCGAGTTTTCTCGCTATCGCTCGGAATCCAAAAAAACATTCGCAAAACTTATTTATGATGATATTCGCCACGTTCGATATCGTTTTCAGGTCAACATTTGTGTACGGCGGTAATTTTTCAACCGTTCACGAACATTATGTACGAGTCGTCTAGCTGCGAAAGCGGCCATTTCCATTTTTTCTTTGATTTGAATTTTATATCATTTACTTTACCAGTTTGCTGCTCAGGCGCTTTAAAATCACATGACGTGTCCTATGTTTTGTGGGTCAAATTTTGTTGTACGAATCGGGTTTTCTCGGACATTTTTGATTTCGGTAATAACCGCTTTTGCGACCACAACAACGACTCGTGTACATCGCGGGTCATCGCCGGGTGACGACGATCATCGACTGCTACGTTTCGCGGCGGAGTTTCCCGCGAGCAAACGCGCGTTTCCCGTCGCTCGAACGAGCCTCGGACGCGCGCACATCATTGCCCAAGAACGACAGGCATTTTAATTAAAGAGCTTAGACCGTGTTCAGGAATTCGCAATAACCCTGCGAAGGGATAACAAAAGGGATTTTTTTTTTCCCCCCCATCAAAACAACTGCGGTTCGGAATGTACGCGGGCAGGCTGCGACGTAGGGCGCGTCGTGCTCGTGCCGCCGCGCGCGGATGTGGAACATCTGTTGCTGAACAGCGAAAAGTAATTTTTCACCCCTTCGGGCATCTCTCTCTCTCTCTCTCTCTCTCATTCTCTGTGTGGCTCCCTCTTCTCCTTTTCCAGTCATCACACACACACATAAGTGCAAAAGGGTACTGTGTGTGTGTGTGTGTTTATTTTTTACCCTTATTTGCAAAAAGAGCGGTGTAAAACGAGTTTTGTACGACGGAAATATAAAATAAATAGGGGCAGTGACGGCTGCCGCCGAACGTAATAACAATGTACAACTGCGCACAAAATTTACGTTAAAATAGATAGCACGCGGCTGCAGTAGTTTCCGGGACGAATACCCGAAGAATTCGGAGCGAACCGTCTTCGCAATGTTTAGATTGTATAGTTGTTGTTCGTCAACCCGGAATAATAATAGGTTTTGCATGGCAATTTTTTTGTGGGAAAAACGCTTTTTTTTATTGATTATAAATACGAAAAACAAAACAAATACTATATTATGGCGTTTCTTCGGATCAGAACAAAGTGTTTGTAATGTCTACTTATTAAGCGAAACTCTCAGTTTGAAAAAGTCCTACTTCGTAAAAACAAAAAAAAAAATTTTATCAATTTTATTAACATTCATCGAGTTCGAACCTATTATACATATTTTGAAACTGAATAATTCCTGAGGAATACTATCAATGGCGGTTCTAGCGTACGTACAGCAGGGTGGGCAATTGAAAATTAGTTTAAAATGAGTAAATTTTGTACATTATCATTTATCATATTACACTAAAAAAAACTCTAGGTCGCGTGGGTAGCCCTACACTCCACATTGTCTGCGGAAAAACAATTCTGAGCGAGCTCAGTTATCTAATACACGTCTTGGTAAAATTATGTTTAACAAAAAATGTACTTAGGAAATTATTAAAAATTTAAAACGTATCTAGCAAAAACTGTTTTCAATTTTTTATAACGCATTTAATTAATTTAGTACACGAAAGTTTGAAAACGATACGGAATATATTTTTATAGCTGTAGTTTAATAGGTCCGTTCCGACGATACGGCAATTTCGCTATTTTTGTTGTTTTTGGCTTATAACTAAGAAATTGATCAAACTACAAAAAAGTTTTAAGCCAAAATCCTAACTTTTACGTGGTATTCAGCTTCAAAACATTATTATATTGGAGTAAAATGTAATGTTTTCTTTAGTTTCGTTCGTTAAATTTTTGTATTTATTCATCTGGTTTTTAACTTCTAATCATTGACATAAAATTAGAAAGTATTATGCAATTTAACAGTTTTGTCTAATATTTTTTTGAGAAGTGGAACAAAATATTGTTTAAAAATTGTTAATTCGTGTAATGCATTTGTAAAATTCAATTTTAAAAACGTGATCTGTAACAGCCATGTTCTTATTATGATATTTTGGTAAATAAAATAGGTTTGAGTTTTAAAAGACAATATGTTGCTCATAATTAATAAGAAAAGATAAAAACAACTTAAATTAATACAAATAAATTATAATTTTACAGCCATTGGTTGTTCATTCCTCATCTTATACAAGTTCCGAAGAACAAAGTCAGAAGTGTTAAATGTTTTGGGTTGGGATATTGCCTATATATGAATAATAGAACGAACAAAACAACTTCTAAAGTCAATTCGTTGTTACATTTCATTTGTTAAAATAATTTTGTGTTTTAAACGCAGAACGAAAAACACAAAAATGAAATTAGGATATATTCATAATACAAAATTCCAAACATCCGTTTTATTACAGTGCTAAACATATAGTAAGCATTTTATAATAATTTCGTGAAGTAGAACGGTACAATAACTTACGTTGATAAATAATTTGTATCATGATTCATAAATTAATATTTTTCGTCTGTCAACATCACAAGTTTTACAAGTAATTTTCTCATCAAAACGTTCTTTTTTTTGCTGTTCAACGAAACTTCATCCATTTATCATTACCGAACTTATTTGCATAAATTTAATATCGTTCAAAAACGTCACAACCTTTAGTAAAGCACCCCATCACAATAGACATATTGAAAAGTTGATAAAATTTATTTACGTTCCATGAAAATTAATTATGTAGCTATAAAAAATGTTTGAACAAATTTTTTTGTGGAATGAAAGAGATAATTTTTATTTATAAATAATGATACTCAGCAATAAATCCATTCAAATATGAAATATCATGTTGAAATTTTATGATAAGTTAAAAGTTTATAATTTATTTTGCATATATCCAAAATTTTTTTAAGTAAGCCCATAAATATAAATTAATATTTTTTTTGACCCATCATGTCCGGGTTTACCTGACCATTGAATTTATAGTCAAGGAGAGCGTAGAAAATTCTAATAAGTTAATTTGGGATTACAAAAACTCTTATAAAAAATATACTCTATTGTTTTTGTGGCGTTTAAAGAACGTTGTCTTTTCATAATGTAAAATAGACCAAACATTATGTTTTGCATTAAAACTTTGCGAACTTTGAAAAATGATAAAAATTTTAGATATAAAAAATAAGGTGTAAAATTTTAAAAATTTTAAATATTTTTACAAAAAATACCGTTCAATAACTTTAATAATGATAATTACGAATCACGTCAAGGAGTCGGAAAGTAATTGTATAAAATGAGGTGTATATTCATCGTAGGACATTTTTTGTAATTTTTTACTCTTTATAAAATAAAATGTACACAAAATATACTCGATTATTGGTGGAAAATTTTGATTTTTTATAATAATTATGTTTTCATAATGAATATGCCATAGATATTTGCGAATTTATATTGTACTAGCCTGTCAAAAGTTTCAATCAATTTTCACATTATTTTAGATCATAGTGTACAGAATTTGAAAATGAAAATTTCACAAGTAATTGACTCGTTGCAGAACTCATTTGGAATTGTTTTTTTTTTTGTTTATAGCAATTACTTATTAAATTCATTTTTAATGTAAAACGTTTATGCTTCCATAACAGCAATCAATTTTTTCACTTGTTTTTTCGAGTGTCGTCGCCATTAAATTTAAATAAACATCATTAAACTATTTTAGGTGGCATAGTTATTGCTCCTAGGGCCTCACCAGTCTTTTGCGGTAACAAATCGTAATACGGGACATTATAGACTCACTATATATCCGCTATTATAAATACTACTGATTATCATAATAACTTACCGTTACGAATCGTCAAACCGCAGTTTACTTAGGATTAATTTTATTAAACGCGTGACCACACGAATATGATAGATTGTTCAACCAATTTTTGATGTACAACCTAGTATTGTGATCAACAAAAATGGACAAAATATTTTTAACTTTTTTTAAGCGTTTATCTCACAATTCAAACAAAACAACCCACAGTATTGTTGTGAGACCAACCTTGCTTACTAAAATACGTCCAGAAGGGTCTGGGACAGGAAACCGTGATTTGCAGATGTACGCGTTGGTCCCCGTTTTTTATTCGGTCCAGTTCATCCCCCTTAATTTCAGTCCGGCTGACCGAGTGCGTTTTGTCCACCGTAATCGGGACGAATCACGTATACTTACGACTTGCACGGGGTCCGTTCGTTCGAGAAACAAAATAGCGTATTATTGTTATACTCAAAATACTGTATAGATACTGTTCTTTGAAAACGTTTTTTTTTTTTAAATTCCACGACTTTAAATGTTAAACTCGTTGGAAAAAAACCGTTTTGATTCGAACCGTTTTTACGAAAAACACGGTTCTAGATCAAAACGGTAAAGTTCAAAGTTTTGAGAGTCTATGGGAGAGCATTGAGTACCTCTGTTAGTGTTAACTCCACAATGTAGTAAATACGTATTAAAAACGTAATTACAAAACTCATTCGTGCAAAGTTTTATGCAAAACAGTAAATTTTAACCGATCGATTTATATTAAAAGTTTTTGTTCGTTTTATCAGTGTGTTCTTGAATTTTTTCTCAAAACGAGGATAAAACAGGTGTAAGCCCGACCCGTTACACGTAAGAATGGGTATAAATGAAATGAAAAGTTAAATAATTCAAAGTACTTATTTATTTATTTCATTACTTATCTTATTTCTTCAGTTATCAACTTGAAAAATTTATCTCTGAATCGTTTCAATTAGTTAATTTTGATTTCAGTCCCACAATTGGGCACGGGACAATCAGTAAAAATGTATAATTATAAAGTTTTGAACCTTTATTTTTCAACATAATCGAAGATAATTTTATTTCATAAATTAACTGGTAAACTCTATTTGTCCGACAGATTTTAACTCTTTAACTGATTTAAATAATTTTTCCGACTCAAAAGTTCGTCAAAACGATTCATCAACTTACAGTGACTTGACGTCGTAACGAAGATATACCTAGTAATACATTTTATATAAAAAAACATTTTTGTAAAACGTTTAGCGCATATAGACGAATTAGTAATTTTAAACAGAATCGACTTATTTTCTAAATCCATTTTATACGTGTCTCTTCCTTCAACGTTTACAGTAATTTATATTTATCGTCCTAACAGTGATAGCAATATTATCATTTTAAAACGTCATAAATTTTCCGCTCTAGACTGATAAAACTCTGCGCGTGTCGACAAAGTTCTGCCTCATAACGCCCGATCTCGAGTTTTGACGGTAAATCAAGTTAATTATAAATCTACAAAGTTAAGAGACAAAATGACTACGTCCTCGTTCTAGTTTACAAAAAAAAAACGCTTTCAAGATTCAATAATCCTATTCACACACAATGCATCATATTAATATTAGATTGCCGTATAATTAAATTTTTTTTTTTTTTGAAGTCTTGTGCTAACGCAGAGTCGGATCATTTTTACGCACGGAAAAAATTCTGATTTCGAACAATCACGAGCTAAAGAAAAATACCTATATATGTAATACGCCTTTTGCGCTTTGATGTTTTTTTTTCCTTTCGCAAACAGTGTAAAATTTATTTGTTTCAATGTGTGTAGTTAGATTACTGGTGCAACACAAAACATTTCTTTCATTTAAAAAACTTTACGTCCGGGGATCAATTCCTGTCTTCAACTCTTTTTGGAATTTCGGTGTTTCTCTAACGTATAATAAAATCGTTTTTTTCCAATACATTTTTTTTTTTTTTATTAGGGATTCAGACAGTTTTGCAGGCAGTTCGACAGTTCGTACGGGCAATTTAAATAAAAAAAACTTTTGAGTTACGGACGTTTAACGCTTTCAAGGTAAAATTTATATTTTAGACTTATTTCGGTGTTCCTATTTATACGATAAATCGTACTTGTGAAATCGTGAAACATATTTCTTCAGCGCGGTAAAAACTGGTTTTCGCAAGTCACGCTTTCGGTCGGTCAAAAACGTGTACCGTTGGTGTAATTTATGCGATCGCGCGCCATAATATTTTAACTAGTTAAAAAATTGATCGTTTTTAATTTTTTAACTTTTAATTAATTTAAATTTAAACGTATCGACTTATTCAGTTAAAAAATGTTATTGCATTCAACTCAAATTATGATTTTTCGCAAAGTTATGTTATTTCTTTCGTTATCAAGCGAAACCAAAACTCATTCATTGACTATTTCTTTTATTTTGATTTTAATTGTTTTTCTAACCATATGAGTTGAATAGTGGGTGCATCGAATGAGCAACGAAAAAAATTAACACTCTTAAACCGAGTAAAGTTTGTTATATTTTGTATCTTAACTTTCGACTTTTCTAGTTTTTTTTTTTTTGTCGCTAATTTTAAACTTTTAACTAAATTCAATTGAATTTGAACTAGACTCATCTCAGTCACTTTTTTTTCACAAACTTGCTCAACGTTGCGCGAACAAAACTATTTTACAAGTCCTCCGGGAACGTTTCTGGTAAACGTTATTAATTTTCTCGTCGATCTTACACGCCGCCAGTTTATAGCTTGTACAACCGGAAAATACCGTTTGATTTATCGCCTCGCGAGTTACGGAGAGTACCGGAAGTTCGGTCACGTGCAGCGGTAACCACCGCGGTTACACGTCGGTCGGGATTTATGACGTTTAAGGTAGTTTTCGACGGGAGTTTGTCGGGAATTCTTCGCGTCCGTCGCTAATCGGTCCGGTAAGTTATCGCCGAGCACGTCGCATCGCCGAAATAATTGCAGCGAATTCCGACAAAAACTTGGAGCAATTTTTTTTATGATATTATGTTGACACGTTAGGTTTGAAAACTTTCCCGTTTTATTCCGGCAAATCCTACAAAATGTCGCTAAAATATAAATAAAAACACAACCGAGCTCGTCCCCGCCTGCAACAATACCATCTTTTCTAACGTTCAGTTTTAACGATTATAAACGATTCCTATAGACGATGCATAAGCTTGTTTTCAACTTTTCAGTGACTGATACTACCTAGTAGTACCTAGTTAAGTACTTAACGCGGTCGGGCGGTCGACAATAGTCTAATTTTGTTTCACACTTTTCAGCCGTTGTCGATAAACTTCTTAGTCCGATCGACTGTTGTTTTGAATTATCAAAGTCACGAAATACCGGCAACAGGAAATCCGCGCAATAAATAGACACGGGAAACGTTTTTAAAATTAAAAAACGCGTGTTGTCTCTGCCACAATCAAAACGAATTGAACTCGTATTTCGTGAAAATCCTTCGGTCCGTCGACGATTCGGTGCGCCAAAAGAAATAGACGAACACGCGTCACACGCACGTACACTCAAAAAACACGACCCTCCGTCGACGACATTCGGGTAAAAATACACCGAATTCTTAGGCGTACCTACGCCGGCGCGCGTCGTTTGTTATTCGTCGATGTATCGGCGAAAGAAAAGAAGAAAATCAATTAATCATCGCGTGTAAATAAAAGACACATTAAGCCGGCGGTAAGTAGTCATATTAATATAATATATATAAAAGAGGGTTCGGTCGTGTGGCGGCGAGATCTGTGGCAATAATCCCGGGCGGCGGCGGCGGTGAACCGGCGCGCCACCGGGGACTCGGCGAGTGTTTTCGCGCCGTAAAAGAGGTTTTGGTTTTGATGGTCTAATAAATTACTAACCCCCGGTAACCCTCATCGACGAGGATTTGCGTAAGATTGATGGGAAAAGATAAATGCGAGTAGTATAAAAAAAAAAAAAACAGCCACGCAGAGGGCCGGACGAGCAGTAACGATAATAATGGTGAAAAAAGAAATATATACACTTTTCGGTTTATTCCATAAACATTTCACTTACCCGGCCCACGCGCGAGTGGACGGATATCGTATGGATACAGGCATGTTATCTGATATAAAGGCGAAAAAAAAAAGTCACATTTATTTTTTAAATACCCGTGGCGGAGGGGTTGCAGGTCGGAGGGGGTGGAAAGGCCACCGTATGGACACCACCCTCGCCGTTGATAAACAACGATTTTGCTATCTGGACGGCGTGCGTATCGTCATAACGGGGCGTAATCTCTCGGAATATTGCGGCGTGCCTCGGCCGCGGACGACGATACGCGCGACAAGGTCCGTAAAACAACGTCATTATCGTTGTTATTATAAACACACTCGTTGGACGACGAAAAAGAGCAAAAAATTCGACCTTTTGTGCGCCGTTTTGACGTGTAGTATAATATCCGTTCGTCGACAGAAAGTTTAACGACGTATCGACGACGGTCATCGTCGTCGACGACACCACTATAAACGCGTTGTGAACGGACCAGTGTATCAATGGCATTTCGACTTTCCGTCGATCACGAATCGTAGCCAATAATACAGATAAAAAAGAAATGATAAACAGTCCAGTATGACCCACGCGTTTGACGGAGTTTCGAAATTGTGGTTCGAACGCGTCGTCTGAGATCAATGGTGAATCACGTCGCTTTTGAAAAACGATTCGTAACGTTGTTTCGTACATAGATCCTGGTAAAAAATAAATTCGACAGTAAATACGGTACTGAAAACCCGAGAGTCGCGTAAAAAAAAAATATTGATCAAAATTACGTGTAAACATTTTAATACCGGTTTCGAACGGACGAATACCGACACTCCGGCGGGCTTTTCAGTATGAATTTGTATGTTTTCGGACTCGCAAAATGTGTACGGTTAAAAAATTGTTTAGAATAAGATCAAGTTTAAAGCCAAAAACAACTTTTTTCTAGTATTGTACTTAAGATCGGAACAATCTTTCCGCACGAAAACTTCATCGCGAATCTTTTAATTTCAAACTTTTCGCCGTAAAATTCTTTGAAATCACAAAATTTTTCTCCGGTTTTCGGGTATAATTCAAAAAGTAGACAAAATTTCAAAGACATTTCCGGCCGAAATTCCACCGGAGTTTATAGAACTTTCAAAGCTACTGACTTTGAAAATTGAAGCGTTTTTTCTGTATAAAAAGTTGTTGACAGCGATGAAGTTTAGTCGATTGTTTTTGATTGTCTCATTTAAAATTTTCGTCATATTTATACGATTGTTAATGTTTGAAAGTAAATAGACGGATGTCACAATAGTAGTGATTTTTCTTCATCTGTCGGCAAAAGGTTTTAAGGACTCCATTTTTTAGTCACATTTGAAATCAAACAAGGTTATAGATAAAAACAAAGCCGATATATCTGACGATTCGTATTTATTATTTTTAAACTCAAAAATATTTCTTAATTTCTTCTAAAACACAACGGTAATATATACTTATGACTATTATAAAAATAATTCATATACATAACAGTAATTTCCTTGTGTTGTTTAAACAATATACAATTCGGTGAGTTGTATCCGACGAAACACGTCATGGAAAACAATTTTTATAGAATTTTCTAAAAGATTCTTTTGTTGAAAATCCGTACAAAAAAAATATGGAATATTTTCGTACCTATATACATCTACGTGTACGCGGAACGACGTGTGACTGATGACATTCAAGTATCCGGTAACTGTTGAGAAAATTATCGATTTTACAACTTTACAATTTTTTTCGGTTTGCTATGGCTTTTCGGAAGAAACTTTTTAAAATCTCCACCACGAAGTGAACCATGAGACGAACTCGGTACTTACGAGAAATTATTTTCGAAACCCTTATACTACATAGTATACATTCAGTGAAATGGTCGGGGAAAAACGGAGACAAGTTAAGTCATATTTATACTCGTTCAGCCCCGTTATAGCATTTCCCCGAGGATATAAACAGCCAGCTAGATAGACTACCCTCCTAATATGTGTGTCGTTGATAAAGTACACTGTTATTACACTGTAATCATATCGGCATAGTAGTCTCTTTGCAATTGCCCGCGAACGGGGCCAAAACATCCGGGAACGGTTATAATAGAAGAAACAATTGATAAAATACGTCTACGGAGAGCTCGATTTTATTATTTCTATGGGGGGAAAAAAAATAAACTAAAAATTGGCTTTTACTTTTTTCACTACGTTTTGACTGTTACACAACATTTCGTTACTTTTTTTTGACCTCCGAACAAGAATATTCGTTGTTTCAAATAATCCAATACAAATTGAGGTGTACAGGCCATTTTTTTTTTTATTGAAAATGTAATGTCTGGATACGGGGTATTTCTATTAATCGGTTATAATCAAATGTTACCACTGCCATTCAATTTTTAAATTAAACAATTATAATCAATTATAACTAGGAGTTATAACCATGCTGTTATAATACGACACTAAATAAAATGAATTGATTTTAGATTCTGAGCGCAGCGACTAATGTATTGTATTTACAATGAGGTTTTTTCTGTGAAAGGGTAGTAAAAATGGTCCCTTTCAAAAAACGTCTATGGATTCTGATGGTACTTTCAGGAGGCTCAAATTTGAACGTTTAAAAATGAAAAAGTTACAATCAAGAACTTAATAATTAGCAGAGACTGAGGCGTAACATTAATCACGGAAAACGTGTTTTTGACACATACATTTAGTATTTTGGTCATCACTTCCAAAATAATGATCAAAACAAGCTGAAAATTTTACATAGAATTTAAATAGGTACAATACAGGTTTGGTAATAGTTTCAAGTGATATCAAATGTTTTTGCGCTAAATATGGAACTTTGAAATTTTCGAAAAATTTACCAGGACGTATACTATAGACAACTTAGCTGGCTCAGAATCGTTTTTTTTTTTTAAGGCAAAGATTTATTATTGCTTTTAGATATTAAATAATACGTTTGAACCACAATTTCCAAAACAGTGACCCACCCAAAATGTAGTCGCTACTTCGTCGAACTATCCACGCAACCATAGTTATAGTTTTTTACACTGAACTAATGCGGACGTCGTTGTTTCGGTATTTATTAGTTTAATGAAACAAAGTTTTCTCGACTGCCATTAAAGTTTCTCTCACTTTCGGGAAAATTATATCAGATTAAACATTCTGGTTGTAAATATATGATACAAACTTTCGTAAAGTTTCTCGTTTTTCTCTCGCAGCTAGATACTTTTAAGAAAAAACTTGAAAATTACATTTTTGGGAAGTTTCCGTTTTGGACGGTTTAGTTTGATGTTTTCATACTTGATATTTGAAAGGAATTTCATCATTGGTAACAAAAATAACGATTTACGCCTCTTGGCTATCCAAGTTCTTAAAGATTTTTGAATTTTCGAATTTTCTTATTGAGCCCGATATTATTGTCTAAACCGATTTATTCTGTTTACTATTTTTAATTAAATATAATAATTTAGTTAGTAATTATTTCAAGCACTTTTAAAATTGTAATACTTTGATAAAAGTAACATCTCAGTCTAAAAACACCTATAGACGGATGTAATGTAGGTTATGTTAAGATCAAAAAAGTGTTTACTGAAAATGAAAAATATAAAATAATATGAAAACCACTATTAAATTGATAAAATAAGAACGTACTCGGATAAAATGGTTACTTTCTTCCACAGAAAAAAAATAAAACTTTAATTTTATTTTGGTCATCAATAATTTTATACGTGTCGTTAAGTGATTACCTATTCTGAAAATGTGTAACAAAATCTTATTTTCTATATGGATTTTTTGGATACAAAATTCATATTTTGCAAAATTTAGCACCAGCTTCGAATATTTGATGACCAGATTTTCTTCGAAAGTATAGCGCAAAACCTTTTATTTTTATACAACAGTTGAACAATCTAACACAGCTTGAACACAATCTGATAGTGTAGCCGTATAAGTGAGTCAAACTTAACTAAGGAAATTTCCTATCTGATTGAGTATATTAGTTTGATCGTGTTTGGATATTTTTTTTAGAATTATTTACATCAAATATTTTTTTGCAATCAGTATAAAGAGTCGATTAATAGAAAATTACGTGCATGAAAACAAAGACACAATATATTCTTTTTGGCCTTAAAATGAAACTCTTTCGTATTTGCAATGACTTCCAGATGCTACACATTTGATTCTTTTAATTTCTAGCTTTAAATTCCAAACGACAAGTACCTGTTTTCCAATCTTTGCCACTCCAATCGCAAAGTGAAAACTGTGGAACTCTTCCTAGCTTATGTCTTTCAGTCCATCAACATTATTGTTCTTTAGTTATAACTTTATATGTCTTTTTCAAAGATTTTTTTTTTTAGTAACACGCAACAGTGATAAAGTTTTTAAGTGAATTGTTGATTGTTTGTATATTACAGCATGTTGTAACATCTGAACGGTTGAGACAAGGTATTCTTTTTAATTTGCAAAAATTAGAAAATGAAAAAGAAATAATTTTTAGTATCAAAGTTTAAGAAACTGACGGATGAATATTTATACAAAAAAAACGTATGATGGTAAGAAAATCTTTAATTTTAATTTTATTATTACATATCTATTATTTAATACCTCTCACAGGTATTGTCTACAATTGTTTCTATCTATTTTTATCATTTGTTTTTTATAATAAATAATACCCACTGAAATTGTTAATATTACATAAAATTTCAATGAATGCTAGCTAAGATTGAATATATATTATGCTATGGGTCCAATGACAGAGAATAGTTTGATTAATGATACGTCATCTTGCACCGAATGAACGGCAAGTTTAATCTCAAAAATACCTTCAGGAATAATCCTAGTGTTATTATTAGTTGAAATTCGGGAGAGTGACAGGAGACGCAGCCACTGTCATAATGTCAACAAAACACTTCAATCACGCTGACATCGCAAAATTATTTCGCGGTTCGTCCCAAAACCGTTATAAATTAAATCATATTGAAATAATCTTACTTTGGTCGGCAGAAATTCGAATATAAATGTCAAAGTGTTAAATGCAAAAATAAATTCTAACTATGCTTTTCAGTAATTGATTAAAGTGTTTGGTTAACGCCCGTATTAGTAATTATCAATTGGTTTGTCTAATGTGTGAATCCTTTCAACACAGGTCAAAGTAAAATAGAGATGCGGATTGTTTGCGTCATTTCCGAATTTAATCGTACAGTTTTAAAATAACATAATCATCAAAACAATATTTGGTTTGATTAAAATTAGGCACAAATGTACAGTTAAAAAGTAAAAACAAATCATTCACGAGTTTTAACTTGTGATAATCACAAGTTAAAATAAGATTTTTTCTAATATTTACACTAGCGTCGTATAGTTTCAATTGTACAAAATATATAAGTTTTATTTCAACGGACTGATATGTTGGCGGAAAGGATACCACAACATATCAACTTTTCTGATCAGGTGTTAAGTATAAAAAACCACGGCGTATCATTGGAAATCGTAAATTCCCTACATTAAACGTAATATTTTAAATATTTTTAATGCGGGTACGTCGAGTTACACACTAGAGCATTTATATTGCCTATTCAATGTGCCGTCAACACCAATCATTGTTATAATTATTATTAACGATTGCTGATGAACGTTCATTGATTTCATAATGTATTTTTCTATTACAAATTTAATTAACAATACGTCTAAATTTCAGAATATCCAAGAGACCGGCCCATTTCGTTGTACTCTGTTGTGTAAAAACGTATGAAATGTCAAAATCAAATCCTATCAGTGGTCGCATTCTGAAATTAATATCTCCGACTTTTTAAAAAATAGTAATACGAGTGTGGAATCCTTACCAGAGAAATGAAGTCCAGCTGTGCTTTTGGACAGCTGATACTTGGACTGTTCCTCGGGTTTGGAGTTCATCGCGGTCTAACGGTCGGGTTCGTGTCTGAAAACGAAAATGTGCCAATGAAAAATCCCAGAAGAGTTTTAGCGACAAAATATAAGAAAAAAACGACGGTTTGTAACTCGAAACGATTCGATTTTGGTCGGACTCGTGTCAACCAATCAGTAATAGATTCCGTCGGTGTATTGATTTTGGGTCGATCGAACGAAACCGACGGCAATATGTTTATTCGATATAAGATTATTCGTTTGGAGAATGAGTTTTCCCCCGATTCGACGTGTACATTTCCCTCCAAGTATGGCGGTCTCAAACGCCTGGTTGATGATGTTCCGTTACGTACCGTTTTTATGCAATGTGTCTTGTACAGTGCGAACGTTTCGCAAACAGTGAAAAAACGCAGACGTTTCTTTTGGATGGAAACGGAACGATTTTAGATCGATGGTCGCGGTTCGAGAGGCGCGTTACCGATCGGACTGTTCACGTAACAGCGTAGACACACACGACGAAAATACTTCAGATGCAATATTCGTGAAGCAACGAGTGTTTTCGTCGACGTTTTACGAGTTTCTCCGGCACCCCCGCGACTTCGCTAACGATTTGACGCGCGTCCCGACGAACGTGTGCTTGTCAAGTCTTGTGGTACACGTCGGCGGCACGAGTGGTGGAAAAGCGGAAAGGTCCCACTCAAACGACCAACGAAACGCTACAAAGGTGTACCGGGGGATCCGGTCAATCGACCCGAAAACGATATTTTACCCAAACTCCAATAGGTATATATACTCGTATACATGTTATTTCTTATGAAAAACTTTTGCGCTCGTAGCCAAATGCGCCCTCGAATCGCGGCTCCGGCAACGACCGTGAACCCATGTACTCACCTAGAATGTTTGACGGAGAACGCGTTGAAGGGTCCGGCGGCGATGAAGGATACGACGACGACGACGACGACGAGATACCCCGGACACGGCGCAGATGTGAGTCGCCGGCAGGAGGACAGCGAATGGATCCCTCGGAGTCGGCCGGCGCGGCGAAATGTCCTGGGTGCGCCGCAGGTACGCACTCGACGTGGAGCCCCCGCGGGGTGGAACGCAGGGACCGGGGGGCACACACACACACCCCCGTCTCGTCCCTTTGCGGACGGACCGGGGGGCGTGCGATCCGAGCCCTACCCACGGCGACCGCCCACCGTCCCGTCGTCGTCGTCCCCCCGGAACCCTTTCTCCAGCCCTCCCCCCCCGTCTTTTTACCCAGGGTCTTTCGGGGCCCTTTACGCGCGCAATATTGATTAGCCGTTCGCCCGCGAGCCCCGCGACACCGGCGACGACTCATAATCGCATTTTACGATGGTATTAATAATACTGTGCAAAAGTTCAAGTGTCACGAGTAGGTGCGGCGTAAAAACTCTCGGCAGACTCGAATGTAAACGACGTATAAATTTCAATACCGTTATCTGGGGG
>CM029361.1:15472686-15488776 GCA_017140985.1 Hormaphis cornu
ATTACATAAAATACAGGCAATTAAAAACACTTCTATATTAATGAATTAAAAAAATTACTTAGCCCCTTTTTTGATATCACAACTTTTCAAAATTGAGTTTTTTTTTTTTTTTTACTTAGCGAGGTTTTTACACGTAGTTGGCGGAGTGTTTTTGTTAAGATTATTGTTACGAGACATAATTTGTACGTCGCAATACGTATAATATTATGTTACCGTTCTACCGCTGCGCACTGGCCGCCGTTCTGCCCCGCGAACGGGTCAGCTCGGACGCGTTTAAAACCGTATAATCGATAGCGCACACGCGGCACCAGGAATCCCCGTGCCTCGCCCCGATTTCGGACCCTTCGCGCCGCGGACCCGCGAGTCGGGTGTTCGTGTCGCGGACGACAACGACAAAAGGCGGGTCAGTAACGTTTGACCTGATTTTTCGGGTCCGCCTACAACACGGAGCCCTTCGGAAAAACAAAAAAAAAAAAAACGCAAGCGAACGTCGAGTTTACAGAACGAAAAGACTACTGTACTCGAGTCATCGTTCATTTATCATTTTATACTCTGAGCGTTAGCGAGGAATTTACAAAAATGTCATTTTTTCGTTTACACTGCTCGCGAAATTTCTACCAGCGCACCCGTTTCTACTACATACAGGATCAAGATGGTACTTTGGAGTGGTCATTTTTCGTCGAGACGGTTTTCTTAACACGACGGGAAAATTGTGATAAACCGCTTAAAACGTCGATAACGCGTACGGTTCATAATCGTCGAGGAGCCTTGAAATTTGAGAAAAAATAACGTATACTTGTACTGTGAAACATCTTGAGAAAAATTCTAAAAAAAATTTCATTTAATTTTGGGCGTACTCAGATTTTAGCCTTTTTTTTGATTTTGAGGTTTTTCATTCGTAAATGGGTTAATTTTTGGTTTTTTTAACTTGAAATTTGAACACAACATAAGTCTCACGTTACTCCAACTATACACCGAAAACTTTGAAAATCGCACGATCCACCGATATTGGTTTTAAGATTTTTAACGACATATCATTAACGTTGCGTATAGTTTTATTTCTTCGTTTTATTGTTAAATTTAATTTTTACACTAGATAGCTGAACCACAATTTCCAAACCATAGTAACCCACCATTCTCTACTCCTTCAAACTGCCCACGCGACCTAGACTGGTCCCGGGTTTTTTTTTTTTTGTACTTGACGCAGGTAAGAGTCTTGACTTGAAACGCTCAAATAAGACAAATCGTACGCTTTGGAAATCAATTATTTAAATTACCATTCAATCAGAAACCAGCAAACAATAATAATTATTCTGGTCGTTTATTTTTTGGCACATTTTATTTTAACACATTTGACACCGCAGTTTTATTTCGCATTTTAAGTTTGGATATTACGTGTTCAAACTTGTTTGATTTCTATTTGATTTTTTTTTACACCAGAATTAGTTTTATACGTTTTAATAAAAATACAACACTTGCAAATAGTTAAAATTATTTCATCCAAGACAGTCAATCGATTTCGTGTTTTTGGTTGCAATTTGGAATTATTCGTGTAAAGTTTAAGTTATATCGGTGATTGAATTGCACTATTTTTTTTTTTTCAGATTTTTGAACTGTGTTTTCCAGTAGTACGTTTCGGTAAAACGTGAGCTACAAAATATTTAAGTGATCATAATGAACTGCATTTTAATTTTAATTTACGTTCTCGATGAGGAAAACATTTAAAAATATGTTCATTTTTTTTTGGTACTCGAATCCTACGAAAATTTCCCATAACGACTGTCCCCGACCACTTAAAAACAGTGTTTTTCTTGATAATCCACAAATTGTTTTTTTCAGTAGCTAGGGTTACCAACACAGACTAGCGGTTGGGTTGGCGGTTGTGGGGGAGGGGGGGGGTGAGGGTACAAATTGTCCAATGAATCTGTTGACCACATAACCATACATTTCTTGAAATACTGCGATTGGTTTCTTTAAATTATTGTTTAGTGACCACAATTTTTCATTGAAAAAAAATACAATATTAAGTAGATAATTCATATTATAAATCACTTGACTCGCTTGAAACCGCCTTATCCTTTCCTTTGCTATATTAAAAAAAAAAAAAGGTATTATTATTTGAGTTTTTATGGAAATTTATTGAATATTTCATTGAGAAAATTGTATTTTTCACCTCGCTTGGTCGCCTCCACGAGTACTTCTCTTGACTTATGACTTTTCTTAGAAGTTGAGACTGTTCTGGCAAAGAAATAAACTTTTCAAATTCGTCGCAACTCATGTCGAAATTCAATTTGGTAGCCAATTCAGCTTTGACCATATCAACTCTCAAACGATTCCTCAAATTTGTCCAAACATTTCCCATTATGGAAAAAATTTTTTCCACATAAGCATTACTAATAGGAATGGATAAAATTTTTCCAACGATTTTGGGCAACTCCTTGAATCCATTGCTACTTTGAAAAATTTTGACCCATTGCAGGTCAAGCCGAATTTGGGACTCTTCTTTTGCTGAAAATGCCGATGCAAGTAAAATGACTTCTTCGTATAATGCATCTTCGTCGATTTCCAGTTTGACGGCTTTTGCGGCTTCCACTAAACTTTGATACGTTGGTTATTCATTTAAATGTAAATTTTTTCCGGGATAAGAGTTTTGTTATGATCTGATGATGATGCACAGACACACTGACACCTGATACATACATATGTACATACTGTACATCATCATCCAATGAAAAAAATTTGAGCTTTAGTGTGTGCGCGCGCGATTTATATATCAGCTGTAATTTATCTGATTGGCTGATTTCTTCTCTTTCTTACTCATATCGTTTTTATCAGTTTTCTCTCTGCAAAAAAAATTCGGACGATTGGGACTCAAACAGACTTTATTCTACACAAAAATAAAGATTGAACCCGATTTTTCATTTAACCCGGAGAGATCAACCATTGACCCGGAGACCCGGAAACTTCGCTCGAAACCCTGAGTCTCCGGGTGAAACCCTGAGTGTTGGTAACCCTATCAGTAGCATAGTTCAATGTGTTAAGCATCCAATATTTTAGTTTATATTGTTACTAAGTATTTTGATGTAGTTAACTTTAAAACGTACAAATATAGATACTTTATGAAGCATATTTCGTGAAAAAAAAAGCGTAAAGATCCATTTCTTTTTTCGTACCCTTCGTCAAACCGTGAAAAAAAACAAATATCAAGACCTCACTCAATGACCAAAAAAGAGTTTACTTCTTGAAATCGAGTCAATGCTTCCATTACGTTTAAGCGAAACGCGTGAAATACGATTCGTTCTATGTATATGTGACTACAAAGATATTAAAATTTACAAATAGGTTCTTCGTCATGCAAATTTGTTGGAACGAAAACCCCGCAGATACGAGTACATAAAACTGTATATATAGATTTTATGTTGAATCCATCGCGGAAAAACTAAACGACTAAAAAAAAAAAACTTTGTAGATTTTTTTCGTAACGTTTCAGTGTAACTTTTTGGTCGCTATATATATATTTGAAATCGTGTAAACGATCGAAAAACTCGGAATCGAAAATTCGCCGTGCCGTAAACATTTTCCACGACGGATTGTCGGTGGAAAAAGTTCGTGTCGTTTTATTTATTTTTGTTTTCCTGGCGAAAATCTCTACGACGGCTGCGCCTCTCGGACGAGCTGCGTTCGTCTCGCGCCACCGTTCCCGTTCCCGCCGCATCGTCCGTCCCTTCAGCCGAACGGAATCCCCTCGGCCGCGTCCCCGGTCCCTTCTGGCGCGCGCCGCGAACTTTGACGCTCGTCCCGCCGCCGCCGAACGCCACTACTCGCGCGGCCGCCCGCCCACCCGGCACCGTCGTCACGGGAACGCCGCGACCGCCCCTTTGCGGCCGCCCCTCGGCGCGCGCGCGCCCCTCCTGGTCCCATCGTCCGCTCGCACACACGCGGAGCTGGACGGCGGCGGCGGCCCGGGACCACGCCGGCCGCACACGGCCGCCTTCTCCGCGCTTTCGCGGCCGAGTCTGCGACCGGCGTCCACCGCCTCCGCACGCGCGCGTCCGTTCGCCCTTTTCGGCGGAGCGGACGCGGGCGCCGCGGACTCGGTCCCGTTCCGTTCGCGAAATTCGTTTTTTTTTGTTTCATCGTTTTTTTCCCGCGTACAGTTTGCGATTTCTTTTTTTTTTTTTCGTTCGTCCCGACGGTGGTCGACCATGGAGAAACGTGAGTACGAATTCGTATAACAGCGTAAACTAAATGAATACGAGCACGGTAAATACTCTCCGGGTTCGACACGAAAATGTACAATAATATCCATCGCGTTATAACCTGCAGTACAGCGAGAGTTCATTTTTCTGTTTTGAGAACGACCGGTTTCCGCAGTGTGAATGTATAACACCCGCGGGAAATTCGAGTAGTAGTTAACCTGCGTGCAACATCGTTTAATTAACGATAAAAATCCACGTAGAATATTGTTTGTTTTGAGGAGATCTTACGGACGTTTTCAATATGGCCGCGATAGAACTTTTGCAAAGTAAACGTGACCGACGTGTTATCTTCTCACGAATAGATACGAGATATTTTCACGACCGCAGATGGTTTTACTTGGAAATTTTTACCCTTGAAAAGTTTGTACTCTTCAAGATGTCTATCACGCGGGGTACATTTATTTTGGTGCGTCGTATAATTGAGAATTTCGTTCGACGAAAAGTGTAAAAATTTTTGTTCGAGTCGCGAAAAATCGGTAATTTTTTTTTGCATTTCAATCGATCAAACAGTTTTCATCCAAAACCTTGACGAGCCGTAGAACTTTTTCTGTCTCTGGTGACGTATTACACATACCTATAGTTTTTGTATATATATTTGATGTGCAGTATTTATTTTCATTTTATTGTTGTTAACTGATTTGAAAACCGACGATTTTCTGATTGTACATACGATCGGAATCTCGCACAAAACGCAACCGTTAAATTGGAGACGTAAAAAATACGAATTGAGAAAGTTCTACCGATAGATTTTTTTATCCTGAAAAAAATATAAACGATTCTTTACTTATACCGACATTTGTTTCATTTGTCACTCGCAACTATAACGGTATGCACAAACGTGAAAAAAAAAACATAAGAGTAATAAGATTGAATAATAGTATATAACTCATTGTAAAAATATTTATAGAACTTTTTATTTAAAAAAAGGAAATTTTTTGATTTTACGTTCGTTCCACTATAAATGGGTTTTTAAATGTTGTATTTGAAAAAAAAAAACACATGTTTTATACTCTTAAAAATAATAAAATATTGATAACGAAAAATATAAAACATAACTTCTTTCCATAGCTACATAATTTTAACTCGATTACTCGCTTTACTTTTTTAAAATGTGCACTTTTGTAGCATAATTATTTTGAAAAACTTGCTCAATCGAATATTTATAAAATTCATACAACATAGACTAGGCGTATCTTCAGTAGTTCTATACTATACCACATATCATGTAGATAATATATATATATGTATACACAATTAACGGAGTGTTTATTGTATCTTAATTTAGGTGGTTATTTATAATTTCTTTCTAATTTTACACGTCTAAACTAGGCAGTATCATAGTTTTAATTGAAAATACCTAACCGAAAACATGCTCTGCAAATTTGTGACAAGCGATAATGATTTCAAACGCACAATATTTATTCAACGTATATTAATGTTTATATTCATCAAACTACTACCTAAAAAAAATAGTGTTAAATGCAATATAATTTGAAAGTAAATATAACAAAATAAAATCGCATACAAAATTCAAAATCGTCGTACCTAGTGTGTCATTACCATTCATTGCACTCATACCAATATCGCGCACACCTTTGCCTAAATGTTGGGCAATATATAAAATGCTTGGACTTCTTATCTAATGCCTAGGAACGTATTGCAAAAAAATTGACGGAAACGTCATATACTTTTTCCAAACAGGGATTGAAATTCTATAAAAATCATAAAAATTCCACTAATAATTACTGCTGTTCAATAATAAGTTGCAGCTATATTATTACCAAACAGATTGGCCAGTTATTGAAAACACTTTATCGGCTTTCAGTCCATCCCTAACCTAACCTTTCTTTAGAATCAAATTTTACGCGATCAAATAACGGCTATTTTATTAATACAATAAGTAATAGTATACACAAGAAATAAGTAGAAATAAGTAAAGAAAAACGGCCAAAGTTACCGAAACCATCATTCTTGATAATTTTGCATACTAAAACATTTTCACCATCAACACTTTTGGTACCTTATAAGTTATTAGGGTCTTTTTCCATGTGAAAAATGGATGGATCGGTGAACCGAGCGTAGATGTTCTAACCCACGTTGTAATTTTTTGCATCTCCGAATTATTTCTCTCTGTAGCTTTTAAATCGTCGCCATCATTTTAATAAGCATTTATTGCCTATACAGTGTCTATAGTCTTGCACAGATTTTGTAGGCGGGCTTGGCATGGATATTGGGGGTCTTACACCCTAAGCTCGTCCACCAATGTACAGTACGAAGACCGGTAAATGTTATTTATAATAATGTTACAGTTAACGACGTTCCGTATTCTGTATAACGACATTTAACGTAAATAGATCACCATTTCATTTCCACAGTCGAACACAGGACGAAAAAAAAACACATCACTAAAATTGTACCATTGTGAACATAAAGAGTAGTATTATAATTATTTACAAAAAAATTAACCAATTTTAGAAACGACCGGCCACGGTTTGACCGAAATCCGTTTGCGAGGTGCCTCTCAGCTCCGTTCATTTCGACCGTTCGCGGTGAGTGCGCGGAACTCAGCGACGGGGTTCGGGCGCACTTGACGCGCGACATTAAACTCGGGGTTAGGGTTAATTTTTGGGAATCCCTCTGGCGTGAGCCGCGGGGGTTTTAAGCTTTTAATGGATCCGTTTTGTACGCGCGAGGGAACTAATTCGGCGCCGTCGCCATCCGCTCGCGCATCAAAACTTTCACGGTGCACTTTCGTCGGTCGTGTCGTTAAAGGTTCCTTTTTACAGGGAACGAATTCTGGATTCTGAGCGCAGCGACGAACGTATT
This sequence comes from Hormaphis cornu, assembly GCA_017140985.1. Taxonomy (NCBI): domain Eukaryota; kingdom Metazoa; phylum Arthropoda; class Insecta; order Hemiptera; family Hormaphididae; genus Hormaphis; species Hormaphis cornu. The sequence continues at coordinate 15,479,772 of CM029361.1, forward strand.
ATGTTTACAGTGATATTTTTTAGATTCTGCGGAGCGACGAGCGATGAACATTGTTTTGGCATCGACGTTCTTGTTTTTCTGTCAACGACTTTTCGCGTAGCAGAATTATTGCTCAGTATTTTTCTGCTGATACACCGATGGCACTTTGGGTGGAATTTTTTTTACAAGATTTGGCGCACTTTTTGAGTCACACCTCAAAAACCAAAATAAAAATACGAAAAGTTTGAAAGATCTGTGATGAAGTTTTTGTTCGGAAGAAATGCTTCAGATACTTAAGATCAGTAACTTTTCCGATAGGCTTATCGACTGCGGTGATATTTTGGTCCTAGAATTTTTTTAATTTTGCTCACCCCAAAAACCAAAAATAAATTGAAAATTTTACCGCGAAAAATTCAAATTTTCAGGTTTGTGATGTTTTCAAGTGGAAAGAGTGCTCCGATATTAACTTTGAATACCACTATAACTGAGATTTTGGCTTTAAACTATATCTTATTCCAAATCAATTTTTGAATTTTACACATTTTGCGAGTAATAGTCCAAAAACACACAAATTTATACAAAAAAGCCGCTGAAGTGACGAGTATTTATCCAATAAAATTCAAACTGATACCATCAAAATTGGTAGGATATTACATAAAAAAATAAAAAAAAAAAAAGTCCACAGAACGTTCACAATCGAATAAGCAAAAACTACAAGTTAAACTGCAACAAAAAAAATACATCTCCGTAAAACCTTACTCTGCTCGTTTTTATGTACGTTTCTAAAACAATATTCTATAATTTCAAGAATCGTTCTCGATATGACCGTCGATATCCATATAGTATTATCGTGTAACATTTTCATACTAAACGAAACATAACAGGATGCTTTTTGAGGATACAGATTTACTATTTATTTTAATTTTAATCCAGTGGACGGGCGGTTTCGTTACCACGCATCTGCCGACGTCGGTTTTTTTTTTTCGTCGTTCCGACTACGTAAACCTACCGAATTCTGTATAATGGTGTTCAGCATTACAATTTTATTATTGTCATTATTATTATTATCGTATTATTTAATCGTTAAAGTATGTCGGTTAAGAATACCAGAAGTAAAAAATCGTTAAACGATTACACAATCGAATCACATAATTCAATAAAAGGAGATCCATAGCAGCAAAACGTGGGCGAAGCTTTGTGCGAAACGTTATTTTTTTCCTTGGGCAACAGAACTCTCCAAAATCTGATGTGATTTAAGATTTTTTACGCAATAATATTACGTGGGATCCGAGTGAAAGTCGACTTTTGGCAATGAAACCGAGTTTTTGTCTCGTGAAAACAAAGTATCATTGCGATTCCTCGATACGCGTATGAGATCGAAAATTTCGACACGAACCGAGCAAATATTATTACCACGTTTTGGAGTAACTTTTTATTTTGGTTACTTTATTCGGAGCACAAAACTTATTCGACCCATGTTTTTTGTCACACAAAATGTATACTCGACAATTTATCCAAGTCCAGTTACCGTCACAAAATAGAAACAAAATATATGGATTTTATCCCGTTATTTTGATAAATGTTTGGCCGTGTTTTATGTTCATTCTGCAATACTGTCATGCGGTTCTTTTAGAATCAATAGTGTTAGTTATTATTCTTTTTCGTTATCATTAATATTCGTTTTGATGAATGTTTGATCAAAAAAAAAAATAAATAAATAAATAAAAATAAAGGAATTTTACCTTTGCAATTACACACGAATTTCACCAATTGAATTTTTAAATTGTAATGAAACATAAATTAAATTGAATACAAATTCACATAGAAATTTGAAAGTATAATAGGATCGAAGATTAGTTGTAGTAAAACAGTGTCAATAGAGAATAGATGACTCTGGAGTAAGTGCTCAGGAGATTGACGGTACGAGTAAATTGATGAGAATTAGCGTTGGTTTGGAGAGGATTAAGTAGTATCTAGGGGTCCTTTTTACAACGAGAATTCATGGTAGATGTAAAATATAATATTAAATATGGTCAGATTAAATGGAAAGAAATATTAAGATCACTCCAAACCTTAGAGATTATCGTCTATAGAGCTTGCCTTTTGGTTTTAAAAGAAATAAAATGTTTTTGTTTACTTTTTCAAATAAATAATGAAAAAAATCATTGAATTTGGTTGAACATTTTACGCAAAGTCATCACAAAAACAAAAAATTAAGTACCTATGTATTGTTTGTATTACCCTTGTTTTTTGAAACAAACTATTGGTACCTACTACTGCGCGGAGATATTTTGAGTGATATTATTTAATTGTTTTTTGGTGTTGATCGAAAATGTAACGAGTTCAAAATACTTGTGCGACAAGCCTGGAAACAGACTGGTTTTTTGAAAAAAAAAAAAAACAAAAATTTTTAAGTTTTCACACGGACTGTCCCATCGCAAAGTGCTTACAAAAATATTTGTATTTCTCGTAATTCTCGTTTTATGCACTAAATATAGTTTGTTTGTTGACAATATTATGCATTATTCTAAATTACAATTTTTTTTTATTTGAATTTTTTTGTAGACACACTCACGGCCAGTTTTATAACCATGGCGTTGCAGCTGCCTATTTTTTGGCGCATTCCAACCTGAGGTAAATCAAATTTTTTTTTTTTTAAAACCTATATTGACATACTTATCAAACACAACTATTTCTGTATCTGTTTTCCAAAATACAATGTCCACATAAGACAATATACAGTATACAATGCCTATTAGTCTCATTTAAATGAAATATTCAGATTTATTTCGTGCTATTTGGCAGTTACAAACTTAAACCAATGAACAACCGTTGCATAATATATTTAAACTAATTTAAAGAAACAAATTTGAAGAAGATGCCAGATTACCCAAAATACTCAATTGAAAACTTCTTCAAACCAAATAAATCTGATTATAAAACTACTTAAAAGGTTCACTCTCAATATACGTTGTGTACAATACACATTCAATGTTAAAATTACAAAATTTAATTTACCGATATTATTGAAATGATTTTAAAATATATCATATTTGATAAATCGGTACTATGCGCAAAAAATAATAATGTAACTACAAAATTTGAACAAGCTCATTCAAAATTATTACCAAACAAATACAATTTTGTTAAATAACAATCACTAGAACTATAGTGAACTTACCGTAAAATATTGCCGTAATTCAATGTTTTTAATTTAAATAAAACTGTAGTTTTAATTAAATAACGTCTGGGCGCTTGAACAGTGAGCGTTTATAGAGTCTATAACCCTACAATATTACTGATTTTTCTTATTACAAAATAATAAACGCTTAACTGTATACTTCAAATTTTTTTGAAATTTTTCGAAATCAAAACCAAATCAGGAGTTTTATTTTGAAAAAGTAACTGGAACTCGACAAAAAATTTTATTCTAGTGAAAAGTTTAAAAATCTAAAAAGTCCTTGGTCTTTGCCCCCCCTTTATGTACAAACTTGCGACGTCCATATTATTTTGTTTTCATTTAAATACAGGCATGAGCCCCCAAAGGAATCACAACAATTAATGTAAATATAAAACGAAACAAGTGGATTTAGATACAGAGACACTTCAAAATATCATATGAATTATATAATAGGTAACAATAAAAAGAAAACGATAATGTGCTAAGAAAACTGACACGATTATGAAAAATATAGCGTTTGATAAAACGATTATGTTGGATATATTTTATTTCATTTTTAGAATTTAACATGTAAATTATACAAATATTTATACATAAGTACCATTAAGTGCACAAGTGATTATCTCCGTAAGCTAGGCTTGTTGCGGAAACTAGGGTTCTTAAATAACTACTTATACATGCTAAATAAAATAATTGATAAACGTTCGTGATCAGTGACTTATAATAGTACGATTGTACGATATTAAATTATTTTTGAATTACGGAGTAAAATGTAACGATCCGACCGGAATACAATTATTATAACAGAATCATCCGAGCCAGTAGTTTATTTTTTATTTTTTGTTTATCATTGTCCTATAGTGTCTATAGATCGTAAACTAACATCTATATTTTATGTTCGAGTGCAACGAACGGTGATTTTTTCCCCGAATTCAGTTCTGCACACAGGACGTTTGCTCGTTTCTGTCTTGGTCGTGTTCAAATTGGAATGTTTTGAATATCAAGGAAGAAACGTGCCGCGTGCGTATAATCGAGTTAGTTCAATAGATATCACGTTCACTACGTTTTAACAGCAGGCACATCCTACGGTTTTTTTTTTAAAACATATTTTAACAAGATAATATCGATAATGATCCGTGTTTCAGGATACGCGTCGTCCGGTGCACGTTCAAACGGAATGGCAAAAGTCGACGGCCAAAAAAACACACGTCGTTCCGACGCTCGCGGATCGTTTCTTCAAACGCTCTTTGCACGGCTGTTATACGATTTTTTGTTTTCATTATAAAAATACAAAAAAAAATGCAACCAAGAATAAGAAAATGTTAAAAACATATGACTAACGTTAAGATGCACACGCGGATGGCGGACAAAAAAAAAAAATATATAAAATACGCCCGTCTGCTATTTCGCATTTTAGTGTTTAAGGAGTGATTTTCAAAAAGACTGATTCCCGTTTGGCTAGATTTAGACGGATAAGTGTATGATATAATAACTGTACGGTTTAAGAATCGATCGTGTCGTCGATTACGCCCAGTAGCAATCGGCGGTACCTATGTTAGTAGTAGTTAGGTGTTTATTCCATAAGAAATAGCAATAAAATCACCATGTCTTCCATTAACATCAATTTACACTCACGTGTTTATTAAACCAATCGATTACGCATTGTGTCGTCGTTACTAAGTTAATATTATAAACGCTCTAGGTCGCGTACATTAAGTGAAACAGTGTTGTGCGTATTATTCGTCGTGGCCACTGATGTTGGCGTCCCGTAGACAGAGAGACAGAGAGCTCTAGTAAAACGTTGAACGAAATCGTATAACGCGGAAACGCCCGAAAGTCGGCGGCTGCGACGAAACTCATTAATAACATATATATCGACTGTTTTTAATGTTAATTATTGTTATTTTAAACCGTAGTCTTAAAAATATACTCTATACTTGTAAGTGACCCGTCCGACGACGACGACGGGCTTTTTTCTAAGCTATTATGAATTATGATATCTATATTGTTTTTTTTTACTGTACGATCTTAATCGTCGTGCGCAACGTTCGAATGAATTATATCGTAAACATTTAATGTTATTATTAACGCTGGCCCGTTGGACCGGGAGTGACGTTTGACAATAAAATATACATTAGGTCCGCTTAACGTGTCTGTACAACCTACAATGACATTACCGAGATAAAATAAGAGATACTATTAAATTTTACGTCGATTCGTTTGATTTTTTCGTTTCGTTTTATTCACATTTTAACGTTTTAACGAGTAGTGTGTTCACGCGACTCCGCGCGGAGACGCGTTTTAGTTTTAAGGCTGACGACGGTATTATTACGACGGCAAATATCACACGGTTTTTGACCTAACCTAACCGTTGTTTTAGAATTAAGTACGTTTTTTTCTTCAATTTGCACGTTTGCATAAATTATTGTAAAAAAAAAAAAAATATTTTTCACTTGACCGACCGAAATATCCCGAGTAGTGATTCCACCAAAAGAAGTTTAGCAAGTTAATCGTTTGCAGTTTTTATCGTATCAGTTGCGAAAACGTAAATAAATGTAGTTCTTTAGATTTATCCAAACAATTTTTAAAGGAGCAATCGTGATTACACAGAACGGGCTTTTACCGGTTTTCCAAAAGTTGTCGTAGTTTCGGTTTTGACTCAAAACCATGGACAATACGAATAATCGTTCCATACAAATCTGTACCACCTTTGTGCAATCACCAATCGTTTAAAATGAAAGGCCCGAGCGTTTTAACCATTCCCTTTTGGCCGATCAAAAAAAAAAAAAAAACGGCCTTTGTAAAATTCTACAATATTTGAAAAACGATTGAAAACCAAAAAAAAATACTAAAAATAAACTGATCCACTAATATTTGATATCTTCGTATGTGGATCGAATTGGTTGGTGTGGGGAGGAATTTAAAGTTATCGTGATAAGATAAATTCCAAAATGTTCAATTGATAAAATTGATAATTTATTCCCTGCAGTGTATCAAAGTAAAACAAAGTAAACATAGTGAACTAATAGTACGTTATTTATAACCGAGTATTATCCCCAGCTTTTTAGCCGTAATTATTATGTTCAAAAATTGCAAAAAAGAAAAAAAAAACAAAACATGTTTAACAATATTAATTGAATGACAGTTTTTTAGTATGAAAAATTACAAAAAAAGTATAAAAATGTTCGTCCTTGAGTTCGTTCACTTGTCGTATTGTATTTTACAAGCGGCAAGCAAATTCACACTTACGGCGATTTGGCAGTCAGGAATAAAAATTTAAAAAATTTAAAAAAAAACAAATCTAGATTAAAACTTAATATTAAATATTTTAACGTAGTTAGTGTAATTTAAGTATTAATATTCTTGTACGATTGGCTTCAAACAGTTTCTGTCGTTGGTGAATTTTTTCCTCAGCTATTTGTGTGTTAATTTTTTCTTACAATAATTATTTTCAAACAGAACCGTAAAAAAATGGCTGTTTTGTTTTAATGTTTTAGCTGTCTGAGCTCCTTCCCCAAAATCGTCATTAATGTGATTTAACTCTTCCACATAAGTGTTTTTACCAATGAGAAGTATTTTTTGTTTTAAAGTCTACATGTTTATGTTGTGTTCCGTTATCAACGACGTTAGATTTAATAAATAGATACTGATTTTGAACCATTCGCAAGACCAATATTATTGTTCTTGGATAATAATTCAATAAGTATAATAATAATCTTACAAGTACGTTGTTTTTGTAACGTTTAATTTTCCGTTGAATTATTTTTATTAATTTTTTTCTTAAATTATTGACACATACACAAAATTCAATATGAAAAAAGATTTGCAGTTTTTCGTTCATCAACACGATGTCTATTTTCAAGTTAAGTCCATTTTGTACAAAAACAGTTTGGTATTTTTAAAATTGTATTACTTATTGTATATTAGATCATTATAGCGTTAATTTTATAAACATACATTACCACTTGAATTACGTTTTTTTTTTTTAGTAAACAAACATTGTTGTGTCATTGTTTAAAAGTTTATTTTGTCCAACGCTTGTTTTAATTGATGTCTCCTACAGCTTATTACTCAAATCAGATCCAGTGGCGTGCAAATTCAATATTATTCAGAGGCAAAAATTGTTGATGACTTAACAAAGATCCCTCTAAAAAGTCCATTTTAAAAAGTGACCGATATAAAAAATAAAAGATTACCCTATTCTCAATTTTTTTCAAACATCTATTCCTTTAAAACAATGTACCTATCAAGTAACCCGTTCCTGTAATAGAAATTTTTTATAACTTAATTTATTTTAACTATCTACAATTAATTGTTATTTGATTTTTTTTTTTTATTAAAATTATTGTACAAAAAATTAGTTTGTTCACCCTTATCTCCAAAATTTTTGAAAATCTCAGGGACAATCGACTCTCAAATCAGTATTTGTAACGTCTCTGATCATGGAACGTTCTAAATATTGTTTTCTTTCGAAGTACTGTTCTTATCCACCATTTAGGAGTAGCTGGTAGAATTTTTTTTTTTGGCATTTGTGCAATATTTTTATGCTTGAAGTTGTTATAGCTATTTAGCTGATACAATATAATTAATGAAATTCTAGGTGCATTATAATAATATAGGTATGCAAAAGTACGTATGATTAATGTATTGTTTCTTTACATCGATGATATTATTTTTATTGTTCGTCTATAGCTATTGATTACTGCTTATAATATACAAATGTATAATGTTTATACAGACTATAAATAAATACAAAATGCTTTTTTATGGTTTTATGTTTGTACCTATACCTGTACCCTGGGTCAATCACGATTCTGTGTACATCATGCACAATATGGAACAGTAAAACTCAAGAACTAGATTGTTTATATTGTATATCAGTTAGCAGATGTCCGAACGTAAACACACATGGATGATTGAAATAAACAACACTAATTAGATTCTGAGCATTAGCGAGGAAGCTATTGATTTTCCAAAGATGTGATTTTTATTTTTGTCTGAGACTTGTATAGCATCTTGACGTAGTTCCGATCTTAAAGGTCAATGCATTTTCTGATAGCCCAATCTACCCTTTGGTGCGTTGTACCCAACGTTTTGCCAAATTTTCAATTAAAAAAAAGTTAAAGTCATAAAACTAGAAACTTATGAAAAACATTAATACCTACGGCGAATATGATTTTAACATATCGATTTAGTTTCTTGACAGTAACTTCCAAAATAATGCTCGGAACAAGCTGAAACTTTTACATACTATTAAAATAATTAAGATAAAAGTTTCAAGTGATTTCAAAAAATTTTGAACTAATTATAGAACTTTGAAATTGTCAAAAAAATTATAAGGACGTATACTAGACAACTGAACTCGCTAAGAATCGTTTTTTCGAAGGAAATAATTTATAATTGTTTTCCGACAGTAAATAATACGTTGGAACCACAATTTCTAAACTAGTAACCCTCTCAAACCATATTTTCCATACCTACGCGACCTAGAGTGATCCCGGATTTTTTAGACTATAAAACCTTGGTTTTAAAATTCCTGCTATGAATACTTACTTGTAAAAAATGCTTAAGATAGAATCAACTTTATGTACTCTCAAGGCACAATCCAAAAATTCAAAACCTCATTTTTTGAAAACACCCTATTTTGTTGGTATTGTTATGATTGGTCATGGAAAATACCTCATAATCTTTGTGAAATCATATTGAAATTTAATAATGATTTTGTTGTCTAAACACAACGCGAAAAAATTTTGTTTTACTTAATAAATATCTATTATATCTATTTTATGTTGATGCCACGTAAAGGTATTTATTTTTTTATATGACATTCACAATAACACATTCA
>CM029361.1:15512565-15524835 GCA_017140985.1 Hormaphis cornu
TAACGAATCAATAGTTCATAAATTTACTATGACAAAATCATAATACAATATCTACCATGAATTTACTTATTCGAAAGCACGGACTGATTCGTAAAGAAAACTATGTTGTGTCCAGTTTTTAATTTATCGTTAGTTTTGGTTCGACGTAATATATTTTTAAGATCATTGCTCAAATGTGCGGATAAAACATAGATGCGTGTTGTAATATATTATGTGAGTATAATTTTAAAAAAAAATTTTTAAATAAAATAAGTGATGAACATGGTAAATCGTTCCAAGAAGTCCATGTTAATTCTAGTATTTTATACAATTTTGAATTTATTTGACCTCGTACACTTACGTCGCACAACGTACAATTTGTGAATATGGATGAATTGTCAGTTTTGTAAAACTTAAGAGAGTAAAAAAAAAAAATGTTGAAAGTTGATTTAGGTAATAAATTTGAAATAATTTTTAGTAGATAGTTAAAAACAAAAACCATAGTGGTTTGCCGTTTGTTACTATTTTAAGCTATCGCGTTTATTGGTTTATCGATGACGTGTTGTGCAATCGTATCGGTAAAACGTTAAAGCGTTTGTGTTACATTTAATAATTTATAAAAGATTAATTAAAACAATTATTCTTTAAACTGAGTCTTTAAACAAAATAATAATTTTAATTATAAAAATCGTATAGTATAACTACGTAAGTATAATTATTATATTAATATCCTTAGAATTAGAAAACGAATTTTTAACATATAATTGAAAAATTGTGATTTTTCTTACCTTGTCGTCGTCAGTTCTTTTGTCCTCTATCAACAATTTTCTACGCCACAAACGTGAAGTATACGTCAAATATTATAGATACTTTATTTTAAAAAAAATTTATTATGGACGTTTTGGTCGAGTACAGAGAATCTCAGTATACTTATGCACTTACGTGTTCCGCTTCATGATGTACGGTGATGTTTTTACAAATATTTGTACAAAGTGATTACCTTTTTCTTTTTTTTTTTTTGCACAACATGGCATGGTATTGATGTACAAAAAATAAATAAAATACAACAAAAACAAAAACAGTAATGATAATGCTTCACATACAAAACGATTTATATATAGTAAAGTTAATTTTGCCGGTACAAAAAAACAAATACGACAATATTGAATTCGTTGCGTAGAAATAGTGTTTAGTTTTTTTTTTTTTTTTTAGATGTTACTTAAAGCACAGAAACGAATTAAAATTATACGTAACTGAGAATCGATTTAGGTAAGATTCGTCGGACGGAATTAAATTTTTTTATCAAAAAATTCTGCTTCGAGCGTAATAAATTAAGGAAAATAGCGAGAAAAACATGATGAATCCGCAACTGTTCCATGCTGCCATTGTCACACGCAGTCGCTTTTCCACGCCACCGACGTTCATCGACTAATTAGACAACTCCGGAGCTCGACGTTGTTTCTTATTTATTTATCTTAATTTAATTATGACGAGACAAAAATCAAATAATTCTACGGACTGAGTCACTCGGTGTAAAAAATTTAATTTATCTGCAATAAACGCGATATACCAACACCACGTCTGCCAAAGTTGTTTGTCTAACTGGCAAAAAACTGGTAAATATTGTACCGGAAGAGTATAGCAGCAGCTGGATGCTCAGCGTGTCGCAATCTGACGCGTCGTCGGTTCAAGGAAGTTTCTCGGTGTTTGCACGTACTATATTATCACAACTGGACGAATCGACGATGATTTTATTAAAACACGTTTTATTTCTTATTTCGAGTTAGAGCTGATTATTTTCAAGTATTTTTAATCGTTGTTCGAGATAAAAGTTGACGAATTTCGTGTTGAATTGAGACGGAAGTTAAGTTTTAAGTTAAAAACGAAAAAAAAAAGTAATACTTACGTACGACAACGGAAACGAAGAGTAAATCTGAATTCGAAACGAGTCAAAAATTAATCGCGTCTACTTTATAAAGAAATGAATCGCGGTAAAATGTTAATTTAATATTAGATAAACTAGGAGAAAATAAATTAAATTACGCGACTTAATTTTTAATTATTTTCAGCTAAAAAGTGTCCGGCTGCTCACAAGTACATACTCTGAAATCATCACTTGATCGATCGACGATGGTCTTGCTGTTGTTACTTTTGTTTCCAATCTGAACTGGCGTCGGTGTGTGCAGTGTGATCCCCCCCAAAAAAAAACGGGACTTTTCGAGAGAAAAAAACCACCAAAATTAGAAGAAACGTCAAATTTCGTATCATTTTTTCTGTTTTTTTTCAAAAATATTTGTGTTAATATTATTCGCTCGTCGTTGAACCGCTCGAAAATCGTCATACAAAGTGCACGTTCGGTGATGAAAGAAATTGTGTTTTCCCGTAAAGGTCAGTGAAGAAATCGATCATTCGCTGAAAGCGGAAGAATCCCGAAAACGTTCCCGATTCCGCAGGTCAAAATAATTATTGGAATGTCGAATCGCGACGTTTAAATGGACTTGCGCGTGGACGTCAAAACAAAATTCGTAAAAAAAAAAAAACAGTATACGCGAGTAGCATCGTTTTGATTATCTTGTTTTCTCCGACCGGGAAACAGCTGAACGTTCAGATTTCCGTTGCAGAATTCTTATTTCTCGCAGATCGTCCGATACGATGTCGTTGGCGAAAATCTAATATTCGGACGGTTTTTTTTTTTTCGAAAAGTCCCGTCTCTCCTCTGCCGCCCCGTGTTCAGACGGAAAACTCAAAAACAGCAAGGTTTCGTGGGTTTTTGTACACTGCAGACTCTTTTCACGTCGAACCGCAGGAAAAAAACGATTCGGTATAATAACGTTATGATAGGGTATCGAATACACGTATATTATATATATATAATTAATAATTGTACATAAATGCGTGTGAATATTTTCAACGTAATGCGTTTATAATATAAGAGTAAAAATTTACGAATTATGTGTGTATAATATTAAATATTGATATATATATATAGTATTGTACGGTTATAGTTGTAAAACGCATTATCATAAAAAAAAAAAAATTATATGGATTAATGGATGACATCTATATATATAGTGGTAAACTGTTATACAATAAATGTGTAAAAAGTGAAATTTATCGTTTTATTCAATATTCGATAAAATGTTACGAAGAAAATCACATGCAACGAAAAAAATAAAAAAATTGTTGAAAAAAAAAAATCAATAGTTACTATTGTGAAGTACATACGTGGTAAAATACTCACGTTGAACGTTAAAAACGATTAAAGCGTCGGCACTAAGACTACGTTATTATATTCGTACGGTATTAAATTACTATAACTACGTAGATATTATACGAACGACGTTTCGAACGTGGTGTTTTTGCGGACAAACGACTTATTTGTTTAAATTAAGTTATAACTTTAGTTTTTAAACTTTATTATGTTTCGATGTTCCGGTGACGGGAACGTGTTGTTACAACAAATCGACGGGGACGAATGCGATTTAAAAAACGTTTGTGAAAAAATAAAAACCGTATCTTCTCGTCGTCGTTCTCGAGTCGACGTCGACCGGTATTTTATCCAAACCGTTTGCAAAGACCGCGTATTTTCGAAACGGTTTTTCGCAATTTTATTAATCAATCGAATCGACGACGATACCGGAGACACCACCCCGAACGAGCTAAACCAAACGTATCGCCGACGGGAACGTGTTGAAAACTCCAGATATTATACATCGCTTTTCCCTCAAATCAAAAACCGTCCGCTCGAAACGTCGGGGCACGATAAATGACGAAAATGTTAAATTACACGATTAATATCGATAACGGGGGTAAAATTTTCTACCGTAAAACGCACGCTAAACTATTATTATGACAACAATATCAAATCCGTAGTAGTAACCTACAATAATTCTATAGTATTAAGACGTAAAAACGTCGCGAGAAAAAAAATATTAACAACGCGATAAAATGAAATCCGTCTTAAATATCATACAAAAAAAAAACAACTGCACGCCGTGCGGGATTCGTCGAGAACGCGCGGTCGCTGTCCATGGGGTGGTCGCCGACAGAATGGAAACGTCGATCGATTATTAAAATTCGCAAACAATCGAATTAAAATGGAACAAAAAAAATATTAGAAAGCTACGATGAAGGGAGAAAAAAAACTCTGATAAATAACACGATATCGTTTGTCTCGTCCGCGCCACTACACCATTTCCGAGGAAAACTTCGCCGCGAAACGCGGTAAATTATTTTTGATTTTCAATTCTTTGTCTTTCATTACGAAACATTCGAACGCGTGCGTTCTCCGTACCGTGGCGATTTAAATTATTTTATACGATTTTATTAGCGGTTTCAAAGCACTGTGTTTGTATTGCAGCAATACGATTCGAATAATTGTCCACCACGTAGGTGTTCCAAAACAGTTGCCGCAGGAACGACGATGGCAAAATAATAAAATCGCGTACGTATTTTTTTCTTATTTTTGATTGACGTTCGCCGAGAAACCGAAAAAAAGCTCTGGAGCACCCGAAAACTGTGCGGGAAATTGTGGTTTTTCAAACCCGTCAAAACCCGCAGAAAACCGGGGGAAATTGTCGAAGCGAAAAGTTACGACGATGTTATTTTAGTTTATCCCGGAACGCGACCACCACGTCGGACGCGTTTTTCAATTTTTTCTCTTCAACACTCGCAAGTTATGTTCTAATTACGAAAAGTATCGAAATTTTCATTTTAAACAACAACCTTTACCGCGTTTTTTTTTTTTTAAACGAGTTTGCTATGAATAAAAAATATGATAAAACAGTCGGGCAAAATTCCATAAATCGGTCGCCTCGCTTCAAAAGGACCCCGCTTGTTTTCTCGTCTTTTTACTCCGTAACCACATCGCGATGCGAAAGTTTAAAAAAAAGATTTTGAAATTTAAACACCTAGCGTTCGGGTTTTTTATTTTTTTGTCGCCGACCACGGCCGGTTATAGGGTAGGTACGCGAACGATTTTGTCGACGAATCGCCTGCACGCGACAACATAATAATAATAATATTTTACGGGAAATATTATTTCTACAAATTTGAGATTTCGCTGGAAAGCACGTGAACGCACAGTTATTTTTTTTTTTTTTTTTGATAACTGCGGCACGACGACGACTTAAAACTTAATTAATATGTACGATTATTACGTTATGTCTACATTATATTATACGTACTTATACTAAAAATGTCAATTTTCTCCACTATCCCCATTACACGGGGGACGGTGTTACGATTGGACATCGAATTTAAACATAGTTGTACACGATAGTGCTTTGTTCTTAGAGACCGAGTTGTTCCGACTTAACAACCGTCGCTAGCGTTAGACTTAAAAATACGATAAAATTAAAATTTAATTCTAACCTACGATAATAATATGGGCGTATCGAAAAAAAAACAACCGTCGAAAAACGCCCTAGAAACGTTTAACACGCTAACATAAACTAAACTATTCGATAAACTACTTCTACGACTTAAATCTATGTAGCGTCTATGTATACTCGTATGGTTTTTGACACGAGTAGGATGTCAAATATTTTGTTGCGGTGACTAACGCAAACATTGTAAAAAAGAAAACCGTTGCCTACTCGGTTGGAAAAAGGTAAAAACAGCGATTTTTTTTTGGTTTTTTTTTTTTTTTACATCTATTTAAAAACCGGCTTACTCGAACAATACCTGTTCAAGTACTTAAATTTGGAATAGTTGCGTTGTATTTAAAACATAGGAAAGCGCGCACTATCAAGTTCGTTCCACTCGAACTAAAAAAAAAAAAATTTTATGTTTTCTCACAAAACGTACGTTGATTAAAAGACCGTAGAAAATATTTTATTTCTATTTCTATTTTATTATGATATTTAAAAAGAAAACCGCCGTGGATTTAGTCGGCGAAATCACGCGCGGTCGGAACGGTTACATTCTCTCGCGAAGAGAAGTCTCCGTTCGGATTACAAAAAAAAAATACACTAATTAATTTCATTCTTAGGTATACGATTATTATATTTATTAGTAGAAAAAGAATAATTTCAAACGTTTTATTTATCCTGTAGATCATTCATACGCACAGCCAATCGTCGAAAATCGGAATTTTGTAAAAAATTTCCGTTTTTTTTTTTATTTAACTTTAAAATTTATTATTCCCTTCGATTCCGTTACTTTATCACAATACAACTCATCTCCGAAATAGAGTCAAATACTACTATTATTATATAGCACACTTCTGCAAATTCCAGCACAGAAGAAACGTCGTTCGCACACCCTCCCCCCAATAACATAACATGATATGATGTTTCGAGTAAAAAAATGTTCAAACAAAAATCGGATTTCGAAAAAAATTTCGTTAAGCGCACGTTGTTTCTAGACCGTTACGGAAATCCGTAAGCAGATAAATACGCGTTGTATAAAAAAGTTTTCTGGTAACTTTTTAGCTCGTTCGCCCGAGGCCAGCGGGTATTTTCGGATTTTTTTAACAATTATTATAAAAACACGAAATGTTTCGGGCGCTTAAAGTTTTCCCAATCCCTGCGCAGCGATCGTTTTCGACTAATTTTTGGCGGAAATCGTCCACCAATTAATTTAAATTGGCCGAACAGCAAACGAGACTTTTTTTAACGAGTCGGTCCGACCGAAATACCGATAACTACGTGTTTGATGTACACGAGTTAGGAACACACACACACACTAACCTATATTCCGCTGTTGCGGGGGTCATATTTTTTTGTAAAACTCGGACGCAGTGTCCAACACTGTATAATATCGCTTAAAAATAGCAAAACGACTATGGTAAAATCGACTACTTAAACACAATGAAGTAGTAATGACAACAAGTACAAACGTATCATCGATAAGCGGTTCCTTTCGGGCGCAAAAATTATTTCTTTTGCACTCGTTGTAACGTCGGCCGATAAACGCGATCGTTTTTCACCCGATTTCTCGTCTGTACGTACAATATGGCGTGAACAACTGAGTATAGATGAGAGTTGAACAGAATCGATTTTAGAATTTTTTTTTTTTTACATTCGCGTCGAAAGGTTCGCGAAAAAAAAAATTACGGGGTCAGGGTGGTACAACGGAATATAATGGCGCGAAAGTTTGGGGAAAAAAGAAAATGAAGCGCCGTCGTCATCATCACACGACGGTCTCCTCGCCGTCGTCGTCGGCCGTCCGCCGGACGATCGGCGGCCGCGGCGCCGCGGCGTACGGCGTCAGCAGCTCGTCGCGGCGCCGGTGGTTGTTGAGGCGCCGCCGGTGGTCCGACCCGCTGTCGGCCGTCGTACCGCGGACGACCGCGCACCACCCGTCGTCCCGCGCGAGCGCGTCCCAATCCACGCACTCGCAGTGCGGCACGTTCACGTCGCCGCGGCACCCGTCGGACGGGCACGGCGGCTGCCGCTTGCGCCGCAGCGGCCGACGGTACCCCAGGCACGAGGGCAGGCACGCGCACAGCAGCGCGCAGACGCGCCACTTTTTGAAGCGCGAGGACGAGCGCGGCCGACCGTCGGCCGCGGCGGACGCGGGACGCGACGGCGACGAAGCGCCGCCGCCGTGCTGGCGGCGGCACGCGGCGCACCGGCACCTGGGCTCCGGCGTCCCGTCGCCGCCGTTCACCAGCGCCGTCCACGGGACGTACGCCGGAAACTCGCGGTTCTCGATCGCTGCGCCGCCGTACGTCGGCGGCCTCACCGGTTTCGTCATGACGTCCTCGCCGATCGCGGTGATGTCGATTAGCGGCGGGTCGTCGGCCGCGATCCGCCCGTGCCGCCGTCCGCCGCGGCCGGGCGTCCGCACGTACGCGTTGTCGTCCGCCGCCCGGCGCTCCGGCCGCGGCGGGTTCGACGACGCGGACCGCTGTTTCTCGCGGACGGCGCCGCGCCGCTGGTGGCGGCCGCGCGGTCCCGGGTCGGCCGTCCCTGCGGCCGCCGCAGCCGCCGCCGCCGCCGCCGCCGCCACCGCCGCCGCCGCCCTCGAACACCTCTCCGACACGTACGTCCGGTCGCACGTCATCGTCGTCCCTCTGCCGGTCGGCTGCTTGTTGTTGTTGTTGTGCTGCTGCTTTTTTTTCTCCGAACCCATCATGATAATACGACGGCGTCGTTTCCGTTACCGGGGGCGGGCAGTGTGTGTGATCGGTTGTGTTTGCTACGGTCGCCGACGGTGGGCTGGAAAAAAAAAATGAGAAAAAAAAAAAAACGTCGTCCGCGATTAATTTTTCGTTATAATATTATTTCTATGACACTTGTACAATAATCGCGAGACGAGAGTGTGAAAATTCGCGATGATTAAAATAAAAAAACACTAAAATCCGTGCGAACTGTACGATACCGCCGGGTAGACGCAATTGTATTAATAATATTACGTATTTCGATGTAGTTTACGTTGTTTAGTCGACGTGTTTCGTCCGTATCTTCCGCGAACGGGAATAATATTCATTTTCGTCAACGTGAACGCGGCGAAACGTTCGTAAAAAGAAAATTATTAATTTAACAGTACGAATCGACATGTTGTTATTATTTATCGTTTGAATACGGTTTTCGCGAACGACTTTATACAATGTCCATCGCAGTCTCGTCGAATCGTCGCTGCTTACTGCTGCTGCTGCGTCGTTGTGGACGAGTGAGATGTGGAAATGTGAAGAAAAAAGAAATTTGCAAAACTCGCATAATAATGTTTATAAAAATACACAACGTTTTCAAATATTACGATAGTTTAATGATTTATTTTTTATGTATATAACATTCGTACGCGACACTGCGGGTCGATCAAAAAAAATGTATATTTTACTGTTCGCGCGTCGTATTTTTTATTATTTTGTACAGCCGAAACGACGTGAATCGCGCAGACGTATTCTTCAAACCACTTCTTCTACGTCCGCGGTTAAATCACGGTGACAACTTGTTTGAAAACTAGAAATGTCATTGTTACAACTTCATTCAATACCGTGGTAGGTACATTGATCGCGTAAAGTATAGGGTTGTAAGTATTTTGAGTAACATCATAATAATAGGCAGCTACGTTGAAAACAAGTATATTTTTACGTAAACGATCTCTCAGCGAACAATACACGATTTCCGCTGTTTCCGATTAACACTCCGTTCGTCGGAGACAATATCTGTTTTGAGAATTAACCACAAATACAATTATCGCTGGCAAATTAATCAGCGAGAGCCCGTTCTTTTTGCAGACTGCGAGAGAATAATATCATGTCCAACAATAAATTCTCTCCGTATAACACGCGTTTTGGAACTAAAAAACGTTCATCTGTTTATAAAGTTTGCGCGAGTCGAGCGTTTTAAAAACATTTTGGTTTTTTCTCAGCTCTATTAATTTCGTTTTGCAAAAAAATCTTTTCCGATATTTTCACTTTTGTTCTCACAGTTCCGGCTGAACCGAAACAGTGGTCGCGCGTCCGAAATCAAATCCGGTAGCTAACACTTTACGGAGGAGCGAAAATAAATTTCATCTATTTCAAGTAGATAAAAGTAATAGTGGGTAAAGTTGATTCAATTAAAATTTAAGTGTAGTCGATAAGTCAAAAACGCCGTAATAAACGTTTCTCCGTTGACCCCTCGGAGTACCAGCTCGGACCTTTCAGAAGTGACTTTAAAAATCGGTGTATTTCTTATACCCTAAAAAATGTTCATACTAAAAAAAACATCACGATTAAAACTATAGGTACATTCCATTGTCAGTAAATAAAATAATATGATAACTAAAGTAGAATAAACTGATTTTAACACGCCTTTCGCGCAAATATCGGTCTGGTCCATTGCCTACGGTCATAAGCGTAACTCAAACACGATTATGTTGGTTATAACGTTTTTTTTTTTTCAAAAATCTAAAATGGGAGCGGGCTGGTGTGACGTTATGGCAGTCGCAGCACTATTCAAAGCGGATTGAAGAGATATGCTAAGTTCAAGATTGTTAAATACTGCATTTCGAATCGCTTTGTCAAAAATCTCGTCGAAAACGCCATTTTAAAAACACTTTTTTACACGCTACGAATCGTTCGACACGATGATTCGAGTATACTGTTTAATCATTATTATTATCGTCGAGGCAAGTTGACGAGTATTTTTATAGCTCGTTAAGTTTAGTCTTAAATTTTTTAAACGTATTAACAGTTGACTTTAAGAAATTGAGACTCGACTTAAAAACGTAAATATAAAATACTTTATATTATTGCATCATTCCGTGGTAAACACGATAATGTAACATCCTACCTTACGAAAAAAAATTCTTTTTTCTTTTTTCAAATTTCTCCTTACCAACAATAGTTTTTACTAACGAAGATCAACTTGAACTTTTAAACGATCGAGTTCGCGAGTTTACTAGGTTAATTGAAATTCACTCGACTTTATAACTCATAATCGTAACGGCGGCCATCACGGGTCGTGCGAATAATGGGCGAAAACCGTAATGGTTAACGTAGGCAGTGCCGGATTAAACATTGGTGGGCCCCTAGGCAATTAAAATTTTGGGCCCCAACAAAATTATTTTTTACATAAATCTTTAAAAAAATTGTGGTTTTTCGTTTTCACGGGGCCCCTTAAATGAGTAGGGCCCCAAGGCGGGCGCCTACTCCGCCTTATGGGTAATCCGGCACTGAACGTAGGGTGTGACGGAATCGAAAAATCGACGTTTAACAAAATCTCTCTACGTTTGGCCGAAAAAAAATATCGATTCAATCGCAGTGTCCGTGATTATAAAGTCGTAACGATCGTACGAGGTGGTGTCTCGACGCGTGTCGTTGAACTCGGCTCGCGTTAAAAGGATTTTTTTTTCTTTTTCTAAACTACCTATACGAGCACAATGATAATGGTGTGCACCGTGTAGAACGCACGTTCTTCGCGAATGTTTACGCGATCGGGCGGTAGAATGAGAGAGAAAAGACGACCGGAGGAGCGATTGACACGCGCATAAGTGCCCGCGGTGTGCAAGGTCTCGGCAAACATAATGTAACGTTGTGTAACAAATATACTTAGTTATATACGAGACGATTATTCAATAGCAATAATAATGGTGTTATGCATCGTTATGCGTCGCAGAGATGCAGTCCAAACGACCTCGCCACCATCGTGTATCGATCTACACTGTTCCACGGGACAGTTCTCGCGGCGACGTCCTTCTCCGAGCGTCTTCCACGTTGGAATCCAAACTTTTCCGACGCCCGTTTGCGGTAATGTCCTTGACATTCAGAGGACGCGGCGGAAAAGTTTGGATCGCGGAACGGCACGCGTACTTTATCCATTCCGTCCGTAAGAACGTAACTGGATTTCGGAGTTATAATTTTTCGTCGGCGAAATATTTTTTAGTCAATCGCCACCGTTTCGTGTCGATCAGTTCCGCGAGAGAACGATCAGTGTTCGACACATTCTTTTCACTGAAAGGACGCGGTGGAAAAGGTCGAGGGACTCTTATTATTCTCTCGCGGAACGTAGCTCAGATTATCTATTACGTCCGTAAGAATGCGACTAGATTTCGGAGGAGCAATACATTTTTTAGTAAAGTACGTCATTCAAATCCGTTACCGGTGATCGTGCTACGTAGTTTCTGGACCAGCACTTTTGAAATCAACAAACAAAATGAATTTTATCCGGAAAAAAAAAAAAAGACGGAATCGGTCTGGGCTGCGTGGGTAGTTTGACGGAGTAGCGACTACGCTTTGGGTGGGAAATTGCGGTTCAAACGTATTGTACGAACACTGAAAATAAAATGTGGTACGACGAAATTTTCAGGTACATAATGACGTTTTCGGGTAGAAGAATCGCTACGTTTCACGTCACATAACGATCGGTTTTTGAAATTTTATCTTATTTAAAAAACATTTTTTATTATTCTCCGAGAACAATTTACGCGGAAAGCGACAAAAAATCCGGCGTCATAACCTAACCACACTCGACACTACCTATCGTTGTTTACGAATTGCGATTCCACGTTTTTTTTTCTTCAAACTTTCGTGTACTAAATTTAAAGTTTGACACGTTATAAAAGATCGAAAGGTGTTTTTTGAACACTCGAATAATTTTCTAAGCATATTTTTCGTTTATCAGATATTAAAACATTGTTCGCCAACCACCATCCGAAGCGCTTTTAATTTGAAATGTCGACAAGTCTCGAGAAACCCCGACGAAATTCGTCTCCGAGAAAGAGCTTGAGTTTGGCGGGTGTTTTATCATGTTGAAACGTTATCGAGCAAAACAGACGTTCGATTTTTAAACTCGGAGCATTAGTTCCGGGAGCGGAAACGGTGTTTTTCAGAAGGAAAAATCGTAAAAAATATACGAG
>CM029361.1:15524935-15534944 GCA_017140985.1 Hormaphis cornu
GGGTAATTTACGATAGTTTTTGCGGGCAAAACGCGTATTACAACTCTCGCACGCACATACGCCAGTTTGTTTTGTTCAATGACGGAAGCTTTGTTGCGAGCAAAAAAAAAATTGGTTACTTCAGGCAGAGTGACAACGATTTCAGTTTCTCACGTACAAAGTGTGTGCTAATATTTCTTATTAACAATCGTGTATGATAAATAATGTTGGTTTGTAAGTTTCGGAAAACGTTCTTGACAATTTACTGCAAACGGCAATTTTAATGTTTATTATAAAACGGCGCGCTTTGTTTTGGCCGAAGAAGGCGATTTGGTATACTTAAAAAGTAATTCTATTGCTCGTGAATCGTATGATCGTCATAATATACATTGGAATGGCGAATGAAAACGAGAAGGAATTTACAGTTTTTAAATCAAACAAATTAGATACAAGTTGCGAAAAAAAGTATTAAAACATTTTTATTTTTAGTAATCTGTAATCACTATTTTTTGAGTAAATAGTAAAACTGATTTTACCTTAAAAAAAAAAAAAAACATTATTTATAACACGTATTGTGGTTTTGTTTGATTTTCAAATACATAACCGAAACACTGTAATAACATAATAATAAAAAAAAAACGTCTAAC
Source organism: Hormaphis cornu (assembly GCA_017140985.1). NCBI lineage: Eukaryota > Metazoa > Arthropoda > Insecta > Hemiptera > Hormaphididae > Hormaphis > Hormaphis cornu. The sequence goes on from CM029361.1 coordinate 15,525,562, forward strand.
CAACGTGCAACATAAATTGTCGCTTACAAAAATTATGCTCTTATAAACAAATTCAGAGTCAAACACATTAACAATTGAAACTTCAAAAAGTTTTATGGTACGCTAAAAATATGGTTCGATTAATTAAATAAATGTTCACATTTGTACTGTATTCATTCCAAAAACGTGTACAATGATTTCAAACAGAGTAAAAAATTTGTAATGAAAGTAAAAATAGTGTAGAAATATCAAAATTATTGTTGCAACGTACGTATAAAAAGTTTAAAAGTTGTTTTCACGTTTCGAGTAAGTATCGTAATTGAAAATCAAAGTTTAAGTTTGGTAAAGAATAAATTGAAAGTTTTTGCACACGTATATTTTATTTTTGTAAACCAATTTGTAATAATTTTAAGTTTTTTTCATGGATTTCAACTTATTGAAAAAAAAAAAAAAACGCTTTGTGGTAAGTACAGCGTTTTTTTTTTTTTTTGGAGAAATTATCTGTAAATAGGTATTCGAGCAGTTCTATTAGCAAAAGTAGTGTTTAAAAAAAAAAAAGGAAATAGAATAAATTATTGCGAATCGCCATCCTCCACCACGCTAAAAATCTAAGTATGAAGAATTGAATTACCGTTACAGTTCGGTTATGTTTATGATTGTTTATTTTCCTTTTAAAATATCTTGTAAAAACAATCCATGTATCATATACAACATTTGCAGCATAAGAGAAAATATTCTACATTTTGACAACGATTAGAGTTTAGGATAATTTTACACTATTGGTAACAGTTTTACGGTATCAATAAATATTTAGTTGTGTTTTCGAACTGACAGCGCAGTGGTCTTGCATTGCAAGCTACATATTTTTCCGGTAAATTATATTCGTTAATACAAAATATAAAACGAAAATTGTCGCGTTGATTTTAATTCATCATACGACTTTTAAAATGTGTTTGTCCGTCCTGTGATGCACACATTTTTATTTTTAACAGTTTTAACCGTTTAACTTTTATTGCGAACTTCTTCGTTTCCGCTGCAAGCTACCAAAACGTGAAATGATACTCATGGGCCCATGGGTCTCGGGTTTCCTCTTCAGACTGTGCTCGTATGACGGTCACAAGACTGTACAGTATTAATTTTGAATTTATAGCGAAACACAACGCTAATGAAAACACGAATTTCTGTTGAAAACTCGGGGATTAATACCGCGAATGCATTACGAGGAAAATATTTACAAAAGTTGTGTCGGGCACAGATATCCTATAAATTTGCGCGTGTTTTGAAACGTCAGTCTGAGTAAAATCTTAGAGTTTTGCGCAATATATTTAACAAACTTCTTTGAAACTAATTATCATAGTAATAATAATTAATGAAGAAGTTTTGTGGATTTGGTTCGTGTGACAAATTCGTAAAGTTTCGCGGAATAGTTTGAATGCCAAAAATAAAAATGTTTGTTTTGATATCACCCTAAGTAAAAATCCAGACTTATTTCACGAACATAAAATAAAAACTTAAATTTGCATGGTTCGATTATAAAAAAATCGGTTTTGATGTTTCGTTGTTCATTTAGCAACAGTTAGCAATAATTTACCGGATATTTTTCAGTTTTCTGATACCGGATATTTATTTTGCTCACAATTTTTTTATTTTATCGATTGGAACACCTTATAAATGAAAATTTTTTCCTCAAACTTTAAATCGTTATAGATTAGAGATGCAATAATCGCGTGAACTCTATTCGCGTGTAAAATAAATTTTTATGATTCAGACTTGATGATCTGAACATTTTTCACTCTTTACTTTGCAAACCGAGCGAGTATCAAAATCTACGATCGTTCGCGCGTCATTTGCGCATACCTGTATTTAGTAACGAGGAAAAAATATATATTTCAACCTGGTTATCGCCGGTACTCGTGAATACGTTTTTGGAAATCAGGTTTTGAAAAAAAAAAGCACTATATAATTATACACACGCTTGCTACTTCGTGCATGATTATACTTCTTAAATAATTATCAATTTTCGACTACTGTTACTGACCGTTCGAAACTGTACCTACTCGTCCGTCGTGCGTACAAAAACCTATCTAATAAAAAATTAATCAGGCAATAAAAACACCGTTGTTTCGATGTAACGTGGCGAGTTTTGATATATAAATTGAAATAACCGATGAACCTCGACACCGGGGCGTACAATATTATACGCATAAATATATGGGTAACCGTAATTTACATAATTGTTATTATTTAAAAAACATTGAAAACCGCATTTAAAACGGTTTCGACCCGTTAAAAATTGGCCATCTGCACGTTCCGTCGGTACGAATAGTAGTAGTAAATCAATAATTTACGTTTTTATGATGCTTCTTTTTTTTTTTTCTTTCACGCCTCGGGTACACGACGTAGATGATATAATAATAATTAATTACGACCGCGCGCTCGAATAAAAATAAAACGAAACGATTCGAAAACACAAACCGTACCGCGGTGGACAGAAGCAAGGGCTCGTACGGAAATAAATCTGTAAGATCATCATAACGGAAAACAAAAAGAAAAAAAAAAAAGCTTTGGACGGATCACTAGCTTAGAAGTTGTGGTTCAAACGCATTATTTTGATAGGTATCTGAAAGGAATGGTTAATCATTGTCTTCGAGAATACGATTCTGAGCGAGCTCAGTTGTCTAGTAGACGTACGTAATAAAAACCAAAATTCAACAATAAAAATAGACCGAAAGTTCCGAAAATCCACACATCCACGTAAAAAAAATATTAAATTAAATATCGTGCGAACATTTTAAACCATTTGGACCATTATTCGAAGAGTTTATACGATTTTAGTATCGATTGCATAAAAGTGCGCGTAATTTTAATTTTATAACCGAAAAGCATTGTTTTTCAACACTTTTTTGTACGCGTTCAGAATATGTTAGGCAAATTATTATTTTTCGTTAGATAAAACATTTTGTTTTACATTATATATTTTAATTTCAATTTCAAAACCAATTTTCGAAAATTTTACAACTTTAAACGACCGAAAAAAAAAACTATATACATGGATTTTCAAAATTTTTTAGTAGCATTAGTATATAACTTTTTTTTGTCAACCTTGTGTTAAAGTTTCAAAACTTTTTGTTGAAAATAAAAATTTTTTGTCAAACAAAAGCCACAAACAAAATGGAATTTTTCGATAATTTTAAAATCCTATACTCATCTCAAAATTTTGAAAATCACTTGAATCATGTCACCTACCCAATTTTGTAAGAGTTTTAGTTAGTTCTGTCTATTATTTTGGAAGTAATGGCCGAAGAACTAAATCAATTACGTCAAAAAACACGTTGCCGTAATTTTTAACGTTTTTGGTCAAACCTACTTTTTTGATTCTTACTTTTTCAATTTTGAATTTTTAAATTTGAGACCAAAGACATTTCATTAAATGTATTGAACGTAAAAATCGGAGTATACCCTTAAAAGTGGTCACAGAGAAAAAAAAAACCATCATTGTAAAAACAATACATTCTTTGCTGACGCTTAGAATCTAAAAAGATATTAAAATTTCGTGGAAAAATAATATTTTTTTGTTCGCAATATATTTTGTAACATACTTAAGTGCAGTACGCTCGAGATAAAATACCGTTTTACGCATGACGCGAACGAAATTCACAAGTTTTCAAACGAAAATACGACATTCGAGATTGAAAAGTTCTATACTATGTAGGTAGCCAATTTTCGGGTGAAAGAAAAAACACTTTTATTATTGATCACTATGCCGAAAACGTATAACCGATCTCGTAACGCTAAAGTGAAGTTTCTATAACGTACCATCGGCTCAGAAATGTTTCACCTGTGCGTGGTAATAAGAAAAAGTATATATATTCTATCGATATATTTATCGAAATAGAACCTTAAAAAAGCAGAAATATTCTTATTATAATGAAAATGTTTGATGAATAACTATCTAAGCCGTATCATAATATTATACGACATTCAATACGACTTTATAAAACCACGATTTCACTTTGGACTGTGTAACAATTATTTCTAAACGTCCTAATGTGAAAAAAAATGAAAACTAATTTATACATATTTTTATTCGTAAGTATAAACTATACTCAAATAATAAAAAATAATAAATGAACATAGTAATGACGGATAAGCTCTTATAAAACTATCTTGTACCGTGTACTAGTTTAGAATCATATAATATAAATCGAATTCTTCGGCAATACGCGGTCATGCCGAAGCGAATACAATCTTAAATCATAATGACGTTAATAATTAATGATATTATAATGTTATTAATGAAACGTTAAATGTTTAACGCTTGTCGGTCTTTACCGGATTTAATTCTAAATTAGAATATTTTATAAAAACTCCACACAATACACAATACGTCATAGTACAGTTTAAACATTTTTCTAACTAAAACTTTATAAACAAAAAACATTCTCAAACAATTGATGCTTTGTTCGATAAAATAACATTCATATGATATTTTTAGTGAAATTTAACACAAACATGAACTGATAATTAACAATATTACTATAGACAATTTTTTTACGTAATCTAACACCAAGCACAATATGTATTTACTATTTAGTGTAAATTTACAATTAATGTTGGGTTATGCATGTTACCAACTATAATTAACTAAAGAAAAATTTTTTAATTTTTAAATAAATTTCTGGATACAGATTTTAAAAGATTGTTACGGTTTAACGTTATAATCATACCGTAAATATTGAAAAAACAATTTTAAAATGTTTTTTATTCGTTTACACATACTCTCCTGAATCGTATCGTTGACAGATAACCATTAACCAAGGGAATATTGCGTACAATATTGTGCACCGTTAGTATACTTGCCGATTAGTTGTACAGATGAAATTCGGTATAATTTATTGTGCTCATAAATGCGAGCAGTGAACACGCACGTGCATTTTATCGCGGTTGGCTAACGCCCAAACTTAAAATTTTTTGAGATTAATTGTTATAATATTGAATCATAAATATAAAACCGATAGAATAACTTTAAGTTGAGAGAATTCGATTTACGTATGTTAATCAACTATTTTTCAGCAGACGATCACCAAACGAAAAAATGTCAAATGCTTTCATCTAAATAATCGAGTTGTAAAACAACACACTTTTTGTTTATCTAAGCTAAACAACAGATAACATGCTAATTATTGTCGAGTTACCTAAATGGAATGAATGATGTCTTATAAAAAAAAATAATAAGTAATTCTGAAGGGCCGGATATAGTTACACTTACTATGTATACTAAAGTGAAAAATAATTATTGTCCCGGAAATATGGCATAAACAATAAAAATAACAAAATATATTATATTATTACATCAATTGAGTCAATATGTGTCGACCGTACTTGGGTTGTTCATTTTCAAACGATTTAGTATTATGAATGACAACATTTCACAAAAACTTAATAGTTAATTATGATTTATGATGAAAGGGCCCGATGCCACTGCATAATTTCACGTTAAAACACAATTTGCGGAAAAAATACTCCCGTCTCGTAGAAATAACGTAATTATTGAAATATAGTTTTTTTCACAACCGATAAAATACAATTTTTAATGTTGGCGTCGAACTTCTCTTTTTAAGGGGGAATAATATCCTATTATATTTTTTTTCGCTTAAACGATTTGAATGAGTTTAAACTATAGTTAACACCATAGGCTTAAAAATGTCCCAAAAAGTATTTTTAAAAATTTTTGTTTATATTTTAGCCAGTCGATACAGCCAGTTCTCAAACACTAGTTTAACTTTTGTAGTTAGAAGTCTATAACTTTAAATATACAATCTATACATAAATTTTTTCGATGGCCAATTTTTTTAGGGTTTAGATTTTATCTCGTTGTTGAACATTGAATTTCATAGTATTTTTTTTAAAATTCAAATTTCCAACAAAAAAAAAAAAAGTAAAATAACAACGTCAGTATATAGGTATTACTATTCTGAACTGTAATCATTTTTGAAAACAACATGTAGTTAATTATCATTTTATTTGTTATGGAACTAAGATTCCCTATACTTAAAATAGCCAATACTAGAAATTAAGTACTTATAGCACTTGACAGAATTCGATAGGAACTCTAACGGATATTGCCCATTAATATTTAAATCTTTTAGTTTTAAAATTATATAATGAGTATCTATTATAATTTTGTAATTCACTTGTTTATGCCATCACTTTAAATCACACGCATACAGAGTCAACGCAAACCGTTTAAAGAACATTGGATTATAACATATCATATGCATTGTTTAGTTGATTTTTACTGATTCAATAATTAATCGGTTTGTTATATTGTTTAACAGTTTAAACTTTTTGAATTTAGCTCGTTAGTTTTATAACTATTGCAGTAGTCGTTAGTTATTTTTCAAGACCTAATTGTTAATACTTATTATTCTACGAAAAAATTTCATTATTGACAAAAATCTTGAACCTACTAATGTATACTCGCCGTGGCACTATATAGCTCGTTGTACGTTTTAACTATTGTTTATTTTTTATTTCTCTTGAATTAAAGCGGATTGAAATTCAGTTTCTTGTGTTGGTTCATCTTCTAAAAAAGACGAATAAGTCTAACCCATTCAATACGATATATCATTAATCATATGGCACACAGTTACTTTATAAGATACCACTTTTTTTTTTCTTTTTTCGTTATTTTCATTTAAAGGCGGAGAGGAACGTATAATATAATGTTTGAAAAAAAAAAAAAATACTGTTTTTTTTGACAATGAAATGTTATATTTATTAGAATACTCGAATGTCTACCGATCGATAACTTTCGATTAACTTAAGAACGGGGTAAGTATGGAGCGGTGATTTAATAACCTAAATGGGAAAAAAGGTTGTTAAGAAAACCAATCGTATTACATTCTCGTCATTTTATACGGCTGTGTAACGAACGAGTAAGATTTCGCGGAACCGAATTACGACACGAGAGTATAATAGTTGGTAAAAGTGTTGTAGATAGTAGTAGTATGGGTTATAAAAATAGAAATTCCGAAAATGCCAAATAACAGTTTTATGTATATATATATTATTGTTAGAAGTCGTTCGTGTGCGTCGTCAGTGTTCAGAAAAGTCAAATAATTGTTCATCAAGATCAAAACGAAGATAGGTTAGTAAGGTTTCGTCTAGAGATTAGGAGGATAAAATAAAAATGCAATAATTTATCGAGACGTCTGAGTGAACAGATACAAAACAATTTATTATTATGTTGTTTAATCCGATGAAGCCGTACAATTTAGATGAGTCATAATAAGGCCAATGTTTTTGGATATCGTAAAATTAAAGCAACTATATTTATTTGTTATGGTGTTTGAATTGGCACATATCGACAGTCCATATCGACGGTAAAATTCGTATACATTTTGTTAACGCCGATTATTCAACTATTATTGTTATTATTGAGATGCGGAATCTTAAAAGTTGCTAAACCAGTTGTACATTTTATTCGGTTTTACTGCACTTTATAACGAGGTTTTCTTCCGCGTTTTTCTGCATACTTTGAGAATTTTTTTAAAAATTGTTCGTACCTGTATTTAAAAACGAATCATGTTTTCATATTGAATACTTAAGACTTTTTTTTTTTTATTTTTTCATTTGCGTACACTATTTTTGAAAAACGTTTACCCACGTCAAAGTTAATTTGTAAAAAGATTGTTCTGTGGTAAAATTAAAATGAAATTTATACGTCGTATAATAACTTTTCGTATAGAAGAAACGCTCATAACTTCAAAGTCAGTACAACTATTGAAATGTCTTTGAACTCCACGGGTACATTTGATGAATTTTTTTTCTTCGAAATTTGGCTTACTTTTTGAGTTTTTCCTCAAAAACCAAAAAAAATTATCGAGAATCTTATGGTGAAAAATTTGAAAATTTCACGTTTGTTTCGACGTTTTCGCGTAGGAGGAGTGCTCCTATTGTATCGTAACGATAAAACGACATTATAAAAGTTTGAAAAATTAAAGTTTATTTTTTTTCAAGCATTTTTTGATATTTCGATTATTTCCCGAGTTAGGTATGTGTCGATAACGACTAAAATGACGAATTCGCCAAATCCGGCGCCAGAACGGCTATACGTCTATTAAACTATTGTTATGAACAATTATTCCACGTCGTTTCCAAACTTTTATGTACTAAATGAATCACATACGTTAAAAAAAATTTAAAAAAGTTTTTGCTAGTTATAACAAACAATTTTTTTTTTTTATGGATGTTTAATATCAGTAATTTGCTATCCGTTTTATTTTCACCCAGGACTTTTAGATTAGATAGCTCGCTCAGAATTGTTTTTTTATTTTTTTTAATGCAATGATTTGTCGTTGCTTTCTTATACAAAAAAAAATACACGGATAAACCACGACTTTGAAACCAATGACACACCCATAGCTCAGTCGTTACTTCACCTTTACTGTGGCACCGTTTTTAATTTGTTTGTTTTTTGAAACGTTTATACAATTATCAGACATTTGAAGGTTAGTATAAAATATTACAATTTTTATTTTTTAGTTTTATGGCAAAAAAGTAAAATCTCGTGTCGTCGTATCGAGTTACGTTCAGTGAGCTAAACTTTTTTATTTTTATATATAAATTTGTATTCTGCTGCATAAAAACCGGTATGCCGTTTCGTGTCGTATTCAGATGCCATAAGAAATCTTCCGTTCTTATTCTACTTTTATTTTGTTTTCCTCGTGTGAACCGACATGGTACACATATTGTAAATGTTACGTTAGGTCTATGACCAATAATAAGAAACCACTGTGGTTTTATATTTAGTAAATAAATATTATGTTATTTTAAATGATGCCAAAATTATAATTTATTAGTGTGTTCGGCAAACATCAATCTTCTTTTCCTTGGTAATTATGAATATGTTTTTAGGTAAATTATGAGAAAATTGTTTTTAAACTACGTTTTAATTCTGACCTGCACGGACGATTGCATCACTTATCAATAATATTCATAAGCCTATCATGCTTTTATACTGAATGTAGTTTATACTTCGGTAAACGCACGTTAAGCACACGTAAAAAAAAAAAATTCTGATAATTCCACATGAATAATATCTTACGAAAATAAAAAACTATTTCTAAATTTGTGAATTTAAAATTGTACAATATTCTTATGTGCAGTGTGTGTGTGTGTAAATTGTGATGTTAAATTTGTTGCCAATTTTTTTTTTTTTTTCTTGGCCCGTTTGTGCGTAATAAATTTCCATATAAAAATATAAAAATGTTTAATTTAACTCGGAGTAACAAACATAATAATAATAATAATAAATAATGCACTATAGCTTTGTACGGCCATGTTAAATGTTACAAAACGGGCACTAAATTACAAACGTTTTTATGTTTATAAGAATATTT
>CM029361.1:15537944-15606918 GCA_017140985.1 Hormaphis cornu
AATATTTAAACTCTTATACGATTTGTGATATACCTAGCAAAATAATACCTCATTTCGGTAAGATTTTAATTTTACCTAATATCCTATTACTTGTTATGTTAAATTAACTGTGTAATAAATAGCGTAACAAACAAGTGTAGTAGGTTTTATGTTTTTTTTCATATAAGTGGCACCTACGTGTCATTTTACTAGTGTTATTCCTATAGGTCAACCACCGATGATGATGATGTACTTGAAGTTGTATTTCAAGTTTAAAATACTCATTTCCTTACAATAATGTGCGTAGGAATTTGAAAAAAAAATACTCTGTACGAGTGGCGCTTATACATCATACTTAAAATAATTTACGAAAAATTGTACAGAAAAAAAAGTATTTTGTTACATGTAGTAAATCTTTTCAAGGTTTAAAATTATCGACAGACTTATTCTCAATATCATGCGTACAGAGTGTGATGTGTACATTTCGCACATGTCATTTCATATATTTTTGCGAGTAAAACTCATTTCCACTGTTTCGTACACTACGAAACCTTATTACGGGATCACTCGTGTGTCCGACACCTTATTCTTTTCGGATCTACAGAACGGAATGAATTGAAATTCGGTATACGTGTTGAGTAAGCTGACCGAAAAATGGAAATATACGGTTAAAAAACGAAACTAGATTTTCGGGGTGATTTTCGAACGGTGAATTGAAAAAAAAACGTTTTTAAATACTTCGTGTGACTTGTCAGATTAAAGAACTCGTTATGAGTAATTAAAACGGATTTTTTTTCGCAATTTTACAACGACAAGATGTGAAAGATATTAAAAATGTACGAAAGTTGACATATTCCCCCACATCTCCGAAACTACCTAGTCTAAAAAAAAAACGTTAAATCGTTATCAAAAACGCATTACACAAATACAAAAATATATGAGCGAGGCGCAAACGAGAATGCTCGAGTGGATGAGAGTGGAGTGACAAGAGAAGATAGAAACGGAAAAATAGTGTCGATATGGCACCATTAGTGGACGAGACAGGATGGACTGGAACGGTTAATCGACGTCGAAATAAGTCGAGGAAGACCGATAAAGAGACGGATCAAACAATTGAAAGTTATATGAGAGCCGTTTGTGTGTGTGTCGGGGAAGCGAACGATTGCGAAAAGTTGTAGGAAAAGGGTGGCCGAATATTTGGGAGGAAGGCAAAGAAGAAACGAAAACGATGTTAAACTCGAACATCGAATTTAAAAGTCAAACATATTCGTAAAGGTTTCGGGTGTTTTTAAAATTTTTAAGGATTTATCACAATGGATTTTATGCGGCAGTTCCATCAAACAATAGGGATATTCGATGCTGAAAACGGTTGTGAACTCGTTACGACGACTTTTATGTTTTTAATTTTTGAACGTATTAATTTTGAAAGAAATTAAATAATGTCTGAAACGTTCAGATTATTTGATCGATTCGAAACGGCCGTAAAACGAGACCGTATGTACTCGCAAAACCGTCCTGCAAAAACAGCGATTAGTCTTCGTTTCAACTCGTCGTGTGCTGGCACGGCCACAAAAAAAGAAAAATCACAATAACACAATATATTACATTATTATAATATATATTATTTTTTTCTTTTTCCCGCTTTCTTTTAGAAACCTGTCCCCCCGAAACAAACAAAATACACCACCGTTTTTGAGAACAGCCAGCAATATAAATACGCGTGTTCTCTCTGCAGGTGTTACTGTGCGCCGGGTTGGCGTCGGTCGGACGAACAGCGCCGCAGTTCGACGCGTTCGACGTAGTTCCGGCGTCACCGTTGCACGAACGCGACCCGCTGCTGACGAGTTTCGACGGTCTTCCGCCGAGTTTCGGTTTCGGGTCCTCGCAGAGCCTCGCCGGTTTCCCCGCGGACCTTTACCCGTCGGCCGCGGACTTGGGTTTCGGCGGTGTCTCGCCACCGGGCCACGGACTCCCGGCCGCCACCGGGTTCGATGTTCCCGGTCTCGCGACTCCGCTGCCGGCCGCGTTCCCGTTCGCGACTCCGGGCTCGCAGCAGACGTACACGGCCGCGTCCGCCGACGGGCGGCTGGTCCCGGTGGCCGCCGCCGCGCAGACTCCGGTCGCGGGTCCCACGAAAACGGGTCCACCGGCCCAGTCGCCGCGGGACTACTACGACAACGACGGCATAAACACCACGCCGTCCCCGCCACGGCCCGTCTTCGGCGCCGTGCCCGACCCGGCCGTGGTGCTGAAACCGCCGCCGCTTCCCGCCGACACGGAACGTCCGGGCCACCCGGATCCCGTCTCCCCCGGCGTGGCTTTTGCGGGCGAATCGAGCCGCCAGTTTGCCGGGCCGTCCCAAGCGGCCGATTCCGACGACGACGACAGTCCGAACCCGCTGCCCGGACGTCCGTTCGATTACAGCAAGCCGTTCCCGAGACCGATCAACGTGGTCGCCCTCGGCCCTCCCACGGAACAGCAAAAGTACGCCGCGGTCCCGCAGACGTACGCGACGTCCGTTTCGCCGACGCCCGGCGGCTTCCGCGTCGACGACACCAACAACAACAATAACCCGCCAAACTCCGTCTCCGGCCACTATTACCGTCAACAGTCGGACAACAACAACAACGACAACAACGTTGTTCGGCCGACACTTGGTGGAAAACCGGCGCAATCGGTTGCCGGTCATCACGGCGGTTCCGCCGTCTTCTCCGACAACTCGCCAAACTCCGTCTCCGGCCACTATTACCGTCAACAGTCGGACAACAACGACAACGTTTACGGTCAGACCGTTTCGCCGAAACCGGTCCAATCGGTTACCGTCCTGCAGCCGTACGGCGGCCAGGTTTCCGGTGCCAACGGCGCGGCGCCGGACCAGCCGTCCGCCAACGGCTACGGCGACGCCGCCGTCCAGAACAGTTTCAACGAGCTGGCCGCCGGTTTCCTGTCGCACGGAGCGGCCGGCAAGTCCGGGAGTTTCGTCGCGGCCGGCGGCGACTCGAACTCCATATCCGCGAACAACAAACGCGAATCGATCGGCGGTTACGGCATCGAATACAAACGCGATTAGAAAAAAAAAAATTTCAAATTCCATTTCCCCGCCGTCCTCCTCGAATTTGGAATTTTTTCTATTTTCCGGAAAATTAACGCGCGGCAAAATCGAAACGAGTAAAAACCGTACGAACGGGTTATCCGTTAGATACGGCGGTGTCTTCGCGTTAATCCCGTTAATCCTCAAATCGTTTCATCGGTTTTGGATTTTTCGGCTCGACCCCCGTGTCCGCGTTTCCACCCCCTGGAAAAGCACCTGAAAGTTCTCCGTTTCATTATGGGACGTTTTTTCATCCGAAAGAGACGATCCGGTTACCCGTCGGTCGGTTCGCGCCCTCGGATCATCGAATATCGTGGACATTCCGTTGAAATATATCGTTAAAAACAGAAGTTTCTTACGGTATTTTATTCTTTTCGTGTTTGTGTGATCCCTCTATGATTATAAATTTTTTTTTTTTGAGTGCGCTCGGATCGCAGTGAACCCTTTTTTACCTCCGAGCACGTCTCGGGTCTTACGAAAACACCGTACGCCGTTTGATTTGTTTTGAACGTACTATTGCGTAGCTGGTTAAGCTATTTATGCGCGTTTTACCTATAAAATGTGTTATCCGATATTCGTGTTTTGTACGGCGTTTTCGTTCGCAGTGTTAAAATAAAGTTTTGTAAATTCCTTGGCGAACGGAATTCAAATTGATGCCGAATTATTGCCATCAATCCGTTTTAAGTGTATTACGTTATAACACTTATTGCAAAATTATTACCGATTGGACTGTACTTAAAAAAAATATTAATCGTTACCTATTTAAGTGTTAAAATATAATCAAATAAATGTTGTACACGAGGTCTTATACAGTTTCTTTGTGTTTTTTTTTCGGAATTCGGTGCCGTATTTAAGGTGACGGGCACGACGGACCCAATAAACCGTTATTTTACCTTTCAAGTTTTATTTTTTCACGCGACATTACAAGCAAACATTTATAACATAACTATTATAACGATTTTTTAATTTTTCCCATCCTTATTCATATCAGATTTTATGATCCGGGTGAAACACGAACTCATTTTGAAACAATATAAATACATTCGTACATTTAAAAAACGCTTCGAACGACTTGACGCTTACACGGATGGTTAAGAAACCGATTTGCAAACGAAACTGGAACAATAGTAGTGAACATTTCAAAACGCTTTAGAATCGTATTTCGAAGGCAACGATTTACCATCGGTAATTTATATTATTTATACGCTTATTACAAACACCGTCCGAAATGCTAGCCAGTGACCTAGCCCGAAAATCGCTGATTTTTTTTTTTGTGCCCTCCCATCAACGTATTTCTGAATACGTTCGAATCGTTTTTTTTTATCTGTATTTCGCTTTTACCCAACAGTGCATTAAATAATGACATCCTACTGTTAGCTCAATGATTAGGTAACGCCTAAAATACTTGTAGGGGTCGCAAATATTTTATCAAAATCTTTTTTAAAAACGTAACAGAGTTCCGAAGAACGTTTTAATCATATTTTTGCAGACGTTTCAAGAAAACTTTTTACTCGCTGAAACTTGAATGAAATTCACACATCGAATCGTTCGTTGTAAGTGGTCAGCAAGTTCTAAAATTGGTTTACGCAGTACCTGTATAGTCGTATTTACGTTTTGGCTATTTCTACGGGCTCGTCATCGAATGTTTTCAGCTCGTGCAAAGTTGTTTTTAATTTTTGAAATGTTCGCACATAATATTGGTGTAGATGAACGTAATTAAGTTTCGAACAGTGTGATCACAGATCACAACCATTTAAGTGGTGTATATCAACCACGTCTAGAAAATTATATACTTTTGTTTTCTTTTTTTATAACTATTGGTATAATTTCCTCGTATCGTATAAATTAAAATTTTTTTGTTCGACATTATTCGGCGTCCGGTTCAAATTAATCCAGTTGGTTGATAACTTTTCTTGAACATATTTTATATTCTACGGGTTAGGCCTATATAACGAACGAGCTATACAGGCAATTTTCGTTTCGTTCCAAACGCCCCCGAAATTCGGTGGTTCACTTTAATCAACTCGATCGTCGTCGTTCTCTCGCGCGATTGAAAAATGCAAAAAATTGAAATTTTTAATTTTTAAATTTTTTTTTACAATTTTCCCGCTAAAAATAATACATCTATATTACGAGTATTCCTGTATAATACAATACTCGCGCGATTTCCGTTCTTCGAGTATCAAATTTAAACGAAATTGACCTCAATTAACAATCATCGCGACATTTCTCGCGGTTCCGTGCGCGTTCCAACGGTGTATCGGTAGCAGTACTTCGGATCCGAACAATGCGAATTGATTACACGGGTAAATACATAATATTTTAAACGCGTTAATAATCTGTTTCGATACTTATGTAAATATAAAAAAAATAAAATAATATTGTCGTCGTACGAGGTCACCACACGCGTTTCGGTTCGACGGTTCTTTGTGGACGTCGTCGTCGTTGTCGTATTTCAAACTTCCGCGCAAACAATAATTTTCGACGGTAACACAATTAACATGTTATTATAGTATTTTGCGAAAAAATTAGACGTTCGTAAAAATCGCAATAAAAAAAAACCGAACGTTGACGTGTTGCACAGGGCCGGAACAAACAAATCGGGATTTTGTCACGGCCCGAAAAAACAAAGTTTTGAACCACTTACGTTTTAACGGGATATTTGGAAAACGAATGTGAAAAATTCGTTATATTAAAATGTACAACGATCACTTTCTGTAAGTTACAGACACCTGAACCTCTTTTTTTTTTAAAATACCTCATTCGTTTTTAGCGGTTTTACCATAAAATACGAAAAAATAAACTTAAAATATTGCAGAGTATTTAAAAATTGGTTTATAGATCCGTGTGATATACGTCTTTCAATTTAGTAAAAATCACTTTTTTTCTTCTTAGTCAAAATGTGCAGTTGACTCGCCGACTATGGTATTACCTGCACTCCTCTAACAAACTATTTATCTGTGTGACAATACATTGTGTAATTGTTATCATAACTATATGATTGAATTAAATAGGTTATTTTAATTTCTGTTTACGTTAAGTACTTTTTAGATCCTGGGTGCAGCAAGGAATTTATTGTTTTTACAATGATATTTTTTTCTTTGTTTTTCTTTCAACAACTTTTCGTACAGAAGGAACGCTCCAATTTTCAAAGTCAGTACCTCTAATGGAGAGTGTGTTAACTCCAGTTGTACTTCTTGAAGGTTTCTTTGAAATTTCGGTTACTCATTGAATTTAACCCCGAAAATGAAAATAAAAATCTAGAATTTTACGGCGAATAATTTGACACATTTAGGGTTGTAATGACGTTATTGGATAGAATGAGTGGTCAAACTGTTACATTGAATACCACATAACAGTTGGGATTTTGCCTTAAAATTTTATTCTATTTGTAGTATTTTTTGAGATTTTCATTATTTTCTGTGTCATGTGCCGGAAACGACGAAAATGGTTAAATCGTCAAATCCGGTTTACTACATATCGATAGAGTTTTTTGGCCATAACATCCAAAATTATGATCGGAACAAGCTGAAACATTTACCTAGTATTCAAACAGGTCAAATAAAGGTTTGATAAAAGTGATTTCGAAAATTTTAGAGCGAAATATAGAACTTTAAAAAACTCGAAAACTTTACCAGGTCGTATACTAGACAACTGCAGAGCTCGCTAAGAATCGTTTTTTTTTTAAGGCCCATCATTGTTCTCAGATATTATTATAAATAATACGTTTGAACCACAACTTCTAAACCAGTGACCTACCACGATTAGCGTTGTCTCCACTCCGTCGAACTTTTTTTAAAGTTTTTTAGTTTTACCCACGAGAAAATACTAATAAAAAAAAAAAACACCAGCCCCTTTTCCTGAACAATCAACTGTAATTAAACACATAATTAGGTGTTTACAAAAAGTCGTATATACAAAATGTTAAGTACAAAACGGTTGCAGCTGACTAAATTCGCAATGTTATCTTATTAATCGTTGTTAAATCAATACACTTTGTAACTATTAAAATATTAACGCGTGAGTGAGAGTGTTTCCACCAACAAAACGGTTCTTTGAAAAAGCTACAATGTCAATATGGAAATGACGATAGGGGCACGCGGAGAATGTAAGTTTTCCTACCGTTCTTTGACGACAACTCGTTCGGAAATAATTGTTATCGTAGCGACAAAGTGGTATAGTATATCGTATAACAAACGAAACTTTTGGAAAAGTTTTTTCCAAAATCATACGGTCGTTGGGTGAAAAATATAGGGGTGGCACGTGTTAAACGCGGTTGGAACGTATTATATAGTTTCGAGAAGGGGACAGTAATTATAATAATCGCCGTCGACTCATAAACGCGAGACAATTATTTATTGTTCACATTTTGTTTCGAAAAATAATTACGATTTCGGGTGAGCTCATTCGCGTCGTTGTCACTATCATTATGATACGCAGCGACGATAAAATACTTTGAAAACGACAAAGAAACCCTGAAAACGCCCGGAATGCGGCGGTTAGCGTGGCACGGTTATTTTAAAGTCTTAAAATATAGTATATTTTTCATAAATGTGCAAAATGATTATGTCGCATAATATGCTTGCTGATGTTATTAGTCCTGTACGGGATTTCGAAAATTTCTCGGTCAACCTTTTGGATGTTTTTAAACGCATTACCTATTAATTAAGCAGGAATAACTAGAGAAACTTTGAATACTTCTTTTTGAAATCTGGCCGTTTCACTGGAAGGAATTCCTCCCGGTCAACTAATATATTAATAACTAATAATAGTAAAATGTTTTATGCTTATTGGCGATAAATCATTTTGTTTGTTTACAAAATACATTTACAAAAAAGTTTTCTTATAGCGAATTTTGTGTACATTTTTCTAAATATCCTATAATTTGTTTCTATCCAACATGTAGGTTGGTGGACATGTCAAAACCATTCGTGTTTCTATTGGTACAGTCCGGCGGGTGAGTAGAAAGAAGGAAAAAACATAAAATGATATTTAATAATCCAAAAATTATTTTGAATGTACAGTTTTAAAGTACTTAAATATACCAGTATTTCGGTGTACTGCTCAACTAAATAGCCCTAAAAATAATAGTTTTTTTTTTTTTGTGATTGTAAAGTTTAAAAGTGTTTCTGTTCACCCCGTTTTACGGTAGTTATAAGTTTGATTCAATCATAAATAAATATACGGTATACACCAGGGTGTCTCTCTCACCTTGTGTGTTCCCTGATTTTTACAAAACATTTTCATCATATTATACGAGCGTACCTATAGTCAAATTTTTTTTAAATTTTTTGGATTGTAGAAAAATCCAACATAGCTAACTTTTTCCGAAAGTTTTAAATTTGGATACAAAAAGATTAGTTATTTGAGTACAAACAGGTTACTGAAAATGATAAAAAATGATGGTTTTAAACAAAACGTTTTTACCACCGATGAGTATTGTTACGTACATATTTGCCGTACGATAACATTTATTGACCATACTCTATAAACAATGTACCCACACAGTATTCTAAAACTATCATTACTAATGCGTTTTGTGATTTTATGTCCATTTTGTGGTTGGTAATTACCACGTTTGTAAAATAACTACGGTGGTTAATACTTAGTAGGTTTATTGCCTACAATGAAATATTTAGTTTTACAACAAAATTGTACAGATACAATGATTTTCAAAAATAATTAACTCGTACAATTTAGTCTGTATACGAATGATTTAAATAGGTATGAAAATTTGAAAACAATTCATGCCTATAAAATGGCCGTTTTGAATTTACAACAATTTTAGTATCACTTATTAAAATATTATGTGGTTACAATTTTCCTTAAACAGATTTTAAAAATATTTATTACGGTTTGCATTCATTTACAACGATACATTTTCCAAAGTATAAATCCCAAATACAACCCATTTCTGCTAATTTTTTTTATTCAAAATGAGTGTGTTCTGTGATTAGCTGTTTTTGATACATACTTTTGCATTGTTATGTGATACGACGTGATGTTTACGTGCACAATATTTTCAATTCTTTTAATGAATATTTTAAAGGCAAAAAAAAAAAAAAAAACAATAAGAATATTTAAAAATCGAAATTGTCACAGTTTTGACGTCCAGCTTGAATATATTTGATTAATATTTGAAGAGTAATGAAGATGTTATGGGTACTAGCTTATATTGTTTCTGAACATTTCGGGATAGTAGTTATAAAATTAATCTGAAGAAGAAAAATATCGATGTTACGTTTCAAGGGGCTAAGTTAGGTTATCTTAACACAAAGTGTTTAAAATGCAAAACATAGGGCCAATGATATGATGTGAACAGTTTAATAAAATTTATAAAACGTGGAACTTATTACTCCGTTTGTTTTAATACTTGAACCTCAAAAATTGACAAAATACACATACCCTGAATAATATTGTTGTACGCCAGTAAAATTAATATTGAAATTCACATTTGGGAAACAAAACAAACACATTTTCAACCTCTTTTCAGAAAATATAAATGTTCATACAAACATTTATCATAACGCACTCAAATATGAAGTTTTCGAAATGAAAAAAACTATTTCAAAGGTCAATGGGACGCATCAACCTCACAAACGTCAAACAGCCATTGTCAAAATATCCTCGTGTGTCGTTTATTTACACAATACAAGTCAACACAAATGTAATAACTTTTTTATTATTATTAAAATGACCATTACAAACTGAATAAAATTCACGTGGAATTGGTTCCCAGAACAACGAAATTCTTGTCAAAACGGACACGGTCGATATAGCTAAGAATAGTTGTTTAAATTGTTACAAATCGCTGAGTAGTGTGATTTAATCAAAGAGTAGGAATTGGATAAATATTACTGTTTTACTAAATTCAAGTAGTGATTTCAAATATTCACTATGAATCCAATCTTGCAGTTTTTAAATTAAACTGATTTTATACAGTGATTGAATGTTTTTTTCACATTTTTTGGGAAGATAATTATTTTTCAGTGAGTTCTGACACATAAGATTTATTGATTTTAGTACAAATCGTGTTCTTTATCGAACAGGTGTTTACTTTTTAGATTCTGAATGTCAGCGACGAACGTATTGTTTTTCAATAATGGTTTTTTTTTTTTTAAAGTCAGCACCTCTACTTGGAGTGCTCCCATGATTACGTTGAATACCACATAAAAGTTGGTGTCGCAGTATTAAATTATATTTTATTTGAAGCATTTATTGATATTTTGATTATTTTCTGCGCCGAAAACGACGAAAATGGTGAAATCACCAAATCGCCGGCGTCAGACATATCGATTTCGGATTTTGGCCGTGACATCTAAAATAATGATCGGAACAAGCTGAAACTTTTACATAATATTAAAATAGGTAAGATACAAATTTGATAAAAGTTTCAAGCGATTTCGAAAATTTTTGAGCTAAGTACCTATATGGAACTTTGAAATCCTCTAAAAATTTTCGTTATTTTCAGTTATCCATATACTATGGATAACTGAGCTCGCTCAGAACCGTTTTGTCGAAGGCAATGATTTATCATTGCTTTCAGCTATTAAATGATGCGTTTGAACCATAACTTCCAAACTAGTGATCCACCCAAAGCGTAGACGCTACTCAAACTATCCACATGACTTATCCCGGATTTTTTCACTTTCACCTTCATATTATACTGAACTCATATCTGCCTATAGGCCTATGACGTTTATGAGCTCAACATTTGTCTCGTTCTAGATGCATAATAAAATGGCATACCTATCATAAAAATAATATCACAATCTTAATCTTGATAGCACGTATGAATAGCTTAAAGTTTAGAATACGTACCTTCTTGAATTCGATTAGTACCCGAGTACATTCGCCGATCTCGTGAGTGTAAATTATCGTTTTTACCGAAACGAAATCGATCGAAACGGTCATCGATTCATTTGATACAAGGTAATTTCACGCGGGAAGATGACATATTGCCAGAATTAATGCGTAACTTACATTTTTGAACTGTTTTTTTTTTAAATTTTCATTCGACCTTCATCGTACGCTGTAGTATACCGCAATCGTGTTGTCGCCCGCAGCAGCTGTATTATATTATATTATAAGGTTCACTTTCCTTGTTGACCATAATATACATATATTATATAGTATCGATTTTGTACACGAAAATTGTTGCAAAACAATATCGCATAATAATAATCGCAATAATACGTGACCCGAGTGCTATAGAGAGGGCCATTAAATTATCTGAGTCGTACACGAGTTACTGCAGTTCCTGTATGATCGTTGGCTCTTTTTGTTTATTTTTTGTTTGAAACGCCACAAAAGCACGATTTAACAACACGATTGTCAAGCACGACAATTTATCACGGGCACACGTTTAAAATAATACAACACACGCGCTGTGTGGTATGTCGAATCGGTTTAAATGTCGGAGACAACGTGGATTTATTTGCATAATCCCCTGGAAACCTTGAACCTGTGCAGTCTCAACGTTATGTTTACACGAGTAGAGGTAGGTACGGTGTGTTTAAACGATTTTACACTCGAACCGATAATAATTTCCATACATACACGACGTCGAAATAACGAAAAACTGTGCGAATCGGTCTAAAATATTCGCATGCGGCAGGTGTTTTGTAGACTGCAGTGTTCCGAACGTTTTGGCCGGGAGTTCGAAAACCTGACGCGGTTCTCGTTCTCGTTTTTTACATTCTGAACGTGACGAAGAAATATTATTGTTGTTTTAACGACCTGGTTTTAGATTCCGAGTGTAGCGAAGAACGTGTTGGTTTTCACACGGTGCGTGTTTTGTTGTAATTTTTTTTCCGCTATGCAGTATAATCACGATGACTTCTTCAACAACGCTCCGATTTCTCAATACCTCTAACGACATGTTTACGGACATGTTTGGTGCTTCTAGGGGGTCACCAGCGTGGTAGAAATAAAAATTTACAATTAAAAAAACCAAGGAAAAAAAGTTCAATACCGTGTTTTTGACAACATTTGACATGATTGGTGGAATAAGCTGAAACGTGCACGTAATATTAAAATTGGTGAGATACAGGTCCAAATTACAAAATTGTTTGAGCTAAGCATAAAAAACGTTGAGATTTTGCAAAATTTTCATTTTTTTTTGTAATTTTTGTTCGATAAAAATTTAATTTTTCACATAACAATTTTGAATATTTAATACAAACTTTCCAACTTGCAAATATGTATGATGCAAAAAAATTCGTTGTCTCAATTTTTATAATTAGTTGTACTTTGGTTGAAGTTGAAGTTTATGACGTAAAATTTGAAGTATTCTTGTGTATATGGTCTTTTTCGGGTAGTGCTCCAATCGCTACGTTGAACACAACATAAAAATTGAAACTTTGGCTTTTAATTTTAATTTAATTTAAAACGTGTTTTCATATTTCGATTATTTTTTTGAGATATGCGCCGAAAACGACGGAGATATCGCCAAACCTGTCGTCGGATTTAGTTTTTTTGCGCCATAACATCCAAAATAATGATCAGAACAAGCCGAAACTTTTGAATAATATTCAAATAGGTAAGATTCGATAAGAGTTTCAAGGGATTTCAAAAATGTTGGAGCTAAGTACAGAACTTTGAAATTATCAAAAACTTTAACAGGACGTATACCGGAGAACTGAGCTTGCTCAAAATCATTTTTTCGAAAGCGATGATTTACCATTGCTTTCATCGATATTAAATAATATACGTTTGTACCACAACTTCCAAACCTGCAGTGACCCACCCGAAGCGTAGTCAAACTTCCCACGCGACCTAAAGCTTTTTTTATTTTTTAGGCCCATCGAAGCCTACTCGTGACACTGCTAAAAAGTTATAATATTATTTTTTCACAAACTCTGATTATTCATACGGATCGTGTTATCATAGGACTGTCGTAAAATCTGTTCACACATACTTGACAAACCATCGCACAACACATACCAGACATTTCGTACAAATCATTATTGTTTTGGGTTTATGATTTATGTAGGTATCATAATACTCCGTATTGATAATTACACACAATTGTATTATGCGTCACGAACGCTCTGTCACCCACATGGCTTCCGAAGACCTTCACTTAAAACGCCTATCCCAAGAAGACAAAACTAGGTGTGTCGACACCAAAACATAATAATATATAATACTGTAATAACCGATTATGTTACTCGAGAGGCTATAAACTATCAAACGCAGTCCCAACTCCCAGGGTGTATTCTAAGAGCTTTTGTCAACAACGTACATATCGGATTCTGAATTCGCCAAAAACCCCTCAAACTTCCTTTCAATCTCGTTTTCATCAGTCCGCGACGAAACGCAATTTACCGTAAAGATTATTTAGATTTTTGAACTATATGTTTACGGTTATTTAGAGAAACCTACTAAAAACGATGCCCGCGGTACTCGTATCTCGCGTACATCACGCATTAGCTGGTACATTTTGTAAAACGTGTATGTTTTTTTCTCGTTTTAGATTCCGAGTGAAGCGAAGAACGTGTTGGTTTTAACATTAGGACGTTTGATGTTTTTAGGTGAAATTCTGTAGAAAAAAATCTTCTCATTTCATTCGAATCAATGACGGGACTTCCGAACAATTTTTTTCTGTTTTCGCCGACCTCATCATTCCCAAGACCCCGAAACCACCCCCCCGTTGAAAAGTTTATAAATAAATATGTATGTATATATATATTGATGTTACGTATGTAAATATGGTCATTTTTTTCCGATCTCTCAAAAACGGTTGGATCAATTTGTTTTTTATTTTTTGGTAAAAAAAAAAATCCATAATTTTCGGTTTTGTGCACCGTATAATTTTGTATCAAAATCGGTCAAGCAGTTTTTGAGAAAATCAAGTTTTAAGGTATCACCGATTGGAATAATTGTACGATGACGAGTATGTAATTTTGTTGATTAAACAGAGCAAAAACGGTTCAACCGATATGATTTCTGTTTTCTGAAAAATAAATCTGTTTGTTTGAAGTTTTAAACCGTCTAATTTTTTTAAATTGACGGAGTAGTTTTTGAGAAAGTTTAATAGTATGACCCATGCACATTATGTGCCGACGGGTGTGTAAATCTGTTGTCGCGACACAGATAAAACGGTATATCCAATTTCTTTCCCGTTTTCAAAAAAAACTAATTATTTAAATAAGCGAACAATGCACACCGCATTGTTCGCTTATTTTCAACTGAATATGTTTTGAAAAATAAGGTCGGAAATATTTGTGTCGTGTGGCGGGAAATCTACCTTCATTTGTAGGTCTTACAGAAGGGATTTTTTCAATCCAAGTCCACAATCATCAAATTATGATCCAATATTTACGTTTGTTCCGCAGCTGTCACGTTGGATGAAACATATTTTAAAAACTAAAATACATTCCATAGTCAAACTGGTCCTAAATGCTGATTGGTTTGTTTCTAAAACTCTTTTGGCCATTAAAATATATATAGCAATCGATATTCTTCTTCTTTTTGTTATTTAGTTTTTCTATAAAGTATGAGTTTTGTAAATTAGGCCACGATCGACTAAAGTTTCACACCTCAAAACCTTGCTTGAGCATGAAATTAATTAATTTTTGAAGAAAATCGATTTAAATGCTGTCCACAATGCATATTTTAGTAATTTTCTATGAGCATTTGGCACCATACAATATTAAAAACCAAATAGTGCGATCAGCGGTTTACCTAATCTAGTTTGATTGATTCAATTGAAAAACTACTTGCTATTTTTCTAATAACTACTTACATAGGATGTGTTTGTGCATTAATTTTGTAACATGCAGTTAATGGTGTACCTTGTGATTTTCTAAGTTTTCTTATACTCGAGTTTATGACATACCTATATAAATAAATAGTTATAAATATGTGATATTTCAACCACGAATATGGTCGCTACACTCTACAGTGTGCATTCTAACTATTTATTAATTACTATCTTACTACATATTGAATTGAAAAAAAAAAAAAATGATTACTGACCTGCCTGTTCACTAAAGTACTTTTTAAACATCTCCAAAAGAAGTTTAAATCATAGTAAACCGAATGGTACACGTTGAATCTCCAATTTTCGTGTTTTTTAAGTAAATCATACGATCAACTGCGCCCTAAGATTTCCGCGGGACCATCTTGGGCAACAAACCTACCCAAAATCTCGAGGGATAAACTATTATTGAAACTGTGCGGTCGCAAACACTCAGACAACTTACAGGTCTATATGTTGGTGACGAAACAATCAAAAACTCGACTATAAGTTTCCCTCGGTCTCTCCGCGAGGTCACCAGATTCCCGGTAGTTCCATCCGACTAAAGTCGTCACGTTTCCAATGACACTTGAAAAATGAAAATCACAACTAGAACAGTCCCAAAGAAACGTTTCAAGACCGTAGAAGGTTAAAAGAGGGATCCTTTGCGAAGTACAAATAACACCAAGAACTATAACAAAGGAACATCAAAAAACACTCGAGCGAAAAACCTTCACGGCCGGACGATAGATGCATGAAACTTGAAGCAGTGGTAAAACAAATATTCAACAAAAAAACGAAACCCGCCGTATTTACCTCGGTACTCGATGTTTGTATCGTTTCGTTTTTGTTCGGGTGTTTTTTTTTTTACGACATTTAAAGAACCATAAACATATTTTAATACTTATACTTGTTGGTTTATATATTTATCTACTAAAACTTCAAAGCATTAATAACATTTTGAGTGGTATTAAATTATATTCATGTTATTACTACTGTATCTATCTCTGCCGTGTACGACTGCTGGATCGCGAAGCGCATATTTTTAGTGTTGTAAGAATACTTTTTTGCGTGGGGCCGTATCGTTTTAAGCCATAACTTATAATCATAATAGAATGCGGAGTGGTAATTTTCGTTTTGAATTAGTAGAGGAGTGTTTTAACTACAAAACTGAGTTTGATTACAACAAGAAAATGAAAAACACATGAAGATTGCTAATTTTCAATTGATTCAATTCGATAACAATAAATCTGATTCAGTATTATTAATCTTCAATAAATAAATTAAAAAAGTAACAACGCCACTCTATAGATACTCTTCTACTTTTTACAATAGATATGAATAAACAAAATACGTTCCTCTACAATACAAATACGCACAAAATAAAACGGACTGCCCCACGTTTAAAAAAAATTATTAGAACACGTTTTTTTACACGTTAACTTGTCGGGGACATTTGTCTTACTAAAATGCTGGCCAGGTTTTTCAACGGGTTTCCCAGAAAAATTTTGATACGAAAATTTCTATTTTATTATTATTTTAAACTGGATTAGTTTTTATTTTAAATTATTACGTACCTAAAGCTCGTAGAAATAATGATATACCACCACCATGTATTTGCTAAAAATGCGTAACAATTTTGGACCCCAAATAGACATATCTTGATCCGGTCGACGATCTAAAATTAACCGTTTAATTCCCCCGTGATCGAAAGCATAAATATTAATATTATTCTGACTTTTATGAAAACAAAATACGATTTTGTCCGTCAACAATACATTATTAGGTAATTGAAATAAAACGTAAACACGAAACATAGAAAAATCGGAATTTAGTGGGTAAAATAATGTTTAAAAAAAAAGTTGGGATCGCTCTAGGTCGCGTGGGTAGTTTGAAGAAGTATACGCTCTGGGTGAGAAATTGTGGTTCAATTTAATATCTGAAAGCAATGATCATTGCCTTTGAGAAAACGGTTCTGATCGAGCTCAGTTATCAAGTAAACGTCCTGGTGAAACCCAAATTCAACAATAAAATTTTTAAAGTTCTACAGTACAAAGATATGTTTTTGTTAAAAATTTCACGACAGTAGAATGATTGTTTTTGAAATTACGCGTTATCATCAACGCCGTTTTTTGCAATTATTCGGTGGTTTTCAAAACCGTCGCGTTAAAAACATATTGAGAAAATCCATCTTGATCTTATTTACTTAAAGAAAAGGTACGTAGAAAAATCGGAGCACTCTTTCTGGTAGGTATTTTGTTAACGGTATAAAAAATAAATAAACATCCGTGTAAAACCACTATCTTCCTCGTCGACGCTCAGAATCTAAAGACATGTTTTATGAAATAAAAATTCATTTACGTTTTTCATTGACTAAAACGCGTGTTTACTTATTCGAAGTAGGTGCTTTTATTACTCGTGGATCACACTAAAAACGACATTTTTTTTTGCAAATATCACCATAAATCTCTCGGATCCACGTGGAAACCCGGAGTCTATGCGTCCGGGCACCACGGGTGCGAGCGGCTGGACCGCGGGAGTCCAGAGTTCTGAATTCGAAAATATGTGCGAGCGTGGAATTCGAAAATGTCCAGCTGTTTTTTTATAGATTCAACCAACTGGATGGTGAAAATATTTTCGCTGCTCTCTCGTTCGATCGTTACGCGTGTAACAGCGCCGTCATAAACGGTCTGACGAATTTCACACGCGTTTCGGAGTGGTAAACAAAAATTGAAAAAAAATCTCCTATTATAGAGAAAAAATTTACACAAAATAAATATTCCGAATTAATGCGTTCGTCTCGTCGTTGCGGATTTTTTTTAGACTGCTCCGAGTTTTTCACACTTCCCCTGCAAGCTCTCGCCATCATCCCACCCCCACCGATTTCGGCCCGTCGCTGCACTCGCACCTGCAGCACGGCGGCCGTCCCGCGCCGCGCGCAGCGCTAGTCTCGCGAGATGCACCGCGAGCAATTTCCGCGAGAAATTTGAACGCAATTTTCCGTTTCCTTCAGTCGTCCGCGTGTCGTCGTCGTCTCCGTGCTCGCGGTCGCGCTCCGCCGTCGACGTCGATCTTCGGAAAAAATTCTTCTTAAAATTTTTCCCCGGCCGTCCGTTTTTTCGGCGACGACTACGAAAAATCCCACCCCGAAAAAAATAAACACCCCGTCCACCCGGAGTAATAATTTCTATTATTCGATCCGTCCGGAGAGTTGTTCTTCACCAGAGGCTCCCTGTGCACCAATTCGCCGGCCGTCCATCGCAACAGGTAGGCGATTTTTCGCGCGCACGAATTAACGCGTAACAATTGTTTTTTTACAAAACAGCGTATATAAACGCGCGCGCGCGCGAGTAACAGCGGAGTCGCGCGGCCGGCGTTCGTTCGCGTCAGTCGGCCGCGGAAATATCGCGAAACCGCACGTTCGACACCACCGGTCGTCGCGCCGCCGCCGCCGCCGACGCCGCCGGCCGTCACGACAAGTCGCGAACTTTCAAAAAATTTTTTCGCCTTCCCCAAAGGAGCGGCGGAAAAATCGCCGTAGAGAAAAAACGACGGCTTCCGGAAAAATCACCAGGCCGTGCGTCCCGGAAAACCGTGAAAACCTTTTTTCCGTAAGTCCGTCTCGCCGCGTCACACGTCGATGCGTGTAGTATTTATTACATTTTCTTTTAATCGGCGTTGTGGTGCGCGCCCGGCGAAAAGAGAGCCCACGGTGTTCTGTACCGTGACGACGTCGTTAAATATTTTGTACCCACTGGGTCGTGTTTTCGGCGAAACACATCCTCGGTTCATTGACGTTGAAACCGCGACGGTTTTCGTAACGCGTTTTTATAGGACCTCCGGAGTAGGTGTACGAAAATTCAAACCGTAGTATTCGGCAATACACGAGAGCCACTGGCGGCAAACGGTAGCTGTTACGAAAAAAAAAAGCGTACAAACGCAAGGGTAATGTATGTATTTTAATGGAATTTCACTGTTCGTCGTGAAATCGCTGTTATAGTACACGCTGTTATAGTATGGTCCCGTACCGACGCGTCGTACAGTTTTAAACGTCAAAACTTTTTTGAGCATCCTCAAAAGTCTTTTTCCGCCCAAAAGGAAATTTAAGTTTCGTCGTACACCAATTAACCCGGCCGTCTTTCGAATCGTTTCCGTGGTCGAAAAAGCGTCGTTTAAAAAGCATAAAACGAGCTAACGTCAGGCGTTCGAAATACGGGCTAAATTTTTCAAGCGTCGTGATAGGCGCGATCGAATTTCGAAAAAAAAAAATTAACGGCTTCACAGCTGTAAACGGTAGAAATTAAAATTATTATTTATTTATAAATAATAAATCATTATTTGATCATAATGTGATAATTTCGTTCTCGGAAAACGCGATTTTTGCCCGAGCAACGGCTGCACAACACCGATTGCGTTAGCGTAGGTTGCGCGTTTTTACGGCGCCGCGGAGCCGCTTGTGCATCGCGCGAAAAATACGTCACGATAACGTTATTACAATCCGCGACGGAGAGCACCGGGTTAGGTTCGACACGAGTCTGTAAATTTGCAAAAACCGTTTTTGTACGGATGTTCCGACCGACTGTTTTTGCCAAGTACAGGACATTGAAATTTATCGACTACGTTATGTCTCAAAAGTGTGATTCGAAATTATTTTCGTCAGACGCCTCTGAACCGTACAGGATATGTCGTTAACCTCTGTTTTTTTCTAAATATCACGCAGCATAATAATCGTAACAATAATCGAAGATCTCGTCTTATAGGTTTCATCCGACCTAGGGTGAAATCTCCGTTTTTTTCCAAAAGTTAAAAAAATCCACGTTCTTCTTTAGACGCGAACCGCGATGTTCGTGTAATTCACATAAAACGTGTTCTTTAAACGTTTTACCTCGCATACGGTTACTTTATCGTATTAAAAGTTTTATCAAAAGTTACGTCGTCGTCACCCGAGAATGAAAACATTATTTTACGCGGTGTAAAATCGTTCGGGAAACGCGATTTCAAAACACGCGTGTTCGTGTATCCGGTGATCGTTTGTTTTATTTCGCACGTGAACTTAAATAATGTTAAGCTATTCATTTCTGTCTGGCGGATAATTCCAATTTGGTTCGATTTAATAACAAAACCAAAATATTGTTCAAAAAGGATTAAATTTTATTTTAGAGCCATACCAATATTTATCGCGATATTATTCGGTACCATTTTTCACGACCGGTACGGATAGATTTTCTTTTTTTTTTATTCACCGTTCAAAGTTTTAGAGGTACATTCCGTGTTTATATGTGTCGAACACCCTGTGTCCACTATAGATTCGCTGATCATTTGTTTTATTTTATTAGGTTTTTGAAGTCGCATGATGGAAATTTTTTTTTTTTTATATTTACAATACAGTTTTATCGATACCAAAAAAAAAAAAAAATCAAAACAAAATATTATAAAATGTGTTTTGTATTCGAATACGAATCATCGGTGACCGCATGCGTGTTAAAAAGTAAAAGACCGTTTCCACGGAATCAAAACTTTCGTTGTGCGCGAAAGTTTTGGAATAGATAAAACGAGTACAGCCCCGAGGAAAAATATACGTAAGATTTAGCTCTCGGGGTATTGATGTACTGCAGATAATATTATTTTCAGATCGTATAATTTGCCAGACGGTTCGTGGAAGCTTTTGGTTTGCGTATATTGTGTTTACTGCGTATTTTAAATTTTTTATAAAATTTGCTTTTTTTTTTCAAGGAAGATTTGCTGAAACAGTTTCGGGTAACCTTCTTTGCGATACGTATAGCGATATTTTCTCACTCTGTAATACAAATAACTATTTTTAGGTACCCATATGCAAATTATGAACTGCAGTGTACACTTATTTCGAACAAAACCGACTCATCCGTTTTGTTCCAACCATCGGCAAAGTATTTAAGTCTATTTTAATATTACTCGACTCTAACAGTAGTCATTTAATTATTTATATATTTTTAACCGTTTTGGCGAATCAACTTTAAAAAAAAAATTTTTTGCAGAGTTCCTATTTGAAAACGTTATGAAATATTACTCATTTATACAGAACAACACTAATTACTTGCCGAGGAAAAGTGTCTTTAATTTTTGCAATTAAATGTACTTGGAACTGTAGTACTAATGTTAAAATAATAGGTAGTAGTTTTTTTTTTTTATTTTATACTCACGCGCGCAAGTTGAGAGTTGTTTCAATTGTATTTTGGTTTTTACATTCGAGTGCTACAAATATAATGTCTGTATGTGGTTTACATTTTGTAATTTTAACGATCGATTTCACAACGCGCGAAGGTTTTAAAACGACGTCGGAGATTGTGGTCTGAGGTGATTTTTGTACATTTACGTGTGCTGTTTTATGCGGATTGGTAATAATCTTTCCGTGAGATAATGTTTAATGTTTATATCAGCACTTTAAGCGTATCAAGCCCGTGTTGAAGAAGTAGTTAACTCAGAATTTCCGTATGTACCTAACAGCTTAAATACGTGTAAGTGTCAAGTGCCTACTTACTTTTGAGTTATCGACCCTATTTAGCGTGTTAATCATTACGTTTTAAATAAGCTCATAGTAAAACAACGAACTACCGTTATAAAGTAATAAACACAATATCAAGTTGGAGAAACAACGGATAAAAATTCAATTTTTTTGATTATGATTGGTCCGTTCGAAATCGTAACACTTGAATACGAAACAGCGATCGAACAGAACCATTTGTTTGAGAAAGTGTAATAGTTTTGTCCTAAACTATGTAAGTACCTGTTATTAAAATAGTTGTGTATATTTCGCGTAAGACTTTTAGTGTTAAAAGTTTCTAAATCTTCGAAGTTTTTCGGCGTAAAGCAATTTTAAATTTCGATTGATAATCATATTTTAGCAGTTTATTGTATACTTGAGAAACGTATTAAAATATTGTAAACGATATGTTGGCTTAAATGGAATCGTTTGAGTATATTATATTTTCTTCTCTCAACGAAAAATCATTGCCTTTAAAAAAACAATTCTGAACGGGCTTAGTTATCTAGTAATCTAATATACGTCCTGGTAAAAACTAAATTTAACAATTATAAGAGTATAGAAACCCCGAAAGTCGTATTCGTGTTTAAAAAATATATTAATTTAATTGACGTGGACAAAGTTGAATGGCCTACCTATTATAAAGGTATCGGTTTTAATTCGATCGGACAAATACTCGCCATGCGGGACTTTCAGTATAAATTTGTGCGTTTTCGGAATATTACTCGCAAAATGTAAAAAATCAAAAAACTCGTTTAGAATGAGGTATAGTTTAAAGCCAAAATTTCAATGAAGCGTTAAATGTAAAAAGCGAAGCATTCGTTCTTCACGAAAACGTCATCACAAACCGGAAAATTTCAAATTTTCGCAGTAAAATTCTTAAAATTTGTTTTTGGGCTTAAAAAATAAGCAAAATTTAAACAAAATTCTAAAACGAAAATACAACCGCAGTAAAGTAAACCTATCGAAAAAGTTACCGATTTTAAAAATTGTAGCGTTCCTTCCAAACAAAAACTTCATCAGAAAACTAAAAACAAAATACCCGAATCACAAAATAACACACTTTTTAATTGCGTATACTTATATCGTAGTATAGTATAATTAAAAAGTGTATTGTTTTGTGGCATTTTATTTTTAGTGTAAATAGTCACCAGTGTTTAATTCATCGGACGTTTTAAAATTTCAAACGATTCGCCGCTGTAAAGTTCTCCTAAGAAATTCCTAACTTTTCGTGCGGTTTTCGGGGCTTGACTCAGAGAGTAGACGAAAAAAAATACTTTAATCCTAGTACCACCGGAGTCCTATCGGTAGACTTACTGATGTCTGAGCATTCTTTCTCTCCGAAAAGTCGTTTACAGAAAAACAATGAAAATAGAACCGTCGTTGTAAAATGAAATCCTCGCTCACAAGCTCAAAATCTAAAATAACGGAGAAAATATATTGTACGACCGTTCGTTTTTTCAAAATAATATTCTCGAACGCGTCGTCGTTTTGGTTAAGAATATTAATTATACATTTTTTTTAAACTGGCGGAAGTGATGTCAATTATGCCGTACGAAATCGCACGGCCGTTACACATGTAAACATGAAAATAATACAAATTTTATCGCAGCAAAATAGGAGTGTAGTCATACTATATGGTGTACGCTCAAAATGCTCGCACAAAATTACACGCGAGCTGAGTTTGAGCTTAGTACTGCAGGAACGCGATTAAGGCGAGGCGCGTTCGTCTCGCTTCGCTTGTCGCTCGACGCATCCAC
Source organism: Hormaphis cornu (assembly GCA_017140985.1). Lineage (NCBI taxonomy): Eukaryota > Metazoa > Arthropoda > Insecta > Hemiptera > Hormaphididae > Hormaphis > Hormaphis cornu. The sequence continues at coordinate 15,561,038 of CM029361.1, forward strand.
TACGTTTATCATCGCGTAAAACGACATAACAATACTCATAGAGTGTCCGATATTATTGCCGTAATTAAAATATTTTAATACGTTGCCGGTAATTTTGAGTAGGAAAAAAAAATATGTATAAATACGGCCGGAAACACTGTAGTTGCGTCTTAAACTTTCATCCGAGCGCACACATACAACAATTAATACACCTATGCGAATCCTATACAACGCGATATTTGCGTCCACCCAGGTTTTCTTTTACGATTTATTTTATCCGAGATCGTTTGTCACATTATGTGAAACTTTTCGAGCGGTATCGTTTATGACCGAATCAGTGTTGTACTACCAATTGATAAATGTGTTCTTCACAGTTATAAACTATTTTCGAACACTGTTGAACTTTTTATAATGACGATAAACACGACTGTACGTGACCGAGAGAATTTAACACGGAATCAAAATTTACGATTCCTAACCGTGTGTCGTCTTGAAATAATATCGTTTTAACAAAGTCGCGTGACAATAACGTATCCACAATTTCACAAACGGTTTAATTACACCAAAACTTAAGTGTTTTAATATTTTACGCTGTTGAATTTTTCAGAACGGTTCAAAACATTCCAATATCGATATATGGAACGACATAATTAATACTTTTAAGCGAACAATTATTACCGTTGAGTTGAACTATTTCTATTTTGTAAAATTTGTGGAAGATAGGACTCGACGAATCAGTTCTGTTCGACGAAATGTTCGGAATCCGCAAACTTATTTGAGTTCCAAAAATACGTACCTGCTCGTACGTCAGTTATTCATAATTTTTGGACGAATTTCATCTATATTTTAGTACGTCGTATGAATCCGTACAATATCATATTATTGGGCTGGAAAAAACCTAGCATGTATAATATTAATCACAGACCACGAGTTTTCCTTTTCTTTTCAATATTGTTACTGTGCCGCATCTTATACTAATACCGCTCTTTCTTTTGGTACTCGCTCTTCCAAAAGTTATTACGTTTTATAAAAATTTCGTGTTTGATAAAGTTTAGTAAACGTCAAGCAAATTTCGAAGATTTTTGACGGTTTTGAAACTTAAACATTATATAATTTAAAAATTTACAGTATTTTCGATCCGATCGACTAGTTTAGTTTGTTTGGAAATTCAATAGAAAAATCAAACAGACCCGCACCAAAAACTGTGACCCGCCACCCCAAAACAAGGTCGCTGTACCTGCCGTGTTCTCGAGTCGTCGTTGCAAATGTGCAGGACGATCGTATAATGTGTTTATAACACTGGCTTTTCATTTTTGCATAATATATGCACGAACGTAAAGTAATTTATTTCATGTAAAATGAAAAGCATATTGAAAAAAAAAAACTATTGGTTTTGAATCGCGCACACAATGTTATATTTTAGCTTTTTTAAGTACGGGATGGGGTTTACATAAAATTACCGTTAAGTTAGTGCCATGCTTTTATAATAATACGTATCGTTGTATAATATACCTATTAACCATATCATTTGTACCGCAGTAGAATGCGGACGATAAAATATTAGCCGTTTATTTTGTTTTTGCGCGTATTTGAATTCAATACGTAATATATAGGTAGGCCTCTATGGTCGTATAACGATTTTCCACCTAACCTAACCATTAATTTTTTTCAAAATCTTCTAGATTTTTTAACGCATTTCGCTACTTTTACCTAGCTAAAAAATATCTGTTATTCGTGCATTCGCAATTTTTAGATTTTGAGCGCTACCGAGGAAACTATTGATTTTACAGAGACGTGTGTTTATTTCTTGTCATGCATTGGGTACAGCTTTGGGTACTGCTCCGATCTTTACGGTCGATACATTTTCTGAAAGTATGTCTTTGGTGCATTAAGCTTAACGTTTTACGACTCTCTAGTTTGATTTGGTCGTAATTTATGTTCGGATTTAGATCAACTAATGGGACTTGAATCGACGGAAAGCTTTATTTATGCCATTATTAGCCATTATTTGTCGTGGCTTGGTCGGCAGAATATCGTCGTAGTACCTCTTTGAAGGAGAACGGTGGCCTTTCTAATCGTTATTGTGTGATACTTGAAAAAATTTTTCGGCCGAAATTTAATGACTGTACGGTATTTAGAAGTTTCACAAACCAGGAAGGATTTTTGTCGCACTCTATATATTAATTATTATGACGTATGCATGCAAAAAAAGTGACTTTGACAGGTTCATGTTTGGTATGAATTATATATATATTTTTTAATTTTATGTTTCTGGTACAAACATTTTAAAGATTTAAGATTCCGATTCGTTTCAAATCAAATAACTAATGTTGTCAAGTTACGTGAGAAACCCATTTACACGTTTATCTTGCTTAACTAAAAATACATCGTACTATCAAGTTACGTAGTTTAAAAGCTTTTTTTTGGTCGACAATTTTTCTGTGCCTTTCAATATGTAACGTTTATTTCTGAAATTCGTGGCGCTTTTTTTTTTCATTGCCCATCACTTAAAAATCACACGGGTATCTATATTGTCGGTTTCTATTTGAAAACTGATTGATTTGACGATGCGATTAGAATTGTTTTGAAAACTAATTACACATCTACTCGTGATTGATTTTCTCTAACTTTACCACAAATCGAAATGAAAAAATAACTGTATTAATGTTCTTTGAAAACCGTGACAAAAAATTTAAGAGAGATAATTTCGTTATAAAATAATATAATAGTCACTATATCAATATAAAATATAAATCGATTAATTTACGTCGAATAAGTGGTAACTGTGTGATGGACAAAAAAAAAAAAAACTAATCACAGTGTTTTCAATCGCCATAAAATATTCAAAAGTACCCACGTTTTAAAGTACCAACCGATTTAGAGTGTGACGATATGTACTTGGAAAAAAAAACCTTGAAACTATTACATCTACCTTGTAATAAAAACATCCTTATTCTTTCACACACCTGTTCGTTTAACGATTTCTATAAATGCAATAAATTTTACTTATGCCAAATTACGCCTTATAATGTGTTACGAAGGTAATTTTATAGTTATTTTTTAATTTTTTATTTATTGAGCTTTAAAAATACTGCGATAGAAATCTACTCATAATAGTCGTGACATCAGCTCGAACATAATATTAATAAAAACACTATTTTAATATTTTTTCTTTTTTTTTTTTAATTTATCAATGTCAATATTAATATCAGTTAATATAATAGGCAATACGTATGTGTAGACTAATATATATTATTATCGTGTGGATTAATCTTTTATTTTTAACACCGTTTAAAACAAACCGTCCAGCGTCGGATAAGATAAAACAAATAAATAAAAAAATTTATTTGAAAAAAATCAAACAATAAGTGAACAATAAGAAACGGAGTAAATAAAGAAACGGAGTAATTTCTATAGGTCGGGTGGGAAAATGTTTAGAGTAACGACTATAGGCTTTGGAGTTGGTCATTTCTTTGGGTGGGTCAATAGTTTGGAAGTTGTATATAAATATTGAGTACTTAATAATATTATATAATCATTGAACGAACATTTAGTTGTTGCATATAATACTATTTTCACGATTACAGTTTATGATGATTATTCAGTACGGACAGTACGTGTCGTATAACAACATGTTTTTTTGTAATAACAAATTAAAATTAATATAATTTGTCACGGAATGATTATGATAATAATCATACATTTTAGCTTCTTTCAAGTTCTGTATTAAAAATTTTAAAACAATTCAGTAAGTTTCATTAGGTATGCAGGAATAGAATTTAAAAACTCTGTACAATCCACTGGTTCATTTTATTTTAATATTGTACAACGTGGTGGTGGCTTTAATTAAAATTAATTGAAATTCTAAATAGAATAAATTATATGATAATTTGTCGACAGTTTTTTCTTGTTTTTATAAATCATACAATATGTACATGAAGTTTTTGAGTTATAATATCTTAGTCTTGTACTCCTTCTACAAAAACAGTATTTACAAAATATTACGAGAATACTTATAGTGTAATTAAAATCTAATGTTGATCTTGTAAAGTAATTGGTTTTTTCCGATTTAAATTGAAAAAAAAAACAGTTTTTTTTTATTGTTCAAAATCTTAGCTCTATAACATTATTGCGATCATTACGGTTATTCTAAAACGTTTTTCTAATCTCCAAATTTAATATCTGCAACATACGATTTTGTCACCCGAACGATTATAGCTGTTTTTTCTCTATGACCCTACAAGCTCACGTCGTTTCATTTTACACGTATTGTTCATTTATAGCAACAAGAAATGGAAATCGACCATCAAAATCGATAATGACGCGTTTTTTACTATTTTTTTTATTTTGCGAGAAACCACCGTGAACCAAAATAACTCGATTAACGAAATCGAACACTCGTTTTTGCACTCCTGTGTCGGATCCAAGGTGTACAAATAATGCATATCGGCGGGCAATGAGGAGAGTTTTTTTTTGTACACTGCCGGACAAAGCAAACGGTTGTAAATCAATAATAAAAAAAAGAAACTATTTTCGCTCGACGTTTGCTTCTTTTTACCGATAATTCACATGTTTGAAGTTCAAAATTTTCAATTTAAAATCATTCGCGCAGACCGTTTTTTGCACTGGTTTTTTTTTAGTACATATTATAATAACTTATAATGTAGTAACGAGAAACCTAAAACAATATTATCGTGTATAGTTACGATAGTTCTTCGGCACAAATATCGTGTATGGACATAATTTAGTGTTTACCTTGAATTCCGGTCATTTTGCAATTCAAATGCACGACAAAACGACCGAACATAGGTTACACACGCCGTAAATGGTTGTGCGATTAAACATTTAACTCGCGTCCAACGCGATTTATCGAGGGTCATTGTCTGGTATATGAAAAAAATGTGTTTTAAAAAAATAATAATTGTAATAATAGTAAAATAAAATATGGCCGTAAAATCTCATAAGTGAGGAGGTTCCAGAGGCAGCGTTTACACATCTGACCCAACAGATCGGTAATATCTGAATATATATATATTATGATATTGTGTACGAATAAACAATGTAAATAAGATGGATAAGATTATAACTAGTCTAAATTATTACGTCATATGCATATTTATTCGTTCACCATTTCTTTCCTAGTTATTTTTTAGTCTTTGAAGTGGATTTTTCACTTGTGAAACACTGCGCTTAATCCGTTTATTTTTCTACGATTGATTAAAAACTCATCATGAATTGTGACGCGTTAGAACGGTTGTAGGTACATTTTTTATTAAACAATAAAATATCAGCTATTACATGTTTTTAAATCATTGAACTTATTAGTGACACGAGTAGAGTCTTGTAAAGTGGAAGGCATACGTTTGTAAACAATTTTTTAATTTATAATATTGTTTAATCCATAACAGTCAGTATGATCTTTGATAACAATTAATGTGGGGACATTACAATTCAACTGATGTCAGAACACTTTATATAATATATATGTATTCGTGTAAAAATGCGGTTTTATGATCCGATTTTGTTATTCTGAAAGAATATAATATACAACACTAAACATGTATGATAGAACAATGACTCACAACAATATAACAATATAAATAGTTACCTGAAAGAATAGTGAAATTACAGGTTACTCGTTATTACAGTTAATTGGTACAAACGTCAATTTTATTGTTCAAAATTACGCTTTGCGGGACAATTTCCTCATAAAATTAAAAGGTAGAATATTTTTTTTTTCAAACATTTTTAAGTATTCTTAATTTTTCCACCAATACTTGCAATCAACTAAAGGATTATATGAATCTATTTCTAATACAATTAAAATTGTACCTATAAGGTCAACAAACAAATTATTGAATTACCCTCTTAGAGAACCATATAATGAGCCATTTATAATAACTTTTTCTGTAAAGTCTGAAATTTTTCGCATTATCAACGTGGCAAATATTTGTATTATTTTTTTCCCATAGTGGTCGCGTTAAAAGTCAATTGCACCGGATCGCTTTAATTCGAAATCTTGTTTTTTGCCGATTAAAAAAACATTTTTTTTGACACAGCCAACGGGACTTAATCCCATTAGCCACTTATTTCCTGCGTACGCCACTGGATGTTAGAATATGCCATGCGATTTTTTTCTACAAGTAATTACTTTTAATTGAAAACGTCAAAGTAGTTAGAAAAATAATTTTAAGGCATTTTTTTTATTTAAATGCAATTGTATATCAAACGTCAAACAAGTCAAATGTTAAGATTTTTAAACTAGGAGAAAATATTCCTATTATAATAATTCTCTACAGTCTTTGTAATTCAAGGCCACATTATCCGCTGCGTATCATAATATTTTCCTTATAGTTTTACATACAAATATCTTTGGCGTATTATTATTTTTATTTTACATTACTACATTTTTATAGGATGACTTGATATTTGTTCCGTGCGTGAAGTACAAACTGTACGGAAATATTTTCCAAATGATTTACGTAAGTCGTAAGTACTAGAGTTGTATTTTGTTTTTACAGAGAATATTTTTAGACCGCGGTGTTCACGTAATAGTGCTCACTGGCCGTTCCATGTTCTGATTTTTATGTGCAGATAGTGAAAATAAAAACTCACTTTAGATCTCACAAAATATTTTTTGGCACTTCCAATCGTTTTACTTTATAATAAAATTTTACAATACGCGTTGATATAAACTACAATAATTTTCAATTTATCTTGTAAAAATGATAATTTATCATTATCAATATTGAGTACAAAAAAAAACTTTGTAAAATATTGTTTACACCGAAAAGGTCGTATGGTTTTCGAATGAAACGTTTTGATTGTCTAGCTGATTGCAATTAGGTGGTATACGTAAACCGTTGTATGCACAATTTTTCTAGGATTTTTTTTTTACTCGCAAAATATTTAAAAACTTTGAAACATTAATGAGTAATAATTACTATTTTATTTCCCCTATACAGAGAACATTTTTAATCAGATGAAATGGCCTAAATAAGAAGTCGGGAACTTCATATTAGCCTTAAAAAAAAAATCGTCTTTATTTTGCTTTATCGTGAGCCACAAAAAAGAGTTTTTCCAAAAAAGTGACTCGGTACATGAACGGAAACTTTTTGTTCTCAGTTTTTTTTCTTTTTCACTATGCCGCTCTTGGACACTACTAAACATATAATCAAACAAAAACGTTAAACTGCTGTAAACCATCGCCTCAAATAATGTGTTGCGGAAATGCACCGACGGTACCTAAAAACGAACGGACGACACATAAAACGGTTGTATCCCGTGTTATTCACGTGATTTAAAAAATTTAAAACTCGGTTGTAAAAAATAATTTAACTTCGCCTTTTCCCGGAATAGAAAACAGTTTGTTTCATCACTTGGTTCATGAATTTATATTGAAATTCGTCTCATGCCGACGTTTTTTTTTGATACGTTCAGCGCTTGGACTCTAAAACCGCACACAATATCGTCACGTCACGCGTATCCACGAATATTTCTATGGCAGGTTTCTAAAAAAAATTTGCCGAAGTATACAATTGGAAGCGATTAAATTTCAAAAATTAACATTTTTCCAATCCGAAACAATAATTATCGTGTCTCTTCTACAACAAGCGTACTTGAACTGTATACGATATACATACTCGTAACAACTTCGTAGTGTACAATCTGCTTTGTGTGTAGTGTATTAACCGACTCGAAAATTTAACTCAAAGATAACCCCTTACGACCGCTGTAAACGTGAGCGCATAATATAATATTACAGTCGCTATCGTTCCACGACGACAAACGCCGCGCCCGGTTGTCGTCATGAAATGGATATTTTTTTTTGTTGTTTTTTTTTTATGATATCTCTTTTGGTAAAACTCGTTAAATGATAACAGTGTTGAGGAATATGCATAAAAAAGGCGCACACTTTTGCGTTCATCGCGCTCGCTTCGCGGTACAATCTTGACGTGGCCGAACGAACCGCATTTGTATGCAGTTTGCTGCACATCCTTTCTGATGGGTACACCTACACCCACACGCGACGAACTGGGTCGTCCGGGGTCATTTTGATTTTATCTTTTAGCTCGGGGGGGAAAAAAAAAGAAGGTTTTTTTTCATCCCGAGTTCCCTCGCGAAATATTATAATAATAATAATGCGGTAATTTACATAACCGCGCTAGAAAATTATATTACGTGATATCCCGATGTCACGATTAAGGTGTGTGGTGGCAAATTCTCTCAGAATTGTGCATAACTGCACACACCGAATCGTGGGAGTAGTTTCTTGTATTATAAATGAATGGTTTTTATTTTATTTTTCTATGTCTTGACAGTTTCGCCTGTATCGCACGATAATAATATTATGTTTTGCGTCAAACGTTATTTCGCGAGAAAAAAGGTTACTTTCGTTTATATACCGTGGTCAGTCGCACGCAGGACGAGATTAAACGTGTTCCGTCATCGATAAACGTCTATATTGTTTATAATATTTCACGTGCACGGAGACATGAAATAAGCATTTTTCGCACCTTAGGCGATATATATATATCGCAAACCTTTTATCGAACGTCAAAATGTTTTCTGACTGTGTTTTTAGTGACCAAAATATCTGGGGTATTTTTTTTTATACTAGTACCGTAAATTTGTTTTACATTACAGTTTAAAGCAGTATAATGTAGTGGAAAAAGGTGTGCACAGTGTAAAGAAGATTAAAGCAGTATGAAGTAGTTGAAAGCAGTGTAGCAGCAGTTTAAAGTAGTATAAAGGAGTAAAAAGTAGTATAACGAAGTTTAAAGCTGTATAGAGGAATTCGATGCAGTAAATAAAATAGTATTCAAATTCGACCTCTGTACGATATTAGTATATGTGTTTAGCTATATTATGTTAAATTAAAAATTTCCCGCTATCCTTGAACGAACACAACTCTAGAACTTTATTAACTTAGATTGAAACGTTTTTTTTATTTAATTTAATTTTAATATATTATCTACCGTTCAAAAATTATGGTAAATATTATCATAATGGAACACAGTCTAAATATTGGATACAGTTAATAACCTACTGACTGACGATAACGACAACATTATTGATTTCTAAGTTTTAATATTTCCGTGAACTTATAATATATTAAACACTGCAGTTGATAATATTAAAATTATTGTCGGATGAAACGTTTATAAAATTTTTGTAACTTCAAAAAGTTTACACAAACCGAGTTTTCGCTTAGATTTGATCGCCATTCGGTGTAGGTGCCTACAGCATTTTATTATACGTGCCGCATAAGTTGAGTATCAACGTTGTACGTTAATTATAAGCGCTAAAATGAGAGATTAATAATTATATATTCATACTATCGTGTTTGAAATTAGCATGTTAACCTAGTTTGCTTGTGTGATGGATGCAAAATTGTCGTTCTGTAATGCCGAAGCATTTTCAAGAAATAATTACATTGTGCTTCGATACGTTTTTAAACGTTTTATAAGCGTGTGCGAATCGAAACACCCAATTTTCGGTTATTTTGAAAGCCGTTTTCAGGTAAGCACCCCAGCACAATATAATATCTGCTCTGCACATAGGTAAATATGACGTCGTACACACACAAAAATTTGAGTGTTTAAGTACTTTTTTTTTTTGTTAGTTTTGTACACGGTCTCGTTACTAAAATAATATTTAACTTGGAGCACGCGCGAACGCACAACGGCCGACGCGCGGTTTTCATTTGAATTTTTATTTGGGTTCGATTTTTATTGAAGAAAATACGTAATAAAAAAGAATAACAGATTGTTTGAATAGTGTTTTTCTCATACGTACACCATCAAAGTCGGTAACGACAATAATTGCTTTTGTGTGTGTGTATAGTTGTTATCAGTTGTGTCTATGTCATACTTTTAACCACTTGCGAAAAATCGTTCAAGGTAAACAAATCGTTCATAGACATTGCAATAATGTTGCGGTGATTATATTATAAAGCCATTTTAATATTATGTTAGTTATGCGTGTCACTTGCCCAGATTAAATGCAAATTAAAAAAGAAAAAATCATTCTAAACTATTCGTTAATCAACGATGTACGGTATGAATCATTTTTTTATTTTTTTCCATTAGAAAACAATTTGAGAATGAAAAACAAAATGTACATGCGGTGAATGGTTAAAAAGAAATTTTCGTAAAATCAAGTTGGACACGATGTTGGCGTATAAAATGATATTTTCAAAAATAACATTCATATAATGTCGTTTGACAATAACATCAATATGGGTAACATAACTCCGTTATGATTTAATAAAAATCTGTACAAAAAATAACACCCCGGTGTTATTTATTTTATAAATCGTATAACACATTTTGATAGTGTTTACACATTGTTTCAAAATCAATTATACATTCGTAAAGTAATATAGGCAATTCAATAGTTTTTAGCGAAATTTTATAAGTTTTTAGATTTGGTATCCAATAAAAAACGCGTCAGCCAACTATACGCACCTTTCCGTACACCCAAAACGGCGCCCTTACCCGTCAATCCGTCTTACCTGTAGCTACATTTTTTTGTCATTTAGAAAATTATATTTCTATAAATCAGTATATAACATTTACCTAAATCGACGTATCGTCAAAAATCTAATTTTAATTGTATAAAATCATACACGCCTGTACTTATAAATTGAAATTTTTATTTTTCACACGATTTTCGTTTTTTTAAACAAACAACTCGACGATCCGTGAACTAGACTTTGTTTTATAACGTCGTTTCGAATGCGTCCGTACCGAAAACGTGTGAAATTGTCAGTCAGATTGAATTTTAGAGATAGAAAAGGTCGGAATAACTGGTAACGCAACGAAACGAACAAGGAAAAAAAAAACCCGTTTTTGAAGGTTTATCAATATTTTTTGGTAACGGCAGTGTTGGATGAGTTAGTGAACAAAATTGACGTGTTAAGTTCGATATGGTCTTATAGTAAAGGTATTGAAAACAATAGGCACTTATCTCAGTTGAAAAGTTAGTTTTTATTATTTATAACAGTACGCTGTTCAAGTTGTAACTGCCGCGCATCTACTTTTTTGTTGATCGTTTTCACGATGGACTGCAAAGTAAACTACTAAATAGGATTTCTCACGAGCGACGACCGTAATGCGTTGAAAATAATTACATAAAAAATGTTAAAATAATACGACCATCCGCTCTGATGACAAATAACAGAAAAAAAAACAAACTTGATTTCGCGCGACGACGATAGGTATATTAAATTATACTGTAAAATAATGACGACCGGACGAAAACGACCCGATTTCAAAACAAAAAAAAAACGGACGAGTTGAAAAGTCGAATAACTTTTTTCACATTTTATACACGACGACGACGTCATACATTTCGTAATAATATCACACAGCGTTATGAACATAATAATAATAATAATAATAATAATAATAATAATAATAATTTACATCCAAACGAGCTCGACGCGGATCGGCAGGAGGGACAGAGAGACGAAAAAAAAAAATAGCAAATCAGTTTTTTTTTTCGCTTCTGTGTGACGCGCTCGCGAGGATCAGAGGTCGTCAGCCGCTCCGTTGCAGCTCGTAATCTGCACACGACTACGTAATTACGGCGTTGTATTGTTGCGGTAGGTCACGCCCGTCATATTCCGCTCGTCACTCGCTCACCGCGTCTCTCGTATATTTTTTACGATTTTTCCTTCTGAAAAACACCGTTTCCGCCCTCGAGTTTAAAAACGTCCGTTTTGCTCGATAACGTTTCAACGTGATAAAACACCCGAGCTAACTCGAGCTCTTTCTCGGAGACGAATTTCGTCGGGGATTTTGTCGACATTTCAAATTGAAAGCGCTTCGGATGGTTGGCGAACGATGTTTCAATATCTGATAAACGAAAAGTATGCTTAGAAAATTATTCGAGTGTTCAAAAAACACCTTTCGATCTTTTTTATAACGTGTCAAACTTTAAATTTAGTACACGAAAGTTTGAAGAAAAAAAAAAATCGTTCGTAAACAACGATAGGTAGTGTCGAGTGTGGTTAGGTTCTGACGCCGGATTTTTTGTCGCTTTACGCGTAAATTGTTCTCGGAGAATAATAAAAATGTCAAAAAATGTTTTTTAAATAAGATAAAATTTGAAAAACCGACCTTTATGTGACGTGAAACGTAGCGATTCTTCTACCCGAAAACGTCATAACGTACCTGAAAATTTCGTCGTAACACATTTTATTTTCAGCGTTCGTACAATACGTTTGAACCGCAATTTCCCACCCAAAGCGTAGTCGGTACTCCGTCACGTAACTACCCACGCAGCCTAGACCGATTCCGTCTTTTTTTTTTTTCCGGATAAAATTTATTTTGTTTGTTGATTTTAAAAGTGCTGATCCAGAAACTACGTGGCACGATCACCGGTAACGGATTTGAATGACGTACTTTACTAAAAAATGTATTGCTCCTGCAAAATCTAGTCGCATTCTTATGGACGTAATAGATAATCTGCGCTCCGTTCCGCCGGAGAATAATAAAAGTCCCTCGACCTTTTCCACCGCGTCCTTTCAGAGAAAAGAATGTGTCGAACACTGATCGTTCTCTCGCGGAACGGAGTAGCGTAGATCGACACGAAACGGTGGCGATTGACTAAAAAATATTTCGCCGACGAAAAATTATAACTCCGAAATCCAGTTACGTTCTTACGGACGGAACGGATAAAGTACGCGTGCCGTTCCGCGATCCAAACTTTTCCGCCGCGTCCTCTGAATGTCAAGGATATTACCGCAAACGGGCGTCGGAAAAGTTTGGTTTCCAACGTGGAAGACGCTCGGAGAAGGACGTCGCCGCGAGAACTGTCCCGTGGAACGGTGTAGATCGATGGTGGCGAGGTCGTTTGGACTGCATCTCTGCGACGCATAACGATGCATAACACCATGATTATTGCTATTGAATAATCGTCTCGTATATAACTATATTTGTTACACAACGTTACATTATGTTCCCCGAGACCTTGCACACCGCGGGCACTTATGCGCGTGTCAATCGCTCCTCCGGTCGTCTTCTCTCTCTCTCATTCTACCGCCCGATCGCGTAAACATTTGCGAAGAACGTGCGTTCTACACGGCGCACACCATTATCATTGTGCTCGTATAGGTACGAGTTTAGTTGAGAAAAAAAACCCTTTTAACGCGAGCCGAGTTCAACGACACGCGTCGAGACACCACCTCGTACGATCGTTACGACTTTATAATCACGGACACTGCGATTGAATCGATATTTTTCGGCCAAACGTAGAGAGATTTTGTTAAACGTCGATTTTTCGATTCCGTCACACCCTACGTTAACCATTACGGTTTTCGCCCATTATTCGCACGGGCCGTGATGACCGCCGTTACGATTATGAGTTATAAAGTCGAGTGAATTTCAATTAACCTCGTAAACTCGCAAACTCGATCGTTTTAAAGTTCGAGTTGATCTTCGATGGTAAAAACTATTGTTGGTTAGGAGAAATTTGAAAAAAGGAAAAGAAATTGTTTCGTAAGGTAGGATGTTACATTATCGTGTTTACCACGGAATGATGCAATAATATAAAGTATTTTATATTTACGTTTTCAAGTCGAGTCTCAATTTTTTTAAGTCAACTGTTAATACGTTTAAAAAATTTAAGACTAAACTTAACGAGCTATAAAAATAGTCGTCAACTTGTCTCGACGATAATAATAATGATTAAACAGTATACTCGAATCATCGTGTCGAACGATTCGTAGCGTGTAAAAAAGTGTTTTTGTAAAATGGCGTTTTCGACGAGTTTTTGACAAAGCGATTCGAAATGCAGTATTTAACAATCTTGAACTTAGCATATCTCTTCAATTGATTTGAATAGTGCTATGACTGCCATAACGTCACACCAGCCCGCTCCCATTTTAGATTTTTGAAAAAAAAAAAAAACGTTATAACCAACATAATTGTGTTTGAGTTACGCTTATGACCGTAGGCAATGGACCAGACCGATATTTGCGCGAAAGGCGTGTTAAAATCAGTTTATTCTACTTTGGTTATCATATTATTTTATTTACTAACAATGGAATGTACCTATAGTTTTAATCGTGATGTTTTTTTTTTTAGTATGAACATTTTTTTGGGTATAAGAAATACACCGATTTTTAAAGTCACTTCTGAAAGGTCTTTGGTCCGAGCTGGTACTCCGAGGGGTCAACGGAGAAACGTTTATTACGGCAAACGCGTTATCGACTACTCTTAAATTTGAATTTAATCAACTTTACCCACTATTATTTCTACTTTTATCTACTTGAAATCAATGAAATTTATTTTCGCTCCTCCGCAGAGTTAGCTACTGGATTTGATTTCGGACGCGCGACCACTGCTTCGGTTCAGCCGGAACTGCGAGAACAAAAGTGAAAATATTGGGAAAAGTTTTTTTTGCAAAACGAAATTAATAGAGCTGAGAAAAAACCAAAATGTTTTCAAAACGCTCGACTCGCGCAAACTTTATAAACAGATGAACGTTTTTTAGTTCCAAAACGCGTGTTATACGGAGAGAATTTATTGTTGGACATGATATTATTCTCTCGCAGTCTGCAAAAAGAACGGGCTCTCGCTGATTAATTTGCCAGCGATAATTGTATTTGTGGTTAATTCTCAAAACAGATATTGTCTCCGACGAACGGAGTGTTAATCGGAAACAGCGGAAATCGTGTATTGTTCGCTGAGAGATCGTTTACGTAAAAATATACTTGTTTTCAACGTAGCTGCCTATGTTATTATTATGATGTTACTCAAAACACTTACAACCCTATACTTTACGCGATCAATGTACCGACCACGGTATTGAATGAGGTTGTAACAATGATATTTCTAGTTTTCAAACAAGTTGTCACCGTTAATTAACCGCGGACGTAGAAGAAGTGGTTTGAAGAGTACGTCTGCGCGATTCACGTCGTTTCGGCTGTACAAAATCATAAAAAATACGACGCGTGAACAGTAAAATATACATTTTTTTTTGATCGACCCGCAGTGTCGCGTACGAATGTTATTTACATAAAAAATAAATCATTAAACTATCGTAATATTTGAAAACGTTGTGTATTTTTATAAACATTATTATGCGAGTTTTGCAAATTTCTTTTTTCTTCACATTTCCACATCTCATTCGTCCACCGCGGAAACGACGCAGCAGCAGCAGCAGTAAGCAGCGACGATTCGACGAGACTGCGATGGACATTGTATAAAGTCGTTCGCGAAAACCGTATTCAAACGATAAATAATAATAACATGTCGATTCGTACTGTTAAATTAATAATTTTCTTTTTACGAACGTTTCGCCGCGTTCACGTTGACGAAAATGAATATTATTCCCGTTCGCGGAAGATACGGACGAAACACGTCGACTAAACAACGTAAACTACATCGAAATACGTAATATTATTAATACAATTGCGTCTACCCGGCGGTATCGTACAGTTCGCACGGATTTTAGTGTTTTTTTATTTTAATCATCGCGAATTTTCACACTCTCGTCTCGCGATTATTGTACAAGTGTCATAGAAATAATATTATAACGAAAAATTAATCGCGGACGACGTTTTTTTTTTTTTCTCATTTTTTTTTTCCAGCCCACCGTCGGCGACCGTAGCAAACACAACCGATCACACACACTGCCCGCCCCCGGTAACGGAAACGACGCCGTCGTATTATCATGATGGGTTCGGAGAAAAAAAAGCAGCAGCACAACAACAACAACAAGCAGCCGACCGGCAGAGGGACGACGATGACGTGCGACCGGACGTACGTGTCGGAGAGGTGTTCGAGGGCGGCGGCGGCGGTGGCGGCGGCGGCGGCGGCGGCGGCTGCGGCGGCCGCAGGGACGGCCGACCCGGGACCGCGCGGCCGCCACCAGCGGCGCGGCGCCGTCCGCGAGAAGCAGCGGTCCGCGTCGTCGAACCCGCCGCGGCCGGAGCGCCGGGCGGCGGACGACAACGCGTACGTGCGGACGCCCGGCCGCGGCGGACGGCGGCACGGGCGGATCGCGGCCGACGACCCGCCGCTGATCGACATCACCGCGATCGGCGAGGACGTCATGACGAAACCGGTGAGGCCGCCGACGTACGGCGGCGCAGCGATCGAGAACCGCGAGTTTCCGGCGTACGTCCCGTGGACGGCGCTGGTGAACGGCGGCGACGGGACGCCGGAGCCCAGGTGCCGGTGCGCCGCGTGCCGCCGCCAGCACGGCGGCGGCGCTTCGTCGCCGTCGCGTCCCGCGTCCGCCGCGGCCGACGGTCGGCCGCGCTCGTCCTCGCGCTTCAAAAAGTGGCGCGTCTGCGCGCTGCTGTGCGCGTGCCTGCCCTCGTGCCTGTGGTACCGTCGGCCGCTGCGGCGCAAGCGGCAGCCGCCGTGCCCGTCCGACGGGTGCCGCGGCGACGTGAACGTGCCGCACTGCGAGTGCGTGGACTGGGACGCGCTCGCGCGGGACGACGGGTGGTGCGCGGTCGTCCGCGGTACGACGGCCGACAGCGGGTCGGATCACCGGCGGCGCCTCAACAACCACCGGCGCCGCGACGAGCTGCTGACGCCGTACGCCGCGGCGCCGCGGCCGCCGATCGTCCGGCGGACGGCCGACGACGACGGCGAGGAGACCGTCGTGTGATGATGACGACGGCGCTTCATTTTCTTTTTTCCCCAAACTTTCGCGCCATTATATTCCGTTGTACCACCCTGACCCCGTAATTTTTTTTTTCGCGAACCTTTCGACGCGAATGTAAAAAAAAAAAAATTCCAAAATCGATTCGATTTTTTCAACTCTCATCTATACTCAGTTGTTCACGCCATATTGTACGTACAGACGAGAAATCGGGTGAAAAACGATCGCGTTCGACGTTACTCACAACGAGTGCAAAAGAAATAATTTTTGCGCCCGAAAGGAACCGCTTATCGATGATACGTTTGTACTTGTTATCATTACTACATCATTGTGTTTAAGTAGTCCATTTTACCGATAGTCGTTTTGCTATTTTTAAGCGATATTATACAGTGTTGGACACTGCGTCCGAGTTTTACAAAAAAATATGACCCCCGCAACAGCGGAATATAGGTTAGTGTGTGTGTGTGTGTTCCTAACACGTGTACATCAAACACGTAGTTATCTATTTCGGTCGGACCGACTCGTTAAAAAAAGTCTCGTTTGCTGTTCGGCTAATTAAATTAATTGGTGGACGATTTCCCCCAAAAATTAGTCGAAAACGATCGTTTCGCAGCGATTGGGAAAACTTTAAGCGCCTGAAACATTTCGTGTTTTTATAATAAAAAAAATCCGAAAATACCCGCTGGCCTCGGGCGAACGAGCTAAAAAGTTACCAGAAAACTTTTTTATACAACGCGTATTTATCTGCTTACGGATTTCCGTAATGATCTAGAAACAACGTGCGCTTAACGAAATTTTTTTCGAAATCCGATTTTTGTTTGAACATTTTTTTACTCGAAACACCATATCATGTTATGTTATTGGGGGGAGGGTTTGCGGCGTTTTGAACGACGTTTCTTCTGTGCTGGAATTTGCAGAAGTGTGCTATATAATAATAGTAGTATTTGACTCTATTTCGGAGATGAGTTGTTTTGTGATAAAGTAACGGAATTGAAGGGAATAATAAATTTTAAAGTTAAATGAATAAAAAAAACGGAAATTTTTTACAAAATTCCGATTTTCGACGATTGGCTGTGCGTATGAATGATCTACAGGATAAATAAAACGTTTGAAATTATTCTTTTCTACTAATAAATATAATAATCGTATACCTAAGAATGAAATTAATTAGTGTATTTTTTTTTTTGTAATCCGAACAAAAGAGAAAGACTTCTCCTCGCGAGAGAATGTAACCGTTCCGACCGCGCGTGGTTTCGCCGACTAACCACGGCGGTTTTCTTTTTAAATATCATAATAAAATAGAAATAAAATATTTTCTACGGTCTTTTAATCAACGTACGTTTTGTGAGAAAACATTAAATTTTTTTTTTTTAGTTCGAGTGGAACGAACTTGATAGTGCGCGCTTTCCTATGTTTTAAATACAACGCAACTATTTCAAATTTAAGTACTTGAACAGGTATAGTTCGAGTAAGCCGGTTTTTAAGTAGATGTAAAAAAAAAAACAAAAAAAAATCGCTGTTTTTACCTTTTTCCAAACGAGTAGGCAACGGTTTTTCTTTTTTACAATGTTTGCGTTAGTCACCGCAACAAAATATTTGACTCGTTACAAAAACCATACGAGTATACATAGACGCTACATAGATTTAAGTCGTAGAAATAGTTTACACGCCGTAGTTTATCGAATAGTTTAGTTTATGTTAGCGTGTTAAACGTTTCTAGGGCGTTTTTCGACGGTTGTTTTTTTTTCGATACGCCCATATTATTATCGTAGGTTAGATTTTAATTTTATCGTATTTTTAAGTCTAGCGACGGTTGTTAAGTCGGAACAACTCGGTCTCTAAGAACAAAGCACTATCGTGTACAACTATGTTTAAATTCAATGTCCAATCGTAACACCGTCCCCCGTGTAATGGGGATAGTGGAGAAAATTGACATTTTTAGTATAAGTACGTATAATATAATGTAGACATAACGTAATAATCGTACATATTAATTAAGTTTTAAGTCGTCGTCGTGCCGCAGTTATCAAAAAAAAAAAAAAAAATAACTGTGCGTTCACGTGCTTTCCAGCGAAATCTCAAATTTGTAGAAATAATATTTCCCGTAAAATATTATTATTATTATGTTGTCGCGTGCAGGCGATTCGTCGACAAAATCGTTCGCGTACCTACCCTATAACCGGCCGTGGTCGGCGACAAAAAAAAATAAAAAACGTTATTGCTAGGTGTTTAAATTTCAAAATCGCGCGAGTTTTTTAAACTTTCGCATCGCGATGTGGTTACGGGATGAGAAAAAAAGACGAGAAAACGAGGGGGGTCCTTTTTTAGCGGGGCGACCGATTTATGGAATTTTGCCCGACTGTTTTATCATATTTTTTATTCATAGCAAACTCGTTGATAAAAAAGATAAAAACGCGGTAAAGGTTGTTGTTTAAAATGAAAATTTCGATACTTTTCGTAACTGGTTATAACTTGCGAGTGTTGAAGAGAAAAAATTGAAAAACGCGTCCGACGTGGTGGTCGCGTTCCGGGATAAACTAAAATAACATCGTCGTAACTTTTTGCTTCGACAATTTCCCCCGGTTTTCTGCGGGTTTTGACGGGTTTGAATTTGACCACAATTTCCCGCACAGTCGTCCCGCATAGTTTTCGGGTGCTTTTTTTCGGTTTCTCGGCGAACGTCAATCAAAAATAAGAAAAAAATACGTACGCGATTTTATTATTTTGCCATCGTCGTTCCTGCGGAAACTGTTTTGGAATACCGACGTGGTGGACAATTATTCGAATCGTATTGCTGCAATACAAACACAGTGCTTTGAAACCGCTAATAAAATCGTATAAAATAATTTAAATCGCCACGGTACGGAGAACGCACGTGATCGAATGTTTCGTAATCTAATGAAAGACAAAGAATTGAAAATCAAAAATAATTTATCGCGTTTCGCGGCGAAGTTTTCCTCGGAAATGGTGTAGTAAATGGCGCGGACGAGACAAACGATATCGTGTTATTTATCAGTTTTTTTTTTCTCCCTTCATCTAATATTTTTTTTGTTCCATTTTAATTCGATTGTTTGCGAATTTTAATAATCGATCGACGTTTCCATTCTGTCGGCGACCACCCCATGGACAGCGACCGCGCGTTCTCGACGAATCCCGCACGGCGTGCAGTTGTTTTTTTTTGTATGATATTTAAGACGGATTTCATTTTATCGTGTTGTTAATATTTTTTTTTCCGCGACGTTTGTGTTATTTACGTCTTATTACTATAGAATTATTGTAGGTATACTACTACGGATTTGATATTGTTGTCATAATAATAGTTTAGCGTGCGTTTTACGGTAGAAAATTTTACCCCCGTTATCGATATTAATCGTGTAATTTAACATTTTCGTCATTTATTTATTTATCGCGCCCCGACGTTTCGAGCGGACGGTTTTTGATTCGAGGGAAAAGCGATGTATAATATCTGGAGTTTTCAACACGTTCCCGTCGGCGATACGTTTGGTTTAGCTCGTTCGGGGTGGTGTCTCCGTAATCGTCGTCGATTCGATTGATTAATAATCAATTGCTTCGAACCGTTTCGCGGTCTTTGCAAACGGTTTGGATAAAATACCGGCCGACGTCGACTCGAGAACGACGACGAGAAGATACGGTTTTTATTTTTTCACAAACGTTTTTCTTTTAAATCGCGTTTGTCCCCGTCGATTTGTTGTTACAACACGTTCCCGTCACCGGAATGTAAAATGGAAACATAATAAAGTTTAAAAACTAAAGTTATAACTTAATTTAAAAATATAAGTCGTTTGTCCGCAAAAACACCACGTTCGAAACGTCGTTCGTATAATATCTACGTAGTTATAGTAATTTAATACCGTACGAATATAATAACGTAGTCTTAGTGCCGACGCTTTAATCGTTTTTAACGTTCAACGTGAGTTAATTTTACCACGTATGTACTATTCACAATAGTAACTATTGATTTTTTTTTCAACAATTTTTTTATTTTTTTCGTTGCATGTGATTTTCTTCGTAACATTTTATCGATTATTGAATAAAACGATAAATTTCACTTTTTACACATTTATTGTATAACAGTTTACCACTATATATATAGATGTCATCCATTAATCCATATAATTTTTTTTTTTTTATGATAATGCGTTTTACAACTATAACCGTACAATACTATATATATCAATATTTAATATTATACACACATAATTCGTAAATTTTTACTCTTATATTATAAACGCATTACGTTGAAAATATTCACACGCATTTATGTACAATTATTAATATATATAATATACGTGTATTCGATACCCTACGTTATTATACCGAATCGTTTTTTTCCTGCGGTTCGACGTGAAACGAGTCTGCAGTGTACAAAAACCCACGAAACCTTGCTGTTTTTGAGTTTTCCGTCTGAACACGGGGCGGCAGAGGAGAGACGGGACTTTTCGAAAAAAAAAAAACCGTCCGAATATTAGATTTTCGCCAACGACATCGTATCGGACGATCTGCGAGAAATAAGAATTCTGCAACGGAAATCTGAACGTTCAGCTGTTTCCCGGTCGGAGAAAACAAGATAATCAAAATGATGCTACTCGCGTATACTGTTTTTTTTTTTTTTTACGAATTTTGTTTTGACGTCCACGCGCACAAGTCCATTTAAACGTCGCGATTTGGGATTCCAATAATTATCTTGACCTGCGGAATCGGGAACGTTTTCGGGATTCTTCCGCTTTCAGCGAATGATCGATTTCACTGACCTTTACGGGAAAACACAATTTCTTTCATCACCGAACGTGCACTTTGTATGACGATTTTCGAGCGGTTTAACGACGAGCGAAATAATATTAACACAAATATTTTTGAAAAAAAACAGAAAAAACGATACGAAATTTGACGTTTCTTCTAATTTTGGTGGTTTTTTCTCTCGAAAAGTCCCGTTTTTTTTTTGGGGGGATCACACTGCACACACCGACGCCAGTTCAGATTGGAAACAAAAGTAACAACAGCAAGACCATCGTCGAACGATCAAGTGATGATTTCAGAGTATGTACTTGTGAGGAGCCGGACACTTTTTAGCTGAAAATAATTAAAAATTAAGTCGCGTAATTTAATTTATTTTTTCCTAATTTATCTAATTTTAAATTAACATTTTACCGCGATTCATTTCTTTATAAAGTAGACGCGATTAATTTTTGACTCGTTTCGAATTCAGATTTACTCTTCGTTTCCGTTGTCGTACGTAAGTATTACTTTTTTTTTTCGTTTTTAACTTAAAACTTAACTTCCGTCTCAATTCAACACGAAATTCGTCAACTTTTATCTCGAACAACGATTAAAAATACTTGAAAATAATCAGCTCTAACTCGAAATAAGAAATAAAACGTGTTTTAATAAAATCATCGTCGATTCGTCCAGTTGTGATAATATAGTACGTGCAAACACCGAGAAACTTCCTTGAACCGACGACGCGTCAGATTGCGACACGCTGAGCATCCAGCTGCTGCTATACTCTTCCGGTACAATATTTACCAGTTTTTTGCCAGTTAGACAAACAACTTTGGCAGACGTGGTTACAACGCAATTAAATTTGTTTCTATCGTAGGTATTATACCGTTTATATTCGTGGTATCACACGATAACGTGGTGTTGGTATATCGCGTTTATTGCAGATAAATTAAATTTTTTACACCGAGTGACTCGTTTTCAGTCCGTAGAATTATTTGATTTTTGTCTCGTCATAATTAAATTAAGATAAATAAATAAGAAACAACGTCGAGCTCTGGAGTTGTCTAATTAGTCGATGAACGCCGGTGGCGTGGAAAAGCGACTGCGTGTGACAATGGCATGGAACAGTTGCGGATTCATCATGTTTATCTCGCTATTTTCCTTAATTTATTACGCTCGAAGCAGAATTTTTTGATAAAAAATTTAATTCCGTCCGACGAATCTTACCTAAATCGATTCTCCGTTACATATAATTTTAATTCGTTTCTGTGCTTTAAGTCACATCTAAAAAAAGAAAATAAAAAAAAACCTAACACTATTTCTACCCAACGAATTCAATATTGTCGTATTCGTTTTTTTGTACAGGCAAAATTAACTTTACTATAAATAAATCGTTTTGTATGTGAAGCATTATCATTACTGTTTTTGTTTTTGTTGTATTTTATTTATTTTTTGTACACCAATACCATGCCATGCTGTGCAAAAAAAAAAAAAAGAAAAAGGTAATCACTTTGTATAAATATTTGTAAAAACATCACCGTACATCATGAAACGGAACACGTAAGTGCATAAGTATATTGAGATTCTCTGTACTCGACCAAAACGTCCATAATAAATTTTTTTTTAAATAAATTATCTATAATATTTGACGTATACTTCACGTTTGTGGCGTAGAAAATTGTTGATAGAGGACAAAAGAACTGACGACGACAAGGTAAGGAAAATCACGATTTTCAATTATATGTTAAAAATTCGTTTTCTAATTCTAAGGATATTAATATAATACTTATACAGTATACTTACGTAGTTATACTATACGATTTTTATAATCAAAATTTTTATTTTGTTTACAGACTCAGTTTAAAGAATAATTGTTTTAATTAATCTTTTATAAATTATTAAATGTAACACAAACGCTTTAACGTTTTACCGATACGATTGCACAACACGTCATCGATAAACCAATAAACGCGATAGCTTAAAATAGTAACAAACGGCAAACCACTATGGTTTTTGTTTTTAACTATCTACTAAAAATTATTTCAAATTTATTACCTAAATCAATTTTCAACATCTTTTTTACTCTCTTAAGTTTTACAAAACTAACGATTCATCCATATTCACAAATTGTACGTTGTGCGACGTAAGTATACGAGGTCAAATAAATTCAAAATTGTATAAAATACTAGAATTAACATGGACTTCTTGGAACGATTTACCATGTTCATCACTTATTTTATTTAAAATTTTTTTTTAAAAATTATACTCACATAATATATTACAACACGCATCTATGTTTTATCCGCACATTTGAGCAATGATCTTAAAAATATATTACGTCGAACCAAAACTAACGATAAATTAAAAACTGGACACAACATAGTTTTCTTTACGAATCAGTCCGTGCTTTCGAATAAGTAAATTCATGGTAGATATTGTATTATGATTTTGTCATAGTAAATTTATGAACTATTGATTCGTTATAAAAGTTACGAAACCCTCCAAAACGTACCCGACTGCATTAAATATATGTCTGGTAAAATCTGACGAAATTAAAAAAAAAAAAAACCTGTACGACATTCTATAAATAAACACCAATTAAACGCAATTAAATTTGTTTCTATCGTAGTTATTATGCCGTTTATATTCGTGGTATCACACAATAATTACGCTCAAGTATTCGATCAATATTTGATCGTAAAATCGACTTTAAGTATTTATTTGGCAGACAAAATTAATTTTAATCTTCTAGTCAAACATCAAACTGAAATAAGCGAAAAAAAAAATAGCGAACATTTTAGAAGGAACAATTATATTACCCAGTGGCGCAACCAGGATTCATTTTCGGGGGGGGTTGTGAATTTGGAAAAAAAAAAATCATTTTTAACAGGTAATTAGTTAGTAGTATTTAGAAAATTTTCGGGGGGGGTTACAACCCCCAAACCCCACCCCTAGTTGCGCCACTGATATTACCTAATTGTTATTTTTTGTTTGGCGTACAGTTTAATTTAATCTTGTTTTTTTCGGTAATTACTCAATTTTTTCTGTTCAAACACAAATTTTGACGTGTTCACGAAAGAAATTTTCAATAAAATAAAAATCAATATAGATAATGTCGCTTGTTCAGACGGAGCAAAAGAAAGAAATCAATATTTTTTGATTAAACAAGCCTGTATGCAATGTCTCAATATGTCAATTATAATTATTTTACATTTTCTAAGCATATCGCGTCTACATCTCTTTGTTAGATCAATAAATACGTACCTTACTCTTTAATGTCCGATCACCAAGGCCGACGAGCTTAAAACATATATTTTTTACCTTTTACTTAACAGACTTTTAAATTAACTTTTACCATAACCAGCATAAAAATTTTCCTTCAGCCCATTCAAAATATGCGTTATTTAATTTTTAACAGTTTTAAATTATGTCAAAAGTTTGAATTTATTTCCCATAGTCGGGAGTGGAATGAACAGTCAGTAAGGTATATATACTATAAAGCACTAAAAACAAACACGAAACATTGATTTTCGTTTTGTTTAACAGCATAACAACACTTTTAAAGAAATAAATTCAAGTCGAGTTGATATTTTTCAAGGCTGGACATGTCGACAACTTTTTTAGCTCGTTTAGTTAATTTCAGTCAATTAAATAATCAAAAAGTTAAGTCACTTTTTTATTTATTAAATCAAAAGTTTACTAACAAAAAAAAAAAAATTCATTATTTTATATTGTTAATTCACATGGCACCTAGCCCTTTTCAAACATTTTTTTGCGCGTTTTCTTTAGCAGTTTTTTCCTCACTCGGACGTTTCTTTTTTTTTTTTTTAAATAGTTTTAAATTTTATACCATAACGGATTGCCTTAAGGAGCTAAGTTTTAAAAAAATCGATTCATTAAGTCTACGAGTAACAAAATAAACGAGTTGACGTGTTAATTAACTTGACTTTTTAACTCAATTTAAACCAGTAAATGTCCAGCCTCGGGTTTTTTTTTTTTTCATCGACTCGACGTCCAACCGATCAAATCGACTCACAACTCGATTGTGAAAAAAAAAACGTGTAAAAATTTAATATTCGAGTGAGAAATACGTATAACCGACGTCTGCAGGCGACGCGTCTATTATACTGTATTATTATTCCGTACGGTACGCAGCCGAACACAATGGAAATCAAACAAAACTCGCTTTCTAACGAATAGTTGACGGAAATTAGCATTAATTTTTTATTCTTTTTTTTTCTCGTTGCAAATTTGTGCACATTGTCATCGCGTTTCGTTGCATTGTTGTCGTTTTGCCGTGGCCTAGGACAATGCAACCGCAGACGACTGCGAACAACAATAATAATGAATTTTATATTATGCGCAGCAGCAGCAGCAGCGTGCGCGCACTGACCTCCGACAATGCCATCGGGACAAATAATCGATTTCCCGGTGAAAAATCCACGTGAACCCGGTACTGTTTTAAATAATAATAATACACCACTACTCGTCGTCAATCGGGTATAAGATAAAACACAAGGATACGTTTAATGATAAAATTACAAAATTTTAGATTCTAAGCGACGAAAGTATTTAGTTTTTACAGTGATGTTTTTTTTTCTGTCAACAGTTTTTCGTACAGAAATATTCTCCGATTCCCAAAGTCAGTGACTTCTCTAAAATGTTTATGGACTATGGTGGTACTTTGGTTTTTTTTTTTTTAATTTTTCTTACTTTCTGAATGTTTCCACATAAATAAAAAACAAAATCGAAAATGTTACGGAAAATTTTTTTTTTCGATTTATACTTTTCAATGTTTATGTAGACACATCGATGGCAGTTATTGTCTTACATTAATTATCTTTTCAAACATTTTAAATTGAATAATGAACTATTTTTTCATGTTTAAAATACTGTATAAAATCAAATTTTGCGTGTTGTATTAATAGCTTGGAATTAACAAGCTAAAAAATCCGAACAGAGTTTACAAGTATATTAAATTTTAATTTTTTGACTTCACTATTACAAATGTATTTTGTTTTAAACTAAATTACACGGCTAGAGAGAATTCTCGTCGCACTATGATCCAAATTTTTTTACAGTTGACTTTGTTTTATCACTCAGTTGAGTCATTATTTGTATTTGTATCGTCTTCACGTGCAGGTTCTTCGATATTTTATACTTGTATGTTTCAAACGTACAATAGTAAATTCCATTAATTTATTTTATCAACGTTTTTGTTGAAATATTATGTAAATAAATTGTATTAGAAAAAGATTTAGTCATTCTCGGGTAATATTATGAAAATATAAGCCACAATGAAATGTAAAAAAAATTCTATAGGTAACGTTAATAACTAATTATAACAATTTTGTTTCTTGTCTTTTTTACTTTTGTAACGCAAAACTCACGCGGTATATCAACTTGAATCACAAAAAACAACTGCTCTCATCAATAACAGGTCCAACATTTACCTAACACATCGACCTTAACTAATGGTGTTTTTTTTTTCTTTATTTTTTTTTTTGTTGACTCATTGTTAATAACATTAATAATTAACGGGCGTACAATTTAGTTAAAAAGACATAAAACTTCCGAGTTTATCCGACCGGCTTAACGATAACACTTATTACCACTAATCAGTTCGACCTTGACATTCAATTTAACCTGCATCGCGTTTGCGTAAAACCACAGTGAAATCGCGTGCCAGCGAGTATTTTGGCCGAGCTCGTAATGGCCGAGGATTAATGTGATTAAAATAAAAAAATTAACGCTTTTTATATACAATCTTTGTTTCATTGCCTGGTATCCGACTGTGGAAAAGTAACCCATAAAAAAATTTACGTTAACTTGACGTAAATCGATGAGCAAACTGATTAGAAATGTATAGAAGTTTGTATTGTTTAGTTGAAAAGATAAATTTTTTGTCACCGTTAACGCCACCAACCCTGCCGGTAAAATTATTCTTTTCGAATTTTCCAAAAATGGATTCGAAATTTTCTTGGCGTCACTAGAAAAAAAAAAAAACAAAAACAAATCTCAAGCTCAGTTTGACGTAGAAGCGACTACGCTTTGGGTGGATCACTGGTTTGGAAATTGTAGTTTAAACCTAATATTTAACATCTAAAAATAATGATAGATCGTTGCCTTTGAAAATCTGATTCCGAGTGAAAACAGTTATCTAGTATACGCCCTTGTATAAACCATATTTAACAAAAAATATCAGTGTTATTAAACCTGTATCACTTAAAATACTACCTTTTTTTTAGGTAACTTCTCACTGACCTCAAACTTATGTCCTTTCTTTCTTTCTTCCCTTCCTTTATTTTTCTATATAAGGTACTTTCCAATTTTTTGCACTACGACATTTCTCAATTGGACACTCTGGTCGTATCAGTGTTTACAGAAAAAAAAATATCAAAAAAAGTTTGAAACAAAATACATTCGTAGCTAAAGCCTCAACGTTTTTTTAGTATTCGTCGTAATAAACCGAGCACTTCTTCCACACGAAAACGTCATCACAACCCGAAACGTTTCGCAGTAAAATTCTCAATTTTTTTTAATCTTCGTAGTATATATCAAAAAGTAAGTGAAATTAAAAAAATAAAACTGAAACCGATGTAGCACCGGAGTCTACGAATCCGTCAGAGAAGTCACGGACTTTAAAAATCGGATTGTTCCTACACAAAAACGTCATCACAAAATTTTAAATTTTTCTCCGTAAAATTCTCAACTCGTTTGAAAAATTTTAAGTGTAACTCAAAAAGTGAACAACTTATAAATAACGAGTGGGACCGAAGTACCAGCCCAGTTCTTAGGCGTACGAGAAAACTTACTGACTTTAAATATTTTTTTTTCGTTCATTCTTAGAAAAGCGGTTACACCACAAAACTTATCGCACTTTTTCGAACTCTCCGGCGTTTCCAGATTCTTTTGGCCGTCTGAAATTTTTATTTTCAAGCGGCATAAAATGTTATTACCGTCGTGAGTACGTACGGTTGCACGCTCACGTACTACTCAGCTAAATATTATGTACACGGTGCATCGTTGGGTTTATAATTTGGTTTTGCATATTTTACGTAAAAAAAAAGACGCGCTTGCATACTAATACGACACAGGACAAAGCGATGAATATTCAGCGCCACGCGTTGCAGAGAACGTGTTCGTTTCGAACGTCATCGCGGATTTTATAAATTTGCAAAAAAAAAAAAAAACGTAAATCAAAACTCAAAACTCGTCGTTCGGTAACGCGAAATTTCAATACAATTCATATCTCCTCCGCGGCAACGAAACAAAAAAAAAAAAAATGAATTATTCTTTTAAAGTACGATTTTTTTTCTCGTTATTTTTTTTTTTGGCACGGTCGTAAACGTATCTTGGATGATAAAACATTATATAAATATACATATATCGTATTGCGTTCATAAGCATCCGGTTTTTCGGGCTAAACAATAATAATGTTACGACGTCGCGTGTGCAGATCTTCGCGTCGAGAGCGAAATAATCAATCATCAATATTATGGGCAACGTTAAAATGTCAAAACATTTTTTTTTTCAATTTAACCGTTTTGTGTATAAAGAGAGTACTTTTATGATCATACGAGTCTCCATATTATCATTATAAAAATCGAATTTTGACCGTAATAATTATAACGACCAGTTTGGGTATTGTGTATTATGGGAACGTTTTCCGCCACGACCACACGGTACCTGGACCGCGGGGTCACAAAAGTTACAACAGAAAGCGCCGGAAGGACCGTCGATCTCTCTCGAATAATATGGGTGGCATCATCATTAAACTTTAAAAACTATAATATTAAACGGCGTGTACTCATTTGTATAATTTAAAATTTGAAAACGTTGCCCCGTACGAATATTGAAACGCCTTGGAAAAACGTAGTACGGACGGACTAGCGAACGGGGAAAAAAACTCGTTCTCGCGCTATAAAACAACGTTTGTCCGGCAGCGAACTGAAAACAAAAACGAATAGAAAATTTCCAATCGAAACTGTCTGGATGAAAAAAAAAAAAAAAGAAAAGAAAATATTTGTAGACTGAGATGTTTTTTCTTTTTTTTTTCAAACCTGGACCATAATTTTTTTTAGCTCGACAGTTGGAAATAAAAAAATTTCAAGTTGAAAGTTAATTTTTTTCACACTTTAAATGTATTGTTGAAATTGAATTAAAAAAAAAAAAAAGGCAGAATCAGTAAAGGTCGCGGTGATTAGTAAAATGTCTAAAATTTCAAGACTCCTTGATGATTATTTTTGAAATAATGGAGAAATAACTGCACGCGTTATTGACGAAAATGCCGTTTTTAGCGGTTTTTCGCTATTTTTTGTTGGTTTTTCACGCCGCATTAAAAAAACTTTTGAGAAAATTGACCCTTTACCAAAGTACCATCTTGATCCGATTTGCCAGTAGAAAAGGTACTGTATGTAGAAATCGGTGCACTGTTTCTGGTAGAAATTCCGTTAACAGTAAAAAAAAAAAAAAATTAAAATAAAAACCTCCGCTCAGAATGTAAAAAAAATAATTAATAACTTTTCGGTTTTTGAACTATTCGTATTTGACATTTCTTTCGCTTCAAATGTTTTTTTCATATTTTTCTTTTAAAAATACCTTTTTTTTTTTTTAAAGAGTTTTAAAAAAATTTTAAATTATTACAAATTGACGTTAAATTTAAATTTCTTGAGTAATTAACTTTTTTGGTTTTTATCCTCTTTTATTATTTAAGTATACTAGGAAATTCAACGACCAAATCCCTAGAACAAGACAGTTGTAATGATTTTAAATAATTTAATTATATTTACGTTTAATATTAAAAATCTAAAAAAGTTCCTGTTAAGATTTTAAATCAGTTTTCAAATCGAAAAAGGTACGAAGAAGTTACGAAGAAAGGTTACGAAGAAGTATGTACGATAAAAGTCGTAAACGGTATTTTTTGTAACCATACACGATTTCCATTCGACTATAATATTGATTTATTAATTATTAGCACTTGTTTTAGTATACTTAGTTATACAGTGGTATAACTATTTAAATTTGAAATGTTAAAGTTTTTTTTGATAAAACGATAGTACTATGTCGTTAGTCTGTTATGTTCAAGCGATGCGTAATTTCCGATTGGCGTTTATTCTATGTGATAAAAATTATTCACAATAAAATAATATCTCGCAAATAGAACGACCAAAATGTTGATAGGCATAAAATAAAAATTAATATTTTTCTAGAAGTACACTTTTTAACGATAAGCGTTAGCCGAAAAATTGACGTCAACCGTATAAATCCTATAAAATTCTACATTAATGAATCGCGATTGCGTAAAACCACAGTGAAATCGCGTGCCAATTGAGTATTTTTGCTGAGCTCGTAATGGCCGAAGATTAATGTGAACAAAATAAAAAATTAACGCTTTTTGCGTACAATTTTTGTTTTACTGTCTCCGACTGAAGAAAAGTAACCCGTAAAAAAATTTACGTGAACTCGACGTAAATCGATGAGCAAACTGATTAGGAATATATAGAAGTATTTTGTTTTGTTGAAAAGGTAAATTAAAATTTTTCGTCACCGTTAACGCCAACAACCATTCCGGTAAAATTATTTCTTTTCCGAAAATTGATTCGAAATTTTCTCGGCGTCGCTAAAAAAAAAAAAAACAAATCTGTCACTCAAGCTCACGTGGGCAGTACGACGTAGAAGCGACTACGCTTTGGGTGGATCACTGGTTTGAAAATTATCGTTCAAACCTAATATTTAACATCTAAAAACAATGATAAATCATTGCCTTTGAAAATCTGATTCCGAGTGAAAACAGTTATCTAGTATTTATATTTTTATATTTTTCTAGAAGTACACTTTTTAACGATAAGCGTTAGTCGAAAAACTGACGTCTACCGTGTAAATCCTATAAAATTCTACAACAACGAACGCGGAATTATAATAGTTATGGCACGTTCAGTTTTTACGTGCTTTGACTCGACGATGATTGTACTATTTGAAGTCGTTAAAATATTTTGTGAAGAAGAATAAAATTAAATAAATTATTTTTCGATGATTATTATTATGAACATTATTTTGCAGCATAAAGATTTTTTGTTGATAAAATTTGTAAAACGACGGAACCGTGATCTAACTGGACAATAAAGGGTTTTTGTTTTTTATTTGTTTCACATAGGCAAATCGAATAGACTTTACGAAATTGATACGATAATACGCATTGATACTAATTCGCTGTATTGCTGTAAACTTTTCTTTTGCACTGGGCCGTTACTCGTACTGATTTCAAAAATTGGAGCGTCACTTCCAAACGAAAACTTCATCACAAATCTTATAATATCAACGTTTTCACCATAAAATTTTCCAAAAATTCCCAAATTTTTTTTTTTTTTGTTCTACGGGTATAGCTCATAATAATTTTCAACCCGAGTACCACTGGAGTCCATATACCTATCAGTAGGGGCGTTGACTTTAAAAATCTGAGCTCTCCTTGTACACGAAAAGTTGTTGACAGGAAAAAAAAACAAGATTTTAGAAAGAATACATTTCTCGCCGCTGATAGTCTAAAAAAAAAAACATCATGACAAGACACGAATTTCTAAATTATATTAAGGAAACCTTCGTTGGATATAATAACAGTACGCTGTAATAATTTTTATGATTTAACGGCAGTAATAAAGGCTGCAGCAGTTGTATAATCCTTACGAAACATTACAAGGACACGCGCTTTCAGTGAAATACTATTTTTCGTGTAAATATTTTACGGTTTTAACGAATGGAGGACGCAATTTGTTGTATTCGTGGGGCAGTTCTTATTTTCGGACGCGCCTGCATAACACCTATATTTTAATGTAGAGAAAAACGCGTATTTTAATCGGTCTTTTTTGATCCGTTCGAATCGTCGTTTTCATTTAAATTTTCAAACCTTAGGCGCTGTAACATTTCGCATAATTTATGAACAGTGACTAATAACACACAAGATCGAAGATTACCGGCTCTACCTGTAACGTATATAATACAATGTCGTCTCGGTGAACAATTTTAATAACATAATTATTCGTTTCGATTCGAATTATGCCACGCGTTCGAGCGGATAGACGCGGCGGATCTAATTAGTCATGTCACTCTGTCTGTAAAAAAACAACGTTAATTACCATTTCCTGGGCGCATTTATTCCGCCAACTTGTACGTTCCACGTATCGGTCTTTGCTACGGCGTTCGATTCGTCTTTGTCGATCCACGTACAGGCTACGAAAAAAAAAAAAAATAGAAAATAGAAAAACAACTTTAAAAATATTATCTAAAACGTATTTTCTACATACACGCGTATGTAAAGAAATCGGTTAAGACAGTCGGTATTTTGACTCTTGATTTTTTATTCTATAAAGAACACGTTTACAAAACCATCGATTTTGACTGCCTACCGCATGAATATGAACAACTCGTAACCGGCGAAGTTGTTTTCCGAAACGAATAGGTTTCTGAATCGACTGAACAACATTTTTAAGTTTTGTAGTACTTGGCTGTTTGTAGATAATCTGAATTTTAGTAATCAATTAGCTATATTTCAAACTAATATATATTCAAAAAAATACGTAACTCTCGACATCGAATTTACTCCCTTCTTCCTTCCTTTTACTTTTCAATGCGACTTTCCGAATTTTCGTGTTTATGACAATTTTTCGATTGGATGCGCCTGGGGCACTCTGGCCGTCAAAGTGAAAGAAATATCAAAGAAAGTTTCAAACAAAATATAATCTAAAACCCAAACACTGACTTCGTTGTGGTATTTAACGTAAAGATCGGAGCATTCCCGCTACACGAAAACGTCATTACAAATCTGAAAATACGCTTTGTCGTAACATCTCGATTTTTTTTCGTTTTTGGTGTACAGCTCAGAATACGATGAGACCACAGTATCACCCGGAGTACATAGACAGAAAAACAAACATAATTTTAAAAACAATACGTTCTTCACGGCGCTCAGAATCTAAAAAAATTAATCGACGCCGTTTCTGGCCGACCGGATGGACCCGAATCGCGTGTATCGGATGTAGCAAAGTAAAAAAAACAGGAAAAAAATCGTTTTCCTTGAAATACTCGCGATGAAATAGATTCGTTGGCCGTGCGTTTTAATATTCGTAATGTGTCTTGTGGCCGTCTGCTGTTTACGACAGTAATGCATGCAATGCCGTCGTTCGATGACGAGTGACGGGCGAATTTCGACGTGTTGCAAATGATACTTTTCATTAGCCTAAACACACACACACAAATACCACGTATTATTATTATTATCGACTTGCACGGCGTCGACGTTTTGGCGAAAAGAGGGCAAACACGTTTAACGATTTTTCAGAGATTACTATATTGAAGACCGGCGAGGGGATTCGAGGGATCACCCGTAATTTGAGTCATCGGAACTCTTTCCACGTTCGTACTCAATTCCCGAGTTCGGTTTGTAGCCATCCTCCATATCACTTGCCTTCCTCTTAGCCTCAAGTAGCACACCCTTGGTCCGTTGTTATTTGTCGCATATACTCCATTCGTGGTCTTCTCCTAACATTTTTCACCATCTACGCATATACATGACCAATCCGTTCGTTTCTCCTTTTCTTCATACTATTCCACAGAGTTTTGTCTTCAGACATTCTTTTCTGTACCTACTTCCTCGTTTGTCATCCGTCTAATTTACTTCAAGCGTTCTTCTGCAACACCACACCTAAAAGGCTTCTATTCTCCTCTGCTCCTCTTTTTGGCGATTGTCCACGTTTCGCTTCACACTCCATACGTACGCCTTCGGAAGATTTATCCTGGCGCGTAACTATGTGGGTGTTTCTCGAAGTAAAAAGTCCTCTTTTTCGGTTAAATGATATCTTAGATTGGCATGTTCTCCTTATTATTTCTCTATTGCCATTCTGCCATTTTCACTCGTTACGCTTCCCGAAATATGTAAACTCGTTTACTTGCTCTATTGCTTGGTATTCTTGTCCTTATATTATTGTTCTTGCTACATGCAAGAACTTTGGTCTTTTTCGTATTTATTTTATAGAATGAATTTACGGAATTATGATAACGAAAGTTTACGCGCAAAATTCTATATTTATTAGTTTTTGAAAACGACTCAAGTACAATAACACACTAATAATAATCAAATTATTTTCTTATTAATTGCATGAGTAAAATATCAAAACAATAATTTTTCTAACGATTTCGGAAAACAACTTGAAATTTCAACATAATTTGTAATTACTATTACGATGGCTCCGATCTTCACGTTGAACACGACATAAATATATGGATTTTAAAACATTATACGTTAATCGCAACTTTTCTGATATTTTGATTACTTTCTGAAATATATGTGTTTTGGACAGGAAAAACGATATCAGAATGATCGGGAGGACAAATAGAATAATATTATGAGAGTAAAAAAAAATTGTGAAGATTAGACGATGATGACATTGAAATAAAAATTAAAAGCATTGTGTTAAATTGAATCAACATGACAGGTACAAAAAGGAAGAAGGTTGGCTTAATTTTACAACGTTTTGGCAAACAAGATATAAAAAAACGCTTCAACTATCATCAACAATACAATTCGATACAGGTATCTAAAAATATGTATTGGGACTGTAAATTTCTATTAATATGAAAAATCACAGTTTTAATCATGCTGTGAAATAGTGTCTACCTGCTATGTTATAAAATGCATTTAGTTTGGTGTCACACAAGTTAATTTAATTTTCATCAAGGTACTATTAAATCCTTTTTGTTTTTATGTTGCAATGATGAAATTCGGTAAGTGGTTAAGAAGTAAGCATGGCTTTCTGTCATATTTTACAATTCAAAAAGCATAGCCCCACCCATTTGTGATTTCTATCGGCTGATTGAATAAACTACAGTTCTTTAGAGCCGTCGAGGCTATAGACAGTCGTTAGCTAGAAAAAAAAACATTTGATAGGGAGCATTTTTTTTTTTTTTCAAATTTGTAGGTGTGATTATTTTAAGCCTTTCCCAAATCTGTTTTGTATCCTTGTTCTTGTATATAAATATTCTATAAAAGACATCGGGGAACAGGGACAAGGAAACGGTTTTCTTTTTTTTTTTTTTTTCCGTGAACGTTTTAATATTTAATCGAGAAGTGGAAACATTGGGAAGAGTGCACGTTCAACTTTAAGACTTTTCTGAGGGGAAAAAATCAATGGAAAAATCGTGACAGACATTCTTCGGTCGTATATAACATTCGAGTGTTTGGGAGCATTAATGATTTACGATTAGTGTTTGATATCGTGGTAGACAGTCGTAAAAAATTGAAACAAAGTAGATGGGTACAAGGAAAATGCATTAATTTTTTTTTTTTTTTTTTTACGATAAATTAGAATATACCTTATATTTTTATTTTGTTTCATTTTTCTTGAAGATTCGATAGAAAAAATTATTACACGGTAAATGTTTATACCAAGTTTTTAGTTTAAATAATTTTATTTAAATATTTATGAACAGGTGCCATACAGGATACCCCTGCCGAGTGCATAATATATGAGTTATTTGATTCGGTGATGAATGGTTGTTTTACTTATTGATACTTACGTTTCATTGAAAATCCTTAAAAATATTGCTGTAATCCTCTTAGTTTGGAAATTTAAATTGTAAAATTATTTACCCGTCGACTAAAAAGATAAACATATCGTGATTTTAAGAAGAAAAAAAATTGTTTTTTAACATTTTCCACTAACAAATAAAATAACAACCCGGTTTAGCATGCGAGTTAGTTCTTTTTTTTACATTCGATATTATGGATTTATTCAAAATTAAAACAGTATAATAAATCAAAACGTGATTAATAGACGTTGTACAAATTTCACAACAGGTACTAATAGGCACATGAAAGTATAAAATGAATCCAAAAAAAAAAAAAAAATATATACAAGCGGGGCTTAAATGCAATCGATTTCTTTGATTTATCTAGAATTCAATCTAGAAAACTATTTGTATGAGTAAGTATATAAAGTAATATAATGTATACAAATTGTATATTGTAAAAGAAATGAGGATTGACTCAGGATTAACTAGTCTGACCTGCAAAAATAAAAAAGTATTTTTTCGATACGAATCTAATAATGTCTTATTCATAAACTTTTTTTATGTAAAGTATCAAATAATATCTGTATAAAGTGTAATTTATAATCAGTAATACGCTGTCATTTAAATGTTTGTATCCAACTTATTTATTTTGATAAAACAAATTTGATTTATCACACAATAATAAATTATAATCAGTAATAATAATAAATAATAATAAATCATCTTTTTGAGTTTTACCTCAAAACAAAAAAACAAAAATCCAGAATTTTACAGCAAAAAACTGGAAATTTTTTGGTTGTAATGATGTTTTCGGGTGGAAGAAGTGCTCGTTAGGTTAAATACGGTCGTTCTAACGCCGGAACTATTGTTATAAAAAATTATTCCATGTCGTTTTCGAACTTTTATATAATAAATTAATTGAGTACGTTACAAAACATTGATAGAAGTTTTTTTCTAGAAATAATACACCATTTTTTTTTTTTTTTTTTTTTTTATTCGTATATTTATAATATGGGAATTCGCGATCTTTTATATTTTCACCCAGGACTCATACGAAGCTTGCTCAGAATTGTTTTTTTCACGTGCAATGATTCATCGTTGCTTTTAGATATTAAATAATACGGATAAACCGCAACTTTGAAACCATTGCACACACCCAAAGCGCAGTGGCCACTGTACCTTTACCGTGGTACCGTGTTTTTTTTTTCGATTTACTCGTTAAGTGCGATATTTCATTTCATTTTATAAAATTGTTTTTAAAAGCCCGAGATCGTATTACTATTTATCATTCACCAGGGAATTTTCAAAACTAATAAAAACCATCGTGTGCGATCGTAAAATCGGGACGGCCGGAGGAATTTATCCATCTGGAATAAATTGCGAATTTAATCGTTAACGCGTCGGACAAATTATCATTATTATTCAAATGACACAACAAAATGTTCCACGCTCATTAATCATCATTAAAATATACTTACACACAGTAATATAACGCGTGTACGTATTATATTATAGAAGCATGCATATTTATAAGTGAAAAACTCGTATTATCCTACAACATCAAAGAAATACCTTTTTCTAAATCCAAAGATTAATGAATATGATCATTAAAACATAATACGCCTTATGCAACAATAAATTTTAGTGTTAAAGAATTAAAAAAAAAAAATTAAATTTACGCTAATGTGTTCATCGCACGGAAGCAATTTTTATTATAATTGTAGAATATGTACATGAATATATATATATATAGTTTTATACGTATGCGTCGTAAAATATCATTTTATGAAAAACAGTTGCCAGTATTTTTATTTCGTTAAGTTCAATTCGATGTTGGGCAAGGTAGTGAATAAAATGAACCGCGATAAGTCAAGTTAAATGGCTTTCAGTTAAAAATTCAAAGCTAACAACAAAAAATAATAACTATATTAGTCAAAAGTTAAATTAGAGAATGAAATATACTTGACCATCAGTTAAAAAAAAAAATTAGTTATTTTTTTTTTTCGTTAAAACATTCTCAAGTCGTAAAACGCAAAACACATAATTTAAAAAAATAAACGAGTCATAAAATTTTGTAGGTGTACATATTATGTTCTATTTATAAACAGTTAGAAAAATAAATGATTAAAATCAAAAATAATTCAGTAAATTCGTTTTGGTTGTTGTTTTCAGTTGATAACGAAAAGGAAAGACGTGATTTTGCAACAATTAACTATAAAATTTTGAATAAATGCGATACAATTTTTAACTGAATAGGCGGATAGGTTAAAAACAAAACTAACTAGTTAAGTTAAAAAGTTAAAAAATAATTAACTATTTAACTGAAATTCGATTTATTAACTATAATAATATAATTAATGCCCACCAAGTTTCTGAATCTATTGTAAAATAGATGCACATTACAATTTTTTTTTTACTTCAAATTCGATACTTTAATTTAAATAGTTGTATTTCAGTACTATTTTATTATTGTACACTGAGCACTATAAATTCAAACTTGCAATTATTTTTCACAATGCGATTCACTGTTGTTTTGTCGCCACGTCCAACTGTCCGTTAGCTTGCAAACATCACAGTATAAATTATTATTGTGCTGAAAGTTTTTTTTTTCAAGAATCGTTTCTTGAAGATGGCTGGTTAGTTTTTTACAGTTGGTATCGAAAACATTTTCATGTTTAAATAAAGATCATATCAAAATAAATGGTTATCCATTAGGTAGACACATATATATATATACAGTTGGTAAACGTTTATTATTATATAGTATGATATTATGTTGCGTTTTAATGAACATACGATAATAACTGTTTATACTTTGAAGTTTTCCGTCTCGGGCAAAATAAACTTACTGGAAATTTTATACATTCGTTGTTGTTACCTACCTACCTCAATATCTTTACCATCGTCGTAAATAATGTTTTCACATCAAGGTACTTACCGTCCACACGGCTAGCTCATAAAAAATAAAAACCTGACAAACAGTTACAGCATGAAAAAGCACTTTAATTCGTCGATGCCTGCGCGGTGGTTCACTTCTAAAAATTTGAATTTAAATGAACAGCGATAAAATTTCAGTACGCGATTCATTCGGGTTAATCGGTAATTCTACCCGTGTTTTAATGAAACTTTAGACACGGACAAAACTTGTTAGCTGAAATATTGTTACTGTAAGTAAAACCGTTGAGCGAGATTCCGAATTATAATGAGAATTGTTTTTCGTTATTTGGAAAACACGCGTAAAATAAATTTGCCTAATTATTTCGTTCAAAACGAGAAGGGGCCGTCGATTCCTTCGATTCAAATTAATGTGCACGTAAACAATTATAACGATATTATTATAATAGAAGTAGGTTATTGTTGTTTGATGCGTTTTCATAAAGAAAATTCCGAGTGTAATTCGTAGTAATAAAAGTTTATGATTCGTGAAATACACAAGATTTTAGAAATCGCAAACACGAATAGCGTATGTACTTTAATAAAAAAATATGTTCAGTCGGTTCGACGTGTATTACCTGTACCAGTAAAACGAAATCTGTTCGACGCTAGAGACCAGCTTATATGTAAAAGCATTGCATGTTTTTGTTTTATTTTTTTTTTACCGTTTTTTCGTTTCAGCGCGGTTTTGTTATTTTGTAACCATCCGTATGTCTGCGCATTTCTTCAACGTCGTTTAAACTTTTCAACAGAACCAGAAAAATCTTACGGTTATTACAATACGTATTGTGTAATATAAAAGAATTGGATTCGAACGAAATTGGGACACACATCAAAACGGACACTGTTTATAACGGCATTATACCTCTTATTTCGACTTTATGATTTGTACCGTAACACACTCGAATATAAACTGAAGTCTACAATAAAAGTAGTGGTTGTATTTCAAATAATATTTCTAGTGTCGCAAAAAAAAAAAAATAAATCATTTTTCGTGTATATCGACTAAACTTAACCTAAGAAATTTAGTAAAAATTTATTAAAAAAAAGTAAGCTCGGCAAATTTTTCATGTATTATCGCGTGAACTCAACCGATGATTGATTGTTTTTGAATTGAGCTGATTTCAAATGTTTTTTCGAGTCGAATGTTTTTAAAATTTTGTTCGAAATTAATTTTCATTCGAATTAACCATAAAAAAACAACAAAATAAAATATTTTTCTTGTCGTTTTACCAACAATGTTTTTCTTGTAAACCACACATCTCTAAACATAACGCGATATAATTTTAGCTATACCTCATCGTTTAAAAGTGTCTATCATACGTGACAGAAGATTAAAGAACGCTATGTGTTATTACGTTTTGATACTATTCTTTTGTAAAAGATTCGTCAACGGTAGGTATATTATTAATAAGAAACAAAATAATCGATGGAGTCAACTGATTCGTCGACGATATATTTTGTGTGGAAAAAAAAAAACGTAACTTAATAATGATGGGTCGACAAAAGGAATGGTGAATTACATACCTACGTGATTCCTTTATTTCCGTTCGTCGCAACAGTGTGCACGTATTTTTATGATTTTAATGGTTTTTTTATTAGGTATTATACTATTACTTTTCGGGGGAAAAAAATATTTTTCGCTATCTGGAATTAATTCTTTTTGTGTTCTCATAGGAGATGTTTAGAAAAAAAAAACCGTGTAAACATTTCTCATAACATAAAACTAGTTATCTACTGCAGTTGTTAGAGTATAGCGACTCTTCATAATTTTGATCTGTCATTCCGTCCGTTCATTTTTTCGCTCTCTGCACGCCACAGTTTTCAACCGATTTTTACGAAAAGGATTGCTGTGAGTATTAGAAATATCTATAGCGAAAATAGTTGATTTTAACGATCGTTAAAGATAATTTCAGTTATTCGATATCTTACAAGAACTTTCAGCAGCATACAAATTAGAGGAAGTTGTTCTTCTTTTTGCTTATGCATTTTTTATTCTTCTGCGATTATTTCGCTCAAAATCACATTTGCATTACAAAAAATGTTTTATATAACTAATGAATAATCAAAAAATTTTTTTTATCACATACGAAGATAACGGTTCATGTTTTTAATTCATATATGAGTGTTATTGCAACTGACATGACATTTCCTCTATTTCGAAAATTTTTCTTTTGACATTTTCTTCCAAATAATATTTAAAAAATTTTTTTTTACGAGTTATATTAATTTTTTATGTTACGTAAAAATAGGTTAACTTAATTTTAGATGTTGAACTTATTATTTTAACTTTTAATGAGCCCGTCTGCAGCCTTGGCCCTAAACGATTTCGAAATAATATGCGACTCGAAAAAACACTCGACGAAACACCATAAAGAACAAACGCGTGATGTGTTCCCCGCGGAGAATCGATATAGCTTGACACGGAGATAAACCACGAAAAATATAATAAAAAAAATGGCGGGATCAGTGTGGGTCGCGTGGGTAGTTTGACGGGGTAGCGACTACGCTTTGGGTGGGTCACTATAGTTTAGAAAAGGTGGTTTAAACGCATCATTTCATATCAACGATGAATCCTGGTAAAAACGAATTTAGCAATGAAAACTATAATCAAAATTGTATCTTTCCTATTTTGGTATTGTGTAAAAGTTTCAGCTTGGTCCAATCATTTATTTTGGATGTTATGATCAAAAAAATCTAAATCGATGTGTAAAAAATACGTTTCCCGTAATTATGTGTTCTCCCAAT
Organism: Hormaphis cornu; assembly: GCA_017140985.1. Classification (NCBI taxonomy): domain Eukaryota; kingdom Metazoa; phylum Arthropoda; class Insecta; order Hemiptera; family Hormaphididae; genus Hormaphis; species Hormaphis cornu. The sequence continues at coordinate 15,602,627 of CM029361.1, forward strand.
CAGAAATACACGGCCGCCCGAATTGACGAGTTTTACGAGAAAATAACAACGTGAAATCGGCTATAAACAAAAATTGTGTGAACCAATTTTTTAAAATTTATTTAACCACATATGTAAAACTATGTTGTTTAAATTGTATTAAAAACCATCATTGTGAAAACAATACATTCTTTGCCAACGCTCAGAATCTAAAATATATTAACGGAAAACCGTGCACATAAGTAAATGAACGAAAACCCGCGCGGAAGAATGTATATATTGTGATTAAACTAAGATAATGGTATACTATTACATGTTTCTCCTCTAGCAAACATATTTGCTCGACTGCCGCACTAATGTGTAAACTGCTGCAATATTGCACGACGTGTTATTACAACCAATAAAGTATAAAAACATATTGTTTTAACAACTTGTTTCTTCGAAAACGGCTCGCAGTCTTGAACACAATAATTATTTATACTTACAACACCCGGGACGTAGAATGTGTTAAAGAAATATAGGGTTAGAAAAAAGAAAAAGAGACCGTCCGGCGTGAGACGTACATTTTGCGCGCAACCCAGAGAAAACATTTCTTTTTTTTTGTTTTTTTTATGGGTCTTTGTCGCTCATGAATTTTCTGATATAAGTTAGTTTTGTATTTTTTCAATATTCGTTCTGAAAATGGTTCAAAACTTGTGAATGTGTCAAGAAACGTCATGTGTTGGGCATTCGGAATCACTTAATCGTCATTTTAATTGTACAAAATATGTATTTCGAGTTGAGTCAAAACATTTTATTTCTAAAATCATCACTGCTACTGATGAGTTGAATTAAGGACGAGAATCTAAACACTGTTATAACTAGATGATTTTGCAAATACATAAGTTTTCATAACTATATTGCCGTTTAAAATTGATCACATATCGTCATGGTTTCAAAATTTCAAACATTTTAAAATAAATATTATCAATAATTATCTTATGAAAACGTAATGTATAGACTTTATAATAAACTTAGTAAAATTTTTAGAATAAAAATCGGAAACGTCTAGTCCTGTATATCCCGATTATAAAATCGAGTACGACCAAGAACGTAGAAAATTAGAGCAACGGTCTACCAGTTAGAAAGGTATCGATTTGACCGGACTTGACTACATCCAACGGGCTTTTTAATCTAAATTTGTGTATTTTCGGATGACAAGTATAGGAATTTTAAATCTTGTTCTAAACATGATACTACGATTTGAATCAAATTCTTTAACTTTTTTGTGGTGCATAACGCACATTTCTCTTCTTCCACCCAAAAACACAAATAATCAAATGATGGTGATTTTTGGTACATTGCCCTGAAAATAATCAAAATATTAAAAAAAATTTCAAATTAAATATATATTTATACAACAAAAATCCAAAGTTTGTTGTGGTATTCTACGTAAAGAATCCTCTCGCTTCCCGTAAAAGTGATAACACAAATAACGTGGATATTTTAAGCCATTTTCCATAAAATATTCATAAAAATAAAATATTTGGTTTTTGGGCCATAAGTCGTAAAAAAAAAAAAAAAAATCAAAATTTCAAAACAAGTTTCAACCAAGGTACCAAACAATATCAAAAAGAAGGTATTTATTTTGAAAATCAGAACATTTCTACGTGTTGAAAAAGTGTCAACACAGAGACCTATTGAAAGTCGTAACCAAGATGACAACAAAACAAAGTATACTTTTCACTATTTTACTGCAGGTACCAAAAAGTTAAATATATTTGAATTATTGACATTTTTCAAAGGACGTATTTTATGGTTTAGACAAATATGTGTATAACTTATTATACCTTTACACCATAATCTAAATACCAAAAACAGTAACTCACTCAAATCTCTGACAGTGTGACATATACTTTACTTGCGGCTCGATTTTCTTTTTTTACACTCGAAGATAAAAGCCCCACAAACATAACGTAGGTATGTAGAGAAATATTTGCTTTTTATAAATTTGTAATAAAATTATGTATTCCGCCAGAGAAAACGATTTGTATTGTTTTTTTTTTTTTTTTTTAGTTTCTGAGCACAGCTGTGAATATATTGCTTTTACAATAATATTTTTTTCTTTTAAATTTAGAGCGCAGCATAGAATGTATTATTTTTACAATGATGTTTTTTTTTTTTTTGTGAACAACTTTAAGGGTATAAAGAATGCACCGATTTTTATGGTCAGTAACTCTAATAGTTTTTGAGGTTTTCCAAACCAGAGACCCACCCAAAGCGTAAGTGTTGTCTAGAGCGATCCCGGCTTCTTTTTCGTTAATTTTAATATATATCGGCGGATATCTTTATTGGAGTTTATTATATCGTATACTGGCCTTTTAAAATAAATAGTTGCGGTTTAGTCGTAACAAAACAATAAATCAGTGGTACACCGGTGCATTTGTGCCAAACGCGTTGTTGCTAATCAACTACAAAATATATATATTATTCGTATTTAATTTAAAAAAACTGGAAAAATAAACGTTCAAGCGTTTATGAACGTACTGCAATATAGATTACAGAAGATTACGACGTGCGGATGCGGTTCATTATTCTTTTTCTCCCATTAGCAGCCGTCTTCGGTAACGCGTAAGAGAGAAAAAATTGTTTTAAATGAACTTCTCTGATTGCAGTACCTAATTATTAAAATAATGATTTATGGACGCTTTCAAATGCCGTATGTTCGCCGTCCGCGTCTAAAAACCTGTTGCTATTACTTCACGAGTGGAAAACCGTTATCGTTTTTTTTTATTTTATTTATACCTTTAGGCACTAGCAGTTAGCATCTTACGATACACATCTAGAAGCGTCGTGTGAACCCGAGATCGTGTGACACGACAAACAACGTATTGTCCGTACGATAATATTATGTTATTCGTCGATTTACCCGCAGCGAAAGAAAAATTACAAACGTGCGTCGTCGATTATAAAAAAATGAAAAAATAAAAAAATTCGCGAAAAAAAGTTATTGTATGCACCTAACAGCGATATAAATGTTCAAACTGATTATTCTGTTTGTATCCACGAGAAACGTTTGAGTCGTTTGGTACATTGGTGTCTGAAACCGTAGCAAAAAAAAAAAAAAAAATTAACGAAAAATACAATTTTTATATACAATTTATATTATTTTATATAAAAATTTCAATACAATTTACCAAACTGAAAATTATTATGATATAATTTACTACAAAAACAATAATAATTATTAATATATTATAATTGATAAATGAAACTGGACCCGCTGAAATCTCGGTTAGTGTATACTGGAACTGAACAGCGCGATTTCTCAAACAGAACATTAAAATGTTAAGTATATTTTAAACTGAAAACTATACTTTGAAAAGAATAAAATTAAAATATCGCCTTATCGAAATCCGTGTGACCGGGTAATAAAATCGATAAGGTTTCAGACCTTGAATTCATAATATTTTTACGAGAAGTTTACACGGATATTTTTGTTGATTTTCGTCGCACGAACGGTTGTAATATTTTTTCACAGTATATGACATTATACAATATATGTTCGTATAATGTATACAGACTATTTTGTAAATGTAAGGAGTTCAAATAAGATCGTTCACGGGTTCATGTAAACTGATAATACGTAAAATAATTTTTATTAATATAATATTGTGTATAGCAAAAGTGTCGGGTGACAAATTTTAGATTTTTGTATTACTTCATAGAAATTATTATAAAATAAACGTATTTGTATACGTGTAAAGATATCTACTAATTCAATAATGTCGAATTTTCAGCAATTCCGTTAAGACATATTACATTAAATGAGATATAAAAAAAAAACATAATATTATATAAATATGTAATAATATAAAAACGTTATAATAATAATATATACAAAAAGATATTTAAACAGTTAAATAACAAATCGACGTAAGTTCGAAAAGGTTCTGTCGCGTAAAACCTTTTCAAAGTAATCGTTTCAATTCGGAAGTCTTCGTTCAAAGTAAAACGACATTACCTTATCCAATTGCAATCCGGTACACACGGAGATAGTTTTGCTTGGAATTATTCGTTCTCAAAATCATTTTACTTTGAAAATCTAATAGGTTCCATGAAGCTTTATGGGATTTGTTTTTTTTTTTATGTGACCTATTATAGGCGGAACCTTTTCGAGTTCTATTTTTCGTCCAAATAAATAAGTCGGTAACGAAGCAGATCGGCAAATCGGCAGAAACGTTTGCGTTTTAATAAATGATATAACAATAAGATAAAATTGTTCTTTTTTAACACGCTTTTATTAGCTCGGGTTGTATCTATGTATGTATGTA